>JAWHQI010000099.1:2595000-3332500 GCA_033032865.1 Dactylorhiza incarnata | reverse complement strand
TTTTAGGAGCTCGTCGAGGAGAAGAATGTTGGGGCTCTGGCGGTGATCGACAAGCTCGTCGAGGAGAAGACGGGAGCGAAGACCGAGCGACGCTGCACAGTCGGGGGGGGGGGGGGGGGGGGGAATTTTGGGAGAGCTATACACGATGAATATGCAGCTTCTTGAATAGAACCTAAACCGACATTTATTAAAATGCAATTTTGAAAGAGTGGTGTTCTCAAACAACCCAAAAACAGCTCTGGCGGATGGAATAGAGATTTTCCATCCACCAGAGCTGTGCCAAACAGACCCTTGAGCATTCAGCACCTTCATCAGCAGCCTACTTTCTAGCAGCAACAACATTCATTTCAGTAACCTTCTTCTCGTTCTCCTGTCTTTTGAAGTATAGGAATGGTTTTGGGATATATCTGGAAGGCATTCTCTTAGGGTTGTTTTTCCTTACTAAGTTTTCTTTGAATACTCTTTCCCTTAAGGAATTCCTTTCAAGGTGCTTGATCCATTCCTCTGCTGGATACATCCTATCTATGTTTTTGCATAATTGACAATGGTTTACCCAAGCATTTAAAATTATGCTCTTGGAATCATCACTCCAATACTCAAAGTCAGGATCTTTGGCTTGATCATTCCTATTCTTTGCCATGAACTCCTCAGCTAGCATGACTTCTTCTCTTTTCATTTTGGTAGCTAGCTTTGCATCCTGTGCAATCTTTTCTTGAGCAGGCAAGTCAAAATCCTTTGCTCTAAATATGTCCAGGAGAGACAGATTTAGAGCAATCCTTGTTCCTTGCAGAACTTTGAGGGTAAGCTTTGAAGTTGTTTCAGCATTGGTCTCCTCCCCCTTTCTGGCTTCTTCAAATATTTTCTGTTCAATAATTTGGGAAGCAGCTGCTACAGAACCAGATTGGGTTTGAAATGCATTTTCCAGGCCAGTCTTCAGTTCATCCTTCATTTTCTCAGCTTCTCCTATCAATAGTGGTTGCTATGGACCACACATAATCTTCAATATGATTTGAGGCCTTCTCTATCACCTTATCAGTTTTACTGACATAATTCTTGACATAACTCATGTCTTTCTCTAAAAGTTGGAGATTTTTGTCCATGGATATTAAAATAGTGTTCTGAGCTACCACTGATTTTCTGCTAGATCAAACCATTAGGTCATCTGGCTATTTAGGTAGGATGTTTCTTCCTTTATGACTTGGATTTCAGTCATCACCTCATGCTTCACTGTTGAAACTGACTTATCAATGTATTCCTTTATTGAGGCCATATGACCATCAATTAGTGTCTTGATAGAACTTAGGATAAGTTCATTGGAATTTGTAGAGGTGGAGGGTTGCATTTCAACAATCATGGGTTGTTTCAGCTTTTCTGGCAGACTTGGATCAGATTCCACTGGAGGTAAATTTTTCTCTTGTAGGTGGGCTTGATTATCACACTCAATTAGAGTGGATGGATCGTATGCAGGGGTGGATGAAACTGTCTCATCCAGAGCAGGGATTTTTGTATGCTCCCCCTCAGCTTTATCATCAGTATTTTCAGCAAACCCTTCAAAATGATCAAGGTGATTAACATGAACCCCATCATTGTCCTCATCATCATGCTCATCATCCTCATCCTCATTCTCATTATTGTCATCATTCTCAACATCTTCATCATCATATAAGTTCTTCTGCTGCTCCCCCTCAGATAGGGTATCCATCCTTTCTGGATCAGTTGAATCCAAGAAATCTGAGAGTTATCAGGAATTAGACTTATCCTTCTTTCAAGATTAAAGATAATTTTATCAATCTTGCATTGCAAATCACCAGGAGAATCTAATTTCCCCGCATCATTTCTTACTGAATCAGCAGGCACATTGTGTGCATTTATATCAACTTGTACTTTTAGAGGATTGGGAGCATCAGTTTGATCTTCAGTATAATCTCCTTCATTTCCATCAAGTTTCTCTTTTTCAGCAACATCATCCTTAATTTTCTTATTCTCATGATCTTCATGAACTTCTTTGTCTTGACTGCTTTTAGATCCTAGATCATCATCAGCTGGAAAATTCTCTGCAGGATCTTAGTCTAAATCAGAACAGACCATTCTAACCTTCTTTTGTCCTTTAACTAATTTTATTTTCTTATCCTTTCCTTTAGAGGGCTGACTCATGGGGAGCACCCTTGAGAACCTATCCAGTGTTCTTATATCCATTCTCTTAAGATAATGAAGATTTGATCCTTTTGAGCTATCAAATTGTTCATGGTATGAGTTCAAAAGGTTGAGAGATAGAATTCTGCCCAAGTTAGGAGATTGCAGACATTCTTTAATTCTTTGGTAGACCACATCAGCCAATGAGGTCTTTTTCTTCATGACCACCCTTGTAATCAGCTGAAACATATACTTTGATATGGTGTCATGAGGCCAGGTTTGCACAGAATTGCTTTGCCCACTATGTCAGATAGTGTAAGACCCTTTTTTTTGCAATTCCACCGGGTCTTATGCCCAAAATCACCACCTTACGGCAGCTCCAACTACCAAGTTAGACGCCACCATATGACGCTGATCCTGCCGGCTAAAATGATCATATCACAGTAGAACACAAAAGAAAACATGTAATAACACAAGTCCACAGATCACAGCTCAATAACAATATGAGCAATAGTCCACAGTGAGTATAAAGTAAGAAAGAGAGTAAATGGGCTTAGGCCCACCAGCACATGTTTAATGCAAGAAAATCTCTCACTCACATCTCTCAACAACTAAGCGGAAGCAACAAAAGACTATCCTAAACCTATCGTCGTGTCGTAGCGGTAGTGCGCAACAACTACTCCTCATGTCCTGCCATCCTCCTGCGATGGATGCATCTCCTCGAGCTCCTAAAATGATATGGACCACCGACCGTTAGTAAAAAAGACAATGCCTTAAACCCCCACCCCTCCCCCAGTGGCTCCTAGGCACCGTGCGGGAGGAATGAAGTGTAGGGACAACAAGGGGTATAAAAACAAAATAGATGACGGCGGACCTAGTCCACAGGAAATGTCTACCACTACACAATGTATATACAAATGAGTATACAGTACGGAATGGTAATAAGTAAAAGCAGGAACTATAACTATCTACAATCATGGGTAAAGTAAAGTAAGTGAGTAAAGAAAGCTAACCTTGATTTATAGGAATGCCCATACAGACCTATATACCAAGGGGTCATTAGCAAGGATTATCGTATAAAAAGTCAAATACCAATTTATATGATAGGGATAGGGGTTGAAATGCAATGCTTATTGTTGAAACCGAGACTTGCGAACAAGACTTAGTCTCTGTGGAGTTCGGGGCCCTCAGCTAGCCGAGGGGCGACCAATCCTTACTCCTCCAAGGGAGAGCTCTAGGTTGAAGGTGTTGGAACTAGGAACTGGACCAAGGGCTTAGTGGGGAGGTCCCGCCACATACCCGGAAGTTCCCTAGGAACTTCCCCTCCCAAGCCACTACTAAGCTTGGGCACCACTAGAGGCTCTCCTCACCACCTAGAGAGACTTGGGGAGGGAGAGAGAGAGAGAGGGAGAGAGCTAGCCTAGAATGAGATCCTCCAAATGGTGCCCCCTTGGTCCTATTTATAGGATTTCTGAAGTTGGGGTTGCAAATAACCCAAAACTGGTCTGCCAGATTACCAAAATACCCTTGAACTGGGCTGCAGATAGCCAAATCCCGCTGCTCTTGGACTGCGAATAACCAAAACTGGACTGCGAATAGCCAAATCCCGCTACTCTTGGGCACTAAACGTAGACCGCCTACCCGGCTTGGAGCTAGGCGAGCCGGGGAGGCCTCCCGGCCTCCCCGGCTCGCCCCCACAAGGCTCTGGGCGAGCCAGAGGCATCCCGGCCTCCCCAGCTCGCCCCCACGTTGGGGTGCGTTTAGACATCCCTCCTGGTGAGGTCTCGCTGGGGTGCATTTAGACACCCCTCCTGGTGAGGTCTCGCTGGGGTGCATTTAGACACCCCTCCTGGCTGCCGGACTAGGGAGCAGGGGCGAGTGGAGCTCGTCCCCTGCTGCTGGGCGAGCCAGAGGCCTCCCCGGCTCGCCCCCACAAGGCTCTGGGCGAGCCGGAGGCCTCCCGGCCCTCCCAGCTCACCCCCACAAGGGTCTGGGCGAGCCGGAGGCCTCCCGACACTCCCAGCTAGCCGAGGGGCGACCAATCCTTACTCCTCCAAGGGAGAGCTCTAGGTTGAAGGTGTTGGAACTAGGAACTGGACCAAGGGCTTAGTGGGGAGGTCCCGCCACATACCCGGAAGTTCCCTAGGAACTTCCCCTCCCAAGCCACTACTAAGCTTGGGCACCGCTGGAGGCTCTCCTCACCCCATAGAGAGACTTGGGGAGGGAGAGAGAGAGGGAGAGAGCTAGCCTAGAATGAGATCTCTCCAAATGGTGCCCCCTTGGTCCTATTTATAGTATTTCTGAAGTTGGGGCTGCAAATAGCCAAAAACTGGTCGGCCAGATTACCAAAATACCCTTGAACTGAGCTGCAGATAGCCAAATCCCGCTGCTCTTGGATTGCGAATAACCAAAACTGGACCGCGAATAGCCAAATCCCGCTACTCTTGGGCGCTAAACGCAGACCGCCTACCCGGCTTGGAGCTGGGCGAGCCGGAGGCCTCCCGGCCTCCCCGGCTCGCCCCCACAAGGCTCTGGGCAAGCCGGAGGCATCCCGGCCTCCCCGGCTCGCCCCCACGTTGGGGTGCGTTTAGACATCCCTCCTGGTGAGGTCTCGCTGGGGTGCATTTAGACACCCCTCCTGGTGAGGTCTCGCTAGGGTGCATTTAGGCACCCCTCCTGGCTGCCGGACTAGGGAGCAGGGGCGAGTGGAGCTCGTCCCCTGCTGCTGGGCGAGCTAGAGGCCTCCCCGGCTCGGCCCCATAAGGCTCTGGGCGAGCCGGAGGCCTCCCGGCCGCACCCCCATAAGGGTCTGGGCGAGCCGGAGGCCTCCCGGCACTCCCAGCTCGCCCCCACAACGGTCTGGGCGAGCCGGAGGCCTCCCGGCCCTCCCAGCTCGCCCCCACAAGGCTCTGGGCGAGCCGGAGGCCTCCCGGCCCTCCCAGCTCGCCTCCACAAGGCTCTGGGCGAGCCGGAGGCCTCCCGGCCCTCCCAGCTCGACCACACAAGGGTCTGGGCGAGCCGGAGGCCTCCCGGCCCTCCCGCTCGCCCCCACAAGGGTCTGGGCGAGCCGGAGGCCTCCCGGCCCTACCAGCTCTCCCCCACAAGGGTCTGGGCGAGCCGAAGGCCTCCCGGCCCTCCCAGCTCGCCCCCACAAGGGTCTGGGCGAGCCGGAGGCCTCCCGGCCCTCCCAGCTCGCCCCCACAAGGGTCTGGGCGAGCCGAAGGCCTCCCGGCCCTCCCAGCTCGCCCCCACAAGGGTCTATGCGAGCCGGAGGCCTCCCGGACCTCCCAGCTCGCCCCCACAAGGCTCTGGGCGAGCCGGAGGCCTCCCGGCCCTCCCAGCTCGCCCCCACAAGGCTCTGGGCGAGCCGGAGGCCTCTCGGCCCTCCCAGCTCGCCCCCACAAGGGTCTGGGCGAGCCAGAGGCCTCCCGGCCCTCCCAGCTCGCCCCCACAAGACTCTGGGCGAGCCGGAGGCCTCCCGGCCCTCCTGGCTCGCCACCACAAGGCTCTGGGCGAGCCGGAGGCCTCCCGGCCCTCCCAGCTCGCCCCCACAAGGCTCTGGGCGAGCCGGAGGCCTCCCGGCCCTCCCCGGCTCGCCCTCACAAGGCTCTGGGCGAGCCGGAGGCCTCCCGGCCCTCCCCGGCTCGCCCTCACAAGGGAACAGTCCTGGGATGCGCCCCTCAGACTCGACTCCCTCCAAATGCTCACCCCTCCTCCTCCCGGGGTCGCGCCCTTTGGAAATATTGGGCCTAAAAATATCTTGGGCCTAAAAATATCTTGGGCCTCCGGGGCCCACTCGGCGAATACAGGGTTGTACACAATCCCCGCTCTTTTCGAGCGTGGCTCACGCTCGGAAAGAAATGTCCAACCCTGCATATTCGACGAGTGTCGCTGGGAATCCTGTTATTGGTGATATCTTGGAAAAGCCACAGCGCCTCCCCGAGAGGTCCCCCAACCTTGCCGGCTAGCGAGAGCCCGGCTAGCTGAGCCACCTCGGGGAATAACACAACCTCCCCGAGAGGCCTTCCTACCCTGCCGGCTAGTGAGAGCCGGCTAGTGGAGCCACCTCGGGGGAAAAACACTTAGCCTCCCCAAGAGGCCTTCCTACCCTGCCGGCTAGTGAGAGCCCGGCTAGTGGAGCCACCTCGGGGGGAAAAATACTTAAGAGAATTTTCGGCCACGGAGCGGTTCCTGACCCTGCCAGCTAGGTGGGAGCCTGGTCAGCAGGTCAACATGAGGACTAAGTACTTGGGACTTTCCTGCCACCGAGCGATCCTCAGACCTGCCAGCTTGATGGGAGCCTGGTCAGCGGGCCAGCATCGGGACTAAGTACTTGGGACTTTCCTGCCACCGAGCGATCCTCGGACCTGCCAGCTTGATGGGAGCCTGACCAGCTGGCCAGCGTCAGGACTAAGTACCCTGATACTCTCCTGCCACCGAGCGATCCTCGGACCTGCCAGCTTGATGGGAGCCTGGTCAGCGGGCCAGCGTCGGAGCTAATTACTTGGGACTTTCCTGCCAACGAGCGATCCTCGGACCTGCCAGCTTGATGGGAGCCTGGTCAGCGGGCCAGCGTCGGGACTAAGTACTTGGGACTTTCCTGCCACCGAGCGATCCTCGGACCTGCCAGCTTGATGGGAGCCTGGTCAGCGGGCTAGCGTCGGGACTAAGTACCCTGATACTCTCCTGCCACCGAGCGATCCTCGGACCTGCCAGCTTGATGGGAGCCTGGTCAGCGGGCCAGCGTCGGGGCTAATTACTTGGGACTTTCCTGCCACCGAGCGATCCTCGGACCTGCCAGCTTGATGGGAGCCTGGTCAGCGGGCCAGCGTCGGAACTAAGTACTTGGGACTTTCCTGCCACCGAGCGATCCTCGGACCTGCCATCTTGATGGGAGCCTGGTCAGTGGGCCAGCATCGGGACTAAGTACTTGGGACTTTCCTGCCACCGAGCGAACCTCGGACCTGCCAGCTTGATGGGAGCCTGGTCAGCGGGCCAGCAACGGGACTAAGTACTTGGGACTTTCCTGCCACCGAGCGATCCTCGGACCTGCCAGCTTGATGGGCGCCTGGTCAGCGGGCCAGCGTCGGGACTAAGTACCCTGAGACTCTCCTGCCACCGAGCGATCCTCGGACCTGCCAGCTTGATGGGAGCCTGGTCAGCGGGCCAGCGTTGGGACTAAGTACTTGGGACTTTCCTTCCACCGAGCGATCCTCGGACCTGCCAGCTTGATGGGAGCCTGGTCAGCGGGCCAGCGTCGGGACTAAGTACTTGGAACTTTCCTGCCACCGAGCGATCCTCGGACCTGCCAGCTTGATGGGAGCCTGGTTAGCGGGCCAGCATCGGGACTAAGTACTTGGGACTTTCCTGCCACCGAGCGGTCCTCGAACCTGCCAGCTTGATGGGAGCCTGGTCAGCGGGCCAGCATCGGGACTAAGTATTTGAAAACTTTCACTACATTAATCATCACATTACATGCAAGAAAAAACTAAGTAAACAACCACGCTACATGAACTTAAGGGTGGAGAGAAGAAACTGAGCACTTAGACAAACTTGGTCTCCTACTGCTGAGGGTGGTCTCCCTCGTTCCCAATTGGTTGCTGTTGTTGCCGCACCAAACCCCTCACTTCCTTCAATTCCAAGAACTCAGGACAGTTGATCATCGCGTGACCTTCCTCATCGTGGAGGTCACAATAGGGTAACTCCACCCTACCCCCTCTTCCTCTTCTTCCTGCTTTTCTGACTCTCCTCCTTTTTTCCCAGCCAATCGCCATGGCCTATTGAGGCGGTGGAGTGGATGCCCTCGGCCTCTGCCCCCACCTAGGGGGGTCATCCTCCTCTTCCTGGAAGTTGCCTTCCTCTTGGTCGAACTTTCTCTTGGGAGCCCCTACTCATCCCCCCTGCTGCCTTGCCTCTGGCTCACTCAGCTTAGCCAGCCTTCTTGTGAACTCCGGGTTGGCCTCCTCACTCTCAACTTCTTCTTCCACCCTTTCCATCAACTCTTCAAAGGACAAAGAAGCTCTTCTCTTGAGGTCCATCTTGAAGAAACCCTCCCGCAGCCCCAACGTGAAGGCAAGCTTGAGGGTGTACCCGGGCACCTCTTGGACGAGGAGAACCTCCTCCCTGAACCGTTCCAGATAGTGAGCCAGCGACTCCTCTGGCTCTTGCTTGATCTTGAAAAGTGCTTCGTCATCTTTCTTCCTCTTTCTTGACGTCGAGAAGCGTAGCAGAAAAGCTCGGCGCAAGTCTTCGAAAGCGTAGATGGATCCTGCATGGAGTTGATGGAACCAGTCCCTGGCCTTCTCCTTGAGGGTGACGGCAAAGAGCCGACACTTAAAGGCGTCCGACATGGGCATGATGGAGGCCATGTCCTCAAACCACTGCAGGTGCAAGACGGGGTCATCCTTGCCGAAGTAGTGAGACATCTCCGCCCCCTTGAACCGTGATGAGTCCCGATTATATACACATATATGGACTCATCTGGGCCGTGTATCTAGTCATTCCACTGCACTTTAGCTTTGTTTTAGCTTATATTTGTTATCACTTGCTATGTGCACGTCTTGGCCCATTTTGGTGTAATTTCGTATCTTTCTTTGTTATTAGTTTCTTGCACTGTTAAGTCTCACTTTCAGTGGCTAGATTAGTGGTATACGTTGGAATAGGAGTCGTGCAGGTGTTCCCGGTACAATTCTGTACAGGAACACTGCGCACGATCACCGGTTCTATTGCGCACGACCACTGGTCGTGCGCCACTGATCGTGTGCACTTAATCCTTTTTCATGAGTTCTGTTTGGTGCAGTGCGCACGACCATCTACGATAGTGCGCACGACCACCGGTCGTGCGCCACTGTTCGTGCGCACTTAGCATCAATTTCATGAGTTCTGTTTCAACCAGTGCGCACGACCACCTACGATGGTGCGCACGACCACCGGTCGTGCGAACATGTTATTTCATAATTTCTATTTTTGCAGGTTCCGTCCAGGCAGAGCGCACGATCACTGAATTCTAGTGCGCACGACCACTGGTCGTGCGCCAATGACCGTGCGCACTGTTTATTCCAGCGCCTATAAATCAACCTGCTCGCGATTTAGGTCAAATCGACCGCCGTTTTCACGCCCAGCTCCGCCGTTCCGCGCCAGTTTCGCCCCTCCATCGTCGCCCACCATCTAGAGGTGCTCCGAGCTTGTTCTTCACGCCAATCTTGAGCCGGAGTTTCCTCTCGGCCTCCTCCTTCATCCAAGAGCTCCAAAGGAAGACCTAGCCGCCATTGCCATCAAGCAAGAGGAAGTTTGCAACCTCAACCGGATCGTGACACGAAGAAGACGGGTCCATTGGAGAGTCGTGACAGCTCTCTCTACCCCGGACGTAGTTGCGGACCGAGCTTGGACGCGGATTGACAACCCGGCGATTCCAACCGTGAATCTACAACGAGACTTCGGATTCGGTCGATTTCTTGCCTTGTTCTCCTCTTATTGATTGTTGTAATAGTTAGATCTTTTGTATTTTGATGCAGAACACTATAGACCTTGCTATTTAAAGTTATTTCATGTCTATGTGAAATACCCTTTTTTGTTTATTTGTGTGCTTGAGGTGCGCCCCATTCCATCCTCCATCCCGCCGTCACGTCCGGTGCCGCACTAGCAATTGCTAGTGGCGTGCTTGTCGAAGAGGTGCTTGCGACCCTCATTCCGTTAGCCTACTCGCCCATCCGCCTACCGAAGCGTGGCATAGCGGCCCGTGTATTCCATCCCGCCTAACGAAGCAGCGCGCTCAAGGCCTGCATAGTTCGATCCGTTTGCCTACTCGTCCATCCGCCCTTACGAAGTAGCGCGTTCAAGGCCTACGTAGTCATCCATCCCGCCAAGCGAAGCACTGCATAGCGGCATTGCATAGGAGTAGTTATAGTTGTTTTCTTTTATTTTCCAAAAGCCAAATCACCCCGTTTCCGCATTCCATCCGACTCAAGGACTTCGATCTCAAGTCCTTCCTCGAACGTTAACTCCACCTTACTGTGTTCCTCAAGAGACCGACACTCGGGGATTTTCCCCATTATTATTACTTGCGCGACCGGTGCACTTGCCGAATCCTCGCATCAAGTTTTTGGCGCCATTGCCGGGGATCGAACCCGGGTCACCCGCGTGACAGGCGGGAATACTCACCCGCGTGAAGGGTATGGCATGGACACGGTCACCGGATGTGCGGCTGATCTATACACCGACATTGCTGAGCCTATTCTCCATGTGCATCCACCACTTCTAGTGGATTCGATTCTTCCCCCTGTTGTGCATACTATTCTCGTCGCCGATGACATTGTCAATGATGTGTCGCAGGATGAGGTGGGTGATCTGAGTGTTGCGCCTATTCCTATGGAGGAGGACAACCTTCTAGGTGAAGAGGAGTTTTCCTCAACACCGGTGGAGGAAGTCCAAATCCTAAGCCTGGCCACCATTGATCCCGCCGAATCTTGTAGCATTGATGACAATGCTAACATTATGTTACTTCCCCAACCTGATGGGAGTGAGACCGGGATCACTCCCCCGATTGACGATGATTTATGTTCTTCGTCTTCTTAATTTCTTGATCCCCTTTCTTCATCCGAGCCTGTGCAGGTTGAGTCTTCACAGGTATCCCAGGAGGACTTGGAGCTTTTTGCTCAAGTCAATGATGAGAGTATCCTCTCATGTGAGGAGGTTTATTCCCCCTCCGTTGAGGAAGCTCCACTCATTGCCTTTTCCTCCTGCTGCCTCCCTGTTGACGATACCTTGCTAGGCAAGGATGTGTTTTGTGAGATGAGTGAGGACCAGGCCTCCTCCTTTTCTTACATTCTCTACCCTCTACCTGTGAGGAGCAGGTATCTATATTTAGGTAGAGGGGTGACTGTTCTATCACCGTATCGGTACCCGCTACCGACACGGATATTAGGCCAGTTACCTATCCACTTCTCCTTCCATAGGCCCATTAGCTAGAACTCTTAAAGTTTGAATAAGTCGTGCTGGGAGGACAATAACCCCAGTAGTTATTTTCTTTTCTGCATTTTTATTTCATCTAATCATGTTTAGTTAGTAGTATTTTCTTTTCAGTTTTCTTTTGTCTTTTGTTTTTGCGAAGCTGACCCCTGCAGGTACTTATTCTGGATGGCGGATGCTGCAGCTCATTTTAGCTTACACGCCAATCTTCTGGTATGCTCACTTGCTGAGCATTGGGTACTCTCTTCCCATAGCCTTTGCTGATTTTCATGTCATATATTATGCGGATTGTTTAGTTTAAGTCTGGGGGAGAGTAGTTTTGTTTACCCGCTTACGTGCACTATTGCACTGCATGCTAGAAGATTTCATTTAAAATGTTTTGTTTATTTTCATTGCACACCACAACACCCACTTGAGCGCGTACTCATCTGTTTGCTTGCTCTGTTGTGAATTTAATTCTTCTGCTTATTTGGGAAAGTCTAGGTGATGGCTTAGGACTATGTAGCAGAGTAAAATGTTGACTCCCGTAGTGCTCCTAGTCGAGTGCTTGGTTGCATAGAAATTTGTGTAGAGTAGACTTCTCTTTATAATTATGGTTTTATATTTTTCTTATTAGTGTAAATGTTGTTTACTCTACTCAAATGGTGAATTCAGTGGAATCAAACGGTAGCATAGGGATGTGTGTAAACGATCGCTAGATTCATATTGCTTGAGTCGGGAGAAAGGAGAATCTTTCTCGGTGGCTAGAACTTGCCCCAAGCGATTCTTGAAGCATGGGTATACGGTTAGTCAATTGTGTGAATGTGATATAGGCCATCATTTTGACCCGGTTGAGCCTTTGTGCCTATCCCTACCGCTATTTCTTCGCTAGCCCAGTTGTGCCTACCCCATTCTTTTGGTTCAGCCCCACTATTGTTCACCAAAGCCTAAACTCCAATCCTAGTCGCACACCCAAAAAGCAAGCATTTTGTTTAAATTTCAAATTGGTGGTGTTGATTGTGGTAGTACATTGTGAAAATGTGGTTGTGCATCTTTAAAAATTTGCTGAAATTGTTAAAGAAAGAAAAAGAAAAGAAGAAAAAGAAAAGAAGAGAAAGATTTGAAAAGAAAAAGAAGAATGAAAAGTTTGATTGAAAAAAAATCTGTTTGAGATTTATGTTTGGGAGTAGGCGGTGCACGCACCCATGTTGTTAAGTCCAAGTCTGGGGGTGTTGTGTACCCGCGTGTTTGTGTGGTGAATGAGGATAGTTTCCTGCATTAGCTCATTTGGGTTTAGTGCTTGAGCCGTCGTTTTTATCTTTGTTTAACCTCACCTAAACCCAAGCCCCATTTAAAACCTAAAGTCCTATTGATTCACGCATTTGAGTCAAACCAGTGCCGTGGAGAGAATGTGACCGGGCAAGCTTATGGTCACCGACACTGATGGATTTCAGTGGAGTTTTTCCCGCATCCCGATCTTGAGCAATGCTCGTCTCAGCGCTTAGTTTACTTTCTCCGTATGCATGACCGAATGATTCACCGTTGTTCACCATTTTGAGTAGTTGTAATATGCTTTTACTCTTTTAGAAATTTATAAACTGTTTTTATAATCAGAAATCTTTTCTACTATTTTTCTTATGCACGTGAGCATGCGACTTCGCATGGTACTCTGTAGTATAATCATTAAGCCATCTACTGTTCTTTCCTAGTTCGCTTAGAATTTGTTTGCTCGGGACGCGCAAATAGTTAAGTCTGGGGGTGTGATGAGTCCCGATTATATACACATATATGGACTCATCTGGGCCGTGTATCTAGTCATTCCACTGCACTTTAGCTTTGTTTTAGCTTATATTTGTTATCACTTGCTATGTGCACGTCTTGGCCCATTTTGGTGTAATTTCGTATCTTTCTTTGTTATTAGTTTCTTGCGCTGTTAAGTCTCACTTTCAGTGGCTAGATTAGTGGTATACGCTGGAATAGGAGTCGTGCAAGTGTTCCCGGTACAATTCTGTACAGGAACACTGCGCACGATCACCGGTTCTATTGCGCACGACCACTGGTCGTGCGCCACTGATCGTGTGCACTTAATCCTTTTTCATGAGTTCTGTTTGGTGCAGTGTGCACGACCATCTACGATAGTGCGCACGACCACCAGTCGTGCGCCACTGTTCGTGCGCACTTAGCATCAATTTCATGAGTTCTGTTTCAACCAGTGCGCACGACCACCTACGATGGTGCGCACGACCACCGGTCGTGCGCCACCGGTCGTGCGAACATGTTATTTCATAATTTCTATTTTTGCAGGTTCCGTCCAGGCAGAGCGCACGATCACTGAATTCTAGTGCGCACGACCACTGGTCGTGCGCCAATGACCGTGCGCACTGTTTATTCCAGCGCCTATAAATCGACCTGCTCGCGATTTAGGTCAAATCGACCGCCGTTTTCACGCCCAGCTCCGCCGTTCCGCGCCAGTTTCGCCCCTCCATCGTCGCCCACCATCTAGAGGTGCTCCTGGCTTGTTCTTCACGCCAATCTTGAGCCGGAGTTTCCTCTCGGCCTCCTCCTTCATCCAAGAGCTCCAAAGGAAGACCTAGCCGCCATTGCCATCAAGCAAGAGGAAGTTTGCAACCTTAACTGGATCGTGACAGCTCTCTCTACCCCGGACGTAGTTGCGGACCGAGCTTGGACGCGGATTGACAACCCGGCGATTCCAACCGTGAATCTACAACGAGACTTCGGATTCGGTCGATTTCTTACCTTGTTCTCCTCTTATTGATTGTTGTAATAGTTAGATCTTTTGTATTTTGATGAAGAACACTATAGACCTTGCTATTTAAAGTTATTTCATGTCTATGTGAAATACCCTTTTTTGTTTATTTGTGTGCTTGAGGTGCGCCCCATTCCATCCTCCATCCCGCCGTCACGTCCGTTGCCGCACTAGCAATTGCTAGTGGCGTGCTTGTCGAAGAGGTGCTTGCGACCCTCATTCCGTTAGCCTACTCGCCCATCCGCCTACCGAAGCGTGGCATAGCGGCCCATGTATTCCATCCCGCCTAACGAAGCAGCGCGCTCAAGGCCTGCATAGTTCGATCCGTTTGCCTACTCGTCCATCCGCCCTTACGAAGTAGCGCGTTCAAGGCCTACGTAGTCATCCATCCCGCCAAGCGAAGCACTGCATAGCGGCATTGCATAGGAGTAGTTATAGTTGTTTTCTTTTATTTTCCAAAAGCCAAATCACCCCGTTTCCGCATTCCATCCGACTCAAGGACTTCGATCTCAAGTCCTTCCTCGAACGTTAACTCCACCTTACTGTGTTCCTCAAGAGACCGACACTCGGGGATTTTCCCCATTATTATTACTTGCGCGACCGGTGCACTTGCCGAATCCTCGCATCAAACCGCTCCGGAATCAGGGCTGAGAGGATCAGCTCACAAAAAGGGCCTCCGTTGCTCGCCCCCCTTGGGGGCTGGGCGAGCTGGGGTGGGGCGAGCTGGGAGGATGCCCCCCTCTGGAGCTCGCCCCCCCCCCCCCCCCCCCCCCCCCCCCCCCCCCCCCCCCCCCCCCCCCCCCCCCGGGGCTGGGCGAGTGGGGGTACGGGACTTCCCTACTCGCCCCCTTGGGGCTGGGTGAGTGGGGGTCTGGGACCTCCCCACTCCCCCTTGGTCTGGGACCTCCCCACTCGCCCCCCTGGGGCTGGGCGAGTGGGAGTCTGGGACCTCCCCACTCGCCCCCTCCTAGGGGATTGAGCGAGTGGGGGCCGAATGCCTCCCCACTCCCCCCCACTGGTACCTCCTTTCTGGGATGCTGGCCTAGAGGGCTCTCACCTACTTGCTGGGGCGAGACCTCCAGACCACCTCCTCTCATGCCTTCGCCTATCGTGACGAAAGTTAGCTGCAAGGTCTGCAGGATATCTTGCCTGAAATTTTCAAACATCTCCAACGTCGCTCCATCCACCGGGGGTTGCGAGCGACCTGGGTCGGATCCTCCACCTCCAGCCATGGAGCTCATCTTGAGAGTTTCTTGAATCGGTCACACTCCACGCTCACCGCACCATATGTTGAAACTGAGACTTGCGAACAAGACTTAGTCTCTGTGGAGTTCGGGGCCCTTAGCTAGCCGAGGGGCGACCAATCCTTACTCCTCCAAGGGAGAGATCTAGGTTGAAGGTGTTGGAACTAGGAACTAGACCAAGAGCTTAGTGGGGAGGTCCCGCCACATACCCGGAAGTTCCCTAGGAACTTCCCCTCCCAAGCCACTACTAAGCTTGGGCACCACTGGAGGCTCTCCTCACCCCCTAGAGAGACTTGGGGAGGGAGAGAGAGAGGGAGAGAGCTAGCCTAGAATGAGATCTCTCCAAATGGTACCCCCTTGGTCCTATTTATAGGATTTCTGAAGTTGGGGCTGCAAATAGCCAAAAACTGGTCTGCCAGATTACCAAAATACCCTTGAACTGGGCTGCAGATAGCCAAATCCCGCTGCTCTCGGACTGCGAATAACCAAAACTGGACTGCGAATAGCCAAATCTCGCTACTCTTGGGCGCTAAACGCAGACCGCCTACCCGGCTTGGAGCTGGGCGAGCCGGAGGCCTCCCGACCTCCCCGGCTCGCCCCCACAAGGCTCTGGCGAGCCGGAGGCATCCCGGCCTCCCCGGCTCGCCCCCACATTGGGATGCGTTTAGACATCCCTCCTGGTGAGGTCTCACTGGGGTGCATTTAGACACCCCTCCTGGTGAGGTCTCGCTGGGGTGCATTTAGACACCCCTCCTGGCTGCCGGACTAGGGAGCAGGGGCGAGTGGAGCTCGTCCCCTGCTGCTGGGTGAGCCAGAAGCCTCCCCGGCTCGCCCCCACAAGGCTCTGGGCGAGCCGGAGGCCTCTCGGCCCTCCCAGCTCACCCCCACAAGGGTCTGGGCGAGCCGGAGGCCTCCCGACACTCCCAGCTCGCCCCCACAAGGGTCTGGGCGAGCCGGAGGCCTCCCGGCCCTCCCAGCTCGCCCCCACAAGGCTCTGGGCGAGCCGGAGGCCTCCCGACCCTCCCAGCTCGCCCCCACATGGCTCTGGGCGAGCCGGAGGCCTCCCGGCCCTCCCAGCTCGCCCACACAAGGGTCTGTCCACAAGGGTCTGGGCGAGCCGGAGGCCTCCCGACCCTCCCAGCTCGCCCCCACAAGGGTCTGGGCGAGCCGGAGGCCTCTCGGCCCTCCCAGCTCGCCCCCACAAGGGTCTGGGCGAGCCGGAGGCCTCCCGACCCTCCCAGCTCGCCCCCACAAGGGTCTGGGCGAGCCGGAGGCCTCCCGGCCCTCCCAGCTCGCCCCCACAAGGCTCTGGGCAAGCCGGAGGCCTCCCGGCCCTCCCAGCTCGCCCCCACAAGGCTCTGGGCGAGCCGGAGGCCTCTCGGCCCGCCCAGCTCGCCCCCACAAGGGTCTGGGCGAGCCGGAGGCCTCCCGGCCCTCCCAGCTCGCCCCCACAAGACTCTGGACGAGCCGGAGGGCTCCCGGCCCTCCTGGCTCGCCCCCACAAGGCTCTGGGCGAGCCGGAGGCCTCCCGGCCCTCCCAGCTCGCCCCCACAAGGCTCTGGGCGAGCCGGAGGCCTCCCGGCCCTCCCCGGCTCGCCCTCACAAGGCTCTGGGCGAGCCGGAGGCCTCCCGGCCCTCCCCGGCTCGCCCTCACAAGGGAACAGTCCTGGGATGCACCCCTCAGACTCGACTCCCTCCAAATGCTCACCCCTCCTCCTCCCGGGGTCGCGCCCTTTGGAAATATTGGGCCTAAAAATATCTTGGGCCTCGGGGGCCCACTCGGCGAATACAGGGTTGTACACTTATGTTATGACATGCAGAGTTAATATGTCCACGCAAGTGCAACACACGCTCCCGACTCTATGCGCATAGACCTTTTGTTCCCCCTTTTGGAGTTAGATAAACTCTCAGGCACCTCCCGTAGTGGCAAACAGAGGCGGTGGGTTGGGCCTCTCCCACCTCTAGGTTGGTATTCGCAATACCTAACCTAGACCTTTTGTACGCCTCAACGCAAAGAACACGACCGCAGAGCGCCTGCGCACTCTTACTGGCTGGTCCACTAGACTTTTCCTTGGCTAAGTGATAACCTTACTTGTCGAGTCATCGTATCGACGTCAGTGAGAACAACCGCCCAATACAACGACCCACCACCTTTATGCACATGCAATTATGATTACCATATATCTCCAAGCTACAGGCTCCTCGGGCTAACCTGCCCGTCATAATAACCTTTCGAGCCACCGCTCGCCGGACTAACCCATCCATACCTACAACCACCAAGCCTACTACTTGCAAGACCCAACCAACTAACCACCCGTAGCAATGAGGTGTGGGTGTGTGCATTATTAATTTAATCTTGCAACCAATTTAGACCTACGATTTAGCGTTAATCTTAGACTTCCCGAGGACTACCCTGTGAGGGGCTCGCAGCAATACTAGGAGCTATTATGGGCTAAATCCCAAAGCTCCCTTTCCAAGACACTTATTATTGTTGATAACTACACAGGTTCAAACTCTTCTTAACATTACACTTGAGCTAACCCTAAGTAAATTTTAGAACGCTTCAGGGAAAAGACAATCTATCGTTAATCCCAAGCACAAACTTGCCCCTTAACTTACCGGGCACACTCAACACCTAGACTCCTGTTGGTGACCTCAAACCTCCTCAACTAGACTAGGTACACCGACTACCTCCCATTCCCACCTAGTGGTCTACAAGTTTGCCTTAACTCTACAGTTTTACTATACGTAGACCTAATGAGCTGTGTGAGGTGCATGAAAGGAGGTACTCCAAATAATCATCCAAATGGCCCAATATTATTATTGGGGGCATGCTATGACATTTTATGTCTAACTCCAGAAATTCATAATTTTTCCTAATTTATTTGGCATTTATTATAATTTCTCCAAAATCAGGGAACCTATGATTTTGAACATCAAGTATGGTTATCTGATAAGCTATGACCTTAATATAATTTGTATAACTATATATTATCAAAATAACAACCATATATGAAATTCATAAACCTCCAGAAAGGTTTTGACCTCCAAATAGAATATTGATTAATTTATCAAAATCAGGGATTTACAAAGGAAGTACCAAAAATTCTCATTCAAAAATTATAAGAAAGTTTTCAGATGTCTAGAGTGATCAGAATAATTCACTGATTTAGTTTCATAAATTTTCAGATTTATTTGACCATATAAATCCTTTATTTAATTAAGCAAAGCCTAGGGCACTTTGTGAAGGGAACCTTATATAAATTCTTCCAAAAATTATACTAAAATTAACAGATCATATACTTACCCCAAAAAGTCATTTGACCAAGTTTCATGATTTTCTAGTGAATATTAAACCCTCAATTAATTTCCCTTTTAAATAGGTCAAATAGTGGACTTGTGAATGAAGTACTATATAAATCAATCTAAAATTCACAATTAAATTATTAAGGAACAATATCACTAATACAAGCTCACTGCCAAAATTTCTTAAACATCCAAGGTTTTATAAACATGTAAATTCTTCTTATAAGAAAGTGCCCTAATAGGTTCTTAATTAATTCAGAGGGGTTACATGTGTCTAAAACAACAACAACAACAACAACAGAACCCATATAGTCCCCAATCATTGGGGGTATGGGCAAAAATTCAGAGGGGTTACATGTGTCTAAAAATTCTAACAAAATTACCAAGGGTATATTACCACCCTATAAACTTATCTACCAAGTTCCAAGTCCATCCAGGGACATATGGTCTCCTGTCCTTCAATAAGTTTAATTTGCAACCCCAGGGTTTGAACTAGGGTTATAGGTCACATCCAACCCAAACTACCCCAAAACCACTTGTGGGGTTGTTTTATGTGATAGTAAATCAGTGGCCAAGATTTCAACACTTTTGGATGAGGATTGACCACCCAAACCCATAAGTGCATCTTTGACCTAATTTTTCCCCTTAAGTAATCAAACTTGAGTCATCAAATTACCTGACCAAATCAATCCCAAATGGGATGATCTTTTACCAGTCATGTCATGACACTAAGGACCATCCACCAAAATTTGGAAGGGTTTTGAGGTCTCTAGACCCTAAAATTAAATCATAATTCAATTATTAAATTTCTACAAAAACTATAGAAAAATGCCCTCCAAAAATTCTCATTTTTGGATATGTTGAGGGTGTGGATATAAGTTGCATATGTTCCAAATTTCAAAGCATTTGGATGTTTGGATTGATGGGGGGCACTCAAATCAATCTCTGGTCAAGCCTAGGTATAGGCTGCACCATTTTGAGTGCTGTGGTCAAACTAGTGGACCAATAGGGTTGAAACTAATTTTATATTAAACTAGACTTCAAGGGCTACAAAAATCTATCTCATGCAAATTTTCTAATTTGGCATCTAAGGCCTTCATTTTCCAGTTTTAACAAGTGCATTTTCTATGTAAATAAACTCACATTTTATATTAATAATAATTATTAATAAAACCTATCAAACAAACAGATGGCCATGATTGTTTCTTCACCCTCCAGCCTACAACCACGATTCGCCTGACCTGGATCTTATCCAGCGCCTAATACCGATCACCCGACCACCTCCCCGACCGGCCACCACCACCATCACCACCTCTGTTGAGGTGATGGTTATCGTTGGGCGGCGGCACGACCGCTGGAGAGGCCGTTTCCGGCGAACCCGACCCCTCATTTTTCCATGAAATTTCAGATTTTTTTCTCACTTAGATCGGGCTCAATTGAGCCCGACTTCTCCACCTAAATAGCTATTGATCTACCAATGAAAGAGAGGAGGAGGGAAGGACCTTTTGGGAGGCTTGAAGCCTTGCCATTCTCCTTGTCGCCATAGTCGAGCTTGAGTTCTTTGGAGCCATTGCAACCTCTGAACCAACTTGCCTGATTTCTTCAAGTAAATGGGGGGGGGGGGGGGCTCCTCCTCGCTGCCCACTGAAGGGTTTTAAAGGGCCAATTTGGGAAGGGGAAGAGGCAAAACTTGGGATTCCACCATTAACACCATTAATGGTGAATTTTGGCCCCAACTAGAAACCACCAAATTCATCACCCATGTGAGCTGGAAAACCTCTTAAACTCATCCTAATTAATAGAGGGAATGAATCCCCATCAATTGGGAAGGCCTTTGGCCTCCCTTGGCCATGAATGCCATCACTCCTTCTCTTTCTTTCTCCTCCATTTTTTGGGAAAATGAGATTTCTCTCTCCTAGTCATCATTTATAGAAATTGGGTGGCAACTCCTGGTAATTATCAGCCTCCTAAGCTAATGGGCTACTCCAATTGGGCCTAGCCCAAGTGGATTGGGCTTGATTAGGTCAAAATAGGGCATTTTTACCTAAAAATTAGGGTGGAGTTGACTTTGGTCAATTTGACCTTTTGGGTTGACCCCAATGGGTGGTTAGTGACCCATTGGCCTCTCCTAAGGGCTAGGAATGTTTGGGTAGGGTCAATTTGGCAAGGTGGAGGTCAATTGACTCTTAATAGTATAGTTTGACCAAATTAGCTCTAGGGTTGACTTGGGTCAACTTGACCTTCTTAGTTGACCCCAATGGGTTACTAAGTGTTCTAAGGGACCCCTTTAAGGGTCAGAGGTGTTATGGTTGGGGTCAAGGAGTCAAGTTGAGGCCTAAGAGTGCAACCCTAGGCTTGGTAATTGGAAATTGCTATTTGTAAACCAATGCGGTTTCCACCTTCATTCCTAGGTTCCTAAGGCACTCTTGACCATCTTAGGGTTTTGTCATGACCTAGTCATGACAAAAAGCTCTTCTAAGGGTCTAGTTGTCTGAGGGATGTTACAGATAGCAGCTTCCCTCTTTGGTTGAAATGCTTCCTCTTTAGTAAGCATGTCTTGGCATCACTGTATTCACACCATTTGAGAGTTTTCTCTCCTTTTCAGAAACATTGTCTTCCTCATCATGACTTCATGAGGGCAAATATAGGGCTTTCTCCAACTTCTTTGGAGAAATCTTAATCTTTATACTTCCAGTCTTGGACTTCAAAGAGGACTTGGAAGAGGATAGCCTAGCATTGCTGTATAGTTCCAGAACTTCAGTTCTGAGAATCACAGTGAGTTCTGACAGAAGATATTCCAATCCTTGCTATTCCAGGAGTTAAATCACTTGCTTTATCTCAGCTTGAGCATGTTGAAATCCATTCCTTATTATCTCATAGACTTCCAGGAGACCCTTTGACATCTTTGGAACCATTCTTTGATAATAACGAGTTGCTGAGACGGAGAGGAAAGGAAGGGTCGTCTCGATGAATGAGTAGGGTTTTGGGTGTGTAAGTGATTTAATCAGCATTGATCTATTTATAGATATATTATTTAAGTTTTCCTTAAAGAGATATGTTGTTTTGACTTAATAATTAGTTGATTTAACCTATCCCATCTCAGAGGATCCGTTGAAATGGAGAACTAGATCGCTGGGACAAGGTAATGTTAACCACTGAGACGACTTAGCTGTCTCAGCAGTTCTGCTGAGACTATCTCAGCTAAACTCACTGCCTAGTATTTAACCCTTTTAAATAGGATTGTTTGTTTCCCTAATCATGTCACTAAGTGTTTTGAAGTATCACCGTCTTCTAGCAAAGCTTAAGTTATTAAATAACATGCATGATAGACAATATAAAATGTTGATGCCTATTCAATATTCAACATTCCTAGCTCAATCTTGAATAAATTAAATTTAGCCTCATCCAATGGCCTTGTAAATATATCAACAACTTGATTATCAATGGAGACATGTTCAAGGCAGATATTTTTACATTCTACATGCTCTCTAATAAAATGATACCTAATTTCTATATGCTTAGTCCTGCTATGAGAGACAGAATTCTTAGCAATAGAAATTGCATTGGATGAGTCACATAACAGTGGACAAAGACTTATCTTGAGGTTGTAGTGCTCTAGCTGGTGCTGTATCCACAAATTTGTGCACAACAGCTCCCGGCAGCAATGTAATCAGACTCAGCTGTGGATATTGCCACATTAATCTATTTCTTGCTACTCAATGAGATCAATCTCCTCCCTAGGAATTAACAAGTTCCACTAGTGATTTTCCTATCTTCTTTGCATCCTGTAAAATCAGCATCTGAAAAGCCAATTAATTCAAAATCATTGTTCTTAGGGTACCAAAGGCCAAGATGTTGGCTGCCTTTAAGGTATCTCAAAATCCTCTTTGCAGCTAAGTAGTGAGATTCCTTAGGGCATTGATGAGTAGTATTTTTATCTAATATTATTATAGTTTTTAGGCTAATAATAATTTGAATTTATAAATAACATGTCTATTTTATCTAAATAATCATTTCTATTCATAATTGTTCAATAACTTAAGTTTGTTTTATGTTTTTTAGGATTTCTGGAGTTTTTGCCGAAAAATGCAAGTACACGCCCTCAGTCATGCCCGTGACCAAGGGCGTGTCAACATAAAACTCATTCCAGACCTGCTGCCGCCAACCTAGACTCATTCCAAGAAGAATTCCAATGTCACGCCCGTGTACTTCAAGTCACGCCCGTGTACTTCAAGTCACGCCCGTGACCTTGCAGTGTCACGCCCATGCCCCTCCTCCAGCTCAGTCGTCCGTGTCCTGAAGACATGAGACAATTTTTGCCCTGCACACGCCCGTGACACAACATGTCACGCCCGTGATTTTCAATTGTCACGCCCGTGTATCCTCCAGCCGATCTTGCCGCTCATCCAACAGTCACGCCCTAATCCAGCCATGTACATGCCCGTGACTTACAATGTCACGCCCGTGTAATATTTGCCGCCAGAGTCACGCAGCCTTCCCGCCGAAGATTTCCTGCGCCAGTGCCTATTTTAAGATTACATGCCCTTGGTCACAGGCGTGACCAAGGGCGTGACACGCATGTAACACCTGCAGTAACTCCAGAATGCGCCACTCCCGCTCCAGCTTCGATCACGCCCATTACACGCCCTTGGTCACGGGCGTGACCAAGGGCCTGTAACCCCAACTTTTGCCTATAAAAAGGCAGCTCTTCCAGATCTCAAGGCATCCCTTTTTCCACCCTTCTTGGGTCGAAACTCCTCTCCTCTGCCTCGTTTTGGGGCAGAATTGCTTTTCTTTCATTTCCTGTATTTTCTTATTTCTTAGCTTAGATTTCAATTCCATGTATTTTCATTTTATGCAAAGTAGTTGTAGATTTCAATTCATGCAAAGCTTTCAATTTCTTGTACCCTCTTTTGTTGTAATTCAAAGTTATTTTAATAAAATGTTATTGTCTTATTTTTTTCATCTCTTTTATTTTCATGTCAAGTAGATTTTATTTTAGATCTTGAAAATTGCGAGCTTTGGATGAAATGAATTCTCTTTATTATTTTCAATCATCCTTTGATTTATCTTGATTTATCTTGATTTCATATGTCTATGTATGACTTCAAATCTGTTTTCGTATTCTAGTTAGCCGAACTAGCTCGTGAGTACGAATCGATCGCTCAGGAATAAAAAGTGTAGAACACAATCCTTGAAAGAGGACGACGTTACCCTTCCGGATTGGAGTAAAATCCAATAGTGGGATTCACCCCGTAAAGCGAGTCTTAGGTTATCAATTATAGAATGGAAATTCAATTGATATTTCCTAAACTTAGTTGGGCGTAGTCCTCTAAAGAGGTACGTTCATAGTCCGAGAATCTCCACGGTCAAGGATCAGATTAGAATTTATCTCTTTTGATTTTCATTCCAAGTGCGCTTTGATCAAGATTTGTTTTCTTTTCTTTATTTTTTTATTTTAATGTTAATTATAAATTATCACTAATAAAATATTATTCGATAAAATAATAGTTTTGTTTTCCCGAAGTAAAAGTACTCGACAGCCCTGAGTCTAATACGACCTTGATATTCTTTATATCCTATGCTATATTTTGATAGGTACACTTGCCTTAATCGAGTATAGATTGGAGAACACGATTTTCATCATCAGGCATGCATGCTACCTAGCACAAACACAGGTTTTATACATAATATTTGGTCTACTAGCAGTCATATACAATAGGGATCCAATTATACACCTGTACATGGATTCATCAAAGGGTTTACCCTTCTCATCCTTGTATAGGGAAATATTGGACCATATGGGAGTTTTCATGGTGGTAGATTCTATCCCAAACTTCATGATAAGCTCCCCAGTGTACTTGGTCTGAGAGATAAATATCCCTTCATCAAACAGTTTCACTTGGAGGCCTAAAAAGTACTTGAGCTCTCCCATACAACTCATCTCAAACTCCCCCTGCATAAGGTTGGCAAACCTTTTGCAAAGGTTGTCATTATTAGACCCAAAGATTATGTCATCAACATAAATTTGGACTAGGAGACACCTGCCCTTTGTTTCCCTAAGAAATAATGTGCTATCTATCTTTCCCCTTAAGAACTTGTCCTTGATGAGAAAGCTAGACAAGGTCTCATACCAAGCCATAGGGGCTTGCTTTAGACCATATAAGGCTTTCATAAGTAAATAAACACGGGAGGTAAGAGTTGGATGAACAAAACCTGATGGTTGTTCCACATATACCTTTTCTTTCAAATCTCCATTTAGAAAAGCTGACTTGACATCCATCTGGTATACCTTGAACCACTTGTGGGCAGCATAGGCAAGGAATAATCTAATTGCCTCTAACCTTGCAACTAGGGCAAAAGTTTGGTCAAAGTCTATACCTTCTTCTTTCCTGTATCCTTTGGCTACCAGTCTTGCTTTGTTCTTGATGATGATACCATTCTCATCTAGTTTGCTTATGTAGATCCATTCAGTGCCAATTATTTTGTGTCCTTGTGGTTTTGGCACCAACTTCCATACTTTGCACCACTTAAATTATTGTAGCTCCTCTTGCATAACTTGAATCCAGAAGGTATCTTAATTAGCTTCCTCAAACTTCTTGGTCTCAATCTGAGATAGGAAGCTCAGGAATAGAGCTTCAATGTGAGCCCTGCTTCTGTGATCACCCCTTAGTTCTCATCTCTAATAATCAGGTTCCTTGGATGATCCCTCAGATGCCTGGTTTCTTTAGGCAATCTGTCAGCATTCTGTTGCACTTCCTCTGGAGCAGCAGGTTCTTCAGCAGCCAGTTGATCTTCATCTTGAAGTGCTTCAACATCTGAATTGATTCTGCTGGTGCTAGGTATGCCTTGTATAGACAGTTCTTGCATCTTCTTATCATTTCCTGTCAAAACAGGAGAACTGGACCAACCCTTATAAAGTAGGCTAGTCTCATCAAAGACAACATGCATAGATTCCTCAACAACATTAGTCTTCCTGTTGAATACTCTATAAACTCTACTATGTGAGCTATAACCAACAAGAACACCAACATTGCATTTTTCAGCAAACTTTGTCAGTTGGAGTTTTCCATTATTTAAAATATAGCATTTACAACCAAAGATTCTAAAATATGAAATTGTTGGTTGTTTGCCTTTCAAAATATCATAGGGGGTTTTTCCAAGGGCCTTATTGATGGAAGCTCTATTCAGAACAAACAAGCAGTATTGACTACCTCAGCCCAAAAATATTCAAGGAGTGAGGAGTCACTAAGCAATGTTCTGCCAGCTTCTATCAAGGTCCTATTCCTCCTCTTAGCCATACCATTTTGTTGTGGAGTCCTTGGGGAGGAAAACTCTTGGGTAATACCAAATTCTTGACAAAACTTTGTCATGACCCCAGATTGAAATTTTGTACCACGGTCAGTTCTAGTTTTGACCACAGTACATTGTAGTTCATTCTGAATTGCCTTGACATAGTTTATAAAGATATATATCTAAAGTATCAGATTTCTTCTTAAGGAAGAATACCCATGTATACTTTGAGTGATCATCAACTATCACTAAAGTGTACAACTTCCCACCTAAGCTCTGAATGGGCAAAAGACTAAACAAGTCCATATGCAACAAATATAGACATCATTCAGTGTCTTTGGAGCCAATGCTTTTAAAGGTGGCCCTAGTTTGCTTGCCCATTTGGCATGCATGACAAGGACCACTTTGAACACATTTCAAATTTGGAATATTCCTAACAAGGTTTTAGAAAATAATATATACATTGTTTTACAGTTAATGTGAGCAAGTCTCTTGTGTCATTGAACACAAAGAGACTCACTCTCATTAGCTACAAGACATACATGAGATAAAGAACTATCACAAATAATGTCTGAGAGCATGAACATTCCCACTCCTAGTGCTTGAGAGAATAACCTCTAAGTCAATTGACTTTTTGATCAAACACTTGTCATTGTGGAATTCAATGACATAGCCCAAGTCACATAGTTGACTTATGCTTACAAGGTTGTGATGCAAACCTTCAACATAAGCTACTCTTGTTATTGAAACTATGCCATTGGTAATCATACCATATACTTGATGACTCCTCTATCAGTACCTCCAAAGCTTACTTTAGCTCCATTCTTCACAAGGGTGTAATCCTGTAGAACTCCTAGTTCCCGTCTTGTGCCTTAAGCACCTACTGTCCAAGCACCAAATTTCCCTTATACTGGTAGTAACTATCCTGCAAAATGGAATTCATTTTCTCTTAGGAGCCCAATTGACTTTGGGTCCTTGGTTCTTGTTAGCACAATAAGGGCCACTTCCACCCACTACAGCTTTTGCAGGAAAGCTCCTCTTTGCATTAGGCACACTAGTGTTATGCCAACAATCAATGGCAAAGTGTCCCACTTTACCACAACACCAACATTCATGGATGTTGTACCTTCTTTTCTGAATACTTTTTGAGGTGGAAGGAGCATCAGAATGCTTATGTTCAGTGAAGAAGGTAGCAACATTCTTCCTATTCTAGTTAGCAATCACTTGGCTTATTGACTGTCTATAACTTGTCTTAGCAGACTTTATCTGAATGACATCAACTGGCCTTAGTTTGGCAGCTAAGCATGAGATGATGGCATCAGATACTGTGCTGTTAGACTTGATTATAGGTCTGACAGCAACTATGAGTTTTGCTGAATGGGATTTAGAAGAAGTAGCTTCCTTATCCTTGAATGTGATGGCTGAAGTACAAAACACAAATGGTCTAGAATGGGCCATTTGAATTTCCTCATGGTGAGCTCTCAAAGCACTCATCTCCATGCCATTTCTACTACTATAGTTAGGAGTATTCTCCTTCCTATAGGAGCTTCCATTCTTCTAGTGACCATACATGCTGTCCTGATCATACCTGTTAGAGGGAAGCAACAACTCTTAGAAGGGGGTATGAGGCTTAGCATTAGCCTGACCCTTTCCTCCATTCTCAGTACCTACTGCAACTTTATTGAATCTCAGTCCTCTCCTATTAGTTTGGGAGGAGAAGGTGTCAATAATGGGCAATATTGATTTGGGTTTAGAGAATTGAGCCACTAAGCTTTTCTTTTTGAGAAGCTTCTCTTCAAGGTCCTTAATGACTTTGTTCATTTTGCTTATGGTGCTTAGTTGGAATATTGTTATTCCCTTCAGCTGACTAATTTTTCTACTTATCTGAGCCATTTGGGTAGCTGACTCAGTGTATTCAGGCTTTGCCTGCTGAAGGGAAGCAATTTTTAGAGCTTGCCTCTTGGCTAGCTTCTTGCTCTTTTTCAGAGCTTCCAAGAGGGCACCATACTTGTCAATCAATTGATTGACATCCACCTCAGATTCTGAACCATTTTCATCATTAGATGAGACTGTTTCAGATTCTGGAATTGACTCATAATCAGAAGAAGGAATAAAAAGAGTTGTTACCTGATCGGGATGATCATGACTGTCTTCATCATCTAATATGACCATTAAGACATTGACACACTTACGACAAGTGTACCAATTGTACAAGTAAAAAAAGTTGGGAGAGATTCCCCGAATATCATTCTCAAAGGATTGCAAGTTGGGGTGTATGATTTTCTCGTTGGGGAAATCAATTATAAAGATTTCTATGGTTTTAAAAAGGGGGTTTTGATTTGTTTTGGAAGACGAAATAAAAGAAAGCTAAATTAACTATGCGGGTCGCAATCACCTCGTCTCTTGGTGGATGGATGAGTAGGCTTGTGAATGAACGAGAAGTCTTGCGGATGGATGATTCGTAACTGACGAAGTGAGGGTCGTAAGCACCTCGTAACTAAGCACGCAACTAGCAATTGCTAGTACACCACACAAGTAGCGATGGAGTGGATGGTGGAATGGGGCACTCCTCAACTCACATAAACCACAATAGATTTCACAAACATGAAATTACATTAATACTAACAAAGGGTTTATGATCATCATTCTTAACACAAATACATCCACAAGAAATAACTGCAGCAAAACATAGGGCAAAGAGTAAACCCAAGCTCGAAGACTCGCTGAAGATTCACGACCAGAATCATAGGGTTGTCACGCCTCGTCCGAGCTCGGTCTTCAGTTACCGTCCGGGGTTCAGAGGAGCTGTCACCTTCCTCCACGCCCGTATTCTTCGTGAAATAGCTAAAGCTAGCTCTCGCCGGAGAACCCTTGAATGCAACAGAAATGATCTTGGAATGGAGCTTTTGAGCTCGAGGATGATGAAGGAGGTTGAGGAGGAAGCTTTAGCGTTGGATTTGCAAGAAAATGATGGCTGGAGCTCCTCCTATAGTGGGCGGTGGTGGAGCGACGAAAATGGCGAAGCTGGAGTGAAAATGGCGGGCACGGTCTGCGATCCCCGAAAATGGGCGAATCCTGAGGCTTTTATAGTAAACAATTAAAAAAATGGTCACGCATGGTCGAACGCAAGACCGTGCATGGACCGTGCATTATTAATTAAAAAGGCAGCCCAAGAAGAGGACCAAGAGCACCCGTGCATTTTACTCCCTCACGGTTGAAGCCTACCATGTGTAAAAATGCACGAGCAAATTCCTAAAGCCAGAATTTAAGCTCACCAGAGGAGTCCGTGCGATTTTACTCACGCACGGGCAAACTGCCAGTGCGTAAACAAATCGCACGAGCGGGGATAGAAAATCATTTTGAACCATAGATGAGAGCGCACATTCGGAGCGATCGTGCATCAAGGAAACGCACGACCATGCGATTCATGCGGACATGAAATCTGGGCAAAATTGGATGAACTGTCCACCTGCACAACAATCAACACGGGAATCACACAGCTGGGAATACCCCTCCAGCTCAATCCAGAAATAGAAAAAGGGGTGGGGAGCACCATGTACTTACCCCCAACAACAAGGAGCGCAATTGCACACCAAAATTGCCTAAACAATGCACATAGCGTGAAAGCGAATACAAGTGAAATACAAGCGATTATAGATTGAAAATGAAGTGCACATGAGTGAAAACTAGCCCGGATGAGTCCATAAAATAGTGTAAATATTGGACTCATCACACCCCCAGACTTAACCATTTGCTCGTCCCGAGTAAACTATCCCTCAGGCAGACGAGAAAAATGTTAGTTGTCTTAGTAATTGCAAATGCGGAGTACCATGCAAAGTCGCGTACTCACGCGCATATAAATGCAATAGAGGGAATTTTTAATTATACAAAATAGTTTGTAAAATTCTATGAGCGTAATAATATATTATTTCTACTCAAAAGTTGAATCTCGGTGAATCGTCCAGCCATGCGTAGGAAGAAAGTAGACTAATCGCTGAGGTGAACATTGCTCAAGATCGATGCTCGGAACAACCTCCATTGAAATCCATCAATGTCAGTGACCATAAGCTCACCCGGTCACACTCTCTCCACGACACTAGATCGGTTCATTGCGTGAGTCAGTAGGACTTTAGGATAGATACGGGGCTTGGGATGCGGTAGGATATCCAATGATAAACTCGAAGGCTTACACACCTAACCCAAATGAGCTCATGCATCAAGCTAACCAAGCAGCTGTTACACGCGCGGGTGCACTACACCCCCAAACTTGAACTTGACAGCATGGGTGTGTGCACCGCCTACCCCAAAATACAAATCTCAAACATATTTCAATTAAGCTTTTCTTTCAAATTTATTCTTCCTTTTCTCTTTTCTTTTCCTTATTTTCTCTTTCATTCTTTTCATCCATTTTCAGCAATTGTTTTTTGAAAAGAGGCACATCCACATTTTTTTCAAAATAAATCATTTCATCAACACCCCAAAAACTGAAATTTATAGATCAATAAAGCTTAGGTTTGGGTGTGCGGCTAGGACTAGCTTCTGGCTTTGGTGAAATGAAAGTGGAGCTGAATCAAAAGACAAGGTAGGTACAAAGGGGCTAGCAAGGATTATGATAGGATCGGTACACAAAGCTCAACCTGACCAAAATGAAGGCCTACATCATGCTTACACACTGAACTACTTATACCAATGCTTCAAGAGTCGCTTGGGCAAGTTCTTAGCCACCGAGAAAGATAATTCTTCCTTCCGACTCAAACAATACAAGTCTAGCGAACGTCTACACACATTCCTATGCTACCGTCAGATTCACACCGGATTCACCACTTTTGAGTAGAATAAAAAATTTTTACGCACATAGAATAATTACAAAACTATAAACATAAAGAAAAATTTATTCTACATGAATTTCTATGAGAGACACAAGTACTCGACTAGAGCACTACAGGAGTCAACATTATACTCCGTATCATAATCCTAGGACAACACACGATTTTTCTCATCACACCCAAGAAACGAGTTAGACTTGGTGCACTCTAACAACTAAGTGCGCACTCAAGTGGGTGTTGTGGTGTGAGATGAAAATGAACAAATATTAAAAATCAGAGAAATAAAATTTACTTCTAGTATGCACTATAGAATGAGCGTGCACAATGGATGACTAGAATCCGCTCTCCTCCAGACTTACAACTAAGCACCACAAACTGTAATACTAAAAGATATTAAAGGGGAGAGGAGAAGAAATTACACAATGCTCAGAAATGAGCATACCAAAAGATTGGCGTTAAGCTTCAAATTCAGCTCAATATGTCTGCCACCAAAGTTGCCACTCCTACAAAAATAGAATCTTCAACATATGCAGAAACAAAAACAAAACAACAAAATTGGGTCGTCTCCCATAAGCCCTTTTATTTACCATCCTTAAGGTGGACCAAATACCTGTATTAGCATTATAAAAAGAGAGTTCTAGCAATTGTTTATCAATCCAACAAGAGAAAACCCACAAGTACAGCTAAAGAGATAGAATAAAGCAAACTAATACATCATAAACACAAGCCCGGAGACTCCGTCACGAATCAGCCATATGCTGACTTGTGGTGATTCTCCCCAGCCACACAAGAAGGGCAGGAGGTGAAAGCTTTAGGGATCAAAGGAGATGTCTCTCCCTTTCCCTTAGCCTCTTCTTTCTCGTGCCGGGGGGCGGCAAAGTGCACCGCGCGCAATAAATTTTTCTGTTTCAATTTCTCCACAGTAGGAGAGCGCCAACGGGCAATATGTGCTATATCAGAATTAGTGTCTAGCAGTCTCGGAGTAGCCAGGGGCTTCATTTCTTCACCCACTACGAGTGACATATCCTCCCAGCGAACCTATTTTAATTGTTTACAGTTCACTCCTGATTTAACAAAATTGTTTAAAGAGTTTTCGGCCATGTTGGCCGCGACAACTTCTAACTTCGCGGCCTCGCCACCTTCGTTTTCAGCATTTTCTTCATCCATCTTATATTTCTTTACTATCTCCTCTTCTTCCTCCTCTGACTCAGCATTTGTGTTATTTCTCTGTTTCTCCACAACTGCATTCAACTCACTAACAAATTCATCAGAAATGACATGCAAAAAATTGCTATCATTGGTTATAATAGATGGAAGAGTGTGGTGTGTCACTTTGGGTGACAAGGTGATACACCCCTTAGCAATGTGAAGGGTGGTACCACTTCCTTCAAGAATGGGACACCCAAAATAGGCATGGAATTGTTTTCCATGGGGCCAAAAACTTGAAAGTTTGTGATAACTGAAGTTCCATCCTTAATCTCTCCCTCCGTTTCCACCACTGTTCCATTAGCAAGGACAAGCGATGTCCGATCATCAGCATTGATTTTTAGGTTCAGATTTTCAACGTCTTGCAATGCAAGAACATTGAGCGATGATCTAGTGTCGCAAAGAGCGGTGGTTTCAACATTATAGATCTCACATTTCACTATCAAGTCGCCCTCATGGCAACCATTCGACTCGATTGGGATCTTTCCGTGCTCACAATGATTCTTTTCCGTCATGATGGGGAGAGCACCCTGAGTCCTCTCAGAAAGCACTTGAGCTAATTGTCCCAATTGCATTTCTAAGTTCCTCATCGAGGCAGTTTGATTGCCCATATTAGATTGGGCCACGTCAACAAACTTTTCCATCATTTCTTCTAAAGCACTTTTTTCTTTGCACCAGAGCACCTTGATTATAACCGGGTGGAGGCGGCCTCGGTTGGCTTCCGAACGCTTGAGCATCAAATTGATGCTTGCCCGGTTGCCATCGTTGGCCTGCAGTGTTTTGGCTCTAAGAGAAGTTTGGGTGATTTCTCACACCCGGATTATATGTGTTAGAAAAAGGTGCTGTGCGGTTTTGATTGTTAATATAGTTAACATTTTCCTCCACATTTAGATTAGAAAAATCAGAGGAGATTTCACCTGTGGGGCATTCATAGGTGTGATGTCCAGGGTTCCCACACCCTTGACATGAAATGGCCATCACCGGAGCCGAAGAGGGGGCATGCCTCTTCAACAATGCTATGCTCTCATATGGTGACAGTGCTGCTTCTGCTGGTGGACCAAAAGTGTTTACTTCAAATAGTCCTCTTGCATTCCGTGGGGTCTTCCGCCCTGCGGTCCAAAATGAGCTATGAGTAGCGGCGTCCTACAAGATCCGCAATGCTTCATTAGGGGTGTGATTTAGCAGAGTTCCACCGGCAACAACATCAATCATGGCCCTATAGTTAGGCTCTATTGCAAAGTAGAAATATTCCACTAGATTCCAGGGCTGCAACTCATGATGAGGACACTTCCGGAGGAGTTCCATAAATCTTTCCCAAGCTTCCGTAAGGGTCTCCTGATCATGTTGACGGAAGGTTGCAATCTCTCGCCTCATGTTCATGATTTTGTCCACTGGGTGGAACTTCACCAGAAATTCGGATGAAAGCAACTCCCATGTGGTTGTTGTGCCTGGTGGAATACTGTGAAGCCATGCCTTAACTTTATCATGGAGGGAGAACGAGAATAGTCTTAATTTCACAGTGTCGTCAGCTATGCCGGCATACCGGAATGTTCCGCATATTTTCGAAAACTCATTTAAGTGAAGATGGGGATCTTCACTTGCCAATCCAAAAAACTGGGCAGTGTTTCTGATTATATTCAGGATAGCCGGCGTTATCTTGAATTGATTATTTGTGATGGCTAGGACAAAACTGGGATACACACTCCCAACAGTGGGAGTGGTGTAGTCTCGCATTGTTCTGGGTCTTGGACGAGCCACCTCATTTTTATTAGCCCGTTGACCAACAACTGGCGCATTCTCTCCCCCGGGGTTAACTCCATTTCTGTTAACATTAACATCCATAGCGGCAACAGCATGGCGGAACGCACACAGCATCCGCTCTATTTCTGGATCAAATGCTACTAAATCACAAGGGCCTTGCCCATGCATAAACTTATACAACAAACAAGAAAAATAAAAAACAACGAATCTTTATAATAATTTCCTGGAAGTGTACCAGCGGTCGTACAAGTAATAAAAGTTGGGAGAGGGTCCCTGAATATCGTTCTCAAAGGACTACAAGTTGGGGTGTATGATTTTCTTGTTAGGGAAATCAATTATAAAGATTTCTATGGTTTTAAAAAGGGGGGTTTTGATTTGTTTTGGAAGACGAAATAAAAGAAAGCTAAATTAACTATGCGGGTCGCAATCACAACGTCGCTTGGTGGATGGACAAGTAGGCTTGCAAATGAACGAGAAGCCTTGCGGATGGATGATTCGTAACCGGTGGATTGAGGGTCATAAGCACCTCATCACTAAGCACGCAACTAGCAAATGCTAGTGCAACACACAACGTAGTGATGGAGTGGATGGTGGAATGGGGTGCTCCTCAACTCACATAAACCACAATAGATTTCACAAACATGAAATTACATTAATACTAACAAAGGGTTTATGATCATTATTCTTAACACAAATACATCCACAAGAAATAACTGCAGCAAAACAAAGGGGAAAGAGTAAACCCAATCTCGAAGACTCGCTGAAGATTCATGGCTGGAATCGTAGGGTTGTCATGCCTCATTCGAGCTCGGTCTTCAGTTACCGTCCGGGGTTCAGAGGAACTGTCACCTTCCTCCACAATACCCGTCTTCTTCGTGAAATATCTCAGGATTGCTCTCGCCGGAGAACCCTTGAATGCAACATAAATGATATTGGAATGGAGCTTTTGAGCTCGAGGATGATGGAGGAGGCCAAGGAGGAAGCTTTAGCGTTGGATTTGCAAGAAAACGATGGCCGAAGTTACTCCTATAATGGGCGGTGGTGGAGAGACAAAAATGGGGGAGCTGGAGTGAAAATGGCGGGCTCGGTCTGCGATCCCCAAAAAAGGGCGAATCATGCGGCTTTTATAGTAAACATTCAGAAAAATTGTCACGCACGGTCGAACGCACGACCGTGCGTGGACCGTGCGTTATTAATTAAAAAGGCAGCCCAAGAAGATGACCAAGAGCGCCCATGCATTTTACTCATGCACGGTTGAAGCCGACCGTGCATAAAAATGCACAGGCAAATTCTGAAATCCAAAATTTCAGCTCACCAGAGGAGCCCGTGCAATTTTACTCACGCACGGGCAAACTACCCATGCATGAACAAATCACACGAGCGGGGATAGAACCTTGTTTTGAACCACAGATGAGAGCGCACGGTCGGAGTGATCGTGCGCTAAGGAAATGCATGACGGTGCAATTCATGCAGACATGAAATCTGGGCAAATTTGGATGAACCGTCCACCTGCACAACAATCAACACGGGAATCACAAAGCTGGGAATACCCCTCCAGCTCAATCCAAAAATAGAAAAAAGGGGTGGGGAGCACCATGTGCTTACCCCAAACAATAAGAGCGCAATTGCACACCAAAATGGACCTAAATAGTGCACATTGCGTGAAAGTGAATACAAGTGAAATACAAGCGATTATTGCTTGAAAATGAAGTGCTCATGAGTGAAAACTAGCCCAGATGAGACTATAAAATAGTGTAAATATTGGAATCATCAGCCATAGCATTCTTTGACATCTTCATCCTCCTCAATGTCACTGTCTAAATATGACAGAGGAGCCCTGATGCTTATCTTAGCAGCTGGATAATCATCATCCTCAGCAGCTGCAAATACTCTATATAGGCTTCCTCTTCTTCATCAGAATCCGAAGATGAAGATGAAGATTCACTCCAGCTCCTCTCCTTCTTTGCCAGGAAGGATTTTTCACCTTTCCTTCCCTTGCGGTAATGAGGCTTCTTATCACCTTTTTCTTTTCTTTTTGACAGGACAGTCAACTATGATATGTCCAGGCTTATTGCAGCAATAACAAATAACATTATTTGAAATATGTTTGACAGGTTTAGATTCATACCTATCACCCTTGGGGTGCAGCCTCCCAGATTTGCCGTGTTCCTTCTTGGGAAGTGAGGAGGAGGAAGGTCTGTTCTTTAACTGCTTCCTCCTCATCAACTTCTCGAAGTGCCTGGAGAAGACAGTAAATTCCTCATCTGTTGAATTGCTGTCAGATGTGCTAGGCTCAGATTTTTCCGAGTCACCAACCCTTCTTGGTGGAGAGGGTATTCTATCTTTGCACTTTTTAGAGATCACAGCTTTAAGAGCCACAGATCTCTCCTTTGCATGAGACCTAGTAGAGGTTTCCTCCTCCTTTCCTGCAGACAGCTGCATCTCATATGAGAGCAACTTCCCAAATAGTGCGTGGGGATGAGTCTCACCCAACTTTGCCCCTTCCCTGATGGCACAAATTTTTGTCCCAATCTCTAGTTAGAGATCTTAGGAATTTATTATTTAGCTCATAATTACTGACGATCCTCCCATAGGTCCTCAGCTCATTGACCACCTTGAAGAATATTTCATAGCAATCAACTATGCATTCTAGGATGTGTTGCCTGAAGGCTTCATATTCCTGGTTAAGGAGGGATTTCCTATTGAAAGTGCACAATGTGCCTCTAAGAATTCTCTAGAGGGGGGGGGGGGGGGGGGGGGGGGGTGAATAGAGATTTAAAATCTATTTACCCCAACTATGCATACATTAAAATACTAAGGTATTATGCACTAAACAAAAGTAGCACAGAATAAATAAATGCTGTAAATATAAAGCAGAAAAACAACAAGCTATAAAAGGGACATCACAGAAAATGCACAACACAGAAGACACAAGATTTTTATAGAGGTTCCCCAAAATGTGGGTAGTCCTCTTTTCTGCCTCCCTGGTAGGATTGCATAACCTGTGCCTGAGTTTTTTGATAAGGAGTCTCTTAGAACCAAAGATCTTTTGATAAGGAGATCTTGAACCACTCAGATCTTTTGATAAGGAGATCTTGAACCACTCAGATCTTTTGATAAGGAGAACTTGAACCACTCAGATCTTTTGATAAGGAGATCTTGAACCACTGAATCCTTTGGAAGAGTGATTCTTAAAACTCTGTACAAGTGAAGGAAATATGAAGGAGAGAGAGAGAGAGAGAGAGAGAGAGAGAGAGAGGAGAATTTTGTTCTAAGAATTCTTCAAAAGCTTTGTTGATGCTTCTATCTTGCTTTCACTGGATCTGAAATAATAAACCCTTGCTTATGATAGTGGTGGTTTGCAAGGGTTGTTCTGCTTGATCCCTTTCTCTCAGCACTTGTAGTAGTTCTGCTACTGTTTAATGCTGAAGAAGAAGCAGCAGATTATGTTCCGGTGCAAAGAGAGTTCTTCTGTGAATATGCCTTTTAGGGTTTAAGGAGGAAGAAGATGAAGACCCTAATCGACAACCAGAAGAATGTAATAACAATTTTTGTTCTCTTCTCCTCTTTTTGCATACTTATTGTGTATGATTGAATTTTCAAAAGCCTTTCTCCTTTTGGCTTGTCCTGAAAAGGAATTTACCTAATTTCCATTCCTCTTTTGTTCTCGACCCGTCAATCCATTTTGAATAGCTTACAAAAGTGATTTGTTGTGTCCTGGAATGATTCATTCTATTCTTGGCAACAAACGAGCTGTTGGAGAACTGTCTCTAGCCTGACGGTCCTTCTAAAAAGGTCCTAAAAGATAGCTGTAAAATCTTCCTTTTTCTGATTGTATTCTACGCTGAGTCGACTTCATCAACCTTCATGTCGACGCACCTCAGAGTTCTTGTTGACATGGCTTCAAATTTCTTCTTAGCTTTGGATTAACTCAGATATCGATGGTACGTCGATGCGTTATCGACGTACCCATCGAGTTGAAGCATTTTGACTTGATCTCTTAACTTCCGCGTCGAATTGTAGTCGACATTACGCCGACTTGTTAGATGGCTTCGATAAGCTCTATCTTTTGCGTCGTGTTCCTTTCGACGTTCCGTCGACTTGACTTTTACTTCGATAGGCTGAATGATCTGCTTCGACATCAACTCAGAGTTGCGTCGATATCAAGTCAAAGTTGCGTCGACTTGTATTCAACGCAAGACTTAACTTAATTGAATTTAGGCTTGTCTTAACTTGGTCTTGACACTCTAAGTTTGAGTGTGACATACTAAGACATCTAATGACCAAATTACCCTTACTATACACCGTGTGTAATAAACCTAAGAAGTAAAATCACTTATAGTTAATTTGTTAAGTTAAATCAAAAGGGGTTTTTCCAAACACCTATCATCCCTCAACTCATCAGTACCTTCCATATACACTATAAGTGTATCCCACATGTCCTTGGATGTCTCACAGTGCACCAAATTCTGGAAGGTGGAATCATCAATTGCATTTACTATAATGTTTTGTGCTCTCTTATCCATAGTAGCAAGTGCAATTTCATGCTTGGTCATTTCAGCATAGGTCTTGGGAACTTGCATAGTTGGATATATAGTAGAGGCCTTTAGGAAGACAAAAGGACCTTCCTTTACTATGATGTATATACTAGGGTCAGAGGCTTCCATAAACAGCCTTACCCTTTGTTTCCATATGCCAAAGGTCTCTTTTTTGCATGTGGGAAATTTCATGGATCTCATCTCCTTCTGACCTCCAGTGGCAGCCATTAGATCTAGAATAGATTACTCCTAGTAGGATCAGGTCAGACGGTTAAGTCCTATTTGACCAACCTAGATCTGATACCACTTGATAGTTTATTTGGTAGTAGTCTAACTAACCTAGGGGGGGGGGGGGAGGGGGTGAATAGGCTCCTTTGAAACTTTCTACTTACAGGTAGTAGTTATTAAGTGATTAATTAAAGTATTAGAAAATCACAAAAAACACACAGCTGTTTATAGTGGTTCCCCAAGATAGTGCATCTATGGGTAGTCCACTTTCCCTCTACACCTTTCTAACAATATGTTAGACATGGCAAACTCCTCCAAATCTCAGCTCCAAGATCTTACAATTTAGATCCCTCATGATCTCTCAGGTTTCCTCCAAAACACAGCAGACGTTGTCTTGAAACACAGCAGACGTTGTCGTGAATAGGCTCCTTTGAAACTTTCTACTTACAGGTAGTAGTTATTAAGTGATTAATTAAAGTATTAGAAAATCACAAAAAACACACAGCTGTTTATAGTGGTTCCCCAAGATAGTGCATCTATGGGTAGTCCACTTTCCCTCTACATCTTTCTAACAATATGTTAGACAAGGCAAACTCCTCCAAATCTCAGCTCCAAGATCTTACAATTTAGATCCCTCATGATCTCTCAGGTTTCCTCCAAAACACAGCAGACATTGTCTTGAAACATGGCTTAATAGCAGTAGCTTCAGGCCTAATTTCTTCTGATATTCTTATTCAGTAGATGAAGGAAGATCCACTTGTTCTTCTGGATAGAATGGGAAAGAACAAACTTATCTCATTGGAAGTAATCTGCTTGCAGCTTGAATGACTTTCAGGAAGCAGATAGTAATATCTTGTGGAAGCAGCATTTCTTCAATAGAACAGTAGCAACTATTTCTAATCTTGTCCACACCTTCCTCCAATGACCTAACATTTTCTTTAATACTTCCTCTAATTTGCATCGGCTCTGAGGAGTGCTCTGTCACAGCATGGACATAAATAGAAAATATTATCTTTGCTTTCTAGCCACATGCGCCAAAAGCAGATCCCGCCAGGCAATATTCAAATAAGAATCTGTCTCAGTGGATGGGCTGAGATAGGCTCCAGTCTCATCGACAGAATATCCTTCATCTCAGCGGATCCGCTGAGACAGAAAGTCTTCTCAGCAGTTTTCCGCTATATTCAGCTCAGTTGAGACAGACTCCTTCTTAGCAGCTAAACAACTACGTCTCAGCGGTTCTGCTGTGAAAGTGCACAATGTGCCTCTGAGAATCCTCTAGAGGGGGGGGGGGGTGAATAGAGATTTAAATTTATTTCTATCCTAACTATGAAAATAATAAACTTAACTAAGGATTTATGCTCAACAAGATCACATGCAGAATAAATATGGTGCTGGAAATAAAGTGCAGTATAGAAAGAAATTGGGACAACACAAAAAATTAGCAACCAGAAGACACAAAATTTTTTATAGAGGTTCCCCAAAATGTGGGTACTCCCCTCTTCTATCACCTGGTAGGGATGCACCACAGTTCCTGAGTCTTTTGGTAAGGAGACTCTCAGAACCACTGATCTTTTGACAAGGAGATCAAGAACCACCAGATCTTTTGATAAGGAGATCTTGAACCACCAGATTTAATGATAAGGAGATCTTGAACCACTGAATCCTTTGAAGAGGGATTAATAAAACTCTTTTACAAAATGAGAATGAATGAGAAGGAAGAAAGTTGTAGGAATTCTGTTCTCATAATTCTTGAGAAGACTGTATGAAGAATAACCTATTAGATGTTCCACATGATCTGCTCTTGATTAACCCCTGCTTTAGATAGTGATGAATTACAGGTGCATTGTATGTCAGATCCTTTCTACTTCTGCTGATTGAGATCTAGATGCTAAGAGATTATGATGAAGAGCAACTTTTAGATCCTCTGTTCTATTAGATGAAGAACAGCAGAGCTTTCTTTTCTTTTCTCTTTTCTGTGTTAGGGTACCTGAGAGAAGGAGAAGAAGAGGAAGCCCTAACAAGAAGGAAGACGACTGATTGTGATTAATGATCTATCTGTTTCTATCTTCTCTTCTCCTTTTATTCTCTCTCTTCAATTTCAAATTTCTTTTTCCTTTTTGGTATGCCCTGAAAAGGTAATCTACTAATGGCATTCTCTTTCTTTCCTCTTTAATTCTCGACCTGTCCACTACAAGGAATATGGTTCCAAGAAACCTTTTTATCTCCTTCTTTAATGCTCCTTTCTATTTCAGGCAATTATTAAGCCATTGGGGAACGGTCTTGAAGGATGTGGGCCATGAAAGAAGGATCAGAGAGACAGCTAAAAAGATATACTTTTACAGACTGTATTCGACGTAGCGTCAAATTCATTTTTTCTCTTATCGACGCAACTTCGAGTTCTTGTAGAAGCAGATTCGATTTTATCTCTGCTCTGATTGAACTCTGCTCGTCGACGTCGCGTCGACATCTTATCGATGTGTCCGTCGAGTTGATCTGCCCGGCTCTGAACTTCATCTTCTGCGTCGAGATGTATTCGATGTTGCGTCGACTTTAGATGGCTTCGACAGATAACCTCTTATGCGTCGAGTTGAAGTAGAAGCTGCGTCGACTTCTCTAGTTACTCTGACAAGTCCCTGACCTCTACATTGATATCTATCCGACGTAACGTCGACTTGAGTTACTTCGATAGAAGGGTTGAACCACTTGGACTTCTAGTCAGATCAGCATCGATATGGACTCGTTGTTACGTCGAATTCTATTCGACATAAATGTTAACTTAGCCCAATTTTGCTTCCCTTGATCTCGTCCTGACACCCTATGTTGAGTGTGACATCCTAAGACATCTAATGACCAGATTACCCTCACTATACAATGGGTAATTTAATCCTAAGAGATAAAATCACTTTTAAGTAATTTGTTAAGTTAAATCAAAAGAGGTTTTTCCCAACAATCTCCGCCTATTTATCTTAACGAATTTTACAGTTTGTTCAAAGTGATTTTACACATTTCATAGCATAAAATAAAGCTCTATACACAAGATCTCACAAGCATCAAATGAGTAAACTAGATGAGCTGATAACAGACAAAGTATCAGATTAAAGAGAATCAGAAGTTTATCATAGTTTACCCAAAGTGAGTATCACTTATTTTCTTTGAGAAAAGAGAACAAGTCTTCATATACTCTCCTGTACTTTTTCTCTACATATTTGAAATTTGCAGGAGTGGCTTTTTCAGGATTCTTCTGAATCTTTTCATGGCCTTTGAAGAGATTCTCCAGGTCCATTTCTGTATTAGGATGAACATCCTTGAGTGTAAAGCCCAGCCCAAAAACCTTGGCTGTCATCAGATTTATAACTTCTAAATTTAGATCAGTTGATTCAGGATCTTTCTCTAATATGGATTCAGTAGAGCTTGCTTTTGATTTGTCAATAGTTGCTTTTTCCTTCCCAGAGGTTGAGGATTTTGTAAACATGATCTTTCTTTTCTCTATCTCCTCTTCAGGTGACTTCTCTCCTTTCTTTCTTTTCAGAGGTAGTTGTACTACATTCTTTGGATTGCAATCCCTCCTCTGTGGAGTTGCATATATTGTATCATCAAATAAAGTGGATTTGATTTGAATTGCCTTGGCCAGTTCTTCCTTTTCAACCACTTCTTTTCATCTTTTCAGAATATCCATGAATATGTTTTTCTTTTCTTGAAGCTCCTTTTAAGCTGCCTCATATTCATATCTCTCTCTTTCACCAATGTCTTCTAATATTTTATCCATTTCTGGATCATTATAGGTCTTCATTGTGTTTTCTGGAACTTCAACCTTTTCATACTTCTTGTAATACGACTCATCCCTTCTGTAATCTTTTCTCTGCTCCTTTGTGTACATTTCCTAGATGGGTATTCTTCCCCTTCCCCTTCTTCCTCTTCCTTTGTCTTGATAAGGAGGTCTTCCTTTGAAGACAGGTGTAGGAAGGATATGTTCAGTTCTTTGTCTTGGGACATGTGATGGAGAAGGAGGCTAAACTGGTACTGACAGCTGATCTATGACAGGATGATTTGAGGCAAGTTCAATTGAATCATATTATTGATCAAAAACCTTGACAGAAGTAGGTGTTGTGGTAGAGTCACCAGAAGACACCCTGAATTGAAGGGGATCATGAATGAATATCTCAGTATTAGCAGTGTATCCCTGAGTGTGCATGACATGGATTTGATCATCTGAACATACATGACTCTCCCCCTGTATTGAAGACTCCCCCTATATTGAGGGCAGGATTCTTGGTAAGGATGACTCCCCCTGGATGGCTGCATCTGTCTATAATTTAGATGAGACAGCAGGCTCTCCTTCAGAGATGAGGGAGAGAGGGATTGCTGTCGTATAGACAAAATCTTGAGGAACCTGCTATTGATGAGTTTGCTGCCTGCTGGTACAACTCACCCCCTGCTTTATATTATTGAAGAAGGATATAAAGCCATCAGCAGGCACAACTGCCGATCTCACTAGCCTGTCAAAGACCTCTAGGTCAGAGGTAAGGTCTTGCAATCTTTTATGTTGACGACGTAATTTGCGATAACAGTCTGTGGAGAAGTCCCATTCTGATTGCCTCCAGTCTAACTATTGGGGCAAATGTATGGTTGAAATCAATGCCTTCCTCTTGCCTATACCCGTGGGCCACAAGTCTAGCCTTGTTTCTTATTATGACCCCAGTTGAGTCCATTTTATTCTTGAACACCCACTCAGTTCCAATCACTGGGTAATTCTTTGGTCTCTCAACCAAAGTCCAGACCTTGTTCCTTTCAAACTGGATTAGTTGCTCTTGCATAGCAGATATCCAATGAGGGTCACTTTCTGCTTCTTCAAATGTCCTGGGTTCATATTGTGACAGAAAACACTGCAGCATTGTCTCACAAGTTAGTTGTTTCCTTGTTTTTACTCCTGCTGTCAAGTCTCCTATTACTTGAGTTGGAGAATGATCTTTTTGAGTCATCCTGGATCTTATTGGATGATCTAGGAGACTATCTTCTTCCCGAGCTACCACCTGCTCAGAGACAGTAGGAGCTTCATCCTCATTCACTTGAGTGATGTCTGTGACTGGTAGCTCAGGTGCTGCAGTTTTCTCTTCTTCTGCTGCATAATCTTCACCTGAGTCAGTGTCAATGTCCCGTTGTCCTCTTTCCTGACACATAGTTAGATGATCCACTATGCTCATCCTTTTAACTTGCTCTGCTAGTTGATCTTCCTCCTGCAGGATAGTACTGGTGGAAGTTTCCTTCCCCTTGTAAACCATGTTAGTTTCATCAAAGACGACTTGCATAGACTCCTCAATATTGAGAGATCTTTTATTAAAGCACCTATAGGCCTTGTTTGATGAGGAATATCCCAAGAATATCCCATCATCAGCCTTCTTGTCAAATTTGGCAAGATGACTTTTCCCATTGTTGAGGATAAAGCAAGTACACCAAAAAAATTCTAAAATAAGTGACTATAGGTGCCTTTCCCTTCAACAACTCATAGGGAGTCTTCAATTTAGTCTTGTGAATGAGACTCCTATTCAGAACATAATTAGCAGTATTTACTGCCTCAGCCCAGAAGGACTTTGGCAGGTTAGATTCAATTAACAATGTCCTACCTGATTCAATTAGGGTTCTATTTTTCCTTTCAGCCACCCCATTCTGTTGGGGGGGGGGGGGGGGGGGTTCTAGGAGCTGAAAAGCTTTGTCTGGTACCTTCATCCTCACAGAATATACACATTAACTGATTCTCAAACTCAGTTCCATGATCACTTCTGATCACAGCAACCTGTGTGTTGAGTTCAGATTGAATCTGTCAAATGAATCTTGAGAGGATCTTTAAAGTGTCTGACTTAGCTTTTAGAATGAACACCCAGCTGAACCTAGAGAAATCATCAATAATGACTAATGTGTAGGACATTCCTGCTAAGCTTTGAGTGGAGATAGGGCCAAACAGGTCCATGTGCAACAGGAAATGGATTCTAGGAGAATCATTCTTACCAATTGGTTTGAATGAAGCTTTGATCTGCTTTCCTAGTTTGCAGGCTCTACAGGGGTGGTCTTTATTGAATTTACCATTTGGTAAACCCCTGACTAGGTTGAGTTTGGAAAGTTTAGCTATGGTCTTAAAGTTAAGGTGACTAAGTCTCCTATGCCACAACTCACTATTTTCTAATTGGGAGTTAAACAAGCAGATTTTAGACTTTGTGTACTCAAAGTCTACAACATATACTTCACCCTTTCTGAGACCAGTCAAACTGTTTGATCAGTCTTAGAGCTAGCTATATGACACAAGGACTTAGTGAATACAACTATGTATTCACCATCACACAACTGACTAATGCTAATTAGATTATGTTGAAGTCCTTCAACATAAGCTACTTTAGAAAAAGAGATTTCTCCAATCCTGGGCAAACCATATCCTTTGGTTTGACCAGAGTGGGAATTCCCAAAAATTACCTTGGGCCCTTCCTTGGCCTTGAAATTTTCCAGCAGATCTTTTGCTCTAGTCATATGCATGGAGCACCCAATGTCCAGATACCACTGCTAGTTTATGGTAGAACAACCTCCCCTCTGCACATTAGATTAAACATTAGTACAGACCCTCTCATGCTGGGGTCTCTTTCTTCTATCATCATATGAGGTCATGAAAGAATGAGATGGTTTTCCATTATCCCCCCTTAGGTGAAGAAGTGCTGCATCATTATGCCAGCAATATCTTGCAATGTATCCTAATTTAGCACAACAAAAATATCTAGGAATATATAGTGAAGAAGGTTTTGATAATTGAAAATTTAGTGTGGAGGACATGCGTCGAGAAGAATTCGACGCAGTCTTAGAGATGTGTCGAATGTAATTCGACGTGTCTGCATAGGTCCGTCGATAACTATTCGATATAGAACAATGGGTGCGTCGAATATAATTCGATGCATCCTCATGTCTGCTTCGAATGGATGTTGACGCATATGCTGAGCTCCATCGAATTGTAGTCGACGTATCTATAAAATTGCGTCGAGTTCTATTCGACATATTTCTCTTTTTATTAAGAATTGTATTGTTCAAGTTTGATTTTTCTAGGGGGTGTTTTCCTAATATTCCTAGTTGATTATTAATGTTTTCCTTATTAAATAAGGTGAGTTTGTCAGGATTATTATTACCTAGAACTTCACAGGATTCAGACCTAAATGATGCCACATGGTTTTCCCAAGCATGTTTGTTAGGGATTTGTGTGCTGGTGGATTGTTGTGATCGTTGATCAGATGATCAAATCTCTTGGAGAGATTCTATGACATATTTTTAATTTGTTGACTCCTTCCATTTAAAGAGTCCACCAAGGTTTTCGCCTTTGTGATTTCTTTCTCTAAGTTTGAATTATTGATATCTAACAAATATTCTTCTTTTTCTTTTCTAAACAACTCACCTCTCAGATTGTAGTTAACTGAGTATAGGTGATCCTTTTTAAGTTCTTCTAGTTCTAATTTAATTGTTTCAAGTTCCTTTTGTTTGTTAATAAAATCATTGCAAAATTCCTGAAAATATTCTTTGAAATCTTTTGAAGAGAAGTCAAAGTCTCTAAAGATGCTTACCTCAGCATCTTCAGTGGAATTTTCAAAGGACATCATGCAGGCTTCTCCTGGTCCACCTTCTTCTTCATCATCAGATGAGGAGGAGCTTGATTCAGAGTCTGAGCCACTCCAGGTCTCAGCTAAGAGACCTCTCTCTCCTGTCTTTTCCTTTCTCTTGAAGGATTTCTTCCTGTGCTCCTTCATCTGCTTCTTTTTCTTATTCTTGTCTTCCTCAGGACATTCAATAGAGATATGTCCTGGTTTTCTGCAAGTAAAATAAATTATCTCCTGTTTAGGAGTTTTGTCATACCTTGGCATGCTTGAGCTCCTTTCTCTCCTTCTAGAATCTTCTGTCCTGGCCCACTTCTTGAATATCTTAGCCAAGAGATTAAACATTTCTTCTTCAGTAGTGGAGGACTCTGCTTCTGCACTATTTAATGCACTCTCTTTGGAAGTATGTGACCTTTCTTGGACTTCTGACTCAGTCCTGCTTTTCAGTAGGAGCTCATAGGATTTGAGCTTTCCTAGGAGTGCATCAGTTGATATCTCCCTAAGGCATCTAGAATCTTTGATAGCCCAAATTCTAGAGTCCCATATGCTAGGGAAGCACATGAGGAGCTTGTCATTAATCTCTGTCAGAGAGATTTCCTTGTCAAGCCCTCTCAGCTCATTTATGATGAGGCTGAATCTGTCATATATTTCTGTAATGCTTTCATCAACCTTTTTCTTGAAATTCTCATATTGAGATATGAGAAGAGCTTTTTTGTCTTTCCTCTCATCAGAGCTTCCTTCAACCAGTCTGGAGAGAGATTCCCAGATCTCTTTTGCAGAGTTGCAATTAACAACTTTCTGGAATATGCCATCAGACATGGTTGAGACCAGTATGTTCATGGCCTTGACATCACATGCCCTGACCTTCTTCTCATCCTCAGTCCATTCTGCTCTGGGAACTGAGGTTTGTATGACCTTCCCAATGGAGTCCTTCCTTATTGGGGCTGGAGGACCTGTGAGGATGATATTGAAAATTTCCTCATCAATAGAATTCATAAATAGCCTTATCCTAGCCTTCTAGAGTGTGAACTTATTCAAGTTACACACTGGGGGTCTTGTGGAAGCATAATCCTTAGTACTCATTTTCCTTATAAAATATATTTATAGAAAAGAAATAAGAGTAGGAGGTCTTTTTTATCAAGGTGTTAACCTCTTAATGATCAACCTCCCTCTGATACCAATTGAAAGTGCACAGTGTGCCTCTGAGAATCCTCTAGAGGGGGGGGGGGGGGGGGTGAATAGAGATTTAAATTTATTTCTATCATAACTGTGAAAACAATAAACTTAACTAAGGATTTATGCTCAACAAGATCACAGGCAGAATAAATATGGTGTTGGAAATAAAGTGCAGTATAGAAAGAAATTGGGACAGCACAGAAAATTAGCAACCAGAAGACACACAAAATTTTTTATAGAGGTTCCCTAAAATATGGGTACTCCCCTCTTCTACCACCTGGTAGGGATGCACCACAATGCCTGAGTCTTTTGGTATGGAGACTCTTAGAACAACTGATCTTCTGACAAGGAGATCATGAACCATGAGATCTTTTGATAAGGAGATCTTGAACCACCAGATCTTTTGATAAGGAGATCTTGAACCACTGAATCCTTTGAAGAGGGATTAATAAAACTCTTTCATATAATGAGAAAGAATGAGAAAGAAGAAAGTTGTAGGAATTCTGTTCTCGGAATTCTTGAGAAGACTGTATGAATAACAACCTATTAGATGTTCCATAGGATCTGCTCTTGATTAACCCCTGCTTTAGATAGTGATGAATTACAGGTGCTTTGTATGCCAGATCCTTTCTACTTCTACTGATTGAGATCTGGCTGCTAAGAGATTGTGATGAAGATCGAGCAGCTTTCAGATTCGCTGTTCTATTAGATAAAGAATAACAGAGCTTTCTTTTCTTTTCTCTTTTCTGTATTAGGGTTCCTGAGAGAGGGAGAAGAAGAGGAAGCCCTAACAAGAAGGGAGACGGCTGATTGTGATTAATGCTCTATCTATTTCTGTCTTCTCTTCACCTTTTATTCTCTCTCTTCGATTTCAAATTTCTTTTTCCTTTTTGGTATGCCCTGAAAAGGTAATCTATGAATGACATTCTCTTTCTTTCCTCTTTAATTCCCGGCCTGTCCACCTAGAAGGAATATTGTTCCAAAAAACCTTTTTGTCTCCTTATTTAATGCCCTTTCTATTTCAGGCAATTATTAAGCCGTTGGGGAACGGTCTTGAAGGATGTGGGCCATGAAAGAAAGATCAGAGAGAAAGCTAAAAAGATACACTTTTACAGACTGTATTCGACGTAGCGTCGAATTCATTTCTTCTCTTATCGAAGCAACTTCGAGTTCTTATAGAAGCAACTTCGATTTTATCTCTGCTCTGATTGAACTCTGCTAGTCGACGTCGCATCGACATCTTATCGACGTGTCCGTCGAGTTGATCTGCCTGGCTCTAAAATTCATCTTCTGCGTCTAGATGAAGTTGATGTTGCGTTGACTTTAGATGGCTTTGACAGATAACCTCTTCTGCGTCGAGTTGAAGTAGAATCTGTATTGACTTCTCCAGTTACTCCGACAAGTCCCTGAACTCGTCGATATCTATTCGACGTAACGTCGACTTGAGTTACTTCGACAGAAGTGTTGAACCACTTGGACTTCTAGTCAGAGCAGCGTCGATATGGACTCGATGTTACATCGAATTCTATTTGACGTAAATGTTAACTTAGCCCAATTTTGCTTCCCTTGATCTGGTCCTGACACCCTATGTTAAGTGTGACATCCTAAGACATATAATGACCAGATTACCCTCACTATACAATGGGTAATTTAATCCTAAGAGATAAAATCACTTTTAAGTAATTCGTTAAGTTAAATCAAAAGGGGTTTTTCCCAACAGGCTGAGACTAGGTTGTTGTCTCAACGGTTTTGACAGTAAAACCCAGAGAACTATTCCAATGTTTGGAATGACCTAACCCCGCACAAACATGATATAAAGAGGGCCTATCAAATACAATATATACTTAGCATTGAGTGATGCATCTTCAAATCTAGGGAACATTGAGGGGCAATATTCCCAACACATCTACACAACTATCTGATAAGCAAGCTCTAAGCTCTATAGTTTATCAAATATAGAATATGCTCACTGAGGAAAGATAACTCTATCAAACATATATGAACAAGGCTGTTAAGGAAATTAGAGATAATATGTCTGCTCAGAGGAATGAGATAAAGGAAAACATTGATCACATCAATGCTCAGATCACCAGCTAGTTCACCAGGGAAGGAACAGCTGTAGACAGTAATATGAATGCTCTCCAATCTCCGGGGGAAAGAGTCGACTCCTCTCTGCAACACAATCAACATGCAAAAGAGGATTTGGAAAGTGTAGTTAAATGGCTCACTGCAAAAATAACTGAGAGTCAGAAGATGATCATAACATGGTGTATTATTTCCAATGAATTCACCCATGAAACTCTCAACACCAAATTGGAGTAAAATACTCAAGATATTATACAAAACAATATTGGGGAAGTCAAAAAGGGAGAGCAGATTGGAAGTAATCAAGCTGTCTGGATAGTCAATCAACTTTATCACACCATGGGACTCCCTCCCATAGTGTATGGCCCTGTACAACCAGCAGAACCTCAAAACTCTCCAAGACACTTTGCCGAACCAAGTCAGAAAAAGAAGCCCAAGTTATCAGATGAAGAAATGTCTCTCAAAAGAAAAAGGGAAGAAGAGTGGGCCAATGATCCAAATTTTAAAACCATGAGCCCAAAGTCAAGGGACATTATATTAAATACATGGAGAGATTTTGGAGACATTGGCAAAGACATATCCAAACATTACCCTTCAAATGAATGAGATAAGCATATGAAACTGAAACCAGGAGAAGGCTCTACAAAGAGCATCAAAAGGAAAGGACACTATCAAATAATGCACCTCCCATCTCTGACAGATACATTCCCAGTCCCTTCTCATATTTTGAAAGACAAGAGTAGAAGCAACAAAGCAAAGAGAAGGAGACATGAAAGAAAAAGACTTACTAAAGGCAGTACATGAACATGTGTTGGCTAAAAGCAAATGTAGTTGTTAATCTGTTTGAAAACATTTGGCATGCTTATAATATCATGTTGAAATTTATGAAATGCTTGTTCATTTATTTATTTCTCTATTCTGCTTTCTCATACATGCTCTACTTGTGCTGAAATGTTGTTGATTAACTTATTGTGCTTGAACACTGTGAATGCTAGTCAACACATTATAGTTAATATGGTATAAGTAATAGTATTAATTACTAGTAATAATGTATAGTCTAGTGTCAATAAGTTGACAATGGATCTTTATGAAAGTATGCAGACTGCTGAGTATAATGTTACAGTTGACACACAAGATGTGTTCATGCTGGCTAAATAATAGTCATCATTATCTTAACACATACAAAAAAGTGTACATACTGCTTCTACATAAGAGCAATCCAAAACCATATAGTTTTGTCCACAAAATGATATCGTCGTGATGACACAACGATACCCTATTATTTATCTATAAATTCAGAAATCCTAAATGAATCAATATCAGCCATAGGAACTGAATAAATCAAATTCCTAGTAAGAGATTTAAAGAGATTTTTAAATTAGTCATATGATTTTAAGAGATTTTGATTGGGGGAGTTAGCCTTTATTAATTTCTAAAAGTGAAATCCATCATTTTAAATGCTAGAAAAATATCAAAGCATAGCCAAAAATCTCCAAATCATTACAGAACATGTATGAGGGCACTAATTATCACTGAGAATTTTATCAGATTTTTAGAAGCATTTTAGGTTCCTCCAATTGGCTAAATAAACACTATTTTAAATTTTAAAAATATCAAAAAATGTTAGAAAAATCTCATATTTTTATGAGATGTAGATATCTTCAACAGGAACATTTTTTATGTTTAAAATATTTTCATTAGGGCCTTTTTTAACCCTCCAGAAAATCAAATACCCTTTTTAAATTATAATATTATAAAAAATTATAAATTATAAATTTAATAAACTTTCTCCCCTTCCTCCTGTACCAAAAACGACCCTTATGGGCCTCCCCCACCGCCAGCAGGTCGCTGCCCAGCCATGGCTCCGCCCCCAACCGAATCTCAGGGGGCGGGCGCTCCCTCTGAAGGTGGTCTGGCGGTCGGCCTTTATTGGAGCTATTTATTTTCTTGTTTTGAATGGAGGAGGAGGGGGGGGGGGGGGGGGGGGGGGGGGGCGAAGCTCCGGCTGCCGGAGCTTACATGCGAGATGTCAGGAAGTTAGGGTGGTGGAGGTGGTGGAGCTTGGCTTCTCTTTCTTCGACGAGGTGGAGCTCCGACGGAGGGGTGACTGTAGTTTGACTGGGCTGGGGAGGGGGGGGGGGGGGCGTGCTTTGCTCTAGAGGGAGGGGAGGGGGGGTCCATTTATAGGGGTTGGAGGAGCCTTCCATCCTCTTCTTCTTGGTGTGGGATTATTCTCCCATGGAGGAGAAGGGCTGAGCTCCTCCCAGCTGTACAGGACAGGTTGCAGCCTCCTAATGGAGGGTTGTACACTTAGGAGCCTAGGTAGGCCATTAGGCATGTGAGAGAAAGAGAGAGAGAGAGAGAGAGAGAGAGAGAGAGAGAGAGAGAGAGAGAGAGAGAGAGAGAGAGAGATGGGTGATACGTAAAATTTACGATATAATTATTTTCCCAATTGTATGAACTATAGACAAGAGCACCTATCATTCATAGCATAGGATATTAAAAAATAAATATCAAGTGTCATATTCCACGGGTCTGTTGATTACTTCTACTCACTCAAATTAACATTATTGTATCTAAATATAAAAAGATATTTATAGTAATAAAAGAGAAAAGGTAGAAGAGAGCATTCGATCGGAAATCCTTCTTAAGTCGAATAAATCGTAAATCTAAATTCATAAATATGTTAGAATAATTCGACCGTGGAGGTTCCCAAATTATGAAAGCGCCTCTCTCGAGAATAGGCTACCAACTAACCTTAGGTTGATCGATTATGACCCCTCGGCCAGTCGAAACCCCTAAACTTGCTTTACGAGGTGAACCCCACTATTGGATTTGACTCCAATCCAAAAGATTTATGTCATCCTCTCTCGAGGAGTGCATGCAACGCCTTTCACCCTTGAGCGATCTTCTCGTATTCACGAATCTCTCGATCAACCAAAATACGGATCATTGATTGAAAAACATATGTCGACAATATGAAATCAATACAATGAAAATCAAAGGTGAATCGTAATAATTTTAAATCTAAATTTATGAAAATGAGAGATTACGGTATAAGAAACTTAAGAATTCTTCCAATCAAATGCTATAAAATTAGCTAGACATGATTAGAGAAAAAACATTTTTATTTCTATGAAAAGAAAGTACAATTGCAAGTAAAGTGAAGCTAAACTAGGAATTAAAAGAACAAGACATAAAGTAATGTTACACTAAAAAAATATAGCAAGGATTGGATATGGATCACTTTAGCAGCAGCTGGCTTTTATAGACAGAAAATTGGGGAGTCACGCCCTTGGTCACGTCCGTGACTATTTGCCTGGAAGTCCGCGACCTCCCCTCTCCAGTCAGAAGGACCCTTCCCAATGGTCTCAGGTTATGGAGACCGCCCAGATCGCCAACTTCCCCTCCGTGTTTTTCGTCCAAGTCCCAGCGGTCAGGATCTTGGAGACCGCCAAGACCAGGCGGTCAGCTTCCTTTTTCCTCTTATCTTTGCCCTGGCTCTCCTGTATCCTGGGCAGCCCATAATTTTTAGATCTGCCCATTTGGGCAGCCTCCGCATCTATAAATAGGGGGGGTAGGGGTACCTGAAAAGGGACTTTTGCTTCGAGGCTCCAGCTTACAACCTGTGTAAGCGGTCTCGAATTTTGTCACTTTTCTACCTCTTCCTTTGGCATGTTCTGGACTTTCATCTTGTAATCTCTCCTGAGATTAATAGAAATAGATTTTTTCGTCATAGGTCTCTCCTCTGGCATCTTTTGTCTCCAGTAACCCACACTTCACAGTTTTCTCCATCCCTTCTCTAGTGTGAGTTTTGGAGGTACATTTTTTGTGCCAATAGAACGAACACGCGACCTTCAGATTTGAAGTGTTCACGTGAAATCTGCAGACTTTCTGAGATGTCAGACCGTGAAGGTTAGACCGGTCAGTTCACCGGCGGTCTCCCCTCTTCAGCGAGTACGACCTCTTTAGAGCCTCTTGAGCTCCGAATGCAGATTCATCTTGCTCAAGCCCGCCAGGAGGCTGCTCAAGCCCTACCAGAGACCGCTTGGCAGATTGAGGCCATGAATCAATTGCTGTCCGAGCTCTCCAAGAGGTTGATGCCTCAAGCCAATCAGGTAGCGACCCCTGATCAATTAGTCGCCTATCAGCCGCTAGACCGTGCTACCCCTCAGCCCTCAGAATGAGGAGTTTGTCGCTCATCATTCCTTTTTAGGGAAGCAGCTCAAGGATCTCCGACTATGTTGGAACCTTAGTTTTGATTTGAGTCAGGATCCATCGTTATGATTTAAGTTTCTATCATAACACATCTTATAATTTAGATCAAATTCCCTTAAGTCAGAAGACTAAGAAAATAATATAAATATAATGCGATCAAATCAGAGAAAAATATAATGCGATCGAATCAAAGAAGTTGCGATCAACGAATAGCTAGCAGCGCTCGACGAAATGGTTCTGAAGCTGCGTTTGACGAAATCCAAGCAGCGCTCGACGAAAAGCTGCGTTCAACAAACAACTCAATATCTCAGCGGTCGACGATCCAGCTTGTCTCAGCGGTCGATGAAAAAGTTGCGTTCGAGGATCTCAAGTTTGCGTTCGACGAATATTCAGCAGAAGCTCAGAATGACAAATTAAATGTTCAGGTCGACGAACTTGAAGCTGAGCTCGACGAATTTCTACCAGCTTTATAATTTAGATATTCTCAGTTTGACTAATATTCTTATATCTGATTAAAGCAATATTTTATCATTTCTATTTATATATTGCTATATATTGCTGCCTTAACATTATAGCCGTTGCATCACTAAATGTTATAGTCGTTGCAGAAAAGCTTAAAGACAACAGTTTATCTTCTCGAGGAGTCAAGATAATTAAAGAGACTTTATCTCTTTCCTTTTCCCAAAAAGAGGAATTCAAAATAAGAGAGAAGCTCTTCAGATTATATAAAGACAGAGAAAAGAAAAAGAAAAGAAGAGAGAGACAAAACACACAGACACAATATACAGAACAAAGAACAACATATATTATCAATCTTGTATTTCCAACTCTTCTCTGCAGATCATCTTCATCCTAAGACACTTAAACAAGATCATTTGCTCAGGATCTCTACTGCAGAAGAAGAAGAAAAAGAGTTACCACATTCAAGAGAAGAAGCCTCCACAAGCTGTCATCTAATCTCAATCAGACAGGGGGAGCTCTTCAACATCATATTCAAAGATCCAATCTCAACAACCCATCAGGATCATCAAGAGTCTTCTCAGAAAAGAGAAGAACAATATATATATTTTTGCTTTCTTTATTCCCCTCTTGTACAAGGTTATAACTCCCTTCAAAAGTTAACTCTCGGTGAGAGGGCACCTTAGCAAAAACCTGTGGTTTGGTTTTTGAGTTACCTGATCAAAAGCTCATATGGTGGCAGGGCACCTGATCAAAAACCTGTAGTGGATTCCTACAAGTGGGTAGAAGAGTAGATGTACCCAGGTTGATTGGGGAACTACTATAGCTCTTTGTGTCCTCTAGTTGCTTGCTTGTTTATGCTTTTAATTCTTTATGTGTTGTGCTGATAATAAATTAATTTTATAACTCACTCTGTTTTACACATATTTATATATATCATTATTTTGAAATAACATAAAAAGAGTTTTTAATTTAAGATATAAACTCACCTTCAATTGGTATCAAAGCAAGGTTGATTACATTAATCATCTTCAACTGATATTCAATTGCACTTTCAGACTCGAGCCCTAAATTTCCAAGAGGATTATGTCTATCCTCCAGCCCCCGCTGCTGCCCCTTTTGTTCCTTCTAGTGCCTATGGGGCAGAAGATCCCTCTCCTTTTTCCGACAAGATCCGTTGGGAGCCAACTCCCCATGGTTTCAGAGAGCCAAGGGTCCCTATAATTACTAGAGATAGTGATCCCAGTGCTTATCTTCAAGCCTTTGAATCTGCAGTCGCTCTAAGAACTCTCTCAGATGTGATGAGGTGCAAATTGTTGATCACCTATCTGGATGGGCAAGCAAGGGAATGGTTCTACAATTTACCTCCCCAGCCCATCTCTTGCTTCTCAGTTCTAAAGCAGGAGCTTCTTCTGAGGTTTGCCACCTCAATGAAGAGGAAGAGTGGTCCTGCGGCCCTCTTCAAAATCAAGCAGAATGAAGGAGAGGCTACAGCTCGCTTCATTGATCATTTTCAAAGAGAGATTATGGGAATAAGGGATGTTGATCCCTCGCTATATCTTCTTGCCTTAATAAATGGTCAGCAGGAGGGACTTCTTATGTTTGAAGTCACAACCAAAGAACCGAGTTCTTATCAGGAATTAATTAGCATTGTAAATAGGTTCATAGAAGGGGAAGTAAAAAACCCCATATATGTTTCCAATTTGACTTGCAAAGCGGTTCAGAAAGGCAACGCAGGTTTTCCTCTGGTCCCTCCATCATCAAAGCCGCCTCGTCAAGAATTCCAACCTCCAGCTCAAAGGGGAAGGAATTTCCATCACCACCGTCCTTACTAAGGGCATCAACAGTTTCAGTCGCAAGTGCCCTTGCTACCTGCTCCAGTCACTCCAGCTCCCTTGCAGGCTTCGATTTAGCAAATTCACTTTGTTCAGCCTCCTCCCCCGCTCCCTCAGCATTCTTTTAATGATTCTCAAGAATCATTCACTGAACTCAACATTCCGATGAGTGAGGTTGTTCAGATCCTCTAGAAGCAGACTTTCTACAAAAGGCCTGCTCCTATCCAATCCGATCCCAAATTTAGAAACCCTTCTCTTTATTGTGAGCATTATAGAGAGAAAGGCCATCTGACAGAGAATTGCAGAGCTCTTCAGATGTTGGTGGAAAAGCTTATGAAGGAAGGGAAGCGTCAAGGGTTGCTTCAAAAAGCTGACCATTCTAAAGCCTCCACCTCACAGAGCAAAGAAGTGGCAGAGGTCCACTGGGAGTGTGAAGAAGTAGATGACGTTGGCCCATCAGAGATGAAGATGAAAGCAAGAAGCTTTCAATCAACGCTGAGTTACCTAAAGCTGAAAAGAATCAACTCATCTCTTGCTTGCTGCAAAATATGGATATATTCGCTTAGTCAGCGAATGATATGCCAGGAGTTGATCCAGATGTCGCCTGTCATCATCTCAACATTGATCCAACTTTTACTCCAATGAAGCAAAAGAAAAGAGCGGTTGAAATGACCTTGGCTCAACCAATCCGGGAGGAGGTGGAAAAGCTTCTCCAAGATAACTTTGTTAGTGAAATTCAATACACAGAGTGGGTATCGAATGTTGTAATAGTGAAAAAGGCTGTGGAAAATGGAGAATGTGTGTGGATTTCACTAAACTCAATAAAGATCGCCCTAAAGATTGCTACCCCATGCCTCGAATAGATTCTTTAGTTGATTCTACGGTAGGGTACTCTTTATGAGTATTTTAGATGCATTCTCTGGTTATCACCAAATAAGAATGCACAAGCCTGATATCCCTCACACCTAATTCATCACGAATGATGACTGTTTTTTGCAATCTCGTGATGCCTTTTGGGCTAAAAAATGCGGGTGCCACCTATCAGAAAATGATGGATACCATTTTCAAAACTCAAAAGGGGAGAAATTTAGAAGTTTACGTTGATGATCTTCTAATAAAAAGCAAGCTTTTCTCAACTCATATCAACAATTTGAATGAAACTTTCGCAACCCTCCGAGCTTTCAATATGAGATTAAATCCTTTGAAATGTGTATTTGAAGCAAATAAGGGGAAGTTTCTCGGGCATCTCCTTACTTCAGATGGCCTTGCACTAAATCCTGATAAGGTGAAAGCTATCCTGGAAATGTCACCTCCCAAGACCCCTAAGGAAGTCCAGCAGTTGGGTGGGAGGATGGCAGGTTTAAGCCTTTTCATCTCCCGCTCGGGAGATAAGAGTGCTCCATTCTTCAAAACTCTCAGTGGAGGAGCTAAGTTTGAATGGACAAAAGAGTGTGATGATGCATTTGATCTGCTCAAAAGCAACTAACGTCCACCGCTTCACTCCAAAGCCTGGGAGAGGGAGAAGATCTCTTTTTGTATCTGGGGGTTGGTTCTAATGCTATCAGTTCTGTGCTGGTAAGGGAAGAAAAGAAGAAGTAGTATACAACTTATTATGTGAGCAAAGTTTTGAAGGATGCGGAAGATTGGTACCTGATCCTTGAGAAGTTAGCCTTGATGCTTGTAGTTTTAGCACGAAGGTTGAGGCCTTATTTCTAGGCTCATTCTATTCAGGTCGTCAGTGATCTTCCATTAAAGAATGTATTGGAAAAGCCAGAACATTCGGGTAGATTGACAAAATGGGCAATAGAACTCAGTGAGTTTGATATCTCATACATTCCTAGAGTGGCGTTCAAAGCTCAAGTACTAGCAGATTTTATGATTGATGTCAAGGAAGTTAGCTCTGAAAAAGAGAGTGGAAAATCTTTAGCTTGGACAATTTACGTGGATGGAGCTTCTAGGAGAAATTCGTTAGGCGTTGGAGTTGTATTAATTAATCCCAATGGGATTAGATTGGATCAAACTCTCAAGTTTCACTTCCCGACAACGAACAATCAGGCAGAGTATGAGGCCTTGCTCGCTGGTCTTAGATTTGCAAGAGAGCTAGGAATCGAGGATGTTCATGTTAAAACCGATTCTCTAGTGACGTCGTCTCAAGTGAATGAAACGTATGAAACTAGAGACTCAATTTTAAAGCAATATCAAATGCCGGTGAAGATCGAGATAGGAAAATTCAAAAGCTTCACTATTCAGCACATTCCAAGGGAAGAGAACTTGGAAGCTGATGAGTTGGCCAAATTCGGTCTCCTTTCAGGAGGAACTACTTTGAAACTTTTTCATCCAACTATTGAAGAAGGAGATATCATGCTGATTGATCAACGACCATCCTAGATGGACCCTTTGGTTCTCTATCTCTCAAGTGGAGAGTTTCATCCAGCGGTAAAAGATAAAAAGCAATTTAAGTTAAAGACAACTTACTATTATTGATGAGTACATTTTGTACTCATCTTTTAGTATAATTTTAATATAGTTTTAATATGAATTTATATAATTTATAAGTATTTTCTTATTTAATATGTTCCTTTTTAATTTTATAACTAACTTAAGTCTTTTATGTGTTTTTCAGGACTTCTGGGCATTTTAAGCAAAAAGTACTCTTACACGCCCCAGGTCACGAGCGTGATCTATGGGCGTGTAACCTGCGCGGTGTTACAGACCTGTTTCTGCCACCCCGGGGTCGTTTCGTGAACAATTCGCCAAGTACACGCCCCAGGTCACGGGCGTGACTAAGGGCGTGACCCAATGTCATGGCCGCGACCCGCTGAGACGAAGCAGAACCGCTGAGACGAATCAGAACCGCTGAGATCAAGCTTTACACGCCCCAGGTCACGGGCGTGACCATGGGGGTGTGACATCCGATCACGGGCGTGACTCGCCTTGCGCTCCTTCCCGCCGAAGATTCCCGCCAGAAGCCAGATTTTAAGATTACACGCCCCAGGTAACGGGTGTGACCTAGGGCGTGACACGGCTGAAACGCCCGCATTTACTCCAGAAGACGCCCTCTCCGCTGCTGCTTTGATCACGACCCTTACACGCCCTTGGTCACGGGCGTGACAAAGGGCGTGTAATCTCAACTTTTCAGCTATATAAAGCCAGCTTCTCCAGAACTTCAAGGACGAATTTTAGGATTAGAACTTTCATTTCTTGTATTATTTTCATGTTTTTAGTAGTTCTTGTAATCCTCTTTCTTTATGCAATTCGTATTTTCAATTAAATAGTTTGTAGCTTCCTTCACATAGTTTGTAATTTCTTTTATCAATAAAATAGTTTTTCTTATTCTCTTATTTCTCATTCTTCTTCCTATTCATTGTTTTATTTTCTTTTTGCAACCCAACTCTAAATTTTAATTGATAAGATAATAGAGATTTTCTTGAAGTAAGAGTACTCAACCGCCCCGAGTCTAATACGACCTTGGTTTTATAGCCTATACTACATTCGATACGGTACACTTGCCGTTCTCGTTTGCATGCATAGTTTTGCGCAATAAAGTTTTTGGCGCCGTTGCCGGGGACACGGTTGATATTTCGAAAAAAGAAATATTTATTAATTTTATCGTTCTCTTTCTTCTCCCCCTTCTCTTTAAATTAAAAAAATATTAAAAAGCGTAATCTAAATTCTCAGAAAGGACGCTTTGGGCTTGAATTCCCATCATAGCCTCTAGTACCTTGCAAACCCTTCACCTGGTAGATCTTGGGAAGTCCGGGACTAATTTAACCCGTTTTTTGAAAAAAAAAAATATATATAATAAAAATATTAAAAAAAAAATTCCATTCATTTAAATGAAAAATGTTTCCTCTTTTTTAATTCTTATTATGAAATTAGTAGAAGCGGTCGTTAAAATTACCGTGCTCCGAAACCAAATTGAACTCTTACAAGCCGCACGAAGGCGCCAGTTTAGTTATTATTATTGTGGTGCGCCTCATCAAAGTGAGGAATGTTATTTACATTCATATTCTCAAAATAATTATTATGAAAATAATTATCCTCAATATTATGCAAATAATTTTGATAATAATTACGATCATAATTTTTCATCTTTTAATGCAAATAATTTTTCAAACTTTGATGAAAATAATTTTTCTAATTTTAATGAAATAATTTTTCGGCGTTTAATAATTGTTCTTCTAGCTCCGATGTAAATTATTCCTCGTGGCAAGCTCACCCGGATAGTTCTCGGAGCAATGAAGATAGATCTTTAGATCCAAATTTTTGTTTTTCTTCTTGTACACCGCAGTCTTCGTTCTCTAATTTGGGGGAAATTTCGCAGATCCAAATAGATACTTCCCCCCAAAATTTAAGAGGAAAATATTATTTCGTCTAGTGTTTTTTCTAATTTTCACGAGAATAACTTTTCGGCTTCTAATAATTTTTCTTCTAGCCCCGAAGTAGATTATTCTTGGTGGCAAGGTCACCCGGATAGTTTTCGGGGCGATGAAGATAAATCTTTAGATCCGAATTCTTGTTCTTCTTTTGCGCCGCAATTTTCTTTCTCTAATTTAGGGAATGTCCGTTTTTTCAATTTGATACTCCACCCCAGAATTTAGATGAAAATCTTATTTCTCCTAGAGCTTTTTCCTTGTCTTTGGAAAATTTAGTTTTTGGAGGAACATGATTGTACTCCCATAATTTCTTTTTCCAAAGATGAAGACAAATTCTCTTACCAAGAAATTCTTAATGTTTTGGGAACCCCGGATGAACTAGAAGTAGAACAAGTTTCTTCCCCCACTTCACCCGGATCTTCTTTTCTTTATCATGAATTTTCGCAAATCTCTTCTATTTTAATTCAACCGGAAATTCATGAAATTTTAGTGTCCGAAAATCTTATTCCGCTTGGTAGTGCACTAGATTCTTCCTATTGGAACCGATTTCTCGGCCTCTTGTGGAGTTCGGGGCCCTCGCCGAAACGAGGGGCGGCTAGCCCTTACTGATCCCTCGGAGAAGGTAGATTGGAGACTAGGAAGAAAACTAAGACCTTAGTCACAGCGAGGAGGTCCCTCCACTAACCCGGAAGATCGTTGAGCGCTTCTCCTCCCAAGCCAAAGCTGAGACTCGGGCACCTTGGAGATCTCAGGAAATGCTAACCAAAGAAAGCCTGAGGAGAGAGAAGCTGAAGTGGAGCCTTCTCCAAAGGTGCCCTTAAGGTCCTATTTATAGGTTTTCTGATACGGCCTGCAAATAGCAGGATCCCGCCTTCTGATTTTACTATCTGCACCCCAAATAGGTCTGCTAACAGCCAAACTCCGCTGTTTGGAGAGGCTAAAGGCAGACCACCAAGGGTAAAAGGATAATTTGACCCTATCGGCTTATGGGCAAGGAACTGCGAGAGCCTTCCTGCGAGATGCTCTCGAGGGCCCCCTCGCGAGTCCTGCTCGCGGTGCCTTTCCTAGGCGATTGCCCTGCGAGGACCTCGCTGGCCCCTCCTAGGTGTTCACCCTACGAGGACCTCGCTGGCCCCCCTTTGGCGATATCGGCCGAGGCCCCATCTCGCGAGCCTTCCTACGAGACCGTCCAGGAAGCCGGTGGAGCTCGACGAACAATGAAGAGTTCGTCGAACACACCCACGAGCGCTTGTCTCGCCACCCCTTCTCGCTCGACCTTCAGCGGGCCCCCCGAGAGGGAAGATTCCCTTCCTTGCGACCTCCTCCTTCCAACTGCTTTCTTTGAACTGTGTCTCCTTGCCTGGCGAATATCAGGGTTGTAAACAATCCCCGCTCTTCGCGAGGATATTTATGCTCGCGAAGAAACATCCAACCCTTGGTATTCGCCGGCTCCTTGATGATCTGTCAGGAATCTTTGGTGGGACCCATCTTGTGGGCTATAAATATCGTCCCGGGTCTCTAGTGGCGTGCGCCGCCACTTCTTTTTCTTTCCCTTTGCCTGACACTGTAGCTGCCTGGAGATGCCTCTTTCCGAAGAAGCCGAGGCTCGCCTGAGGGTGGTGAGAGCTGGCGGGCTACCCTCCACGACCAGGGTCCCCGCCTGGATGAATCGGCCGCCTCCTGCTCAGTCGCCAAAGGGGGAGGCGCACCAAAATGTTGAAACCGATTTCTCGGCCTCTTGTGGAGTTCGGGGCCCTCGCCGAAACGAGGGGCGGCAAGCCCTTACTGATCCCTCGGAGAAGGTAGACTGAAGACTAGGAAGAAAACTAAGACCTTAGTCACAGCGAGGAGGTCCCTCCACTAACCCGGAAGATCGTTGAGCGCTTCCCCTCCCAAGCCAAAGCTGAGACTCGGGCACCTTGGAGAGCTCTGAAAATGCTAACGAAAGAAAGCCTGAGGAGAGAGAAGCTGAAGTGGAGCCTTCTCCAAAGGTGCCCTTAAGGTCCTATTTATAGGTTTTCTGATACGACCTGCAAATAGCAGGATCCCGCCATCTGATTTTACTATCTGCACTCCAAATAGGTCTGCTAACAGCCAAACTCCGCTGTTTGGAGAGGCTAAAGGCAGACCACCACGGGTAAAAGGATAATTTGACCCTATCGGCTTATGGGCAAGGAACTGGGAGAGCCTTCCTGCGAGATGCTCTCGCGGGCCACCTCGCGAGTCCTGCTCGCGGAACCTCTCCTAGGCGATCGCCCTGCGAGGACCTCGCTGGCCCCTCCTAGGTGTTCGCCCTGCGAGGTCCTCGCTGGCCCCCTTTGGCGGTATCGGCCGAGGCCCCGTCTCGCGAGCCTTCCTGCGAGACCATCCAGGAAGCCGGGGGAGCTCGACGAACACTGAAGAGTTTGTCGAACACACCCGCGAGCGCTTGTCTCGCCACCCCTTCTCGCTCGACCTTCAGCGGGCCCCCCGAGAGGGAAGATTCCCTTCCTTGCGACCTCCTCCTTCCCACTACTTTCTTTGAACCGTGTCTCCTTGCCTGGCGAATATCGAGGATGTACACAATCCCCGCTCTTCGCGAGGATATTTATGCTAACGAAGAAACATCCAACCCTTGGTATTCGCCAGCTCCTTGATGATCTGTCAGGAATCTTTGGTGGGACCCATCTTGGGGCTATAAATATCATCCCGGGTGTCTAGTGGTGTGAGCCGCCACTTCTTTTTCTTTCCCTTTGCCTGACACTGTAGCTGCCTGGAGATGCCTCTTTCCGAAGAAGCCGAGGCTCGCCTGAGGGCGGTGAGAGCTTGCGGGCTACCCTCCACAACCAGTGTCCCCGCTTGGATGAATTAGCCGCCTCCTGCTCAGTCGTCGAAAATCAAAAAGGCGAGGGCGGCTCGCCGAACTGGGGACGACTCTGTGCTGTTGGACTCCTCCCCGGACGATCGCCACCAGGAGAAGGTACGAGCTACTCCTTTATTCCATGTCAATAAAGTTGCTTGTGATTCATATCTACTCGCAGGATGCTTTGCCGAACGAGAACACTGGAGAACCCGCTGATGGGTCTCGCAAAAGCCCGCCGACGGATACGAACCTCGCTGGGAAAAACGTCACCGTATGATCTTGATCTCGCATGCCAAAATGTTTCTTGTCAACCATCTGACCTTCGTTCCTTACTTCTTACAGCCTCACCCCTGAAGTCCCCGGCCCGTCATGCATCGCGGCCTCCGTCTCCGCCTCCGCCTCCTGACAAAATCATAGATAAGCCCAGATTCCAACTATTGACGAGCGAGGAGACCGGTGGCTCTGTGCCGCCAAAGATCCTTCCGACCAACAGCGCAGCCTACCCTGCCGGCCTAGGTAAATCTCTCTACCCTCACTACGGCAACGTGTTCCAGGGCCGTCCCTCGACTTCTCGCCCCCCGCTTGGTAAGTATTCTGACGACCCCTTGCCCTGCGCGAACTCAAGCGCGCCATCTAACCCCGTAATATCTTGCAGAGAATCCCGAAAATCCGCCTACCGATTCTGATTTGGGCGACGACGAGATTTCCCCCCTTCCAGACCAGGTGGAAGACTTCTTAGTGGATTCACGAGATCCCGAGATGATGAAGCAACGAGCAGTGGAGTTGCTGAGGAAACATGGGTGGATGCTGATGGATCTCAACATGCAGGCGAGGCGGGACAGAGAAGCCGCCGAGGACAGGCACGCGGTTTTGATGGAAGAGTGTGCGAGGCTCTGGCAGGCGAGACAGCGTGACCAGGATGAGAACGCCACGACGTCGGAGGTTCATATAGCTAGGATGAGAGACTACGCCTACCTCATGCACAGGGAGGGCCGTTTGGCCGAGGATTATTATAACTCTAGGGTACCGCCGAGGTCCGGGTCGCGGGGTGGGGGCAGGTGGAAATGGTTACCCCATGATTCTCGCTAACTGCTGTGTTGTGAATTATTATTTGTAATGGGTGTCGTTGTTTTAGACAATCTCGCCATGGCTCGCAACTCGCATATTTGCCACATATGTTGGCTTTATTTCTTGTCAATAAGTATTACTGGTTTTTTATTATTTCTCGCTCGCTGCTAATAAATCTGTTTCATTTTTATGTTGTATTATGCTCGCGAGTACCCGCTGTTCTCGCTAAATATATCTCGCGAAAATGTTGTTTGTACTAACCCCGCAGGTTTTTCTCGCCCGCGGACTTGATGTGATGTTTTTTGCTGCTACCCGCGCCCGCCGGCGCTTGGACTTCTTCCCGCCATTTTGCTTTGGCTATAAATAGGCGGCCATAACTGAGTCAACCACCGCATTTACTGTCAACCTCCTTCCTCCTCGGCTTCAGAGCTCTCGCTCCTTCCCGTTCTCGCTTTACTTCCTTCCTCGCAGGTCGCTAAGATGGGCAGCGACGCTAACAAGTCGGAGGGTCGGCGAAAGATTACGAAGGCTTTCGCCGAGCACACCTTCTACCACTGCAACTTGACGGACGAGGAGTATTTCAGCGCGGTCGCTGATTATGTCACCCCCCCTTCGAGGCACGCTGTCCTAGCGAGGACGACATGATCAACGCCCCGCGGGTCGATGAGTTGGCCATTCCCACCGCCCATTTCGCGGTCGGCCTGCGCCTCCCTCTGTGGCCGGAAGTTCGCCCGGTAATGGTCGTTCTCGCTCGCTTCTTGTTCTCTGCATTTCAAGTCTCGCTCATTATGTGAACTAATCCCGATCTTCTCGCTGCTCGTCAGGTGCTCAAGCACTATGGCGTTATTCCGGGCCAGCTCACGCCTAATGCCATGGCGGTAATCACGGCGTTCGCCTGCTATCTTCGCGAGGAGCGCATCAAGTTCAACCTCCCGGTCTTTCAGAAGCTGTTCTCGTTCCGCGCCTTCAAGGACGGGACTGCCTACTTCGCGGGCTCGGGTCCTAAGGTTGACGAGACCGTCAACAAATCCCACTTCTGGGCCCAGAAGTTCCTTCTTGTAAAGGGGAACTTTGGTAACATCCCGATCTCGCTCGTCCAACACGGCGAGACCACCTACCGGCCCGCTGCCCTCGGAGGTCACGATGCCCTTCTCTACCAGTTCTTCTGCAAGAAAAACTTTTAGGTTGTCCATCTCCGCCACAACCTCGACAAGATGCTTCCCGTACTCGCCGGGGAAGGTAAAAGATCTCGCTCTATCATGGACCCCCCTTTTCTTTTCCAGTAACCTCGTAATTATTGAAGCTTCAACTATTTTCTAGGCGAGCGGGATCTTCCCCTCCATCGCCCCTACGCGAGCAATCAGAAAACCGACGCTACCCTGGCTCTCACGACCATGGGAGTGGAGGCTTGCGGAGGTGCCGTCACTCCAAGTGAGCCCTCTTCTCGCAAGAGACCGGGAGCTTCTGGTGGTCATGCCGTTCTCCCGAGATCTCCGCCAAAGAAGAAGAGTAAGAAGAGCAGGGTCTCGCTCGCCTCCTCAAAGGGAAAGGAGCCCCACGAGGTAGCTTTCGACGAGTTCGACCTCACCGGCCTCTCCGCAGGGGGTGAGGACGACGAGCCCTGCCAGGAGGCTTCTAGAACCTCCATCCTGCCCATCCTCGTCAACCACTACAACTTCGGCCTCGGCCAGAGGCGCCGCGACGAGACCGACGAGCTCCTGGTCAACTGGAAACCGGAGACCAACCGGGTGGACATCTCCACCATCCTTCCCTCCTGGTTGGAGAAGGAGACTGTCAGCGGTCACGCCTTCGACCTCTCGTTCGCTCTCTATGGGCGCGAGGATGCGGGGTCTTATAAGGATGAGACTGCGAGAACTCTCGCTTTCGAGAGAGCGAGGTCGCAGTTGCGCTCTGCTGAGCTCGCCCATATGACGGGGAGGCGCTGCTTACAGATGGAGCTTCAGAACGTGGAGCTCGCGAGGGCCTATCAGGGGCTCCTTGCCGAGAACACGCAGCTGAAGGAGAAGCTGCTCGCCGCAGAGGGCAGTCTGGTGAGTTTTCTAGACTTCCTCATCTTCCTTTCCTTTGGCTATTTCGCTTCTTTAATTGAATTTACTTGCAGGATGTCGAGGCCGCCGGAAGAGCCGACGCTCGCATCAAGGACTTGCAGGGCGAGGTGGCTGGGTTGAAAGCCCTAAACTGCGATCTCACCTGTGCCGTCGTTCCCCCCTCCCCCCGTCGTCTAAAGGAAGAGCGGCGAGCGCGAGACGAAGAGGTCTGCTTGGAGTCTACTGAGTCGGCTCGCTACATCTTCCAGATGATGAAGGCGGCCGGCCTCCTAACCGCCGACGCGACTGACCTGATTCTGGAGGATATCGTCCCTGAGCTCTTCCTCCCGCTTCCTCCAGTGAAGAGCAGCGACGACGAGGAAGTGTCTGCGAGCGATCAATGAGGCTTACAACTTGATTTTGTTCTGTTTTGTTTCGGGCTGGCGAGATCGCCGCCTTTTGTAAATCGAACTATGAAATGAATGGATATATATTTTTGGCCTTGCATTGTGTTCGCTCTTTTCGCTGTATTGTTTTTTGTGTTGACATCTCGCTCTTGCTTATCTCGATGTTCATTTGTATGTAGGCTATTCCCGCGATGACCGTTCTCGCATTTTACGTTGTTGAATAGACGGGAATAAGACCTTTTTGGCTGCTCTGGCCTTTCGTTATTCGCCTTAGGATTATTACTCTTTAGGTATGCGTTTTTCTCTAGGTCTCGCGAGGCGCTTTCTTTTCGGCGAGAGCTCGCCTGTTACCCTACGCCGGCGACCATTCGGCCGAGCGCCGGATACCCTAGAGTGCATAGGGTTGGTTCTCGTTACTCGCATACTATCGTGCGAAATCTCTCCTTGCCTAGCGAGAAGGCCTGCCGAGCGAGAAGGATTGGGTCCGCGCCGAAGCCTTGCTAACCTGATGCATTTCATCCTGACCTTATAAAGAACTCATCTTCTTGTCCCGGAGCAGAATGGACCCGATGTCTTCCAGCATCGAGACTCATCACTTTGCCAGCCTCTCCTGAAATAAACATCTGTCACCGTGCCAGCCTCTCTAGAGATCAACCTGAACCCCCCGTCTAGTGAGAGCCCGGGAGTGGAATCGATCTGGGGCATTCCAGCATAAAAACTTGTCACCCTGCCAGCCTCTCTAGAGATCAACCTGAACCCCCGTCTAGTGAGAGCCCGAGAGCAGAATCGATCTTGGGCATTCCAGCATAAAAACTTGTCACCCTGCCAGCCTCTCCAGAGATCAACCTGAACCCCCCGTCTAGTGAGAGCCCGGGAGCGGAATCGATCTGGGGCATTCCAGCATAAAAACTTGTCACCCTGCCAGCCTCTCCAGAGATCAACCTGAACCCCCCGTCTAGTGAGAGCGCGGGAGCGGAATCGATCTGGGGCATTCCAGCATAAAAACTTTTCACCCTGCCAACCTCTCCAGAGATCAACCTGAACCCCCCGTCTAGTGAGAGCCCGGGAGCGAAATCGTCTGGGGCATTCCAGCATAAAAACTTGTCACCGCGCCAGCCTCTCCAGAGATCAACCTGAACCCCCCGTCTAGTGAGAGCCCGGGAGCGGGATCGATCTAGGGCATTCCAGCCTAAAAACTTGTCACCACGCCAGCCTCTCCAGAGATCAACATGAACCCCCCGTCTAGTGAGAGCCCGGGAGCGGAATCGATCTGGGGCATTCTAGCAAAAAAAACTTGTCACCGCGCCAGCCTCTCCAGAGATTAACCTAAATCCCCCGTCTAGTGAGAGCCCGGGAGCGAAATCGATCTGGGGCATTCTAGCATAAAAACTTGTCACCCTGCCAGCCTCTCCAGAGATCAACCTGAACCCCCCGTCTAGTGAGAGCCCGGGAGCGGAATCGATCTGGGGCATTCCAGCATAAAAACTTATCACCCTGCCAGCCTCTCCAGAGATCAACCTGAACCCCCCGTCTAGTGAGAGCCCAGGAGCGGAATCGATCTGGGGCATTCTAGCATAAAAACATGTCACCCTGCCAGCCTATCCAGAGATCAACCTGAACCCCCCGTCTAGTGAGAGCCCGGGAGCAGAATCGATCTGGGGCATTCCAGCATAAAAACTTGTCACCTTGCTTGCCTTCGCATAGTAGTTATAACCATCAAGTGAGGAGGTAAAATATTCAACTAACATCATCATAAAATTTTCAAGGATAGAATCGTTTCAAATCATCCCCACTTCTTGCTCGGCCTAGAGGTACCCCTTCCACATCTCGGAGGTGATACACCCCTGACTTGAGCACTTCACTTACAATGTATGGACCCTCCCAATTGGGGTTGAGCTTACCCACCGCGGCCCCTCTCCCGGCCGCGTCGACTTTCTTCAAGACCAGGTCCCCTTTTTGAAAGTGTTTTACTCGGATGTGTTTGTCAAAAACCGGGCCATTCGCCGCTTGATTTCCTCCTACCTGATGGTGGCCTAGTCCCGGAGTTCCTCCACCAGGTCTAAGGATAGCCTTTGTTCCTCGTCATTGGCCACTAGCCACTCTTCATTCCCTTCACCTGCAGCGACCACCCTGGGGGTCTTTACTTCAAATTCAATGGGAGGGACTGCTTCAGACCCATGAGAAAGTTTGAACGGGGTCTCCCCGGTGGCGGTGTTTGGAGTAGTCCTCAGGGCCCAGAGAACGGATGGTAGTTGCTCTACCCAGTTCCCTCGGAGGTTCTCCACCTTCTTCTTCAGTAGGTTGACGATTACTTTATTTGCCGCTTCCACCTGGCCGTTGCTTCTTGGGTGGTGAACCGATGCGAACCTGAGGTCGATGCCAAGCTGGGTGCAGAAGCTAACGAAATCTTCGTTAGCAAATTGCGGCCCATTGTCCGTCACTATAGCCAGGGGGAGGCCGTGCCTGCAAATTATTTCTCCCCATACAAAATTCCTCACAAATTGAGATGTTACCTTGGCGAGCGTCTTCACTTCTACCCATTTGGAGAAATAATCGATCATGACCAGTAAGAACCTTCTTTGGCCACTAGCTTGAGGGAAAGGGCCAACTAGGTCCAACCCCCATACGGCGAAGGGCAAGGGAGCAGTGATTGTTCGGAGCCTCTGAGATGGGAGGAGTTGGAGTGGAGATAGAGCTGGCACTTTGAACACCTCCTTGCGAATTCCACCGCATCCTTGCTGAGTGTGGGCCAGAAATAGCCTTGTCTCAACACCCTCCCTTCCAGAGTTCGGCTCCCGGAGTGACTCCCACACTCCCCGGAGTGAATTTCTTCTAGGACTCTCGGAACCTCCTCCTCTGAAACGCAACGGGCCAGGAGTCCCGAGAGAGTCTTCCTGTACAGCCCCCCTGCATGCAAAGAGTAATAAGCCGACTTATATCTGAAGCATCGCCTGTCTATGTATCCTTCAGGGAACTTCCCTGATGACAAGAAGGAGATGAAGGGATCCATCCACGAGACCCGCTGATCCACCTCCATCAGTTCCCCTTCCTCGATGGAGGGCCGGAAGAGTTCTGAAACCGTCCCTCCTGTTCGATGACCGAACCTGGCTAGGAGGTCCGCGGGGGTGCTCTCTTCCCTTGGAACATGTTTGATGGAGAATGTGTGGAATTGCCCGATGACTCCCTTAACCTTCTCCAAGTACCGCAGGAGGGTCGGGTCTTTTGCCTCAAACACTCCCTTGACTTGGCATGCTACCACCATGGAGTCCGTCGAGACCTCCACATCTTGCACTCCTAGTTCTCGAGCTAACCGCAGGCCCGCTATCACCGCCTCGTACTCCGCTTGGTTGTTGGTAATCGAAAAATGGATGTCCAAGGCTTGCTCGATCTTTGTCCCTTGGGGAATCACTAGGAAGATTCCCCCTCCATAGGAGTGCTTTCTTGAGGCACCATCCACTAACATCCTCCATGCCGCTGGGGGAGGTGGTTCATGTTCCCCCACCTCGGTCGTGTAGTCGGCCATGAAGTCCACCACCGCTTGGGCCTTGATTGATGTCCTGGGTACGAACGTAATATCGAACTCGCTCAGCTCCACGGACCACTTCGCCTGTCTTCCCGAGTGTTCCACCCCTTCCATGATTTTGCGAAGCGGGTGATCCGTCACTACCCTGATGGAGTGTGCCTGAAAGTAGGGACGGAGCCTCTGAGCCGCCTCACCAATGCGAAAGCCAACTTTTCCAAGATTGGGTATCGGAGCTCCGCCTTCTTCAGCACTCGGCTGACATAGTAGATAGGGAATTGCTTCCTCCCCTCCTCCCGGATCAGCACTGCACTCACTGCTTCAGACCCCACTCCCAGGTATAGGGATAGGTCTTCTCCCGATCTCGGCCCTTGAAGTAAGGGGGTTTGGGTGAGTTGCTCTTTCAAGGCTTGGAAGGCTCCCTCGCATTCTGAAGTCCATTCAAATTTTTTGTTCCCCCTTAGTGCCTTAAAGAGAGGCGCACACTTCTCTCCTGCCTTGGAGAGGAACCTGCTAAGTCCGGCCAACTTCCCCGTGAGGGTTTGACCTCCTTCGGGCTTCTCGGCGACCCCAACTCCATTATCGCATTGACCTTGTCTAGGTTAGGTTCCACTCCTGCCGGGGTGAGTAAGTGGCCTAGGAACTTCCCCCGGCTAGCCCCGAAGACACACTTCAAGGGGTTGAGTTTCATCTTATACTTCTGTAGTGTCCCGAACGTCTCCTCAAGGTCTCGGAGGTGAGACCCAAGGTCCCGTCTCTTTACCATGAGATCATCGACATAGACCTCCAAGTTTCTTCCCCTTTGTTCGCGAAAGACCCGATCCATCATCCTTTGATAAGTGGCACCTGCATTCTTGAGCACAAAGGGCATCATCTTATAACAGTAGCATCCGTCCCCCGTGATGAAAGAGACATCTTTGATGTCTGGGGGGTGCATGTGGATTTGATGATAACCTGAAAAAGCATCTAAGAAAGACATTACAGAGAATCAAACGGCTGAGTCAACCAGCGCGTCGATTCTGGGCAGGGGGTAGCAATCTTTCGGGCATGATTTATTAAGAAGTGAAAAGTTGATACACATGCGCCACTTACCTCCTCCCTTCTTCACCATGACTACATTGGAGACCCAGCCTGGATACCGGATCTCCGATACAAAACCTGCCTGCAGGAGTTTACCCACTTCCTCTCGGATGTGATCTTCCAACTTGTCCGCTACGGCCCTCCTCTTTTGACGGATGGGGCAGGTTCCGGGGTCAAGGTTGAGGCGGTGGCAAGCCACATCCGCATCGATCCCGGGCATCTCCGCAGCGCTCCAAGCGAAGACGTCCACGTTCTTCTGCACGCAGGCCAGGATCTCGGCCTGCTCCCCCGCACTGAGCTCTCCGCTGACTCGGACCTTTTCCACCACCCCAAGCCGAGTGGTGACCTCAAGCTCTACGACCTCTTCCACGGCCTCCACCCTAGATTGCTCTCCCCAAGCATTTTCCTTCTCTCCACCGCAAGCGAGCGCTTGGGATCCTTCTTCCGTCTCTGCCTCTCCTACCATCATCAGCTCCTCCGCCCCTCCTACTCGGGCACCCTTCCCTTTCCCCTCTTCTTCTCCTCTCTCCGCCCTGGGCCTCTCAGCGACCCCTTCCTGGGCATGAACTTCCTCTTCCTCCACCCTCTCCTCCACTCCATTATTGCCTCCGGCCTCCGACGCCTCCTCCATCATTTTATCGAACTCCTCTGCTTATCCCATCCAGGTGATGGTGTTGACAGCCGTTACATAGCACTGTCTTGCCATCTTGGGGTGTCCCCGGACCAGGACCTAGATTCCACCCGCGTTGAACTTGAGACATTGGTGGAAGGTGGAAGGGACACATCTGAACGCGCTGATGAGAGGCCGTCCGAAGATGGCGCTGTAGCTGCTCGGGGCATCCACTATCACGAAGCGGCAGTTCCAAGACTGCCCTCTGAGAGTCACATGGAGTCCCACTCAACCTTCTACCTCCTTCCTTTCTCCAGAAAAACCGAATAGGGGGCCATCCGAGGCCAACACCCTCTTGGCCTCTACCTTCATCTCGTCAAACGCCCTCTTGAAGACGACGTTGACCGAGCTCCCATTATCGACTAGAATCCGCGAGATGGTGAAGTTCTCGATGGCGGTCTGGATGACCAGCGCATCGCAGAACGAGTCTTCATAGCTTGGCATGTCCTTCTGGGAGAAAGTAATTCTTTCCGCTGGGGGCAGAGCGGTGGATGTTGAGGCCACGCTCCACCGATAGATGGTATGGAGGCTAGCCTTGCGGGTTGCCTCCACCCCTACCCCCCATGGATCACCCCGATCCCTCCTCTACTCCCCACATCGACTCTGTCTTCGCACTTTTCTTCCTCCTCCCCTCGAGGCTCGACCTCCTCAATTCTCACCTGCTGCCTCGGTGCGGGCACTCGACCCCTTTTTGTTTCCAGGAACTCTAGGCAGGTGGCCATCGCGTGACCTTCCTCATTGTGGAAGTCACAATATGGCAATGTCACCTCCCCTGCCTCGCCTTCCGCCACCCTATTCCTCCTCCTTCTTTCTCCCGCTTCTTCTCTCGCCTCTTCTCTCCTTCCTCTTCCTCCTCTTCCCCTCCTGATCGCCATGGCTTACTGAGGTGGGGGAGGCAATGGCCTCGGACCCTGCCTCCATCCCAGCTGATGGGGTCTTCCTTGGCCCCCATAGAAGTTACCCCTTCCCGGGCCGTAACCTCTTCCCTGACCTTGCATTCCTTTGGCACGCTGTCTCCACTCCCCCTCCGGGGCCCTGGGCTCTTCCCTTCTCCTTACATCTTGCTGCCTGACCTCCGGCTTACTGAGCTTTGCTAGCCTCTTGGTGAGCTCCGGATTGGCCTCCACACTCTCAATCTCCTCCGCCACCCTCTCCATCAACTCCTCGTAGGAGACGGGGTCTTTCCTCTTCAACGCCATCTTAAAGAAACTTTCCCTCAGCCCGACCGTGAAGGCGAGCTGGAGTGCAAACCCGGGCATATCCTGGGTGAGTAGCACTTCTTCCTGGAACCGATCCGCGTAGCGAGCCAACGACTCTTTTGGCTCCTGCTTCACTTTGAAGAGGGACTCGGCGTCCTTCTTCCTCTTCTTTGCAGTTGAGAATCGCAACAAGAAGCTCCTACGCAAATCCTCGAAGGCGTAGATCGACCCTGTAGGGAGTTGATGGAACCAGTCCCTGGCCTTTTCTTCGAGAGTGACGGCTAAGAGCCGACACTTGAAAGCATCCGACATCGGCCTGATGGAGACCGAGTCCTCAAAAGACTAGAGATGTTGGATAGGGTCATCCCTACCGTTGTAGTACACCCTGTCCCACTCTCCGAACCCTGCCGAGACTGGTGCAGAAAGTACCAACTCGCAGAAGGGGCTTCCCCCTTCTACCACCCTTTCTCGCTCCGCTCGCCCCCCAAGCTCTCTCGCCAGACTCGAGCTCGCAGGGACTGCGCTCGCGAGAATAGCATTCGCCTGGACCACTCCCACAGTCACTGCATCCTCTAGGCGCTCGCTCCCCCGAGCCGCGCTCACTGGCACAGAGCTCGCCAGCACAGTGCTCGCCGGGATGGCGAACAACACTCGCCCCTCCAAGTCCTGAACTGAATTTCCGACGATTTCTTTTCCGGCTCTTCCACCCGGGGAATTCTCGCCGATCGCCGCTGGGGGAGGGGTCGCTTGAGGTGCTGGGGTTACGAACTCACTCCGCAGTGCCACGACCTTGAGTCCGAAAGTGTCAAGCACCTCCCTCCTGAAATCCGCGAACATCCTCGGCGTCCCCACCTGTGGTGACTCGCTGAGCCCCTCACCTTGATCCTCGCCTCCCGTCATATCTGCTCCTTGGAACTTTCTTGGACCAGCCATGCTCCACGCTCACCACACCAAAATGTTGAAACCAATTTCTTGGCCTCTTGTGGAGTTCGGGGCCCTCGCCGAAACGAGGGGCGGCTAGCCCTTACTGATCCCTCGAAGAAGGTAGACTGAAGACTAGGAAGAAAACTAAGACCTTAGTCACAGCGAGGAGGTCCCTCCACTAACCCGGAAGATCGTTGAGCGCTTCCCCTCCCAAGCCAAAGCTGAGACTAGGGCACCTTGGAGAGCTCTGAAAATGCTAACCAAAGAAAGCCCGAGGAGAGAGAAGATGAAGTGGAGTCCTCTCCAAAGGTGCCCTTAAGGTCCTATTTATAGGTTTTCTTATACGGCCTGCAAATAGCAGGATCCCGCCTTCTGATTTTACTATCTGCACCCCAAATAGGTCTGCTAACAGCCAAACTCCGCTGTTTGGAGAGGCTAAAGGCAGACCACCAAGGGTAAAAGGATAATTTGACACTATCGGCTTATGGGCAAGGAACTGCGAGAGCTTTCCTGCGAGATGCTCTCGTGGGCCCCCTCGCGAAGCCTGCTCGCAGTGCCTCTCCTAGGCGATCGCCCTGCGAGGACCTCGCTGGCCCCTCCTAGGTGTTCGCCCTGCGAGGACCTCGCTGCCCCCCCCCCCCCCTTTGGCGGCATCGTCTGAGACCCCGTCTCACGAGCCTTCCTGCGAGACCGTCCAGGAAGCCGAGGGAGCTCAACGAACACTGAAGAGTTCGTCGAACACACCCGCGAGCGCTTGTCTCGCCACCCCTTCTCGCTCGACCTTCAGCGGGCCCCCCGAGAGGGAAGATTCCCTTCCTTGCGACCTCCTCCTTCCCACTGCTTTCTTTGAACCATGTCTCCTTGCCTGGCGAATATCGGGGTTGTACACTTCGAATGAAAATTTTATTTTAGAAAAGGAACAACCAGAGCTTAATTTAATATTTTCGCAAGCGCCTCCTCATTGCGAAAAATTATCTGAATCGTTTATTTGTGATTCTTTATACACTAACAATTTTCAGATTGAAGATGAGCCGTTGCTACCCCAAATAATCGACGATCCATATGCCGCTCATATGTATGAATTCAAATCACCTCAGGTATGTATAGGTGATTTGGATTTGCAAATTCAAAATCAAAGACAAACGAAGAATCACATGTTAAGCGGAGGAGTCGCCGGCCAACGGATGACGACACATTCACCTATGCATGAATTAAGGGAGTTGCCAGTACATTTTAAATTTATATATCCGTTTAGCTAACACTAACCGTCTAGCTTAAAGACGAGAAAAAGAAAGCGCTCTTGGGAGGCACCCCTTGCTTATCTTTAATTTTTATGCATTTTTCTTTTAAAAGTTTATTTTTCAGTATTCTTCATACTTTGTTTTAAACATTGGGGACAATGTTTAATTTTAAGTATGGGGGTGTAGCTTCGCATTCCCTGTATTTTTATTTAAAAAAAATTATAAAAATTATAAAAATCTAATTTCTTGGAAAGGGCGCTTTGGGCTTGAACTCCCATCACAACTCCTAGTACCTTGCGAACCCTTCACCGGGTAGCCCTCGGGAAGTCCAAGAAATATTATAAAAAAAATTATTAATAATAATAAATATGCCTAGCCTTGTTGTTTTTATTGTTCTAGAAATTTAGTTTGAGGTTTGATTATAAGTATTCTTTCACTTTTAATTTAGCTAATATTTTATTTTATCAAAATTTGTTAAATTTAAATTTGAGGTAATTTGGTTTTAAGAAACATTTTATGTTTTTAATACAATTAGAGAATTAATTTAGCACCACTTCTCCTTTTAATTTTAAATAGCTTCACTTTGTGGTAAATTGGCTAAACATCTTTAGATTTCTATTATATCCTCTTTTAACTTTAAGATCTTGGGAAATTTCATTCCACTAAAAAAAATTGCTCTCAAAATAGTTTAATTTATAAACTAGAAGTATTTCTTCCCCCTCACCCTTTGTTGGCAAATAAAAAAAATGTAGAAAAAGATCATATGTCATGGGAATAAGAGGATAAAATTCATTATCCCCTAAACATATGCACCCAAAATCATTTAAAAGATTATATGTCATGATGTAAGAGGATAAAATTCATTACATCTAAACATATACATTTTGGGTTTTATTTGAAGAGAATTTTTATAAGATTATATGGCATGGAAAATAAGAGGATAAAATTTATTATTTTCCTAAACATATACAAATTCCTATTCAATTGAGGTGAGAGAATAAAATTCATCACCTTTATTCAAAAACTCTTCATTTGCCATTTCGTTCAAACCCATCCCTAGCCAATTTCATTGTTTCTAGTCCTAAACTAAATTATTAAGAGAACAATATTTTGGTAGGTGTCTTTTCCTTAAAGTTTCTTTTATGTTAGAGTGTTTATAATTTCAATCTAATTTTGTTTGTTTCTATAATTTTGACTGCTAAATAGTTATCTTGAGAAGTAGTTAGCTAAACAAATTTCTCTTTTTAAATTATCAACATAATTTATGACTTAATTCTTGAATTCCTAAAATTTGCTTTTGACTTATTCTTGGTTTAATAAAAATTTAGTTAATTAGAAATAATATCGATGTCTTGTAATTCTTTCCTCACTCTTTTGCTCTGGAATAACAAAAGCTCAAGTATGGGGGTGTTTGATGAGTACATTTTGTACTCATCTTTTAGTATAATTTTAATATAGTTTTAATATGAATTTATATAATTTATAAGTATTTTCTTATTTAATATGTTCCTTTTTAATTTTATAACTAACTTAAGTCTTTTCTGTATTTTTCAGGACTTCTGGGCATTTTGAGCAAAAAGTACTCTTACATGCCCCAGGTCACGGGCGTGACCTATGGGCGTGTAACCTGCGCGGTGTTCCAGACCTGTTTCTGCCACCCCGGGGTCATTCCGTGAACAATTTGCCAAGTACATGCCCCAGGTCACGGGCGTGACCAAGGGCGTGACCCAATGTCATGGCCGCGACCCGCTGAGACGAAGCAGAACCGCTGAGACAAATCAGAACCGCTGAGATCAAGCTTTACACGCCCCAGGTCACGGGCGTGACCATGGTGGCGTGACATCCAGTCACGGGCGTGACTCGCCTCGCGCTCCTTCCCGCCGAAGATTCCCGCCAGAAGCCAGATTTTAAGATTACACGTCCCAGGTCACGGGCGTGACCTAGGGCGTGACACGGCTGAAACGCCCACATTTACTCCAGAAGACGCCCTCTCCGCTGCTGCTTTGATCACGCCCCTTACACACCCTTGGTCAAGGGCGTGACCAAGGGCGTGTAACCTCAACTTTTCAGCTATATAAAGCCAGCTTCTCCAGAACTTCAAGGACGAATTTTAGGATTAGAACTTTCATTTCTTGTATTATTTTCATGTTTTTAGTAGTTCTTGTAATCCTCTTTCTTTATGCAATTTGTATTTTCAATTAAATAGTTTGTAGCTTCCTTCACATAGTTTGTAATTTCTTTTATCAATAAAATTGTTTTTCTTATTCTCTTATTTCTCATTCTTCTTCCTCTTCATTGTTTTATTTTCTTTTTGCTACCCAACTCTAAATTTTAATTGATAAGATAATAGAGATTTTCTTGATGTAAGAGTACTCAACCGTCCCGAGTCTAATACGACCTTGGTTTTATAGCCTATACTACATTCGATATGGTACACTTGCCGTTGTCGTTTGCAAGCATAGTTTTGCGCAATCAATTATCTTGTTGCAGGAATCCTCTACAGAAAAACATTTTTATCACCTTTGGCAAGATGTGTCTCTAAAGAGGAAATTCCTGTTATTCTTCGAGAAGTACATTCGGGAGAGTGCGACATTAACTCTGGCTGGCAAGATGTGTTTCTAAAGAGGAAATTCCTGTTATTCTTCGAGAAGTACATTCGGTAGAGTGCGACATTAACTCTGGAGCTATAACCTTAAAAAAGAGGATTATAAGGCAAGGTTATTTCTGGCCTCAAAGGAGGAAAGATGCAGAGAAATTCGCCAAAAAGTGTGTCCAATACCAGAAGTTTGCTCCTCTTCAGCATCAACCATCTCAACAACTTAAGTCAATAACAACCCCATGGCCATTTGTAGTTTGGGGAATGGATTTGATCGGACCTTTTCCTTTAGCTAGTGGCCAACGCAAATTCATTCTATTGATGATTGATTATTTCAGCAAATGGATCGAGGAAAAGACTCTAGCTAAAACTACTACTCAAGTTGTGAAGAATTTTATCTGGGGGGAGATAGTATGCAGGCATGGAATTCCAATGGCGATTATCACAGATAATGGTCCTCAGTTTAATAACTCTAATCTGATAAATTTTTGTGATCAAATTGACACCGAGTTGCGGTTCGCCTCCGTGCATCATCCAAGAAGTAATGGGCAAGTAAAAGCTGCTAACAAATTGATAATTAACCTCTTGTAGAAGAAAGTGGAAAATCTCTGAGGCAATTGGACTGAACAGTTACCTTCAGTACTCTGGGCTTTGAGGATGACTCCAATATTAGTTACTGGAGAAACTTCCTTCAAATTATCTTATGGCTCGGAAGCTCTCATTCCCGTTGAATTTGAAGTTAAAAGTCCAAGGGTATTATTATCTAAACAACATTAAGATGAATGGATGGAAGGAAATGATGAAGAATTGAAATGCAGCCTTGATCTCATAGAAGAGCTGAGGGATACATCAATAATAAAGTAGGAAGAAGTAAAAATGAAGAGTGGCTAAATATTTTGACAAAAATGTTTGAGTTACAGAATTTGTTGCTGGTGATCTTGTCCTCAAAAAAGTTGATGCAGCGACAAGATCTTGCTTGACTGGAAAGCTGATCCCAAATTGGATAGGTCCATTTATTGTTAAAGAAGCACTCAAGAATGGAGCTTAGCGTCTCCAAACTTATGAAGGGGAAGATCTATCTCACACTTGGACTGGAGATGATCTCAAGCGCTTCAACTCTTAAAAACCCGTATTCTTTCCCGTTTTTCTTCTTTCCTTCATTTTTTGCAAGCATTGTGATATGGTTGTAATTTCTTGCTTTGCGTATATCAGAAAGCAAGGATGAAAGATATATTTGATTAACTATCAAAAGCTAAGATCTTACCAAATGAGATATCGACGGATCCTACTTGCTGCCCCCTCGACTTGAAGCTTGAGATGTAATCTGCCAGGACCACAAGTAGTAGGGAGATTTCACACTTGTGTAGTAGTAGCTCGCCAAGCTCGTGCGGAGGAACTTTAGGATGTTGGGTTCTTGCTAATATCTGACACACCCCTGCATCAAGTGAGGTCTGGGTGAATGTCTAGCTCTTTTATGCATTTCAGATCATTGTTACAATCTTGATGATTTTCCAGGGAAAGCAATGTCGGCATGGCCTCCGTGGCATAACCACACCTGCCCTATGAATCATCATGCCCTGTAACCTTCGAATACTCATTGGGTGTAAGGATAGCCAGGAGGCCGATTGAATCTATGGCCATTTTCATAGAGCCCTTGAGTGGCTAGGGTGTTACATTCTTAATGATCTCTTGAGGAAAGCAATGTCGGTAAAGCCTCCACAGCATAACCACACCTGCCCTTTTGATCATTTAGAGTTGTTCACCTCTCTTCTCTCCCACTCTGTTTATGGTGGGTACAACCTTAATGATCCCTTGAGGAAAGTAATGTTGGGCTAGCCGCACCTGCCCTTTTGATCATTTGGAGTTCTCCACCTCTCTCTCTATCCCACTTTCTGAAAAATATTAGAATTATGATGATCTTTTGAGGAAAGCAATGCTGGCCTAGCCGCACCTGCCCTTTAGATCATTACAGATTCCATCTATCAAGCCTTTATGGTGTAGGAGTGGTCTGAGGTTTATGGAGACTGCCGGTCTCAGTGGATTATTTCAGGAATGGGTCGGTCTATAACAAATGAGACCGCCACCTAAAGTTCTTCAAGACCTTGTAAAATTTCCAAATGGTCAGGCTTTATAATATGCTTATGATTCCAAGCTATGGAAGGGCGGTTTGGGAAATATGAGATCGCCACTAGGGTTTCTTCTAAGTTCAAAATTATCTTAAGAATACAAGAGATCGCTGGTTATTCTCTTACATGATCATACGACTTCAAATATCTATTTTCTTAATTGATCTATTAAGTATGAGATCGCCTGGTTATTCGACCTCAGGAGAATTTGGGAATCATTATTTTTCAAACTAGGGTTTTTTATCTCTACATGTTTTAAAAGCTAAAACAACGATCTAGAAATAGGAGATCGCTGGTCATCTTCTTTCAAAGGATCATTTCTATCTGAATATCATCTAAGAAGCGATCTGAATCATTGAAGATCGCCACTTTTGCTCTTGTTAAAGGCAATTCGGGAATCAACATTTGAGAATTATGATTTTTTATCTCTGAAGATCTTAAAAGTTCAAGATCGCAATGTGACAAGCGGTCTCATACAGGTATCATAAAACCCGTACAAATTTCTATCATGGTTATAGTGGTTTAACAATTACGAGACCGTCACTATCGATTGTTATTCTCTAACTATTATGCAACATTCTCTTATATGATCGATTATTCGAATTCAAGACCCAAAAGCATTGAGATCGAATGTTATTTTCTATCTCATAAAATTCAGACCACTGAGATGAAGATAATTGCTGAAATTATCAGAGAAATTATCGCCGGTGATGAAAATTATCCAACGAGACCGCAAGTGATAAAAAGTTAGCTCGCTCACAAGAAGAGAGTAATCGACATAAGCACAGGTAAATACAGATATTCATCTACAAGAGAAAGGTATGTCAAAATTCTCTTTATATATCAATCATGCTTGTTACACTGTTCGACCGGTCTCAATACCGGTGATCAGATAAGTACATTAAACAATTACAAAAGAAAATCTTCTTGCTCCTTGACCTTTTAGAGACCGCTTATCTGATGAAGATGAGCTGGCCTCGTCCGAGGATTCTTCTGAATTTGTGGGAGAAACTTTTGAACCCGAGCTTGAGTCCGCCGCAGAGCTCATATCATTGCCTACAACATATTGACTTCTGCTCATTTCAGCAGCATCTCCTTCAATATCTACATTTCCCTCTTCTTCTTCTTCCTCGACAGTGATATCACCAGTCGTGATCGACTATTCGTCAAATACCCTGGCCGCATCAGGGAAAAGATCAGCGAACTTTACATCTTTATACTCATTAATAAAAGCACCGCGAGCACGAAGCTCAGAAATTGTTTGCTTCGTGGTCTCTTTTACATGGTGCATCAGGGCATCCTAGAAATCTTCATTGTCTACATCATATGCTCCCTTTTTTGATCGCTGCAGGAGGAAAAATGATTAGATCGTGCAGTCACAATACAAAATAAAAATGGAAATCTCAGGTGAAAGTTTTACTTTTAACTCTCCTGCAGGCGCTCGTTCTCCCTCAGGGCACCTCGTAGAAACCGCCCCATATGATGGTTCAAGACCGTGCTATTGGCGGTCGCTTGTGCACAGATATCAGGGAGCATATCAGTCTCAATATCATAAACTTCTCTGGCATTGCTTTTCCCATAAAGGGCAGCAGTGACATCGAAAGCATGGCGAGTTAATTCTCCACCCCAAAGAGGGAGATCGATTGAAACTTTGACACTTTTGCCTTTTGCACCCCATCTGAGAAGGGGCTTTCCCTTGGTGTCCTTCATCTTCTTCAAAAAGCCGAGCAAAGGAAATGGTGCACTGACGGTCTCAGACTCACCGCTGAAACCCGCGATCTCGCGCTCAAGGCCTCTTTTCTTCCTTTGCTCTCTCTGAGTAAGTACCTCAACCAGTTCCACCGGGTCGTTCGCAGGAACAACAAAGGCCGTTGAAGAAGTAAGAGAGTTAGAAGAAATAAGAGAGAAATTATAATGAGATCGCAGTTGGCCGCAGATAAAAATACTTACTCTCTTCTGGAAAGACCACAGTGATTTGAGGCCAGATCGCCAAGTAGTGATCAAGGTCAAGGCGTTTGCCCGCCAAGAAGGCCATGACCTCGAGCTCGCCTTCTGAGAAAAACTTCAGTTTTCTAAAAACCCTTTCTGCTCGCGGAGACAGTTGGCTGTTGAGACCGCTGAGGTCGCCTTCAAAGACTAGATACCTCTATGTCCAAAAGGGGACTTTGTTAAGGAGATTCAAAACCTTTATTCCATTGCACAAGAAATATACTAATCCCTTGAATTCTTCCTTCTTCTGAGCTTCTTTTAGCGATTTTACAGTAATGGTCGTTCAGAAAAGGGCCATGGAAAACTTTATCTTTTCCGATCTCAGGTAATTTATAAAGACATTCATCAGGCTGATGGAGTTTGGAGGCAGCTGGGACAGCACAGAGCCATAATAATCCATCACTTCCAAGATTTCCCAGTAAAGAGGAAATTTTAGACCATTAAAATTTGTTGTCCTCTCCAAAGGTTAGTCCTTCATTCTCCGTTGGCGGTCTCACCACGATCTGGTTCTGAATCATATGCCTTGCCAAGAAAACTAAGTATTCATCTTGTGAAAGTTTAGAAGATTTGTGATCGACATTTAAGAAAATCTCAGCTGAAGAAGCTAGGAAGGACACCATTTTGCGAGACCGCTGAGATCGATGTTTTGGTCGCATTCAAGAAAGCATAGAATGAGGAAGGGAAAGCTAACTATTTATAAGAAAGGAAGAGCGATATCATAATCATTATAATTTTGCAAGACCACCCAGGACACGCGCCAGACCACTGAACCTGCTGAAGAAATAAAACACAACATACAATAGCCTCGATCTCAAAAAGGAGAGATCGCCATAGTCATTCAATAAGCAACACATGAGAAAGTAAAAGAGATCGATATCACAACAATTAACGAGATCGCATAGAATTAAAATCAAATTGTCACAAATATATTACAGGGCCAAATTGTTCAGTTATCAAGACCGCTTGAAATAAAAAATGAATATTTATCTCCTTGGCTGGCGCTTTCTTCCGATGAAGGCTGCAACATCTTGCATTTCGTTGACAGCAGACAGAGCGGTTACTAAGCTTTGGTTTGCCGACATCGCAGGACGGTGGATCTTATTGACCTCCATATCTACCTGCTCCATGGGTATAACTATGATTTTTGATGTTGTCCTTTCTTCTGGGTGACCGCCAGAAGTTCCTGGTTTCATCACCATGGGAGCAGAACCAGCCCTGAGAGATGCGACCTCGACAATCAATGCAGCAGACTTCCCTTTATAATAATCTGCATCTCTTTCAGCCCTGCAGAGTGCGCTGGTAAGGTTGTCAATCTTTAGCTCGCTTTCCTCACGAACTTGTTTTTCTTTAGCTCGCAGCTTCTCTTCAAAATCAGTGGACAATACCCGAAGTTGATCCTCGAGAGCCCGCTCCTGAGCTCGCATTATTCTAACATCTTCAAACATAGGTTTGAAAACATCAGCAAACTGAGGTGGAATCAACACTTGCTGTTGAATTTCTCCCTCTTCAGGAGTGGCGCCATCGATCTCATAAGCATATGCGGGAAGAAGTAAAGAGCAGTTAGTCTAGCCTCAAACAAAGAAAAAAATGAAAAAGCTCGCGCAAGGAGAAATACTCAAAAAGAATTCAAGACCGCTGCTGCGTAAATTATTTTCAATATCTTTTGTGACCGCAAGGTCCGCGGTCAGCAAAAGAAGGTCTGACCACTTAAAGTGCTCGAGGTTCATTCTTTCCAATTCCCTCTTCTGCGACCTCTCTCCCTCTTTTCGTCTTCTTTTTAATTCGACATTACTAACAAGGATCTCACACCATCTTTTTGGAGATCTAGGCCGAGGAGCTAGCAATGGAAAGAATTCAAGCGATCTCGCGGCTGGCCCTGCCTTACCATTTCATAGGGCCGTGACCGCTGTAGCATGGTCTGCCACTGCTTTATCCAGCTGATCCTCCAGGTCGGCAGAGGCATTCGTCAGACCGCCGATTAGCGCAGTCTTCTCTTTTTTAATTTGCTTGATCCGTTCCGTCACCTCTCCACCTTCAATAGCCTTCTTCTTTTTCTTCTTATTCTTCTTTTCCTTCTCTTATTCTTTGGCGACCTGCGCCGCTTTTTCTTCCTCGCTTTTCTTGTCAGCAATTATCTGAGCTGCTTTCACCTCTTCTTTCTTCTTCTCAACAGCGACTTGTGCCGCCTTCTTCTCCTCCTCCAGCTTCTCGATAGCGATCAGTGCTGCCTTCTTCTTTTCTTCTGCTCAATGGCGATCTGCCTCGCCTTCTCTTCCTCCTCTTTCTTCTCCTTTTATTCCTTCTATTTCCTCTCCGCCTCAGCCTATTGCCTGATCTTCTCTTCTGTGATCTTCTTCTTTTGCTCCTCGTCGAACTCTCGAAGGCTCTCAACTTTAAAAGTATTGATCACCTGCAAGATCGGGCGGACAAGGTCGTTAGAAGAATCACAATCAAGATAAGAAATTAATTCTGGGTCCGCTTTTATAGAAGGAAGAGAGATCGCAGAAGAAAAAGAAGGAACGGTCTGCCTTACCTTCTCAGGAGCCTTTGCAAGAAGTTGCGGATTCGTACTTTCAGGGAGTGAGACAGCTTCCTTTGCGGTCACAACATTATTCTCTTCAATTATTCTCTTCTTAACTACTTTGTTAGGAGTTGTGTTTTTTCTTTTTGTTCCAGCTGCAGCCTCATGTCTGTCCGCGATTTGCTGTCTCAACTTCCCAGCCGAGGCCACCTGCTCTTGCAGATGAGTTTTTATGGACAATATCTCGATGACAGGGCTTGTCGATGTCTTGAACTGGTTTCTTCTTCAATTCTTCATCAGATAGTGATGTCTCGACGATATGGGACATCACTTCTGCAATCGAGCTTAAGACGACACGAAGACATCAAACTGATATCGATGAGAACTCATTGTCTGCTAGATATCGCTGAAAATACATTATCTTGTCGATGACATAATTGATATCATATCGACAGACTATACTTCAGCAACTGCCTGTCTTCATATGACCTTCTTTAGTTTTCTCGACGTCACGCATTCTTTACGACGATGTCATCGGCATCAGTCTTACTTAGCCTTTCCGACGACAAGGCTTCTTGTCAACGATATATGTTCTTCCTTAGACTTATCGATGTCAAGGATTCTTGTCAACGATATCGTCGAAATCTTTGAGTCTTCTTCTTCATATCGACTTTCTGATATCGTCGTGTAGATGTCACAATGATATCACCATTTTGCCTTGCTCTGCATGTTGTTGATGGTATGCCTGATGTTGTCGACGATACGCTTGATCCTTTTTGACGACATCAGACGCAATCATTCTTCTTTGCTTTGCCCATCATTTCCACGAAGTGCCTATACTTGTCGACGATATGTCCAGCCTTTTTCGATGATATTATTGCTGGAGTTACCATTGTGATCTAGAAGTGGTCAAACATGTAATGTCACTGCCAACGCGATATGAGCCTGCAGGGTCGCACATAAGAGCATGTGGAGAAGTTGGAAGATTGACTATGTTGGTAAAGGTTACCAATCACCATATAGAATGGGGGAAGTCCAGCAAATGTTGCTGTCTGAATTCGTCGGGTTTACACGGATAGAATTCGTCGGATTCGTCGGATTGTTCCGTGGAATCCCGACGAATTGTTACAGAGATCCTTAACTCGGCAAATATTGCCGTCTGACATGATTCGTCGGGATTCGTCGGGATTCGTCAGATTGTTCCGTGGAATCTCGATGAATTGTTACAGAGATCCTTAACTCGGCAAATGTTGCCATCTGACATGATTCGTAGGGATTCATCGGGATTCGTCGGATTGTTCCGTGGAATCTCGACGAATTGTTACAAAGATCCTTAACTCGACAAATGTTGCCGTCTGACATGATTCGTCGGATTCGTCGGGATTCGTCGGATTGTTCTGTGGAATCTCGACGAATTGTAACAGAAGCTTCTATTCTGCTGTGTGGTTTGCGGATAACGATTCTTCTAGAAGTATGTTTATCCTTTGGGTATAAATATAACTTCTTTTAGGGTTCTCACTACTTACGAAATAGAAGCCGACGGAAGGAGTTCCGCTCGAACCCTAGACGAAAGGAGTTCCGTCTGAATCGCCTCCGCCGACTTCCTCTCCGACGATTGTCGCCGGTGTTATTCTTCCTGAAGCGGATCTAGCAATCTGTGGAAGCGCAAGGTGTAGTCTTCTTCTCTCGGCTCGTGTGGATTGCTGTAGAGACGTAGACATTATTCTATGTGAGAACTCTTGCAAAGCCGACGAAGGCAATCTTCTTCTTGGAGCATCTAGGTTGGATTTGATCCAATCCCGCCAAGGTAATTTCAAACCTAGCATTTTGATTTACTTCTTGATTCAATATTCATGGTCGATCCGAATCTTTTGGGTTGTTTCTCTTTATTTCCGCTGCGCCTACATTTGATGTATGGTTCTAGAAAAACCCAACAGTGGTATCAGAGGGAGGTTCCGGTCATGAATGTTGTTTCAGAAGTTTGGTTATTCCAGTACGTGCAAATCTAGGTATTTAGAAGCATTCTAAATGTCAAGATTTCTTCCTGGAACATCAAAAGTTGATGATTTTTCCATGGGAAATCGGTGGTGATTTTGAAAAATTGAACCCCGCCAGGAACGTCTGGGATTTCGTGGTAATTTCTAATTGTTAGAAATTGTTGTCTCCTTAGCAGTAACCGTCCCTCAAGTGGTTAATGAACCCTTGTATTGTTTTGGATTTTGAATCCAACGATGAGAGACGAGCTTGTCTACTGCTTTAAGTCGAGTTGTCTTTGCCTTTGTCCAATGCATGTAAATCTGAAGATTTGGAAGAGTTCTAAATGTCCAGATTTAGCCCTTTCGTCTATCAAAGGTTGATAGTCTTATGTTGTGCACATAAGGGATGCATGTGGATTTTAGAAAGCTTATTTTTCTGTTGATGTGCACTTGATCAAATGTTGATCATGGTTAAGTGTTAACCTATTATTAAAATTAAAATCCCTTCATTAAATATTAAGTGTTCGGATGCCTTCCGATGGATGACACTCTTCCTGCCTCGATCGATGAAGTGTGGGCTTGCCAAAGCAAGGTGCATTAATCTATCTTGGTAAGGGTGCGAGCGGATAATTGTGATATCCCACTGTCAACATCGGGTCTAACTTAACTAGGTGACCTCAAAGGTTGAGTGCCTAGAGGCATAGGGTTGGCATGCACCATATGATGGATGCGAATAAGGAGTTATTCACCAGCCATACAAGAGTTGCATGAGGATGCAATTGGCAAGCGTTGCCTACCTAAATAACCGCATTATGAGAGTAACGCCAAAGCGGACTCGTGGTGTTGGTGAAATACGGATCTTGTCCACTAAGAGAGTAGCTCGCATGGACTCTCCGAATTGATAGTGAGGGTTATCAATTTGAATAAAATAGTGGGAGTATTTAATTGAAGTCCAAATTAAAATAAGTTGTATTTAGAAATTTTGGTACTGATTAAATTCTGCATGAATTCTTGTAGAATTCCATGGCAAGTGGTTCACATTCCACCTTGTCCCTGAGAGCTATCCTTGAGAAGGACAAGCTTAGTGGGACGAACTATATGGACTGGTATAGGAACCTGAGAATTGTTCTCAGGCAAGAGCGAAAGCTCTACGTCTTGGAATAAGAAGCCCCCGAGGTGCCGACCGGGAACTCATCCCGTGTTGATAAGGATGCTTATAAGAAGTATACCGATGACGCCTTAGACGTCGAGTGCCTTATGCTTGCCACCATGAACTCTGAGCTTCAGAAGCAACACGAGAACATGGGGTGCAAGGAGATTGACGAGTACCTAAAGAAAATGTTTCAAGGGCAAGCTCGTCAAGAGAGGTTCGATGTCACGAAGGCCTTATTTCAGTGCAAAATGGGAGCTCGAGACTCAGTTGGTACTCACATACTCAAGATGATTGGGTATATAGAGAACCTGGAGAGACTGGGTTTTCCTCTGGGTCAAGAGTTGGCCACAGATCTTATCCTGCAATCGTTGCCGGATAGTTATGAGCAGTTTATCTTGAACTACAACATGAATGAAATAGACAAGACACTGCCCGAGCTCCTAGGCATGTTGCGAACTGCCGAGATAAACATGAAGAAGGCCAAGCCTGCTAGTCCCATATTGATGGTACATAAAGGCAAGGGTAAGGCAAAGGGCTTCAAGAAGACGAAGGTGGGACCTAAGTCACATCTTGAGACCAAATCTTCTGCGCTGAAAAAGAAGAGCACCGTGAAGGAAGGGAAATGCCACCACTGTGGCAAGGCTGGTCATTGGAGGAGGAATTGTCCTTCGTACATTGACGGTCTGCGGAAAATGAAGGGAGGTATGACTTCCGCTTCGAATATTTACGTTATAGAGATAAACCTTTCTGCTCCTTCATCTTGGGTATTGGATACCGGATGTGGTTCTCACATTTGTACAAATGTGCAGGAACTGGGAAGGAGGAGATTGCTGAGTAAAGGAGAGGTGGACCTGCGCGTCGGCAATGGAGCAAAAGTTGCTGCTGTAGCCGTAGGGGTTTACCGTCTTTCTTTGCCCAGTGGGCTTGTAATAGAACTTGATAATTGTTATTATGTTCCGGCCATAACTAGAAACATTATATCCATTTCATGCTTAGACATGATTGGATTTTCTTTTATAATTAAGAACAATTGTTGTTCTATATTTAAGAATGATGTTTGTTATGCTGTAGCTCAATTGTTTAATGGTCTTTATGTTTTGAACCTGGACCATCTGATCTATAATGTAGATAATAATAAAAGACTAAGAACAAATGACTCAAATCCTACATATCACTGGCATTGTCGTTTGGGCCATATAAACGAGAAGCGCATATCCAAGCTCCATAAAGATGGACTTTTGGACTCATTTGATTATGAATCATTTGAGCGATGCGAGTCTTGTTTATTAAGCAAGATGACTAAAGCCCCTTTCACTGGTTATACTGAGAGGGCTGAGGATTTCTTGGGTGTTGTACATAGTGATGTATGCGGACCCATGAGTTCTATGGCTAGAGGTGGGTATTTCTACTTTGTTACATTTACTGATGATTTCAGTAGATACGGATACATGTATCTTATGAAGTGCAAATCGGAAACTTTTGAAAAGTTCAAAGAGTTTAAGAATGAAGTGGAAAACCAATTGGGTAAAAAGGTTAAAGCACTCCGATCTGATCGAGGTGGCGAATACCTGAGTCATGAGTTCCGTGATCATCTGAAAGAGTGTGGTATTGTATCACAGCTCACTCCACCTAGGACACCGCAGCATAATGGTGTGTATGAGAGGAGAAATCGTACTCTGTTAGACATGGTATGGTCGATGATGAGTCATGCAGACTTGCCTGTTTCCTTTTGGGGTTTTGCTTTAGAGACTGCTGCAATGACACTGAATCGTGCTCCGACGAAAATGGTTCTAAAGACACCATATGAGATATGGACTGGGAAGCGTCCTAGTATGTCATTCATTAAAATTTGGGGCTGTGAGGCATACGTATGACGTCAAATGCCTGACAAGCTGGAACCCAAATCAGATAAGTGTTATCTGGTGGGATATCCTAAGGAAACGAAAGGATATTACTTTTACCTACCGTCTGAGGGCAAAGTGTTTGTCGCAAGGACGGGTGTCTTCTTGGAGAAAGAGTTCTTGTCAAGAAAGACGCAAAAGGTAGAACTTGAAGAAGTTCAAGAACCACAAGTAGTGAATGAACCAGAATTGGATTCTGAGCCAGGACTACAAGATGTTGTAGCTGGAGAACCTGCTCAAGAGACACAAGTCCTACGTAGATCTGGTAGACCAAGATTTGAGCCTGAGAGATATGGATTTCTCGTGTCTCAAATAGGTAATGTGTTGCTTATGGATCATGATGATGAACCAGCGACCTACCAAGAGGCTATGAATGGACCGGACTCCGACAAATGGCTTGAGGCTATGAAATCCGAAATGGACTCCATGTATACAAACCAAGTTTGGAACTTGGTGGAACCACCTGAAGGGGTACGACCCATAGGGTGCAAGTGGGTCTTCAAGAAGAAGACCGACATGGATGGGAATGTACAGACATTCAAAGGGCGACTGGTGGCTAAGGGTTTCAAGCAAATTCATGGTGTTGACTATGATGAGACCTTTTCCCCTGTTGCCATGGTAAAGTCCATTAGGATATTGCTTGCTATTGCTGCGTATTATGACTACGAGATCAGGCAGATGGATGTCAAAACGGCTTTCCTAAATGGAAACCTCCTTGAGGAAGTGTACATGACACAACCCGAGGGTTTTGTATCCCCAAATGAAGCCACTAAAATATGCAAGCTGAATAGGTCCATCTATGGATTGAAACAGGCCTCTAGAAGTTGGAATCTTCGTTTTGATGAGAAGATCAAAGAGTTTGGTTTTGTCAAGAATGAAGATGAACCGTGTGTTTACAAGCGAATCAGTGGGAGCATTGTTGTCTTCCTGATAATGTATGTAGATGACATACTGTTAATCGGGAATGACATACCTACCCTGAAAGTTGTTAAGAACAACCTAGGGAACTGCTTTTCTATGAAGGACTTGGGTGAAGCGACTTACATACTCGGTATTAAGATCTATAGAGATAGATCGAAGAAGTTGCTGGGTTTGACCCAGAGTACGTACATTGAGAAGGTGTTGAAGCGGTTCAACATGCTTGAGTCCAAGAAAGGATTTTTGCCCATGTCTCATGGTGTGAATCTCTCTAAGGACCAGTGTCCAAAATCTTGTGAAGATAAGGACCGCATGAAGTTGATTCCATATGCTTCGGCAATTGGGTCAATCATGTATGCAATGTTATGTACTCGACCCGATGTCTCTTTTGCTTTGAGCATGACTAGCAGGTATCAGTCTGATCCCGGTGAATGTCACTGGATAGCCGTAAAGAATATCCTGAAGTACTTGAGAAGGACTAAGGATGTATTCTTGGTGTATGGTGGAGAGGAAGAGCTCATTGTAAGTGGTTACACGGATGCCAGCTTCCAAACTGATAGGGATGATTCGAAGTCTCAGTCAGGGTTTGTGTTTTGCCTGAATGGAGGAGCTGTGAGCTGGAAGAGTTCCAAGCAAGAGACAGTTGCTGATTCTACAACTGAGGCTGAGTATATCGCTGCGGCAAACGCAGCAAAGGAGGCTGTATGGATTAGGAAATTCATCGGCGAGCTAGATGTAGTTCCTAGCATTGTTGGTCCCGTAGTTCTCTACTGTGATAACAATGGTGCAATTGCACAATCTATGGAACCTAGATCCCATCAGCGCTCCAAGCACATACTTCGGCGGTTCCATCTTATTCGTGAGATTGTCGAACGAGGAGATGTGAACATTTGCAGAGTGCCGACTGAGGAGAATATTGCAGATCCACTGACAAAGCCTCTCGCGTAGAGAAAGCATGATGGTCATACTAGATTAATGGGTATACGATACCTGAGTGATCAACTCTAGTGGGAGTCTTGTGGGTTGCATGTAAAATATATATTCTGTTGGCTGTTTTTATTTATTCATATGATGAATTGTGTACCAATTATTTCTTTTTTACAATTAATGGCAAGTTCTTTTATTACGATATGCTGTTTCTATATGATAGAATAAAATTCGTGATAAATACCCTTAGAATGTTCGCTTCCATAGGACATCAAGTACGTGACTTGAATGTGAGAGCCTATGATTTCGAAGCTTCATTCTTAAAAGGTCCCTGGTCGAGGTATAATCATAGAAGCTAAGGGTGATGATGATACATTAAGACTAGCATGTGTGTTGACTGATGACCGGTTCTCACAGGTCATGATATTGTGATATCAAGTCATCACGTGGGTACTTGTTAGTGAACAAGTTGTACTGGACAGACCCAACCTGAGACTACTTTGTGGATTGTTACTTAAAAGTGTCACAAGTAGGTCTCATTTGACAATGGTGTTGTGGTCGTTTGACCTGAAGTCACAACATTCATCGAGTGAGGAAGAGCGTGCTTTGATGTCATCTAAAGTCTTCCTTGAAGAAGGTTGATGATAAGGGTGGTCGTTGGGTACGTTACGAATCATTTGGGTGTTTGGGTGTGAGCAGATATGGGATTTGTCCTCCAATATAACAGGAGTTGCATCCATGGGCCCCTTGATGGAATTGGACTGAGAAATGCATGGCCATGCTTGGTAGTGTCAATATGTGATATTGAGCTCACCATTCTATGGAAGTCCGTTCTAGATCAAGAAACTTGGATTGAGCTATTATGAGGGTGACACGGTCCATGCCTCTAGTTCTTTCCGGATGTAAGGGACAAAGGGACAAAGACAACGCTGGAACATTGGTCATAAAGGCTTATGAGTTATGAACTCTTATTGCTTGGGGAGAAATGATGCATTGCTAGATATCGCTCATTGTTTGTGAGGTTTTTGTTTGATACTTTCAAGATCAAGTGGGAGACTGTTGGAGTTACCATTGTGATCTAGAAGTGGTCAAACATGTAATGTCACTGCCAACGTGATATGAGCCTGCAGGGTCGAACATAAGAGCATGTGGAGAAGTTGGAAGATTAACTATGTTGGTAAAGGTTACCAATCACCATATAGAATGGGGGAAGTCCAGCAAATGTTGCTGTCTGAATTCGTCGGGTTTACACGGATAGAATTCGCCGGATTCGTCGGATTCGTCGGATTGTTCCGTGGAATCCCGACGAATTGTTACAGAGATCCTTAACTCGGCAAATGTTGCCGTCTGACATGATTCGTCGGGATTCGTCGGGATTCGTCGGGATTCGTCGGATTGTTCCGTGGAATCTCGACGAATTGTTACAGAGATCCTTAACTCGGCAAATGTTGCCGTCTGACATGATTCGTCGGGATTCGTCGGGATTCGTCGGATTGTTCCGTGGAATCTCGACGAATTGTTACAGAGATCCTTAACTCGGCAAATGTTGCCGTCTGACATGATTCGTTGGATTCGTCGGGATTCGTCGGATTGTTCCGTGGAATCTCGACGAATTGTAACAGAAGCCCCTATTCTGCTGTGTGGTCTGCGGATAACGATTCTTCTAGAAGTATGTTTATCCTTTGGGTATAAATATAACTTCTTTTAGGGTTCTCACTACTTACGAAATAGAAGGCGACGGAAGGAGTTCCGCTCGAACCCTAGACAGAAGGAGTTCCGTCTGAATCGCCTCTGCCAACTTCCTCTCCGACGATTGTCGCCGGTGTTGTTCTTCCTGAAGCGGATCTAGCAATCCGTGGAAGCGCAAGGTGTAGTCTTCTTCTCCCGGCTCGTGTGGACTGCTGTAGAGACGTAGACGTTATTCTACGTGAGAACTCTTGCAAAGCCGACGAAGGCAATCTTCTTCTTGGAGCATCTAGGTTGGATTTGATCCAATCCCGCCAAGGTAATTTCAAACCTAGCATTTTGATTTACTTCTTGATTCAATATTCATGGTCGATCCGAATCTTTTGGGTTGTTTCTCTTCATTTCCGCTGCGCCTACATTTGATGTATGGTTCTAGAAAAACCCAACAATTATACTTAGGCAGGTTATTGAAGTACTAGACATATTGTCTTATCTATGCAAGCATGAACTAGATATGACATTAAATACAACTTGCACTTATCATTGAGCTGAGCACTTCTTAAAATTAGGAACACTACTGGGCATTGTTCCCAACAAAGAGGTCTCGAATTCTGTAACTTTTCTACCTCTTCCCCTGGCCTCTTCTGGACTTTCATCTTGTAACCTCTCCTGAGATTAATAGAAATAGTTTTTCTCGTCAGAGGTCTCTCCACTGGCATCTTTCGTCTCAAGTAACTTACACTTCACAGTTTTCTCCATCCATTCTCTAGTGTGAGTTTTGGAGGTACATTTTTTGTGCCAACAGTGACCAAGGGTGTGTAAGGTGCGTAACTGCTGTCTTGAAAGCCCGGGAATGTTGGGGAGAAAACCATCAAAAATTAATTACATGGCGGGTCACGGCCGTGGTAAATCCCGTGACCTAGGGCGTGTCTTGACCGAATTTGAAAATGGCGAGAAATAGTGCGATATGGAGTTATTCTTGCAGTTGCGGGAATGGTCACGACCTTGATCACGCCCGTGACTGAGGGCGTGTAATATTAAATTGAGCTGGAGGCATGATCTGGCAGCTGGAAGATGGCTGGATCAGGTCATGGCCGTGACTTGATGTCACGCCCTTGGTCACGCCTATGACCAAGGGCATGTAACTTTAATTCGACGTGGCATAGCTCTTCCGGGAGCTGAAGGCGGGACACGGTCGTGACACAGGTCACGCCCATGTCACGCCCATGACCCGGGGAATGTACTAAGGATTTTAAAAGATTTGTTACATTAATTCCCCTGAACACGGCTGTAGGCTTAAGTTTTCTATTAGCAGCCCCAGATTACCTAAAAATATAAACAAAGTAAATTAGACACATATTAATGTAAAACTATGTAAAAATAAATTAATTACTACTAAAATATTATATAAAAATAACATTAAATAATGTACTATCAAATACCCATATACTTAATCTTTTGCTGTTCTAGAGCAAAACCAATTTATAAATATGAGAAGAATCAATAAGACATTTCAAAAAGAATAACTTCAAATTATACACTCCAAATATTATATGATCAACATCAAAACAAGTCAAAGATAAAATTTAGATCCATATGAAAGAACTAATAATTCATAAATTGAATTGAGTAGAATAAATATTAGTTTCAAAATTATCTAACTAAATTTTTATAATGAAAATTGCATTGAATTAAGCAAAAATAATCGAAGATTAAAAATATAGAAATTTTAAACTTCATGAGAAACTATTTAGAAAACTTCTAAATATTATCTAAGCTCTCTCATATCAATCTTGGATTAGCCATTGAAATTGGATAAATAGGGTGAAAATTGGCACAGAAGAAGTTTCTTTATTTGGAAAATGATGAATTTTATCCTCTCATTTCCATCTTTTATTAATTTTTCTTCATATTTTGAAATATCCCAAATATATATGTTTAGGAATGATGAATTTTATCCCCTCATTCCATGACATATGATTTTTTATATTTTTTTATTGCCAATCAATAGGTTAAAAGGTAGGACTTCGGCTAGGGTTTAAAGGGTATAAAATTCCAAAGAAAAATATTTTGAGTGCATAAAAAATAATTTTTAGCAATCTTAAGCATCCATGAGCTAAAATTAATATAAGTAAAATCTAAATATATCTAGCACAATTTCTACAAAATTGAATTATGATATTTTAAAGAGAGAAAGTAAAACTAAGAAATATTCTAAACAAAACAAGATAATGAAAAATTCATTAAATCAAATTCATCTAAAAATTAAATCTAATAAATTTTGAAGAGACATAAAATAAATAAATGCATGAAAAGAAAACTCCTTACAATGCCTATAAAGAAAACTTATAATTAAAAAGATTTTTGTCTAAATAAAGTTTGGAGAAATTTAACATTACAAAATTTATTTTATTAGAATTTTTTTTTGAATAAGTTTTTTATATTTTTATATTAAAATAATACATAAATATTTTTTATTCTTGGACTTCCCAAGGGCTACCCAATGACGGGCTCGCAAGGTACGAGGTGGTTTTGTGGGATGAACGCCCAACATGGCCCTTTCGCAAGAAATTAGATTTTTAAAATTTATAAATTTTTTTGGTATTTTAATTTGCATGAAAGAAAAATAAGTCACAAAGACATAAAAAAACAATTTAAAAGAAAAGAAAAACATTTTATTATGTATTTTGGAAATTTTTATAACGAAAATGAAAATAAAAAAAATAAATTTTTATATGATTTTTAATTGGTTTTCTTGTTTTTTTTGCTTTTTTTTTTCTTTTTTTTTTTGCTTTTTAATTGGCCTGTACTGATGAGTTTTGCAGATTTGTTCCATTAATTCCCTTGAACATGGTTGTAGGCTTAAATTTGCTATTAGCAGCCCCAGATTACCTGAAAATACAAAACAAAGTAAATTAGACACATATTAAAGTAAAACTATGTAAAAATAAATTAATTATAACTAAAATATTATATAAAAATAACAATAAATAATGTACTATCAATGGGCTCTTGCTTTAAGCCCAAACCTAAGTTATTCTTCATGGGTCCCCTTGAAATCAGAGCCCATTATGGCTGAGTGTAGTCCAATGTAAGGCCTTGATGAGTTGGCCTTGGGTGAGACAATATTGGAATGAAATTCCTTTTAACGAAATTGAATTTTTGGGAGGTTTGACCAGAGTCAACCATAGGATGGGTCCCCCATGTCAGTCAAGGTCAAGTTGATCCAAGTCGTCGAGAGACAAGTCAATGTTGGGGTATTTTATTATTATCAGTGTGTGCATGCTTTTCGGTGCACCGTAAACCTTGATTTTACTAATTTGACTAACAATGTCGAAATCGAGCGCAACGAACTCCATTGCTCTTGTATTGGCTATACAAGTCCAATGCAACTGACTGGGGTCAATTCCGAGTTCATATGCTAAATTTACTAAAACAACATTGTCGTGAAGTGCTACGACACTCAAAATGGTTATTTTTTTTATAACCAACCTCAGATCGAGACGAAATGAGTTCCGTTGCACTCGTATCAACTATACGAGTCTAACGCAGCTGACAGAAGTCAAGTCGGAGCACATATGCTCAATGTACTAAAATGGCATCGTCGTGATGTGTTACAATACTCAAAATGGTTGTTTTCTCTAAACAACCTCTGATCGAGATGAAATGAGTTTCGTTGCACTTATATCAACTATATGAGTATAACACAACTAACAGAAGTCGATTCAGAGCACGTATGCTTAATATACTAAAATGATGTCATCGTGATGCGCTACGATGCTCAAAATGGTCATTTTCTCTAAACAACTTCGGATCGAGACGAAACGAGTTATGCTGCACTCGTATCAACTATACGAGTCTAACACAACCGACAGGTGTCGATTCGGATCACGTATGCTCAATATACTACAAGGATAACGAACTAGCTTGTAGGGTACCCTACAGGGGGTCGGGCCACTTTTATGGGGCCATCCAGGGTCCTAATGGCCTAATAAAAGTCGGGATATTACAATCCAATAAAAATAAAAGGATCGCGTCCCTGAAAATTGCATTAAGTAGGGGGAGTTTGGAAATGTAACATACCCGAGGAAAAGTTAAGGGTGTTTTTCTCTGACAAGACTCCCTGCTTCCCAAGTGTATTCATCACAACCGTAATTTGACAATAATATCTTAGTAATGATTATGGATTTATTCCACAAATTCTTGATTTTGAGTCAACAATTCACATAGGCTCTAACTGCAGAGATATGTCAGACTGCACGAGTACTATAGGTGTAGGAAGATATTGTTCGGGTTTGTCGAAGGACATGTCATAATGACGAGACAGGGAAGATGTCACAAAAATTTCCCAATTCTGGTGGTAGTGGTAATCGATATGCAACGGGGCCGACTAGTTCTATGATTGGGTATGGGACCAAATAGCGTGAGTCCAACTTCTTTATCCGAGAAATACCATGCATAGGCTTGATCTTCAAGAATACCAAATCTCCTACGCTAAGTTCTACCAGTTTGTGTTGAGCATTATAATATTTAGCCTGCCTGCTCTGTGCCTCCAACATCCGATCTCAGATCAAACTTATTGTTGTCGGAGTTTCATCAGTGTATATGACACCTAATGCCTGAGGATATTCATCTTGTGCCCAAGATACAGGTGTTCGGCAATGTCTCCTATACAGAGCCTCATATGGTGCCATCTTGATACACGCCCAGAAGCTATTGTTATATGAAAATTCCACCAGTGGTAGCAGCTGCTCTTGAGGCTTGCTGTGCTCCACTATACATAGTCGGAGAAGACCCTCCGTCATTCGATTCATTTTCTCCGTCTGGCTGTCTATCTGGGAATCTCGTCTATCTGGGGGTGGAAAGCGGTGCTGAAAGCTAATTTGGTCCCCCAATATGCCTGCACCCTTCTCCATTCCCTCGGAGCAAAGCGCCCATCACAGGCAGACATGATGGACTTGGGTATTCCATGGAATTGAACTACCTTCATGAGGAGACCTACCACAACTCATATAAAGTCATTTCCTGCATGTGACGAGGTAGATCGTGGACAACTTCCATCGAGATATCCTTAAATTGTCTACTTTGGTTCTAATAATGGTTGCAGTAACCCTTCTAGATTTTGACATTCTACCTTGACCATTTGATAGGTCTGATTGTGCGCTCGATTGGCGTGATTCTCGGTGAACATCTTCTCGAATTCCCCTAGTGGAGGGAATAAATACCTGGTGCTTATACCGCAGGATGTCATCATACAAGCTATAGTTCTCCTGCATACCAGCTTGCAAGGTTTTGATGATCGAAACCGCCTCTGGATCAATCTTTTGGGCTCCACGAATCTGATCCTGAATATTACATTGAATCTCTATCCAACATATCTGGGCTGGGCATTCCACTGAATCTCTATGAATCAAGAGGGTGATGCCCAGATTGTCTAAGGATCATAATATTTCCTTGGGTATCACCTCCATCCAGCTTCTACTTGATATGGGTCGGTGACTTAACGCCAACCTTGTTGGCCTTGCCCGGGTGGTTTTGTAGAGCGAAGTCATAATCACAAAGAAATTCCAACCATCGGCGTTGGCGGAGGTTCAGCTTCTTTTGAGTGAAGACATATGATTCTCTTACGATCAGAGAAGGTCTCGCACCTAACTCCGTATAGATAATGCCTCAAAAATCTTGAAAGGCAAAGAATACCGCGCCCAACTCCATATCAGGGGTCGAGTAGTTCAACTCATGCGACTTCAATTGCCGAGGTGCACAAGTAATCACTTTGCCATATTGCATCAACACAACTCCTAACCCTTTCAAGATTGCGTTGGTATAGATTTGAAAACCTTCGGTTCCTGATGGAATCACAAGGGCTAGTGCAGAGGTCAAGCGATTATTCAACTTAATGAATGTAGAGGTCAAGCAATTCTTTTAAGAATGCGTTGGAACATCTTCTCTTTTGGGTGTCCAATGGAGCACGAGTTCTTTCTTCGTGAGAGCGGTAAGGGTAGCATCATTTTAGAGAAGCCTTCCATGAATTTTCAATAACATTCAACAAGTCCGACAAAGCTTCTGTTGTCGACTTTAGTGGCGGCCAACTTCATACAATTATACCTTCGTTTGATCTATTGTTACCCCACCCTTGTTGATTGTGTGCCCAAAAATCCAATTTCTTCAAGTCAAAAGTTGCATTTGCTGAATTTTGGCACAGAGGGAGTGCTCCCATAATTTAAGTACTACCATATGGTATGTCTTGCTCCTCGAGTAGGTAAGAACATCATTTATAAAGATGGCTCAGAAGTGGTTTAGATATCAGTGATATGACGATAGACAATGCATTTATTAGTCTAAAGGGCATTACTATGAAACCGTAGTGGCCATATTGAGAGCTAAAGGTAGTCTTGGGGATATCTTCTTCCCGTATCCGAAATTTATAATATCTTGAGTACCACATTCTTTGGGGGCAATTCAATAATGTACTCGGGACACTAACCGAGCTCCAGGCATGAACTCAATTTCGAAGTCCACCTCCCATCACGGGGGTACCCTGTGAGAGATTCAGGAAATATATCTGAAAAGTCCAAAATGACTGGAACCTTGGTGAACACTTTTGTTTTGTCCTCCTTTTTGAAATGTCTCGTCTCTTTGCCCTACCAACTTAGCCATATGTACTGAAGTTAAAATTATATGTGAGATGTAGGGAATATTTTCTACCATAAGTAACTCTGAAGGTCCGTATACTATAACTATATCGATATACAAAACTTCATCAACTAAGAAGTAAAGTAATGAGGATGACTAAGAGTATATATCAATTACTATGTCAGAGGATGGTCCTTGTTGTAAATCTGAAGCATAGGCCTCTAGTGTTGCGGCTCTACCATTCATCGACATGTCTCTTGTGCCTGGTCTGGGTGCTGGTCGGGGTGTCTATTGTGATACTAGCGGGGGTGGTAGTGCTTGCACCAGCTACTGTCAGGGCTGATGTGCTTGTCGATATGGTCAGTGGTGATGACTCTGTCTCCGATCTAGAGACTGTCATCGAGGGACCTCCTCCCTCTCTTATCCTTGAGGGGCCTCTACATGCCTTCCTTGCTGGCGCTCCACCGTCAACAGTCCATTTCTAAAGCGGCGGCATGAGTGGCAATGTTGTGGAAAGAGGTCAGGGAAATCACAACCAGAGCCTGTCGGAGGTCATCGCGCAGCCCTTGACATAACCTAACGGCCTTGTCTTTATAAGTTACTGCAAGCATACCCGCAAAATAGGCTAAATGGATGAATTCTCTCTGGTACTCAGGTATCATCTTATTCCCTTGACGAATCTGCCGGAAGCGCTCCTACAACTCAGCTCAATCGGCTTCGGTATGAAGTGTTTTAAAAACACCTTAGAGAATTATCCCCCTAAAATAATGCAGAGCGGGCATCCTATGAAGGTGGAACGAGTAACTGCCCACCATAAGTTGCGGGCATAACCCTCAAGTACGGTTACCACCAAGGAAATTGCAAAAACTTCTAGGCAACTCATTCCCACTAGCAGTTCCTCGACTCTTTCTATCCATTCTTCCGTATGCATAGCCGTCTCGGTACCTCGGTAAGTAGAAGGTCATTAGCATGTCATTCTTATGAACAAACTGTTGCTATTGCTGGGCAATGGCAGTCTGGAACGTGCCTAGTAAGGCTGTGAGGGTTTGTCCTAGCTCTGTTTCAACAAAGGGGACTGTAGGAGCAGGTTGTAGAGTCGAAGGGTGGTGCTGATACCTTGAGGGAGATCCCCTATTACTCGACTCCAGTATCTAGAGAAGTAACATGAAGTATTCAGGAGTTTGCAATGTAGGGGAATTTGTAAAACCGACTAGGGAAGAAACGAAGTGTGTATAAGTGTGCACCTTAGAATCCTTAACTCTATCCTTAAAGGTCCACCAGGCTTCTGCTGCATGGTTCGTCCTGAACCAAGGAACGAAGCGAGGGACAGAAGGATTTTGAGAATTCCCACACAGACAGATCGTGAATGCTCTGATCCAATTGTAAGACCCCCTCCCCTAACCGCAACCGGGTCAGGTCGAAGACGAGCCTTACCGCCCAAGACGACCACCCTATGCATTCTGAGTGGCACTAACCCACTCTCCAAGCATAGAATGATCGCCTTGTCAGGCTATAGAAACTCATCACATCACATCAGATCACAGCGGAAGTAATTCAAAAAATAATATATATATATATATATATATATATGTATATATATGTATATATACATATATATTTATGTAGGGGATTGCTACTATGCAGGCATACGGGCGTACGGGAAGGGGCAAGGATGCTTCAAATCGAAAAGCGGTCAACATGAAAGTTGTAGATCTCGCCGAGCCGAACAACTTTCATGTTGACCATTTTTTGATTGGTAGTCATTTTGACCCTCGATTGGGGTTTGAAAAGTGGAGCGGCGAGAGTGCTACAATAGAGCTACGAATTTTCGATTTTCGGGCTCGGATTTGGGGGTCAAGATGACTCCAAATCGAAAAGTGATCAACATGTTGCCCGCATTTGAACTCTTCCCTATATATATATAGCAAAGGTCGTAGCCATAATTTATACATGCGGCCCATTGGGCTAGAGAAAACTACAACACTCTCTCTGCTTTTATCATGCCAAGGGATCACATCTCCAAGGACTGGAAATGAGCCTAGTTTGTCTTCTCGTGCGGCTCTAAGGTAGGTATGCTCTCTCTTGATAACTGAGCATCGCGCTGCTCCATCTCCTATGAATGGTTATTTAAATAACCGTTAGTCACACGACTAAGATGATTCACACCTCCTCCCCAAGATCCCTAAACTTGGGGACGAGAGTGAGCCTCAACACTATCAATAATAGCTGAAGTAAAAGAGAGTTAGCAGCAGTATTTTATATAATGCATTATCATATCATAGGCACGGAGCAGGAATCTGAAGGAGTCCATCATGTAAATAACTGGGAAGTAGCAGCATAATCATTAGTTATTTGAAAGGAGTTTAACTAGCGGTCACACAATCAACATGTACTCACCGCATGTAATCACACTGTAGGTGTTCAAAACCTACCAACACACCACATGTGTTCAAAACCTATGCATACACCTTATGTCGACATAGTATGCACCGCTTCTCTTCCAGCAGGGTAGCGAACCCCGCGGGCCTCACCACTATGGCTGTCGGTGATATTGGCCAGTCCCGCCACTTCTGGGTATGCTCGTATCGCACTAGCCAGGCCCCAATGTACAACCAGATGTACTTTTGGATGTGAGCTACATCCGATGATTTTTGAATCTTAAGACGACCAGCAGAGGAATCCGACGGGTTATAAAATGGCCGAACACCCATGGTAGACATCTCCCTGCCGCCATGAGTTATCAACCTCCCCGTATCGGTACGAACGGTCTACGGGCGTGACTGACCTTCCACTTGTTATCGCAAGTAATTCACAAGCATTTCAATAAATAATTAACCGGTATATATCGGGTCTGCGATGGCCTGCCCTACTTGAAATGAAATAATTCGGGCAAGGGCCTTCTCAAATCATTGTGCTACTCAACTTTAGATAAGGAGCACAACGAGCATGGGAGCACATTATTTGGGGCTAACCTTGGAGGAATTCCTCGACTCCAAGTTAGCCTTAACTAATGTTCACCCAACTAATCAGCCGCTCGTCAGAGCGAGACCCAAACTAAAATGCAGGGAAATAATAAGTTGCAGTTAATAAGTGTAGTAAGAAAATGCTGCTGAAATAAGCTGCAGATGGGAAGTACTAGAATAAAGTACTAAAATGAACTGCAGTAATAAAATGCTGAACTGTAAAAATGCTGAACATAAACGAGCTGAAATAAAGTACTGAAAAGAACTGGACCAGTACTGAACTGGAGTAAAAGTAGAACAGAAAGAAAGTGCAATAAACTGAAATGAAAGTAAAATAAGATGGTTAGTAGTTCATCACTCCGTTCATAGGAGGTAAAGTCATTACTTTGTTCATAGGAGACAAGTTCATTACTCTGTTCATAGGAGGCAAGTTCATTACTCCGTTCATAGGAGGCAAGTTCATTACTCCGTTCATAGGAGGCAATTTTATTACTCCGTTCATAGGAGGCTTCTTAGTGGATTTCACCCATTATTTAGGTCCGATAAATATCTTTGTTGTGTCTCTTAAATTGGCTTAATCAGACTTATATTTAAGAAACAGAACCTTACTATAATTTCTTGCTCCTCGTTATAATACTTACCGAGGGCTAAATATCTGTAAGAGGTTTAGCACCATATCTCTTAACCTCAATTACTCGCATCAGGGAGAACCACATTTTTATGTTAAGCCCAATATCATTTTCTTCCGATTTAAACATCTTGTATGCAATAATTACCAAAAGAATCGAAACCAGACCCTCATGTTGAAATTGCCAAAACGTAAACCTCAAGAATTCCTCGAGTCATTTCGAGTGTTGATTGAGCTTCAATAAATCATTTAGCCTCAAATAAATTCTTATTTTAATATTTAAAAATAAGTCATATTTCAAATCACTAAACTACAACAATGGGTTTAAATACAAGTTCCTCAAAATAATGTGCCTTGCTTCGAGATCTAACATAGCCTCTAATATCCTTTAAAATAGGCTCTGGTTATTTTAAATCTTTTTGAGGTCTTATATAGCCTATAACATTTTTAAAATAGGCTTGACTTATTTCAATTTATTACAATACCAGGAATTCCTGAATAATTCCCCACACATGTCTGATGCCTGTATTTAACCATCAAGAATTTCTTATAATGCATTTTGATCGGATAATTTTGCCTCTAATAATCTTTAAAAAACAAATCCTCGAGCATAACTTAAATATCCCAAAAATAGCAGGAATACTCGAAAAATTAACAAACTTCATTGTGGCATGCCTTTACTAAATATAAATCAGCGATGTGATTTTAAGATATTTTGATCAGGGGAGTTAGCCTCTATTAATTTCCAAAAGTGAAATCCATCGTTTTAAATGCTTAAAAAATATCAAAGCATAATAAAAAAATCTCTAAATCATTACAGAACATGTATGAGGGCACTAATTATCACTGAGAATTTTATCAAAATTTTAGAAGCATTTTAGGTTCCTCCAATTGGCAAAATAAACATTATTTTAAATTTTAAAAATATGAAGCAGTGTTAGAAAATCTCACACTTTTATGAGAGGTAGATATCCTCAACAGGAATATTTTTCATGTTTAAAACTTTTTCATTAGGGTCTTCTTTAACCCTCTAGAAAATCAAATACACATTTAAAATTATAATACTATAAAAACATTTATAAAATTATAAATTTTATAAACTCTCTCCCCCTTCGCCTGTACCAAAACCGACCCTTATGGACCTCCCCTGTTGCAACCCGACCATGGATCCACCCCCGACCTATTGGATCTGTAGGCGCCCTTAGAGGGGGGGGGTGAATAAGGGTTTTAAAAACTTTTAAACTTAATTTAGTTTATTAAAATGAGTTGACTGAATTTACTAAAATATTTCAATTAAGACACTACTGTAGGCTTTTAATGAGACTAGGTTGTATTTGGCACGACATATGTGAACACTATTACTACCTCTAGCGATAGTGTTACCGCTCATCATTAGTGACAGAGAATGCCTTTTTGTTTAGATTTTAAAAATCAGAGATTGTATAATGATAATGGTGAAAAAATATATAGTATTATTGCTTTTAGAATCATTACAAAAATTTATCCCAATAATGCTTGAGATTGAGGCGAATGCGTAAAAAACGTTTTTGTTTTCTATACCTACCCTTCTCCCAAGGATCGGTTGGGTCTAGCCTATCTCTCCCCAGATGAGGCCTCGAGCCGCCCCTAGATATAACCCTAGACCTAGTCGCCACACCCACGCGGCGAATTCTCCCTAGTCCTCGCTAGGCCCTAGTCGCCAACCACACGTTGAATTCTCCCAAAGTAACTCACGACCTAGTCGCCAACATAGGCAAATTTCTCTACCCATACAAAAGTTAAGAGCTACAAGATAAATAAAACTAAAGACAAAAACTCCCTCTTAGATTGAACTCGAAGAACTTGTCGAAGGTGCGCCGAAGTAATCTTTGATGTTGATGCGTACGACCTTCATGTAAGATAAGCGTAATCAATCCTTCTTCGAGTTCCTTGCATTTATGAATGTTGATTGGAGTTGTCTTGGCTGCAAAGAGGAGGCTCTCACGAATATCAGAGTTGTTGCTTCGATAACTTCTAAATTCAGCAAATCAAAAGGGAGGCGGACTACTCTTTTAATAGGCTCGGATCCTAGCGCCAGCGGTAGTCCTACCGCTGAGCTGTAGCCTCTTTAGGAAACAAGTTGGCACGCAGATCAAAGCCTTTTTGGTAACATTTTGGCCTAGAATTGGTATCCCCTCCTACCGCGCCGCGGTAATGCTAACACGCCGCTGTAATGTTAACGCGCTGCATTAGTATATATTATTCCCGGCCATTAGATCTTCTTACTTTTCTGCTTCTCAATCAACATCGTGATCGCGGGACTTCCATAAGTTACCATCGGGCATTAGTCTTAACGCTCTGCGGTAAGAGTTGCCATATTCAGTTTCGATGACCTTCCTTTCTCGATGAATGTTTCCTTTTCGATGAAGTTTCCAAATCTGCACAGCTACCGCCAGCGATAGCGTTAGCGCGCCGAGCTAATACCAGAGCTTTGACCTGGTAGGGAATTCTTCGTATTTTTTTTTCTCGTAGTCATAGAGGCTTGAAAGTAGAAGTTCCTGCACACTCTAAACACTTGGCAAGTATAATAAAATGCAATGAGATTTGTTATTCTCAAATCAAGAGATGTGGAAAGCATGTTCTAACAAACTCCGCATTTTGATAATAACAAATCCTCTTTAGAAAGAAAGCATTTAACAATAAAAAATGTGTTTATAGTGAAGGATAGCGTGATAGTACGAATATGCTTGCCCTACACAGATGCTCCCCCTATATGAGTGCTCCCCCTAAATTATGGCATCTTATGTATTTTGTTCCCCTTAAGAGTGAATTTCTTTCTAAGTTATTCTCCCCCCTTTTGGTAATATCAAAAGAGGGTGGAGAGAAGGGATAGAGCATGATATTGATTTATGACTTAGTGATACTACATGGTGAATGAGTAAAGGATGGGGTTCGAATTACTTAGATATTCTCCTCCTTTTGTAGGAAGTTTTGAGTAAGAATGAGTATCAATACATATGGAGCCAATATTACTTGTTGGGTAAGAAAAATATTCATGATCGAGCGTACAAGTACAAAGGATAAGATAAATAAACATCTTTATGGGAGTTTGAAGAATAGTAAATGAGTAAGAGTTTTGTGTTAGTGGAAAGTAGATATTTTAACAATTTATGCCCAAGATCAAAATATTATTTGTTATCAAAATAGTACTTGTTTAAAGAGTAAATAGGCAAGAGTGCGCAAACAAGGCATATCGGAAGACAAGTTCAAAGAATTTTAAAATAAACATCCTTTTGGAAGTTTGCAAGCATAATAAATAAGAGTGGTAGGTTTTGAAAATAAGATGTTTTGAATTTGAAATCCAAGATGTGCTTGTGGTAATAATTCAAGCATGATTTTTATTTATCAAGACAAGATTGGAAGCTACAATGTTCTAAATTCACAATTTAGGTATACTTGTACATTGTAGAAATCATGCAAAGTTATCTAGTGCATTTACTAAAAATTGTAGAAAAGACATGTAAATATGCTTTAAGGTCCAATACTCAAAAGTTTTATAAGAAATAATGATGTGTACAAGTAGTGTTTTTGGTAAGAGTATACAAATGATTTAATCAAAACACATGACATGTATAATGGAATAAACACAACATTATTGAAATGAGTTTTTAGAATTACTTCCACCCATATATCTAGATTTTATTTCAATGCACATAAAAGTATTATAACTCCCAAGGCGCTCTATAAACACAATGCACATTAAGACTTATCAGGGTGCAAAGTAGTGCTTGGGGGATCACATATATTTTATCTTTTCTTTGTGAACCTGTGTACAAGAAGAAGTAGTGTATAAAAATAGTTTGCATAAGACACCTTACAATTCTCTCCAAGGTGCTCAACCTCACAATGCTCTTTAAGACTTATCAGGAGGGTGAGTAGTGCTTGGTGGAGTTATTTGTCATGTATTCATTTGAATTTTAGTTTGTGACCAAGTTCTCCGAATTCACTTATTTTTTGCAAACATAGAGTTTTTTTATTAAAAAAACACACTTATTTAAAAAATGTGAGCATGAAAATAGATTTTTATGACGTGTAGGTAAACTAATCACACATCTAATAATGTTAAGTTGTTACACTACACAATCATGCAAGAGTAAGATTAAATTCATATGAAGATTATCAAAGAGGTGAGTGAGTAAATCATTATAAAATATAAAACATTACTCATACTTAGAGGCATGTTAAGCAATTCTACACATGATTCCTATAATCAATTTCATTGCACGTTACAAGATAATGTTCAAGGCATGACACAAAACAATATTTTATGATACTTGATATTAGAATTTAACATTTTATTTTAATCTTGAAAAGATAAACCTAATCATCCTTGATACATTTCAATGAATATTAATCAGTTTTTATAATTTTTGATTTTTTAATAAAAAATACAAAATAGTAAACACTCTTAAAGAAACAATAAGAAAAAAATATTTTTGTTCTTTGAAATTTGTTTTGAAATTTTGTATTTGGTTTTTAAATGGTCAATTTAAAAAAAAACTTGTTTTTGATTTATTTTGATTAGTTTTACACATTTTTTTGTTTTAATTATTTAAAGATTAATAGGAATTAAACAAAAATACATAACTTTAAAAATATTTATAAAATAGGATTTTATACTACCGCCAGCGTTAACAACCTACCACCGCGCGATAGTAACAGAAGTTGTATTTTCCAGAAAAATGTGTGATATTTAAAATTTTCACCGGATTATTCTTGGTTCTTGTTTTCTAAGATAATAACCACTAAGTACCGCAAAGAATTTTGAATAATAGTGTGAAGATGCAGATAAAAGATTTTTGGCTTAAGGTGTCAAAATACTATTTCAAAATACTTATGTCTGTCAAAATCAAGAAGGTCCAAAGTATAAGATATTGCATGAAAAACATACGATAGCATGTTTGAACAAAATATACATGAGTGAAATGATCATAAAGAGCGAAATAATATTCATGCAATGTATATAATATGAGTATGTTTAGGATCAAGATACCCTAACTACATGTCTACACTCTACCCCGTACTAAGTGATGGATGGGCATGAGGAGCTGCACATGCCGTAGGTTGGGGTGTTAATCCCATATGCATACAAAAGACAATACTCAACCTAGCACTCTTTCCCCCAGTGCCTCGCAAGGCCCCACTAGAACCATCCCCGGTTAAGGACAATACATGACTTAGAGGTTGGGTCTTTATTGCACATAATCCTACACCCTCGCTATTGTGAGACACATAATATGGGTGAATGATCATGGACAGACTAAACATTTAATCCTATAGAAATAATTTATAAACTATGACTTCTATGCGAGATTAATTTCTAATTATATTTGATTTTAAAATCACATAGTTATTATGAATTTTAACTTTCAAATTTTCTTGTTTAAAATTAATTCATTATGGCAATAAAAGATACCTAGTATGGATGATAATGTTGATAATGCTAGAATGATGAGTTTGAATGTAATGTTATGCCATAAGATTAGTAGTGTTAATGTTGCATGTATTCAAAAATAGTATTTCAATTTATAGACATAGAATGAAGTGATGATTCTATTTGATTTATATTTTATTGGTATAAAGATGATTCTAAGGTCTACACATAAATAAGATAAATGCAAAACATAATACATTCATATAATGACCATGATCACACACCATATGTTGGAAGCAATAACATCTTTTGTAGTTATGCTTAATGCTTTTGCACAAATATTATAAATGATCATTAGCTTTAACAAATAAAAATTAAGTACTTAATTATTCATGATAGTGTAAATGAAGTATTATAAAAGAGAATTCATATTCAACCTTTTCAAATTATTAAATAGAAAAGTTGTACGGTGAATAATGAATATAAATATAATGAGAAAATATTTTTGGTTATTTTGAAGATTTTGTAAATTTTCTCTTTGATTTTTGAATATTAATCAAACCATATATATATATAAAATTTTTCGAAGACCTAGTTATTATTAAACATGATAAGGGATATCAAATGACGCAAGGATATTAAATAAATACGAAGAAAACACTTGCGCATTTTATACATTTAGCCTAAGACCCCTAATACTCCTTTTAATTCCATTTTTGACAATTATTTCATTAGTCTTGATAATATCATATAACAAATTTAGTATTCAATTTATAATGAGAATATAGGACCTGTATAGATAATGGATTTAGAACGCATAGAAACCAAGGAATAATTAGGCCACTTGAAAATGATATGACTTTTTATTCAATAGCATTTGATTTGATTTATTAAAGAATTTAGTCTTAAGGTGAGAAAGTCATATCACAGGCTATATAAAGTGACCATAGCATGTTGGCTCAAAAAAGACAAAAAAAAAGGAAATTAAGCATATCATGAAGTAGAGTATTGGTATATCATTTTTAATGTGTTTCTACTTCATGCAACTTTTGGATAAAAATGAATAAGAGATTTAGGTATCCAAAGAGAACCAAGTGGGATGGTTCCTTTTGGTACCCAAATACATCGTGTTGGCTTTTGGGGAGACAAGGATGAGTGGACCCTTTAAATTGTCTTTAATGCATCATTCTTGTTGGGTACTATGCCTTCAATATCTCTAGATTTGAAGAAGAAACTCAAGTATAGATTAGTCAAGTTGTTTTTGATATTGTATTTAAGTTCATGATTTGACAGACATCAAAGCTACATCACTAGTATATAAATGATAAAAATAATGAAAATCAATGAAGTAAAATATCGTCTCAAGACTCAGCAGAAGAATCATGGAGAAAAGTATCATGCCGTCAAAACAGTTTTGACGATATCGTCTTGATAGAAGCACATCGTCTTGAAGGATGAAGAAAGCTAGTCGTAGATAAAGTTAAGTCCAGATGTCAACGACATCGTTGTGAAGAAAGCTTGTCGCAGATAAAGTTAAGTCCAAATGTCGACAACATCGTCGTGAAGAAAGCCTGTCGTAGATAAAGCTAAAGATCAGATATTGACGACACCGTTCTAAAGAAAGCTCATCGCAGACACATCCAAGATATCTCCACGTTATTGTCAAGAAGAAGTAATATCATTGAGATATTACAAAAAGGCTTGAAGAAGGAGTTATGTCGACTTAATGGAAGCATACTACTTTGAAGATCGAAAACATATTGCTTATAAGGAAGGATCTCGGCGATATCATCTAGAAGAAGCAATCTCATGGAGATATCCAACCAAGTACTGAAGAAGAAAGTATATCAACGACATCATCATGAAGCATATCTATTGATCAAGACTATATCGTCTTGAAGGAACAATGTCATCGTGACAGTTGCAGAGCTGCATTTAATGCGAAGACATTCTTGGAAATGAATAATCAGAGAACGCGTGCGCCACCTAACTTGCGCACAATTCAAGGAGCCATAAATGAAATGATCTTTGCAGAATATGGACATTACACTGTAGTTAGGAAAGAAATTTATTATTTCTATTCTTTGTTAGTTCCAAGACAAGCAAGTAATAATTACAAAGAATTTCCAACTCTGCAAGACATTTTCACACGAGAAATTATTTATGCAATCAAGAAGGGCCTTTATGCATAAGTGCGGTGGATTATAAAAGAAAGATTTTATTCCACGGCATGTACGGGGACTAAGTATTCTTTCTCAAGTTTAGTCTGATATACACATGCAGAAGAGAAAGAAAAGAAAACTGAAAAGAAGTCTTCATTGTTGCTGCCTGTGAAGTTCTATAGAAGATTCTGAAGAAAGGTTCATTGATCCACAAGATCATTAGACTTAGAAAAAGAAGAAGATCTGTAATTATAGTGTTCATTTTCTGAAGTCTTCTCTTTTGCAATAACAATTATGTACTCCTTTGTAGAGCTCTTTGTGAGTCTGAGTTGGTAGGATCTAGTAATAGATCTGAGTTGGTAGGGTTCTTGGTGAACCTGAGTTTAGTAGGATCTTGCTAAAGATCTGAGTTTGTAGGACTTGAAAGTCTAGGCCTTGTAGGGTTCCGTGTGAACCTGAGTTATAATATCTGAATATTGTGAAAAGATCTGAGTTGGAAATGTTGCCTATTCTAGCATACTGCCAGATAGGTGGGAGGGACAATGGACTACTGATGAAGCTGAACTATATCCGCAAACGATGATGGCAAGTGTACCGTATCGAATGTAGTATAGGTTGTAAAAACCAAGGTCGTATTAGACTCGGGGTGGTTGAATACTCTTACTTCAAGAAAATCTCTATTATTCTATCAACAATACTTTGGAGTTGGTTTGCAAGAAAGAGAGATAACTTATTTTAATAAAAACTATGAATTAAAAGATTAGTACTCAACCTTGAATCACCTTTGAAAATAAATATAAGAAATAAAACATCTAATTCTCTTAAAGAAATTACTTGACCGTGGAGGTTCCCGAATTATAAATGCACCTCTCTCGAGGATACACTCAACTGAGTTTAGGTTGATCAATTGAACTTTCGCTCTAGAATCAAAACCCCTAAAACTCGCTTTATCGTAGTGAACCCCTCTATTGGATTTGACTCCAATCTGGGAGAATTATGCCATCCTCTCTCGAGGAGTGCATTCAACTCTCTTTATCCTTGAAATGATCGATTCGAAATCAGAACCTCTCAGTTATTAGACTATGAAAACAAGAATGAGAATTATATATCGATAATATAATCTCAAATCCAATTGAGTTCAAGGATAAATCTAAAGCATTCTAAAGAAGAGAAAGAGAAGCTAAAAATTAAGTCATGAATTATATTTTCCTTGGATCATCTCGGTCGAGTACTAATAGAAAATTAGCTACTCATAGAGATGGATGAATTAACAAAAATAAAGAGGTGCATGATTAAAGAGAGAGTAGAATAAGAGAAAAAGAACTATTTTATTGAATTGCAAAAAGGTTACAACAAAGGAATTGAAAATTACAAACCTTGACATGAAAGTAAAAATTAAGAAGAAAGAAGAGTACAAGCTTGAGAGTAAGAAAATAGTGCAAAAATAAAGCTAGAACTCCCAAAAATTCGTCTCCTTATCATCTGGAAAAGCTCCCTTTAAATAGTTGAATTTTTGGTGTTACACGCCCTTGGTCACGCCCGTGACCCAAGGGCGTGTAACAGGCGTGATTGAAGCAGCAGCGGAGAGGGCGCCTTCTGAGTAATTGCTGGCGGGAAGCTTTGGAGGGAAGGAGGTACTGTTGAACATTCGTCGAACGCAGTTCATCGATCTCTCGCTCATTCGTCGATCGGAGGCCGTCAGTCGACAGTTCGTCGATCTCCCACCTTTCGTCGAACTCCCGACAGCGCGTATCAAATCTCCTAGCTGTCAGGCACAGTTCGTCGAACTCCCGAACTTTCGTCGAACGCAGTCGAATCCTAACAAAATAGAAAAAATATGAGTCAGAACATAAATTATTATTTTTACGAAAATTTATAAAAACAACGACCAAAATGCGATAATTTATTTAAATATCTAATAAGATATTAACCTAAAATGATGGCTAAAATATCAGTCATCAAACACCTCCATACTTACTCGTTGCTCATCCCGAGCAAACCATTCTTCATAAGGGTAGGAAAAACTAATGTTAGATAGAATCTTGAAAACTAGAGAGTAAAATGCGAAGTATTATGCTAGCATGCGTAGATATTTTAGTAAAAAGACGTTAATGGCATAAATACTAATTTATGAAATAATTCAAACGCGTTATAATTATTTATTATCACTTTTTAAAATGAGTCGACGGTCAATCAAAAAGTTATGTAAAGGGAGAAAATAGTGTGATAGCTGAGATTTAAATTACTAGACGTTGATGCTTGGGGTGGCCTCCAAAGGAATCCATCAATGTCGATGGCCATAGGCTTTCCCGTTTGCACCATCTCCGCTGCACTCCATACTAAATCAACATTATGGATCTTTAGGACTTAAATAGGATGCAATTTAAGGCTTGGGTTTAAGGGTGAGGTAAACTATGATAAATATGATGGCATACTCCACTTAAACGAAAAGTTTTGAGCTAAAATAAAACAATGACTACCACAAAATAGAGAATCATTACCTCCATAATCATGTTTTGCTAAGGGAAACACTCTCATTCTCCTTCATTTATATCACGATTCTTCATAATTGGGATCATTCCAAGTATGCATGTGCATACCTAGGCCGCATAATATTATGAGATTTTTTTTTGCTTTTTGATATAAACATATTTCTTTTGAATTGACACCCATTATTTTTTCTTCATAGTTGGGATCATTCTAAATATGCATAAGCATACCTAGGCCGCATATCACTATGAAATTTTTTTTTTCTTCTTAAAATAATACCCAAAGATTTTTTTTCAATAATTTAGCTCAAAATTTCAAGTGTTCATTTGGGTTTGGGCTTTTTAGTTTTGGTGACGAAATGGTGAGGGGGTTCAAATAAAGGTGCAAGGCTCAAATTTGTGTGAACAATGGTAGTAAATTGAGGTTAGGTGCAAAGGCTCAAACTATCCAAAGAAAGGCCTAAATCATTTCCGTAAGGTTAATTTGACTAAAGTGCACATGTTTCGAAAGTAGCTTGGGGCAAGTTCTAGACATCGAGAAAGGACACACTTCTGTTTGATTCGAGTAATAGCTTTCTAACAATCTTCTACACACTCACCTAAACTACTTTTGGATAAGACCGGATTCGAATTAAAAGTAAAATAAATTATTACTACGCAAATTAATAAAACATAATTTTAGACCTATGCCAAGAATTTAATTTTACACCAACACTACTCAAAAACATGCATATGACTTGGAGCACTACATGAGTCAACAATTTTACTCAAAAGTAAAAAAAAATATTCTTGCACAAAAAATTCTTAGTCTATATGAAAAATAAGTCTACTTTAGAACTTACAATTTAGCAAGCTAGGACGTTTTGATAAACTAAACAAAAAGAACATTTCCTAATTTTTTTAGTTCTTGGACTTCCCAAGGTCAACCCGGTGAAGGGCTCGCAAGGTACTAGAGGCTGTGATGGGAATTCAAGCCCAAAGCATCCTTTTCAAGAAATTTAATTTTACTAAATTAAATATATATATATATATATATATATATTTTCAGAAATAAAAATTCCAAAAAATGCTATGCTGCACCCCCATACTTAAAATTAAACATTGTCCCCAATGTTTTAAAACTAAGTATGAATATATAAAAAAAACTAAAATGACATTAAAGAAGATAAAAATAAATGACTAAAGGGTGAAGAGGGCTTCCCTGGTTGGTAGACGGGGTTGCCGGACAAAAACTTGAAAAATTAAATTAAACAACAAACTATAACAAAAAGAAGATAACGTTGGGGTGCCTCCCAAGGGAGCTTTGTTTACCGTCGCATAGCTTGACTAAGTGACAATTATTGATTTAAAAATTAGGAAAATGAAGCATTTTAATTTGTCCTGACGTTGGGTCGCCGGGGTGATACAACTTTAGCCGATGGCCGTTAACCTTAAAGGAGCCTTTTTCCGGGTGCTCTATTAGCATAGTTCCATATGGCCAAACATCTTTTATTATGAAGGGACCGGACCATCGACATTTTAATTTGCCCAGAAAAAGTTTAAGTCTATTGTTATAGAGAAGTACTAAGTCTCCCGGCGAAAAAGTTTTTGGATTTTTTTATCATGATAAAACTTAGTGCGCTCCTTATAAAATTTATTATATTCAGAGGCGTTCGCATTTAATTGCATTTTTCTATGTTCGGAGGCTAAGAATAAATCCAAATTCAAATTCTACCGGTAAATGGCAAGCTTTACCATAGACTAGACGGTACGACGTACATCCGATGGCGGTTTTGTACGCTGTCCGATAGGCCCATAGAGTGTCGTCTAATTTTAGTGCCCAATCCTTTCTATTAACGGACACAGTTTTTTCTAATATTCTTTTTAGTTCATGATTCACCACCTCCACTTGTCCATTTGCTTGTGGGTGGTAGGCGGTAGACAGCTTGTGTATAAATCCATACTTTGCTAAAATTTTAGCAAGTTGGTTGTTACAGAAATGAGTGCCCCGATCACTAATTAGTGCTCGGGGTGTGCCAAATCGTGCAAATAATTTTTTTAAAAACTTTATTATGACTCGCGCGTCATTGGTGGGAAGAGCTACTGCTTCCGCCCACCTTGACACGTAATCGACCGCAACAAGGATATATTTATTATTGAAAGAGGAGGGTAAAGGACCTATGAAATCTATTCCCCATAAATCAAAAATTCCGCATTCTAAAAATATATTTTGGGGCATTTCGTCCCGGTTAGAAATGTTACCTGACCGTTGGCACCGATCACAATTACTCACAAAATTATGAGCATCTTTGAATAAGGTGGGCCAATAGAAGCCCGCCTAGCACCTTTCTTGCGGTCTGGTTAGCTTGATAGTGGCCCCCGGTTGGCCCTTTGTGGCAGTGTCGCAAAATTTGGACGCCTTCCTCGCCCGAAATACACCATCTTACCACTTGGTCCGCGCAGACACGAAATAAAAAGGGGTCCTCTCAAAAATAATTTTTCAAGTCCGAAAAGAATTTCTTCTTTTGTTGACTTGAAAAATCTTTTGGTAGGACCCGAGCCACTAAATAGTTGGCCAAATCCGCGTACCAAGGGGCGGAAGAAGTCGTTACCTTTTCGATGGCGAGGAGGCGCTCTTCAGGGAATTTGTCGTCAATTTCGGCCTCTGCTAGCGCTCCTACAGCCAGATTCTCCAACCGTGAGAGGTGGTCGGCCACAACATTCTCCGCTCCCCTTTTGTCCTGGATCTCTAAATCGAATTCTTGAAGAAGGAGAATCCATCTCAAGAGTCGGGGCTTAGCGTCTCCTTTATCTAGTAAATATCGGAGGGCGGAGTGATCTGAAAAAGCAATAACTTTTGAAAGCGTTAGATAAGAACGAAATTTATCGAATGCAAAAACAATCGCTAAAAGTTCTTTTTCCGTTGATGTATAATTAGCTTGGGCCGATGTAATCATTTTGCTTGCGTAATAAATTGGGTGAAAAAAATATGTTCACCCGTTGGCCTAAAACATCCCCTACAACAAAATCACTCGCGTCACACATTATTTCGAACGGTAAAGACCAATTTGGCGCAATTAAAATTGGCGAGTTTATTAGTTCTTTCTTAATTTTTTCAAAAGCTTTCAAGCAGTCATCGTCAAAAGTAAACGCGGATTCTTTTTCTAAAAGATGAGTTAAAGGTTTATTAATTTTAGAAAAATCTTGAATGAATCGTCTATAGAATCCCACGTGTCCTAGAAAACTCCTAATGGATTTAATATTTGTAGGAGAAGGAGTTTTTCTATGACCTCGATCTTGGCCCGATCGACGTCGATCCCCTTTCTAGAAACTTTATGTCTGAGGACTAACCCTTCTCGGACCATAAAGTGGCACTTATCTCGGTTGAGTGCCAAATTCGTGTCTTCGCAGCGTTGAAGAACACGATCAAGATTATTTAAACAATTTGTAAAAGAATTGCCATGCAAAAAGAGGGGCTAATTCCCTTGATATCAGAATTATTTTCTAAATTTATTTTATGCGTGCAAAAAGAGGGGCTAATTCCCTTGATATCAGAAATTTGCCATGCAATTGCATGGCGGTGATTGTTTAAAATTTTAATTAATTCGGAAATTTCCGAATCGTTAAGTGCGGAAGATATTATTACGGGCAATTTCGAATCTTTTTCTAAAATATATATTTTAAATGTTCAGGTAATTGTTTTAATTCTAAACTCGGTGGCTCCTCGTAAGATGTTTTTATTTTAGAATTATCCAATTTTACTTCTTCAAATTTGAGCGGTCGAGTTATTTCTTTTAGACAAAATAAATTTGCAATTTCCGGATTTTCAAAAGAAGGAGAAATTATTTCAAAAAACGATGTTATTTCCTCTTCAAAATTTGTTTCTAAGGTAAAGCAAGAGTCGCCGTTTGGAAGCATATTTCTCATTGACTTATTTATACTAAAAGTAACTTCTTCTTCCCCAACTCGTAGGAGAAGATTTCCGTTACTTACGTCGATAATAGCCCGAGCGGTGGCTAGGAAGCGCCGACCGAGTATGAGGGGTACTTCGGCGTCCTCTTCGATATCGAGGATGAAAAAGTCTATCGGAAAGATAAACTTGTTAACCTTCACTAACACATCTTCTATGACCCCGATCGGGTACTTAACGGACCGATCTGCTAGTTGTATGCTTATATTTGTTGGGCTTGGGGTGCCCAAACCAAGTCTTTTAAATAAGAAAAATGACATAAAATTTATGCTAGCTCCTAGATCGGCCAAGGCGTGTTTAATTAATAAATTGCCGAACAAACACGGGATGGAGAACCGTCCCGGATTATTTAATTTTTCCAGTAATTTATTTAAAACAATCGCCGAACATTCTGCGTTAAGAGAAATGCGCGAAATATCTTCAAGTCTCTTTTTATTTGATAATAATTCCTTGAGATATTTCGCGTATTTAGGCATTTGTGAGAGTGCCTCACAGAATAGTATGTTGATTTGAATTTGTTTTAGAATATTTTATGAATTTTTTATACTGCTCCTCGTTGCGCTCATTTTGTAATTTAGAAGGATACAGAATAGAAGGCGTTTGAATAATGCGCGGAGCTAAATCAGAAGAATTAAGATGCGGAGGCGGAGTTGGAACGTTTACCTCAGGCTCGGCCAATTTTGAAGTTTTTACTTCCTTTCCGCTGCGGAGGATTATTGCATTGGCGCTCTCCCGTGGATTGGGCTCAGTATTGCCCGGTAGAGCTCCTTGCTGGCGTTCGGAGAACATCTTGGCGAGTTGTCCAATCTGATTTTCTAAACTTTTAATAGATCCGGATAGATTTCAGATGTTGGACTCATTGGAGGCAACGTATTTGGTGAAGGCCTCTTCAAATGAAGAGGACTTGTGCGGTGGTGGTGTAGCGAATCCGGGAGGATTCACTTGTGGTGGACGCTAAGCATTATTGGGGTTGTTCCATGAAAAATTAGGATGGTTCCTAAAACCCGGATTATAAGAATTATTAAATGGAATGTTATTATTCAGGTTATAAGGAGGAGGATAAGAGTTCCCCAAATAATCTACTTGCTCTTGAATGAAATTATTATTATTTTCGTTATTATTATGATTAGCCCAATTGGTTGCGGAGGAAGCAGACATCTCCGCCACTTGCTTAGTTAATCTCTCTACTTGTAACGCTAAATTACAGGCTGCCTCGACTTCATAAAGTCCGTCCGGCTTGTTAGGGCGCGTCCGTGGCGCATTCCACTTATATGCGTTCATGGCCATCCCTTCAAAAAGCCCTTGAGCGACCATAAGGGTTTTGTTATTAAGAGTTCCCCCTGCTGCCGCATCAATCATTTGCCTTGTTTGGAGATTCAAACCATTGTAGAAAGTTTGAATTTGTTGCCACAAAGGAAGGGCATGGTGAGGACATCTCCACAACAATTCCTTGAAGCGCTCCCATGTGTCATAGAGAGACTCCGAGTCTATTTGCGTGAAGGAGAGAATATCCGTACGTAATTTAGCGGACTTTGCCGGAGGAAAATATTTCGTTAAAAATTTCTCCGTCATTTTGGCCCACGTAGTGATGGAACCTCTAAGAAGAGATCCCAACCACTGCTTGGCCTTAGTCCGTAAAGAAAAAGGAAATAAACGCAAACGAATGGCATCATTGGTGACGCCATTGATTTTAAACGTATCGCAAATTTCCAAAAAATTTAATAAATGCAGATTAGGAACTTCATCTGGTAAGCCGTCAAAAATGACAGTTTGCTGAACCATCTGAATGATACTCGTTTTAATTTCAAAATATTATTCGCCACTGCCGGGCGAATAATGCTAGATTGTGTTCCCTCCCAATTCGGCCTCGCATAATAGGACATAGTCCGTAGCGGAGCCTCATTATGGTCGATGTCGTCCAATATATCTTCGTTAGTCTCTCTGATTGACACTTCACGAATTATTGGTAGATCACTAAATCGGATACGTCGCCGTAAGGTGCGCTCGATTTCCGGATCAAAACAAAATTCAAGATTAATTGAAGAGTTTCCTCGGGTCATAAACCAAAAGAAAAAAGAAAAGATGAGGAAAAATAAAAAAGTAAAATAAGATTTAGATAAATATATTTATTATTATTATTATTTTATTATATTTTTATTTTTATTTATATGTATATTTTTGTTTTTTTATGTAGATTTTTTTTAATTAGGTCATTTAATATTAGTCCTGGACTTCCCAAGGTCAACCCGGTGAAGGGCTCGCAAGGTACTAGAGGCTGTGATGGGATTCAAGCCCAAAGACTCCTTTCAAGGAATTTAGTTACACCTTAATAAAAAAATAAGAAAAGAAAAGATAAAATTAATAGATATTTCTTTTTCGAAATATCAACCGATGTCCCCGGCAACGGCGCCAAAAACATGATGAAGCTGAATTATATGTGCAAACGATGACGACAAGTGTACCGTATCGAATGTAGTATAGGTTGTAAAAACCAAGGTCGTATTAGACTCGGGGCGGTTGAATACTCTTACTTCAAGAAAATCTCTATTATTCTATCAACAATACTTTGGAGTTGGTTTGCAAGAAAGAGAGATAACTTATTAAAAAAAACTATGAATTAAAAGATTATTACTCAACCTTGAATCACCTTGGAAAATAAATATAAGAAATAAAACTTCTAATTCTATTAAAGAAATTACTTGACCGTGGAGGTTCCCGAATTATAAATGTACCTCTCTCGAGGATACACTCAACTGAGTTTAGGTTGATCAATCGAACTTTTGCTCTAGAATCAAAACCCCTAAAACTCGCTTTTATCGTAGTGAACCCCTCTATAGGATTTGACTCCAATCCGGGAGAAATATGTCATCCTCTCTTGTGGAGTGCATTCAACTCTCTTTATCCTTGAAATGATCGATTCGAAATCAGAACCTCTCGTTTATTAGACTACAAAAACAAGAATGAGAATTATATATCGATAATATAATCTCAAATCCAATAGAGTTCAAGGATAAATCTAAAGCATTCTAAAGAAGAGAAGCTAAAAATTAAGTCATGAATTATATTTTCCTTGGATCATCTCGGATGAGTACTAATAGAAAATTAGCTACTCATAGAGATGGAGGAATTAACGAAAATAAAGAGGTGCATGATTAAAGAGAGAGTAGAATAAGAGAAAAAGAACTATTTTATTGAATTGCAAAAAGGTTAGAACTAAGGAATTGAAAATTACAAACCTTGAAATGAAAGTACAAATTAAGAAGAAAGAAGAGTACAAGCTTGAGAATAAGAAAACAGTGCAAATACTAAAGCTAGAACTCCCAAACATTCATCTCCTTATCATCTGGAAAAGCTCCCTTTAAATAGTTGAATTTTTGGTGTTACAGGCCCTTGGTCACGCCCGTGACCAAGGGGCGTGTAACAGGCGTGATTGAAGTAGCAGCGGAGAGGGCGCCTTCTGAGTAATTGCTGGCGGGAAGCTTTGTCGGGAATGAGGTGGTGTTGAACATTCGTCGAACGCAGTTCGTCGATCTCTCGCCCGTTCGTCGATCGGAGGCCTTTTGATAGTTCGTCGATCTCCCACCTATTCGTCGAACGCATTTCGTCGAACTCCTAACAGCGCGTATCAAATCTCTTGGCTGCCAGGCGTAGTTCATCGAACTCCCGAACTTTCATCAAACACAGTCGAATCCTTACAAAATAGAAAAAATATGAGTTAGAACATAAAATATTATTTTAACGAAAATTTATAAAAACAATGAACAAAATGCGATAATTTATTTAAATATCTAATAAGATATTAGCCTAAAATGATGACTAAAATCTCAGTCATCAAACACCTCCATACTTACTCGTTGCTCGTCCCGAGCAAACCATTCTTCATAAGGGTAGGAAAAACTAATGCTAGATAGAATCTTGAAAACCAGAGAGTAAAATGCGAAGTATTATGCCGGCATGCATAGATATTTTAGTAAAAAGATGTTCTTGGCATAATTACTAATTTATGAAATAATTCAAACGCGTTATAATTATTTATTATCACTTTTTAAAATGAGTCGACGGTCAATCAAAAATTTATGTAAAGGGAGAAATAATGTGATTGCTGAGATTTAAATTACTAGACGTTGATGCTTGGGGTGGTCTCCAAAGAAATCCATCAATGTCGACGGTCATAGGCTTGCCCGTTTGCACCTTCTCCACTGCACTCCATACTAAATCAACATTATGGATCTTTAGGACTTAAATAGGATGCAATTTAAGGCTTGGGTTTAAGGGCGAGGTAAATTATGATAAATATGAAGGCGTACTCCACTTAAACGAAAAGTTTTGAGCTAAAAGAAAACAATGACTACCACAAAATAGAAAAGCTTTACCCCCATACTCATGTTTTGTTAAGGGAAACACTCTCATTCTCCTTCATTTATATCATGATTCTTCATAATTGGGATCATTCAAAGTATGCATGTGTATACCTAGGCCGCATATCATTTTGAGTTTTTTTTTTGCTTTTTGATATAAACATATTTCTTTTGAATTTACAACCATAATTTTTTCTTCATAGTTGGGATCATTCTAAGTATGCATAAGCATACCTAGGCCGCATATCACTATGAAATTTTTTTTTCTTCTTAAAATAATACCCAAAGATTTTTTTCAATAATATAGCTCAAAATTTCAAGTGTTCATTTGGGTTTGGGCTTTTTAGTTTTGGTGACGAAATGGTGAGGGTGGTTCAAATAAAGGTGCAAGGCTCAAATTTGTGTGAACAATGGTAGTAAATCGAGGTTAGGTGCAAAGACTCAAACTATCCAAAGAAAGGCCAAAATCATTTCCGTAAGGTTAATTTGACTAAAGTGCACATGTTTCGAAAGTAGCTTGGGGAAAGTTCTAGACATCGAGAAAGGACACCCTTCTGTTCTATTCGAGTAATAGCTTTCTAACAATCTTCTACACACTCACCTAAACTACTTTTGGATAAAACTGGATTCGAATTAAAAGTAAAATAAATTATTACTACGCAAATTAATAAAAAATAATTGTAGACCTATGCCAAGAATTTAATTTTACACCAACACTACTCAAAGACATGCATATAACTTGGAGCACTACATGAGTCAACAATTTTACTCAAAAGTTAAAAAAAAACAATTCTTGCACAAAAAATTCTTAGTCTATATGAAAAATAAGTCTACTTTAGAACTTACAATTTAGCAAGCTAGGACGTTTTGATAAACTAAACAAAAAGAACATTTCCTAATTTTATTTTTTTTAGTTCTTGGACTTCCCAAGGTCAACCCGGTGAAGGGCTTGCAAGATACTAGAGGTTGTGATGGGAATTCAAGCTCAAAGCATCCTTTTCAAGAAATTTAATTTTTATTAAATTAAATATATATATATTTTTTTCAGAAATAAAAATTCCAAAAAAAATGCTATGCTGCACCCCCATACTTAAAATTAAACATTGTCCCCAATGTTTTAAAACTAAGTATGAAGTTATAAAAAAACTAAAATGAAAATAAAGAAGATAAAAATAAATGACTAAAGGGTGAAGAGGGCTTCCCTGGTTGGTAGACGGGGTTGCTGAACAAAAACCTGCAAAATTAAATTAAACAACAAACAATAACAAAAAGAAGATAACGTTGGGGTTCCTCCCAATAGTGCTTTGTTTACCGTCGCATGGCTTAACTAAGTGACAATTATTGATTTAAAAATTTGGAAAATGAAGCGTTTCAGTTTGTCGTGACGTTGCGTCGCCGGGGTTATACAACTTTAGCCGGTGGTCATTAACCTTAAAGGAGCCTTTTTCTGGGTGCTCTATTAGCACAGTTCCATATGGCCAAACTTCTTTTATTATGAAGGGACCGGACCATCGGGATTTTAATTTGCCCAGAAAAATTTTAAGTCTAGAGTTATAGAGAAGGACTAAGTCTCCCGACGAAAAAGTTTTTGGATTTTTTATTTTTTAATCATGATAAAACTTAGTGCGCTCCTTATAAAATTTATTATTTTCATAGGCGTTCACGCCCCATTCGTCTAGTTCATTTAATTGCATTTTTCTATGTTCGGAGGCTAAGTCTAAATCCAAATTCAAAAATTTTAGCGCCCAAAAAGGGCGATGTTCTAATTCTACCGGTAAATGACAAGCTTTATCATAGACTAGCCGGTACGACATACATCCGATGGCGGTTTTGTACGCTGTCTGATAGGCCCATAGAGCATCGTCTAATTTTAGTGCCCAATCCTTCCTATTAACGGACACAGTTTTTTCTAATATTCTTTTTAGTTCACGATTCACCACCTCCACTTGGCCATTTGCTTGTGGGTGGTAGGCGGTAGACAGCTTGTGTGTAACTCCATACTTTGCTAAAATTTTAGCAAGTTGGTTGTTACAGAAATGAGTGCCTCGATCACTAATCAGTGCTTGGGGTGTGCCAAATCGTGCAAATAATTTTTTTAAAAACTTTATGATGACTCGCGCGTCATTGGTGGGAAGAGCTTGTGCTTCCGCCCACCTTGACATGTAATCGACCGCAACAAGGATATATTTATGATTGAAAGAGGACGGTAAAGGACCTACAAAATCTATTCCTCATAAATCAAAAATTTCGCTTTCTAAAAATATATTTTGGGGCATTTCGTCCCGGTTAGAAATGTTACCTGACCGTTGGCACCGATCACAATTACTCACAAAATTGTGAGCATCTTTGAATAAGGTGGGCCAATAGAAGCCTGCCTCTAGCACCTTTCTTACGGTCCGGTTAGCTTGATAGTGGCCCCCGGTTGGCCCTTCGTAGCAGTGCTGCAAAATTTGGACGCCTTCCTCGCCCTAAATACACCTTCTTACCACTTGGTCCGCGCAGACACAAAATAAAAAGGGGTCCTCCCAAAAATAAAATTTCAAGTTCGAAAATAATTTCTTCTTTTGTTGACTTGAAAAATCTTTTGGTAGGACCCATGCCACTAAATAGTTGGCCAAATCCGCGTACCAAGGGGCGGAAGAAGTCGTTACCTTTTCGATGGCGAGGAGGCGCTCTTCAGGGAATTTGTCATCAATTTCGGCCTCTGCTAGGGCTCCTGCAGTCGAATTCTCCAACCGTGAGAGGTGGTCGACCACAACATTCTCCGTTCCCCTTTTGTCCTGGATCTCCAAATCGAATTCTTGAAGAAGGAGAATCCATCTCAAGAGTCGGGGCTTAGCGTCTCCTTTATCTAGTAAATATCGGAGGGCGGAGTGATCTGAAAAAACAATAACTTTTGAAAGCGTTAGATAAGAACAGAATTTATCGAATGCAAAAACAATCGCTAAAAGTTCTTTTTCCGTTGTTGTATAATTAGCTTGGGAGGATGTAAGCGTTTTGCTTGCGTAATAAATTGGGTGAAAAATTGTGTTCACTCGTTGGCCTAAAACAGCCTCTACAGCAAAATCACTCGCATCGCACATTATTTCGAACGGTAAAGACCAATTTGGCGCAATTAAAATTGGCGAGATTATTAGTTCTTTCTTAATTTTTTCAAAAGCTTTAAAGCATTCATCGTCAAAAATAAACGCGGATTCTTTTTCTATTAGATGAGTTAAAGGTTTATTAATTTTAGAAAAATCTCGAATGAATCGCCTATAGAATCCCACGTGTCCTAGAAAACTCCTAATGGATTTAATATTTATAGGAGGGGGAGTTTTTCTATGACCTCGATCTTGGCCCGATCGACCTCGATCCCCTTACTAGAAACTTTATGTCCGAGGACTAACGCTTCTCGGACCATAAAGTGGCACTTCTCCCAGTTTAGTGCCAAATTCGTGTCTTCGCAGCGTTGAAGAACACGATCAAGATTATTTAAACAATTTATAAAAGAATCGCCAAAGACGGAAAAATCGTCCATGAAAACTTCCATGACGTCTTCTACTAACTCATTAAAAATTGCCAGCATACATCTTTGAAATATAGCTGGCGCGTTGCAAATCCCAAACGGCATTCTTCGATATGCGAAGGTGCCGATCGGACATGTGAAGGTGGTTTTCTCTTGGTCTTCGGGCGTAATTGGGATTTGAAAATATCCCGAAAGACCATCGAGAAAGCAGTAGTGTGAATGACCGGATAAGCGTTCTAAAATTTGGTCAATAAAGGGCAACGGAAAGTGATCCTTGCAGGTAGCATCATTTAATTTTCTGTAATCGATGCATACCCGCCAACCCGTAACAGTACGGGTTGGAATCAACTCGTTATTTTTGTTTTTAACTACCGTTATTCCGCCCTTTTTAGGCACGACTTGCACTGGGCTAACCCAAGTGCTATCAAAAATCGGGTAAATAATTCCTGCGTCTAATAATTTTATAATTTCGGCCTTAACGACGTCCTTCATAGTAGGATTAAGGCGTCGCTGAGGCTGAATAGTGCCGCGAGAATTATTTTCTAAATTTATTTTATGCGTGCAAAAAGAGGGGCTAATCCCCTTGATATCAGAAATTTGACATGCAATTGCATGGTGGTGATTGTTTAAAATTTTAATTAATTCAAAAATTTCTGAATCGTTAAGTGTGGAAGATATTATTACGGGCAATTTCAAATCTTTTTCTAAAATATATATTTTAAATGTTCTGGTAATTCTTTTAATTCTAAACTCGGTGGCTCCTCGTGAGATGTTTTTATTTTAGAATTATCCAATTTTAATTCTTCAAATTTGAGCGGTCGAGTTATTTCTTGTAGACAAAATAAATTTGCAATTTCTGGATTTTCAAAAGAAGGAGAAATTATTTCAGAAAACGATGTTATTTCCTCTTCAAAATTTGTTTTTAAGGTAAAGCAAGAGTCGTCGTTTGGAAGCATATTTCTCATTGACTTATTTATTTTAAAAGTAACTTCTTCTTCCCCAACTCGTAGGAGAAGATTTCCATTACTTACGTCGATAATAGCCCGAGTGGTGGCTAGGAAGGGCCGGCCGAGTATGAGGGGTACTTCGGCGTCCTCTTCGATATCGAGGATGACAAAGTCTACAGGAAAGATAAACTTGTCAACATTCACTAGCACATCTTCTATGACCCCGATCGGGTACTTAACAGACCGATCTGCTAGTTGGATGCTTATATTGGTTGGGCTTGGGGTGCCCAAACCAAGCTTTTTAAATAAGAAGAATGACATAAGATTTATGCTAGCTCCTAGATCGGCCAAGGCGTGTTTAATTAATAAATTGCCGAACAAACACAGGATGGAGAACCGTCCCGGATCATTTAATTTTTCCGACAATTTATTTAAAACAATCGCCAAACATTCTGCGTTAAGAGAAATGCGCGAAATATCTCCAAGTCTCTTTTTATTTGATAATAATTCCTTGAGATATTTGTGTATTTAGGCATTTGTGAGAGTGCCTCGCAGAATGGTACGTTGATTTGAATTTGTTTTAAAATATTTATGAATTTTTATACTGCTCCTCGTTGCGCTCATTTTGTAATTTAGAAGGATACGGAATAGAAGGCATTTGAATAATGCGCGGAGCTAAATCAGAAGAATTAAAATGCGGAGGCGGAGTTGGAACGTTTTCCTCAGGCTCGGCCAATTTTGAAGTTTTTACCTCCTTTCCGCTGCGAAGGATTATTGCGTTGGCTCTCTCCCGTGGATTGGGCTCAGTATTTCCCGGTACAGCTCCTTGCTGGCGTACGGAGAACATCTTGGCGAATTGTCCAATCTGATTTTCTATACTCTTAATAGATCCGGATAGATTCCGGATGTTGGACTCATTGGAGGCAACGTATTTGGTGAAGGCCTCTTCAAATGAAGAGGACTTGTGTGGTGGTGGTGGTGGAGCGAATCCGGGAGGATTCACTTGTGGTGGACGCTGAGCATTATTTGGGTTGCTCCATGAAAAATTAGGATGGTTCCTAAAACCCAGATTATAAGAATTATTAAATGGAATGTTATTATTCGGGTTATAAGGAGGACGATAAGAGTTCCCCAAATAATCTACTTGCTCTTTAATGAAATTATTATTATTTTCGTTATTATTATGAAATTATTATTAGTGGCTGCCTCGACTTCATAAAGTCCGGCCGGCTTGTTAGGGCGCGTCCGTGGCGCATTCCACTGAAATGCGTTCATGGCCATCTCTTCAAAAAGCTCGTGAGCGGCCTCAGGGGGTTTTGTTATTAATTAAGAGTTCCCCCTGCTGCCGCATCAATCATTTGCCTTGTTTGGAGATTCAAACCACTGTAGAAAGTTTGAATTTGTTGCCACAAAGGATGGGCATGGTGAGGACATCTCCGCAGCAATTCCTTGAAGCGCTCCCATATTTCATAGAGAGACTCTGAGTCTATTTGCGTGAAGGAGAGAATATCCGTACGTAATTTAGCGGACTTTGTCGGAGGAAAATATTTCTTTGAAAATTTCTCCATCATTTCGGCCCACGTAGAGATGGAACCTCTAGGAAGAGATCCCAACCACTGCTTGGCCTTAGTCCGCAAAGAAAAAGGAAATAAACGCAAACGAATGGCGTCATCGGTGACGCCATTGATTTTAAACGTATCGCAAATTTCGAAAATTTTTAATAAATGTAGATTAGGATCTTCACCTGGTAAGCCGTCGGAAACGATGGTTTGCTGAACCATCTGAATGATACTCATTTTAATTTCAAAATTATTATTCGCCACTGTCGGACGAATAATGCTAGATTGTGTTCCCTCCCAATTCGGCCTCGCATAATAGGACATAGTCCGTAGCAGAGCCTCATTATGGTCGGGGTCGTCCATTATATCTTCGTTAGTCTCTCTGATTGACTCTTCGTAAATTATTGGTAGATCACTAAATCGGAGATGTCGCCGCAAGGTGCGTTCGATTTTCAGATCAAAACAAAATTCAAGATTAATTGAAGAGTTTCCTCGGGTCATAAACCAAAAGAAAAGATGCGGAAAAAGAAAAAGGTAAAATAAGATTTAGATAAATATATTTATTGTTTTTTTTATTATATTTTTATTTTTATTTATATATATATTTTTGTTTTTTTATGTAGATTTTTTTAATTAGGTGATTTAATATTAGTCCTGGACTTCCCAAGGTCAACCTGGTGAAGGGCTCGCAAAGTACTAGAGGATGTGATGGGAATTCAAGCCCAAAGCGTCCTTTCCAGGAATTTAGTTACACCTTAATTAGAAAATAAGAAAATAAAAGATAAAATTAATAGATATTTCTATTTTCGAAACATGATGAAGCTGAATTATATGTGCAAACGATGACGACAAGTGTACCGTATCGAATGTAGTATAGGTTGTAAAAACCAAGGTCGTATTAGACTCGGGGCGGTTGAATACTCTTACTTCAAGAAAATCTCTATTATTCTATCAACAATACTTTGGAGTTGGTTTGCAAGAAAGAGAGATAACTTATTTTTACAAAAAACCATGAATTAAAAGATTAGTACTCAACCTTGAATCATGGAAAAAATATAGGAAATAAAACTTCTAATTCTCTTAAAGAAATTACTTGACAGTGGAGGTTCCCGAATTATAAACGTACCTCTCTCGAGGATACACTCAACTGAATTTAGGTTGATCAATCGAACTTTCGCTCTAGAATCAAAACCCCTAAAACTCGCTTTATCGTAGTGAACCCCTCTATTGGATTTGACTCCAATTCGGGAGAATTATGTCATCCTCTCTCGAGGAGTGCATTCAACTCTCTTTATCCTTGAAATGATCGATTCGAAATTAAAACTCTCGGTTATTAGACTACGAAAACAAGAATGAGAATTATATATCGATATTATAATCTCAAATCCAATAGAGTTCAAGGATAAATCTAAAGCATTCTAAAGAAAAGAAAGAGAAGCTAAAAATTAAGTCATGAATTATATTTTCCTTGGATCATCTCGGTCGAGTACTAATATAAAATTAGCTACTCATAAAGATGGAGGAATTAACGAAAATAATGAGTTGCGTGATTAAAGAGAGAGTAGAATAAGAGAAAAAGAACTATTTTATTGAATTGCAAAAAGGTTGCAACTAAGGAATTGAAAATTACAAACCTTGAAATGAAAGTACAAATTAAGAAGAAAGAAGAGTACAAGCTTGAGAATAAGAAAACAGTGCAAAAACTAAAGCTAGAACTCCCAAAAATTCGTCTCCTTATCATCTGGAAAAGCTCCCTTTAAATAGTTGAATTTTTGGCGTTACACGCCCTTGGTCACGCCCGTGACCAAGGGGCGTGTAACAGGCGTAAATGAAGTAGCAGTGGAGAGGGTGCCTTCTGAGTAATTGCAGGCGGGAAGCTTTGGTGGGAAGGAGGTGCTGTTGAACATTCGTCGAACGCAGTTCGTCGATCTCTTGCCCGTTCGTCGATCGGAGGCCGCCAGTCGACAGTTCGTCGATCTTCCACCTATTCGGCGAACGCAGTTCGTCGAACTCCCGACAGCGCGTATCAAATCTCCTGCCTGCTAGGCGCAGTTCGTCGAACTCCCAAACTTTCGTCGAACGCAGCCGAATCTTTACAAAATAGAAAAAATATGAGTTAGAACATAAAATATTATTTTTACGAAAATTTATAAAAACAACGAACAAAATGCGATAATTTATTTAAATATCTAATAATATATTAGCCTAAAATGATAACTAAAATATCAGTCATCAACTACCTCTAGACACATTGTCTAGTTGGGAACCACTATAAATCATTATGTGTTTTCTGTGATGCTTGTGTGCTGAGATTGATAAATTATTAAATAGCAAAGAAAATTAAAAACACATAATCACCCCCTCTAGGTGTAGTTTAAAGTCAACCCATATCTTTCAACTGGTATTAGAGACAGTTTAGTTCAAAAGCTTAACAACTTAGAACAAGATCTATAAAACTAGTGGGTTGTAATAAACAAATGGATGGTGAGCAACATAAGGAGATGAGCTCAATGAGGCTGCCTATCTGCACTAAGGAGAACTTCCCCATTTGGAAGTAAAGAATTAGGCTATATATGGAAGCCTCAGATCCTAGAGTCTATCTGGCAGTAGAAGAGGGACCCTATATTCCCATAAACAACCCTGTAGATCCAACAGTTGTTTCCACACCTAAGAAATTATCTGATTTCACCAAAGATGAAGTTTCCCTGGTCACTATGGACAAAAGGGATAAGAACATCATTGTAAATGCAATTGATGATTCAACATTCCAGATCCTAATTCATTGCAAGACAGCTAGGGAGATGTGGGATTCCTTAGTTGTCTACATGGAAGGAACTGAAGAAGTTAGAGATGACAGGAAATCCTTCCTCAATCAGGAGTATGAATCCTTCAGGCAAGATAAGAAGGATGACATAGCTACCTGCTATGAGAAGTTCTTCAAGATTTTTAATAGGCTCAAAACTTATGGCAGAGAGTTCAACAACTATGAACTAAATGATAAGTTCTTGAGATTCCTGAACAAAGAATGAGACATAAAGCTATGTGCCATAAGAGAAGTCGGCAATCTGGGAGCAATGGAGCCTAGACAGTTGTATGTCAAGCTCCTATCATATGAGCTACAGCTGAACACCAGAAAGGCTGAGGAAGAAAACTCTGAGGCTTACTCCAGAGAAAAGGCAATGGCCTTTAAAGCTGAAGCTTCCAGAAAGCACAAGACAGTGGAGTCGGTCTATGTGTCAGATGAAGAGATCTCAAGCAACTCCACTTCAGAACTCTCTGATGAAGATCTATCACTATTCACCAGGCAGTTTTAGAAACTATTGAGAAACATAAAAAGAGGGAATAGAAAATATGAAGCTTCACCCTCTAGCTCCAAGAGAGAAGAAAAGCACAGAAGAAAACACAAATCTGACAGGTATGATTCCAAACCTAATAAACAAAATTCTTCTAATATTATTTGTTACAGGTGCAACAAGCCTAGACATGTCATTGCTGATTGTCCATACAAAAGACAAGAGAAGAGTGAGGAAAGGAAGAACTCAAGAAACAGGAAGTTAGAGAAGAACCTTCTGGCAAAGAAAGTGAAGACACTCAGTGATAGTGACACTGATTGTTCCTCATCAAAATCAGACAGTCACATAGCAGCCATGGCTCTCACAGATGAAGAATATTGTGATGAACCTCATCACAAACAAGTAATTCCTAAAGCATCTCCTACTCTCTCTGACACAGATTCAGATGCCAGCTTCTCTTCAACAGAAGAAGAAATTGACACTGACTATATAGAGAACTTTGGTGCATTGCTTGATGCTCTTAAGAAAGCAAAAGCTCTCTGTAAGGCATAAGCTGCAGAGATCATCTCCCTGAGTGGGAAGAGAGATGAATTGCTTGAGAAAGTAACTGAGCTAGCTCAAGAAAAGACCAAATTGTCAATCACCCTACCTGGTATCTCTCCTCTGAGTATCAGCACCTTGACTGAAGTCATCAAGCACAAGAATACTAAAATCAAACAACTGGAGGATCAACTTTTTAAGGAAAAGAAGATTGTGGCTAGTTATTCCAAGTCACAAACAGTTTTTCCCTTGATTGATAGCTTTTCACAAACAAATATGCAAGGTTTGGGCTATAATCAAGGTGAAAACATTGGGAAATCTTCCCAAGGAAAGACAATCTTTAGAAAAGTGATTATACCCACAAACTCATATGTTCATAGCAACATCTATGTATGCAAAGAAAGCCAAGAGAAAAGCTGCTTTCTACCTGGCTGAGCAAAAGACAAACTTTCCTTGGGAAAAGTGCTTTATCTGCACCCCAAAAGAATCCTCCAGTAATGACTTTCAAAAGTTATCATGTTGGGGAGAACCTTTCAGACTCCAAGAAGGGGAAGCCAGCTGTTAAGCAACATCCTAACTCAGTCAGTTATAACACTACAAGAAAATCTAGATATAATAGATTTGAATGTTGGTGTTGTGGAATGGTAGGGCACTTTGCCCTAGACTGTTGGTTCAATCCAACTATTCAGAATCATTCCCACATGACATCCAAAAAGCAGGCTGCCAAATAATTTCCTAACAAACACCTAGGACCCAAGAGAAACTGGGTTCCTAAGGAAGTGTAGTTGTCTTGCAGGTATGTCTAAAGACCACCAAGACTCATGTGTGGTATAATGGATTTTCCAGGCACATGACTGGAAAAAGAAGCCTATTGAAGGAGTTTGCACCTGTAGAAGATGGACCCAAAGCCAAATTTAGAGGATCTGACAGAAGTGTGGTCAAGGGCTATGGTAAGATCACAAATGACAGTATCACCATCACAAGAGTAGCTTATGTGGAAGGGTTATAACATAACCTTATAAGCATAAGTCAGCTATGTGACTTGGGATATGCTGTTTTCTTCCACAAGGATAAGTGCCTGATCAAGAACTGTGAAAATGAATCCATTCTAACAGGCAGTAGGAGTGGAAATATTTATTGTCTAAACTTCATTTTCATTAGAAAAAATGAGCCTATATGTCTTTGTAGCAAATGATGGAGTGTCTGCTTGTGTACAGTGGCATAAGAGACTAGCTCATATTAACTACAAGTCTCTCAAGAAATTAATGTCAGAGAACTTGGTAAGAGATGATCCTAAGGTGGATTGCATAGAAATGAGTCCTTGTCATGCATGTCAAATGGGCAAGCAAACAAGAACTTCATTTAAAAGCATACATGACAAAGACTCCACTATGTGCTTATACCTACTACACATGGGCTTATTTGGTCCTATAGTAGTGCAGAGCCTAGGAGGTATGGCTTATACACTAGTTATTGTTGATGATCATTCTAGATTTGCCTGGGTATTCTTTTTGAAACACAAATCTGATACCCTAAATACATTCAAGAATTTTTTCAAACAAATTCAGAATGAAGTAGACAGCTCTATGGTTAAAATCAGAAGTGACCATAGAACTGAATTTCAATCTGGGTCAATGACCAAATTCAGTGAAGAAAAAGGTATCCTACAAGAATTTTCTTCTCCCAGAACTCCCCAACAAAATGGGGTGGCTGGGAGGAAGAAATTGAACACTCATTGAAGCTGGGAGGACCATGCTAAGTGATTCCTCACTCTCAGAATACCTATGGGCTGATGCAGTTAACACTGCATGTCATGTGCAAAATAGAGCACTCATCAATAAGAACCATAATAAGACTCCTTATGAGCTAATTAAGGGTAAGAAGCCAACACTAGCTTACTTCAAAATCTTTGGAAGTAAATGTTATGTGCTAAAAAACAATAAGCACTATATTACCAAATTCTTTGAAAAGAGCTATGAAAGTGTCTTTGTAGGATATAACAAGCATAGCAAGACCTACAGAGCCTTCAATAAGAATGCTCTTGCAATTGAGGAATCTATTCACATCATTTTTGATGAGAGCAGCATGCTGCATAACCCTTCTCCTAGTCATCCAATTCAGGAATTGATGAAAGATTAGTGAACCTCAAAATCAGAGAAGAAGAACCAGTTGAGAAGAATATGTCCTCCACAATGGAATCTATTCCAGAATCAGTTGAAGAGTTCACTGAGGAGCAAAATCCCCTAGATGTGCCCCTTGAAGCAGGAGATGAAGAATTTGCTGAAACCAGAGAACCAATAAGAGTAATGCCTACTTCTATGAGACATCATAGAAATCATCCAACAAATCAGATAATTGGCGAGCTTACTGATGGAGTGAGAATAAGGAGAAGTGCACTAAATGAAAACTTGCATCTTAGCTTTCTATCCCAACTTGAGCCCAAGAAATTTGAGGAGGCTAACAGAGACCAATTCTAGGTTATGGATGTGCAAGAAGAGCTAAACTAGTTCAAGAGGTGCAAGGTATGGAAACTTGTCCCAAGGCCACAAGGGCACAATATCATTGGGACAAAGTGGGTATACAGAAATAAGATGGATGAAGCTGGATTGATTATAAAGAATAAGGCAAGACTGTTAGCTCAAGGATACATGCAGGAGGAAGGCATAAACTTTGATCAGACATTTGCACCTGTTGCTAGATTGGAAGCCATCAGACTCTTTCTAGCCTATGTTGCATACAAGGGGTTCAAAGTTTATCAAATGGATGTCAAATTAGCATTCTTGAATGGAAATCAAAAGGAAGAAGTTTATGTAGCTCAACCACAAGGTTTTATCTCTCCAAACTTTCTTGATCATGTATATTTCCTCAAGAAAGCCTTATATGGGTTAAAGCAAGCCCCAAGGGCCTGGTGTGAGACACTGTCTACTTTTCTCCTTAAAAATAAATTCTTGAGAGGAAAAATAGATAAGACTCTTTTCTTGAGAGAGTTGAAGGGCCAGATCCTTTTGGTCTAAATATATGTTGATGACATTTTATTTGGATCAACAGATGAGAGTCTTTGCAAAAAGTTTGCTAAACTTATGCAAAGTAAATTTGAAATGAGCAGTATGGGAGAGCTAAAGTATTTCTTAGGTCTCCAAGTAAAGCAATCTGAGGAAGGAATTTTCATTTCCCAGACCAAGTTTACCTTGGATATCATAAAGAAATTTGGTATGGAGAACTCTACCCCTATGAGAACTCATATGGGCTCTACTGTGTCTCTAGACAAGGATGAAAAAGGGAAACTCTATAATGAGTCCATGCATAGAAGAATAATTGGCTCATTGCTCTATCTTACTGCAAGTGGGCCAGACATCATGTTTGCCACATGTGTCTGTGCAAGATATCAAGTGAACCCCAGAGAATCTCACTACTCAGTTGTAAAGAGAATTATGAGATATCTAAAGGGTACTCCAAATCTGGGGCTCTGGTATCCTAAGTCAGATGATTTTGAGCTGTGTGGATATTCTGATGCAAAATTTGCTGAGTGCAAAGTAGATAGAAAAAGCACTTCAGGAACTTGTCAGTTCCTGGGGAGAAGGCTTGTGTCCTGGAGTAGCAAAAAGCAAAACAACATTGCCATCTCCACAACTGATTCAGAATACATCTCAGCTGGCAGTTGCTGTGCACAACTCCTGTGGATTCAATACCAACTAGAGGATTACAATCTGCACATCAAGAGAATACCTCTCTTTTGTGATTCCTCAAGTGCCATCTCAATTGCCAAAAATCCTGTGGCACACAGTAGAACAAAGCATATTGAAATTAGATATCATTTCATTATAGAGCATGTTGAAAAAGAGGACATCTGCCTTGAGTATGTCAATATTGAGAGGCATATTGCTAACATTTTCACTAAACCCCTTGATGAGTCTAAATTCAATCAACTCAAAATTGAAATGGGCATGTTAAGTTCTTGAAATTGGGTATGTTGAATCCATTGTCTTATTTTTTTCTTAAAATAAGTATGCCATATTTCGATAGGCTGGATCTCAGACAAGGTCCACCTTAAAGTGATTTGAAAGTCTTAGATCCTGAAGACAGGAACATTAGAAGGAAGAACTTCACGTCCCTTAGAGCAAAACAACCTCTCAAAGGATATCGTCATAATCAATAACGACATTGATGAAGTCTCGACGACAACATCCGAATCTCGATGACACCAATACAGATATATCGACGATACTCTCACCGATAAAGAAATTCTCGACGACACTCCAGACCGACAACATGACATCATAAAACTCAGCACTATCATAATTGCGCCGCAAGTACAAGAGCTTCAAAACAATACATAAGGATTTGAATAGGTACGCGCCTCCTTACCATCCCAATGCATTACTTTATATATTAGGCATCGTGTAAGCATAGAGATCACGCACACACAAAAACCTAGAATCCTTCCTTCTTCTTCATCCATATGACAACTCTCTGCTAACGAAATGGCGCCGAAGAAGAATGATGAGAAACTCCCTTTCGGAGGAGAGCTTCTGAAAGGAGGTTTTACGCAGACAGAGGAAGACCTGGATATGGTTATAACTCTTCTATACGCATCGGAACTAGAATACCTTCTCACAGAGCTGACCCATATCTACTATTCATCCATTTCTGCGTTCTTTGAAAACGCCGTACTTCACAAATCAGAAAAGGAAATCCGAACCATTGTGTCTGGGCAGCACATTCAAATGACTGATGAAAGTCTATTTACAGTGCTACAACTTACTACCTTTGAAAAGGATGAGATAGAAGAAGACGTCACTGACTACGATGTCTATGAAGGATTGAAATGGTGTGGTTTCTAAACCAAACCCTACGACATCCTGCAGAGAATGCAGATGAATAGGCAAGGCAAACTACTGACAGACATCATCGGAAAGGTACTGATCTGTAAGATTGGCTCGCATGATCGAGTCTCAAAAGAAATGTTTGAGATTATGGTCAGAGTAATCTTAAATAAGAGGACTGATTGGGGAAAGTTATTGTTCTACATGATTGCACACAACCTCAACTCACGAAAATTTGGAAGAATACTATCCTTATATCTCTCGAATACCATCCACATCTCCTAAAAGTTTCAGAATCATTTCCTCTCCATTATCTTAAGAAAAGGTTTACAAAGAAAGATGCAAGTGAGTCTTTTGATCAAGGGCCAAAGTCCCCTGTCACAGAATCTCAAGTGCCTCAAGAATCCCTAACTCCAGTTGAGGGGGAGCCTGCAAGAGAAGAAATCCCAAGAGTGGATAATCCTCCTAATCCTCAAGAAGCAGCGGATCCAGCTCATCTGGAGCTTCCTGAAAGAGCCCCAAGCAGTCATCCAGATGCTGAAGAACATGAGCACCCCTCAGAAATCCATGCACCAATGGAGGGGGAGCATACAGGTCTGACAACAATGCTACCTTCACCTCAAATCTCAAAAGTTGATCCACATCATCTACCCAGCACAACTCCCATAGTTCCATTACCTGATTTCATGTCCCACATGGAAAGCCTGTTGAACAGACAAAGAGAACAATTTGAAACCTATGTACATCAGGCTATCACAAGTTACAGAAATGATCTTTCTGCCAGGATAGATGTCCTTCAACAAGATATTCAATACATAAATCATCAGAATGCAAATGTGTATCATACTGCTGCCAATGCTTTTGCTGACAAAGGAAATGAATAGTACATATCAATGAAGCAACCCGTCTGCTTGGACAGCAACTTATTATTGTGCTGGATAGAATGAACACTCTCAGAGCTAATCAATAAGCAATTATTGTGAATCAGGGTGACTCCTTTCAATGACTTTGAAGATGTAGTAAATACTCTAATTCAAAGAATTTCATCCTCTACTCAAGTAACTGAGGAGCTTGTGGGAAATATAGGGGAACCATTGCTACATCAGTTTCAAGTAACCCAAGATCATTTGTCAAATTCTTTCCATCAAACTGTAAGGGCATCTCAGGGAACTCGCATGGATGCCATTGGCAATTTGAATAACCTCCTAGCCAGACAACTTCAAGCTTTTCAGGCATCCATATCTAAAGAAATATTTTCAGAAGCTAGAAAGGGGGAGATAATGTCAAGCCACCATGCCATGTGGCTAGCTAATGAAGTTAGATTCTCCATGGAGATTGAAACTATTGAATATGGGATTGCCTATCAACATCCAACTCCTACCTATCAACACCACATTCTTGAAGGCAATCTCCCTGCATAAGCTCCTCCCAGTGCAATGCCCGAGGCACCTGAAGAAGAGTATCAAGTGCCTGAGAACTATCAAGAATATTTTGTTGATGAGCCTGCAAGTGGAAGCAGGCAAATCAGGAAAAGAAAAAGGCATTCTGTTGAACCTGAAGAGCTAGAAGCTAAAAGGAGGAGAATGGAAGAGGTTAAGAAAAATCCAAACTTTGAAGAATGGAGCCCTTGCTCTAGAGATATCATTTTAAATACTGGAATTTGTTCCAACAAGAAAAGCATGATAGGGGCACCTTCTACAGCTCAGATGAATGGCACAAATTTGAAATGAGTGAAGATGATAAAAGTGTGTATTGGAACAAGATAAAAAGGGGAGATAAGTCAGTACCTGTACATGTACCTCTCAGATATCATCCCAAGCCCTTTAACTACTTAAAAAGGCAAAGGCAGAAATAGAAAGAAGCTGAACAATCAAAGAAAGTAGGACCTTCAGAATAAGGCAAAGATATTCAAGAGGATTAAAAAGAAGAAGGATTTTAGAAATCACTTGCACACCTCTATGCCTTACATTCATGTATCTGATATATATTGTTAATGTATTGGACTATCATAAATTAACATATGCAGTGATCATTTGCCAAATTTATTGTCAATTATTATATTTGCTAGAATGGCCTATCTATACTTATAAGTTCTGGCTTCTTCAAATAGGGGGAGATTGTTGGGTATTATTCCTTCAATATCTCTAGATTTGAAGAAGAAACTTAAGTATAGATAAGTCAAGTTGTTTTTGATATTGTATTTAAGTTCATGATCTGATAGATACATCAAAGCTACATCACTAGTATATAAACGATAAAAATAATGAAAATCAACCAAGTAAAATATCGTCTCAAGACTCAGCAGAAGAATCATGGAGAAAAGTATCATGTCGTCGAAACAATTTCGACGATATCATCTTGATAGAAGCACATCGTCTTGAAGGATGAAGAAAGCTAGTCGTAGATAAAGTTAAGTCCAGATGTCAACGACATCGTCGTGAAGAAAGCTTGTCGCAGATAAAGATAAATCCAGATGTCGATGACATCATCGTGAAGAAAGCTTATCGTAGATAAAGCTAAAGATCAGATATCGATGACACCGTTCTGAAGAAAGCTCATCGCAGAAACAGCTAAGATATCTCCACGATATCGTCAAGAAGAAGTAATATCATTGAGATATTATAGAAAGCCTTGAAGAAGGAGTTATGTCGACTTAATGGAAGCATACTACTTTGAAGATCGAAAATATATTGCTTATAAGGAAGGATCTCGCCGATATCGTCTAGAAGGAGCAATCTCATTTAGATATCCAGCCAAGTACTGAAGAAGAAAGTATATCGACGGCATCGTCGTGAAGCATATCTATTGATCAAGACGATATCGTCTTGAAGGAACAATGTCATCGTGATAGTTGCAGAGCTGCATTTAATGCGCAGATATTCTTGGAAATGAATAATCAGAGAACACGTGCGCCGCCTATCTTGCGCACAATTCAAGGAGCCATAAATGAAATGATCTCTGCAGAATATGGCCATTACACTGTAGTTAAGAAAGAAATTTATTATTTCTATTCTTTGCTAGTTCCAAGACAGGCATGTACTAATGACAAAGAATTTCCAACTCTGCAAGACATTTTCAAACGAGAAATTATTTATGCAATCAATAAGGGCATTTATGCATAAGTGCAGTGGAGTATAAAAGAAAGATTTTCTTCCACATCATGTACAGGGACTAAGTATTCTTTCTCAAGTTTAGTCTGATATACACTTGCAGAAGAGAAAGAAAAGAAAACCGAAATGAAGTCTTCATTGCTGCTGGCTGTGAAGTTCTACAGAAGAATCTGAAGAACGGTTCATTGATCCACAAGATCATTGGACTTAGAAGAAGAAGATATGTTATTCAAGTGTTCATTTTCTGAAGTCTTCTCTTCTACAACAACAATTCTGTACTCCTTTGTAGGGCTCTTTGTGAGTTTGAGTTGGTAGGATCTAGTAATAGATCTGAGTTGGTAGGGTTCTTGGTGAACCTGAGTTTGGTAGGATTTTGCTAAAGATCTGAGTTTGTAGGACTTATAAAGTCTAAGCCTTGTAGGGTTCTCTGAGAACCTGAGATGTAAGATCTGAATATTGTGAAAAGATCTGAGTTGGAGAAGTTGCCTAGTCTAGCACACTACTAGATAGGTGGGAGGGATAGTGGACTACCTCTAGAAACATTTATCTAGTTTGGAACCACTATAAATCATTGTGTGTTGTCTGTGATGCTTGTGTGATGAGATAGATAAATTATTAAATAGCAAAGAAAATTGAAAACACCTAATCACCCCCCCCCCCCTCTAGGTGTAGTTTACAATCAACCCATATCTTTCAATTTTTAAGTTTTGGAACATGGTCTTCCGCATCTTCTGGGTAACAAATCCTATGTGTATTTGATCATATGTGTTTAAGTGTGCAGGAAACAATGCCATATCATGACTTAAGGATAACATATGAAAGAAGCGCCTGAGTTTGGAGCCAAAATCAAACATGGCCATTAGACTGGGTGGTAGCTGCTAGAGCAGGCGGTAGCTAGGGGGTAGCAGATAGCGTCGATAGTAGTTCCTAAAAGCGTGAAAGTGAAATTCAAGCTGGAGGGAAGGAGGACGCACATATAAAAGGCAACTAGCACCGACGGTAGCTCAAAACACTTTGGGAAGTCGGCAGACGCTTTGAAAGATGAAAGATACTCATGCAATGAATAATGCCTAAAAGTGGTAGCGGCGACAATAGGGATAGCACAGGCGGTAGTTTGATGCACAAGAGGAATGACGACCAACTTGCCTTGAAATGAAAGATTCTCAAACGCAGAATAATGCCTAAATTGAGATAGCACCGGCGGTACGGATAACGCCAATGGTAGCTCCAACTCTATAAAAAGGACTTCTTGGCTCCGTCTTCATCATCCTCTCACAACCCTACACTCGAGAGCATTATGCCACATCATATAGAGAAAGTTTCAGAGAGATACTTCCACAAATCCATAAAGGCTTAAGGAGATCAGTGGAGAAGTTTTCAATATGCTTCATCATCGTGACAAAAGACCGCATCGACTATGATCATACTCTGCGGGTCTTCTTCTACTTCTTTAAGCGATCCACATACTTAGTTTTTCATATTATTATTATTGCTTGCATCTCTTTACTCTTGAAATCGTGTAGTGAATTCTCCTCGTGTTGGCGACTAGGTCTAGGTAGGACTTAGGAAGGAATTCGCCTTGTGTTGACAACTAGATCTAGTGTAGGTCTATGGGGTGCTCGAGGCCATATTCAGGGGAGGATTGGCTAGAGCTGCTTGAGGATGTATCCAGGTGAGGATAAGCTAAAGCCACCGGTTCGTGGGGATACGAGTCGGGATAGAAAACAAAAAGGGATTTTTCTTTTTCGCCTACGATTTCTAGCGTCATAAAAAATCAAGTTTTGTAAATACTATTTCAAGTTAATAAAATCATGACTTTATTTTATTTCACTTGAGTTGTTTGGTTTTCACTATTTTGATCTCTTAGATTTTCAAGACGTATAAAATATATTAAAAGTTTTTAAAACCCTTATTCACCCCCCACCCCCCGTCTAAGGGCGCATACAGATCCAACAAGTGGCATCAAAGCCAGGTTATTCCAAAATGGTTTAACACCCTGGAATAATGGTGCTTTGTAGTTATGATCCCGCTTCTACTAGTGAGAGAAATATTTATATAGAGGGAAAATCATTGGCACCACCTTTACTTGAAGGAAAAAATTTTAAAGGGTAGAAAATATTAATGGAAAATTTTCTTAAGTCATTAGATATTAAAATATTGAATATTACCTTAGGAAGCCACCAAATGAGTTGAGTAGGCAAGAGTGTGTCTTAAATGCTAAATCAATGAATTGTCTATTTTGTGTACTTAATCAAAATATTTCCAAACTCATTTATACTTTTCCTACTACATATGAGATGTGGAGTTTTCTTGAGATAACTAATGATTCTCCATCTGTAGGTATGGAACAAACGCAAGAATTGGAGAACAAACGAGCTTGCACAGATGTTCAAGAAAGGTCCTCTCATGATGGATCAATGGAGTGCAGATCAAGTGGAAGAGAAGAAGAAATCTTATCTTTGGAAGATGAGTACCAAAAAAATGTCAAAGGAACTATATGTTCAAATTTTGTCTTTTTCGATAGCAATGTAAGGAAATCAAATTCTTCTCTTTTTGTGACAAATTCCATTTCCACATTACATATGCTACAAATTTCTAAACGTAAAATTAAGAAATTGAACATTGCTAATGAGAAATTATGTTTAGAAAATAAAAAGTTAAAAGCTAATGTTAATGTAGAATCTAGTTGTGATGTGGCTTCTCCATCTTGCTCTTTAATTGAAATTTCAAAGCCTGGTTTTGATTGTAATGATATTAAAGAAAAATTCAAGGATTTTGAACTCTTAATTTCAAAAGAACATAATGAAAAATTGGTAAATGAAAATAATATTTTATCTAATAAACTAAAATAATTAAAACTATTTGTGCAAAAATTTACAAGTAATAAAAATATTTTATTTCTAGTTAATCATCAAACATGTATAAAACATCTACTAGTATTTTAAAATATATTAAACATACACCTAGTAGAATGTTTAATCATAAAAGCATAATGAATTCTAACCCTCTTTATATATCTCCCAAATTAAATTCAAATGTGCAAAAATTTCCTAGGAAAAATGAATTCAAAAGTTATCTTTATTTTAAGCCTAAGTTTAATGAATATGGAAATTTGATGCATAATTATAATATTAAACCAAGTATGAATGGAGATCCAAAATTAAAAATGAAACATTAACTTCACATGAAAGGACCTGTTAATTACTGTCTCCCCACAAGCCAACACGTTATATTTGGGTACCCAAAGGAACCACCACACTCGATCCCCTTTGGATACCGAAATCTCTTATTCGTTAGGTATCATTAAATTGCATGAAGTAAAATCTTTTCATAAATGAAATAATAATACTCTACTTCATGATATGCTTAATGTTCTTTTTTCTTTTGTTTTTGTTTTACATTTGTAAGTTATCATGTCATGGTCATCTTATATATTATTAGAAATATGATTTTATCTTTTAGAGCATAATGAGTTTATCAGAATTCTAAGTCATATTTTATTTTGGTGACCTTTCTATCTTTCTTAAATTCATTGCTTATAAATTCATTCCATATAAATCAAAATCTAAATTTGTTATGAGATATTTATCTAGATTAATGAAATCTTGAACTTCAATTTTTCTCTTTCAGAAAATGTTGAGTCTATAAAATTTAAATATTAAGTATGAGTAGCAACCTGATGAGTAGTAAAATATATGGATTTTTAGTATAGTTATTAGTATAGTTTTAATTAATATTGTAAATTTTCTATATAAATTAATAAATAAATTGCTTGTTTTATTATTTTTGTTACTAACTTAGCTTTATTTTTCTTTTTGCAGATTTTGGCAATTTTTGTCAAGTCACGCCCCTGAGTCACGCCCATGAGTCACGCCAGTGACGAAGGGGCGTGTAATTTTAAAATGCCAACTTTTCAGCTGTCGGCCAAATCCAGACCAAATTCCGATGAATCGACCAAGTCACGCCCGTGACATTACGGGTCACGCCCATGAACTGCTCTTCTCGACGGATAAGTGCGCCGTCCCATCGTCTCGACGGATTTTCACCAAGTCACGCCCGTGACTCTATAAGTCACGCCCGTGATCCAGGAAAGTCACGCACGTGTACCACCAGTGCGTCACGCCCCAAAGGCGCACCAATGTTGTTGACGTCTGCCGCCCAATGTCACGCCCCAGGGTCACGCCCGTGACTATGAGTCACGCCCGTGACAATCCAAGCCACACCCGTGTACAACCTTATTTTGACGGCGGATCCTTCGAGAAGGCGACCGTTAAGCCGGATCAAATGTCATGCCCCAGGGTCACGCATGTGACCACAAGACACGCCTGTGACCCAGGGGTGTGTAAAAATAAAATTTTGGCTATAAATAGAGGGGCTAGGCTGAAGGAATTTTCATCCAAATTTTGAGTTCTTATTAGTGTTTTTGAGTTCTTTTGAGTGAATGTGAGTTTTGTTTATGCAATTAAGTTTAAGTTCATTTGTAATTTTCGCCTTCCTAGTCTAGTTGTAATGCTTATTTTAGAAATAAAATGTTGTTTTTCTCATTTGGATCATCTTTTTTTTTTAATTTATGTTAGTGTGTGTGTGTGTATGAGAATAGTTTATTGCTTTCATAACTTTGGTTTACTGCTTTTATAATTTAGATTAAAAGCTTTCATAAAAATGTTTATTGCTTTTCTTTCAACGCTTTATTTATCGCTTTCGTTGAAACGCTTTCTTCGTTTTTCCTTTTTCCTTTTTTTGTAACATAGTTTAATTTTTAGTCTTTATATAATTGCTATATACCACCCCCATCTCAAATGAGAGGCTAATTTTCTTTAGCACTTGCTTAAGATGGTTAGGACGGATATTATTTCTGCACTTTTATAAGTATTTCATTTCTATACCACCCCGTCCTGGATAAGAGGCTAAGAACTTTTTAGCGCTTGTTTAAGACGGTTGGGACGGATACTATTTCAGCTTTTATATAAGTCTTTTATTTCTTTCTTTCAAGCTTATATCCGCTTAAATTATTAACATGTATTTTCTAATTATTAATGTCATCATCATTCCGATGAGTGGCTAATTTCCTTTAGCACACGATGTCGAAGAGCATTGGGACAAATAAATAGTTTTCTAAAAAATAAAACATCTCTTTCTAAAATAATTAACGAGCTTAAGGTTTACCCGAGAATAACGTTGAGTGGAGCCACATAATTGATGTGTGGTTTTCATTTCTGTTTCCGTATACTTGTTAGCCGAGAGGCTCATGCGTACGGACTGATTGCTCATGGGTAAAGAGAAGTGCACTCTTCCCTCAAGAGAGGATGAGGTAAGTCTCCCGAATTAGAAGTAAAAACCCAATAGCGGGGTTCACAACATAAAGTGAGTATTAAGGAGATTCGATTAAAGAACGAGAGTCGGTCAAATATTCATAATCTCAGGTGGGCGTACCCTCGAGAGAGGAGCGTTCATAATTATGGAACCTCCACGACCAAGCCATTTTAATGTTTTGAAAAGTCATCACTTTTATTTCTAAAAAAACTATTTTCGTCTCAAGATAATTTGACATCGGGCGCTATTTATTATCATCGTTTAGAACTCTAGTTATACGTTTTTTATCGTTTGCTTTTAAAACCCCACACTAAAAACTTATTCCGATAAAATAATAGTTCATTCCTCAAAGTGGCTATAATCAACACAATCCGCAGAAATATACGACCCCGATATTTTCTAAACAAAATATCTTGTATTACTCACGATAAGGTATACTTGCCTTTAACATATGATTAATTTGGATTAAAATTTAAACAAACATTTTTCAAATCCGAGACTTTCAAAACTCTCCTATTCTATTTTAAAAATCAATAGAATTCGGCGTTATAGTCAGGGTGTAATCGTCAATACTTTGAGAGAAGAAAAAGACTGTTACTTCTATCTTTCGATAGGATAACTGTTAGTTTCTCAAAGTAGGAGTACTTGCGAAACTCTTTGAAAACACCTGCCTAATTCTAATCTCGTCATATAAAGGTTGCGCAAATAAATAAAAAGAAAACCCAAATTAAATCACCAAGTTTTTGGCGCCGTTGCCGGGGTAAGTAGTGTTGTTATTTTGAAAAAAGGAATTACTATTACTTTTGTCATATATGTTAAAAATATATAATATAAAAAAAGTATAAATAAAAGTAGAAAAAAATAGAAAAAGCCAAAAATATATAATAATTTTTATTATTAGTATATGACCCAAGGAAACTCTTCGGACGATTCGAATATCCCTTTTGAACCCGAAATCGAGCGCACCCTTCGTGAGCGCCTCCGACTTCATGATCAAAACTTACTCGAATTTCTCGAAGAGTCTGTCGGAGATACTTACGCTGAAACTATGGCCGATCAAATTCCAGATGTGGCCCCGCCACAGACCATGGCATATTATGCCAGGCCAAATTTGGAAGATACCAGATCGAGTATTACACGCCCAGCAATGGCTAATAATAATTTTGAAATAAAATCTAGCATCATTCAAATGGTACAACAGTCAGTCTAATTTGACGGTTTGCCAGATGAGGATCTGAATTGACACCTTTCTAGTTTTTTGGAAATATGCGATACCTTTAAAATTAATGGCGTTACTAACGACGCTATTCGTGTACGCTTATTTCCATTTTCACTATGGACAAAGGACAAGGCGTGGTTAATGTTGGATCGGTAGGCGCCCTTAGAGGGGGGGGGGGGGTGAATAAGGGTTTTCAAAAACTTATATTATATTTTGAAAAGCTTTGGAATAATGCGAGATTAAGACAATAAGAAGTCAAGTAAAACAATAAAGTAGAGACATGCTTTATTAATATCAAATAAGGTTTTACAAAAGTTGATTTCTATAATGCTAGAAATCGGTGGCGAAGAGTAGTAGACTCCTTTTGTTTTCTATCCAGACTCGCATCCCCACGAACCGGTGGCCCTAGCCTATCCTCCCCGGATTTGGCCTCAAGCCGCTCTAGCCCACCCTTCCCCGGATATGGCCTCAAGCACCCCCTAGACCTAGCCTAGATCTATTCGCCAACACGAGGCGAATTTCTACCCTAAGTCCTACCCAGAACTAGTCGCCAACACGAGGCGATTTCACTAACCGTTTACAAGAAATATGACATGAAAATAATTAAAAAACTCCCTCTTGATGAACTTCTGAAGTTGGATATGAAGATCCGTTGTAGAATAAGCATTGTAGAAGCGGACTTCGTTTGGATCTGGCGTGATGAGATTCTCCTTCAGAAGTTTGCAGAACTTTGGTAGGACATAAACTTTCGGGCAAGGTAGCCTCTAGAATTCTAGCACTCAATCTCTCTCCCTCATGTCTCTATAAAACGAGAGAAGAGGGGTCCTATTTATAGCCTCAGCGCTAGCACCTGCGCTAGTGCTACCGCCGGCGCTATCCCATTTTAGGACATATTCTGCGTGGCAGAATCTTCAATCTGAGGAAATAATTCTCTCTTGCCTTCTGTGCTCCGCGCTACCGCCTGCGCTATTGGATACCGCCAGACGCTATCTCCTTCTATATGTGCTCCCGGAATTGCGCTTAAGCATTCTTTTCGTCGATCGAATTTTTGTCAAACGCAGTGATGAGCATTTCGTCGAGCGCAGCTTACAGTTCATCGAGCAAAAGCTAGCGCCAGCACTAGTACTAGCGCGCCGCGGTAGAGTAAGAAGTTCGTTGAGCGCCAGTATGCATCTCAACGGTTTGGTTTCATCTCAGCGGTTCCTTAGCGCTAGCGGTACTGCCGGCGCTAGTAGGAGTGTTGGATTTGATGGCTCACATTTGGGGGCAACCTTCTTATGTAATCATTGAGTCATGTGGACTTTGTTATCCTGCACACCTAAATACACAAGATCAAATACACATAGGTTTTTTATTCTCAAACCTAGGAGATGTGGAAGACCATGTTCCAACAAACTCCCCTTTTGATAATAACAAAACCATTAATGATAAATCAGAGCATTAATATATATATATAAGCATGATGAACTACTTGTGTGTGTGAGAGAGTGATGACATAGGATAATTATCGATTGTAGTATTTAGAATTGCTCCCCCTAAATACATGCTCCCCCTGAGTGAATGCTCCCCTAATTTGTAAGCTATCATCTTAATTAATCATGTTGGTTTTTTATTTTGATAGCGGATTATATTTATCATGTTAGTTCTCCCCCTTTTGTTATTAGCAAAAGTGGGTAAGGAGGCAAAACACAAAATTTTTTGATAATAAGATAAAGGCATGATCGAGCTTATAGAGAGAAGGAAATAATATGGAGTTTTAGAATACTTTTCATTGAAATAGATCAGAGTTTGAGTATTACAACATTTTCATAAATCAGAGTTTGTAGCATATAAAGAATACAAGGTAAATGTAAATTTGCGGAAGACTTAGAAAAATACAATCAAACATCTTTTGTAAGAAATGATGAGTCATAAAAGATATATGAGTTAATTTTCATAAAAAAGATGTTGTTGTAAATCATTAAAATTGTTAAGTTCAATAATAAAGTAACCAAGTACGAAATAATGTTAAAAGGGAGATTACTACAATGTTATTTTAATTCACAATTTCAAAACATACCAAACATTGTAGAAAGCATGCTAGGTTATCAAGTGCATATCATAAATAAAGAGTAGTATAGAATTTGCATTAGGATCCAATACTTATAAGAAGAAGTGTTATGGAAGATAATGATGTGCACATAAGTGTATTTTTGAGTAGAGTAAACAAATGTTTTAATAAAAAATACAAGAAATATGTAAAGTAAGAGCACAATAAAACACAAATAATTTCACTTCCACACACTTCAATGCACAAACAAAATGTACAACTACCAAGGTGCTTTGCACACACAATGCTCATTAAGACTTATCAGGGTGCAAAGTAGTGCTTAAGGGATCACATATTTTATTTTAATGTTGAGACTAGTGATCTGATGTACTTAAGAGTAAGTGGTTTTTATTTTGAAAGAAAGAATTGATTTGCACAAGATACTTTACTATTCTTTCCAAGGTGCTCAACCTCACAACGCTTATTAAGACTTGCCAGGAGGTTCAAGTAGTGCTTGGTGGAGTTATCTTTTTCACTTTATTTTATAATTTTCATTTTGTACAAAGTTCTTCGAATACACTTGTTTTGCAAACCAATATAATTTATGAAAACACAACCACTTTTCTTAACTTTTAAAAGTGCAAATAAAGGAGTGTAGGTAAGATACTTGTGCAATTTTAATTCATTGTACTAATACACAACATACACAAGCATTCTTAGATTAAACACATATATAGACAATGCCAAAATAAGTGAGTGAATAAAGATCATTATCAAACATAAAACATTTACTCATACTTAGAGGCATGCTAAGCTTAGTTCTACACAACTTTTACAAGATAATTGATGCACATATTAATCTATATATCAAAGCATGATTAAAACAATGTTCAAAGTAGTTTGAAAAAGATAAATTGCAACATTATAGAAGTTCTAAATAATAGACTAAATCATGCTTGATTTTCACAGGAAAAGTCCATACAATTTTTTGATAGTTTTAATGTTTTATATTTTTGTATTTGATTTTTGCATAAAAAAATAGACTTTAAACAAATGGCAAAAAGGCAAAACATATTTTTTGTAATTTGGCTTTTGTATTTTTGTATTTGATTTTTGCATAAAGATATACTTTATATAAAAAGGCAAAACATATTTTTTGTAATTTGGCTTTCGTATTTTTGTATTTGATTTTTCAAAAATGAAATATAATCAGAAGTGCAAAAATAAATAGTACATATAGATTAATATATTTTTAAGAATTTTTCAAAATTTTAAAATTACAAATAAACAAATAAGTGTGCTAGCGCCGGCGTTAGCGCTAGCGCGGGAAATAGTACACAATTTTTGATGATTTTGAAATTTTTAATTATTGATCTTGATTAAGTGTCCCAATAGTAGTTTCATGCAGAAATTTCAGAATTTTAGGAGAAGTTTTAGATGGTTAAACATTACAAAATTGGGTTTATGAATGTGTTTTAACTTGAAAGATCTAGGACACCTAACTCAAGTCGTAATAATCGAAATCTTGCATCGGGAAGAGGTTTAGTAAATATGTCAGCAAGTTGAGAGTCCATACCAATGAAACTTACTTTTACATTCTCTTTCTTAATGTGATCCCTAATGAAATGATGACAAAAATCGATGTGTTTGGATCTAGAGTGGTGTACGGGATTATATGTGAGGTCAATTGCACTTTTGTTGTCACATTTAAGATCAATGTTTTTGAGATGAAATCCAAAATCCTCTAGAGTTTGACTCATCCATAACGCTTGTGCACAACAAATACTAAGTGCGATGTATTCGGCCTCCGTGGTGGAGAGTGCAACCGAAGATTGTTTCCTACTAGACCATGCAACTAATGAGGGTCCTAAAAAGTGACAAGTACCGCTAGTGCTTTTTCGATCTAGTGAACAACCGGCGTAGTCCAAATCGGAATAGTCGTGGAGTGTGAATGAATCATTGTGTGGGTACCATAATCCTAATTTAGATGACCCTAATAGATAACGAAAAATACGTTTTACCACTTTTAAATGAGATTCTTTTTGATTGGCTTGAAAGCGAGCACATAAACATACGACAAACATTATATCTGGTCTAGATGCACTGAAGTAAAGAAGAGATCTTATCATTCCTCTATATAACGTTTGATCAATGGAAATTCCAGGTTCATCTTTTCCTAGTTTTAACGAAGCACTCATAGGAGTAGAAGCTTGTTTAAGATTTTCAAATCCAAATCGTTTAAGCATATCGTGAACATATTTTGTTTGGCACAGAAAGATACCATCAGTTCATTGTGTAATTTGAAAACCAAGAAAATATGATAGTTCTCCTACAAGACTCATTTCAAATTCATTTTTCATTACTAATACTACTTCATTACACAACTCTTCATTAGTGGCTCCAAAAATGATATTATCAACAAATATTTGTAGAATAATTTGATCATTATTATTATGCTTAATGAAGAGTGTGTTGTCGGCACTTCCCATAACATAACCGTGCTTTAACAAAAACATTGTAAGTCTATCATACCATGCACGGGGCGCTTGTTTTAAAGCATAAAGCGCTTTTTCTAATTTGTAAATATGATTAGAAAATTTTTCATTTATAAAACCGGGGGGTTGTTCTACATAAACTTCTTCTTTTATAAACCCATTTAAAAAGGCACTTTTAACATCCATTTGAAATAATTTTATTCTTTTAAAACTCGCAAATGCCAAAAATATTCGTATAGATTCTAAGCGAGCAACGGGTGCAAAAGTTTCTTCAAAATCTACCCCTTCGATTTGAGAATAACCTTGAGCGACTAAGCATGCTTTATTTCTTATAATCCTAGATTCACCATCTAATTTATTTTTAAAGATCCATTTTACGCCGATAACAGGATGATTAGATGGTCTATCTACTAGATTTCAAACTTTATTTCTTTCAAATTGATCTAACTCTTCATTAATAGCCAAAAACCAAAATTCGTCATTTAATGCGGTGGAAACGTTTTTAGGTTCGATTTCAGAAACAAAGCAAATATTTGAAAAACGTTTCATGAAGAGATGATCGAGTTCTTACCCCAGTAGACGGTTCCCCAATGACTAGCTCTTTTGGATGATTTTTTGCGAAGTTCAAAACGCTTGGAGGTACATATTCATCTTCCTTGGACTTCTCCTCCCCTTCTTTGGAAGGTTCCTCTTCGTCGTACTCCAGAGATGGCAAAGGTTCATCATTTGTACCTGTAGGAAGCTTTTCTTCACACAAAATAACTTCATCAAATTTAACATTAATAGACTCTTCAACTTACTCGATCTTTTGTTAAATATTCTATAGGCTTTACTGGTTGAAGAATATCCAAGAAATATTCCTTCATCACATTTTTCATCAAATTTTCCTAAAGAATCTTTTGTATTAAGAATAAAACATTTACATCCAAATACTTTAAAATATGATACGTTAGGTTTTTTTTGATAATATAGTTCATACAGTGTGAGATTTAGTGATGGGTGAAGCATGACTCTATTCATTACATAGCATGATGTGCTTATGGCTTCGGCCCAAAAAGACTTAGGTAATTTATATTCAGATAACATGGTGCGTGCTAGTTCTTGGATTGTCTTATTTTTCCGTTCTACAGCACCGTTTTGTTGAGGTGTGCGTGGAGCGAAGAACTCATGCTTAATACCTAACATTTCACAAAAAGATTTTAAATTTTCATTTTCAAATTCACCTCCATGATCTGAGCGAATGCATTTTATTTTTAAATCTAGTTCATTTTGAATACGAGTAAATAATTTTGAGAATTCGCAAAATGCATCAGATTTGGAAGAGAGAAATAAAGTCCAGCAATATCTTGAGAAATCATCTATTAGAACGAAAGTGTATATTCTACCACCAAGACTTGTGGTGTTAACGGGACCAAAGAGATCCATATGAATTAATTACAATGGTTTTGAAGTAGAAATTTTGTTTTTGCTTTTAAAAGATGATTTTGTAAATTTTCCTTTTTGGCATGGAGAACATAGTGAAGATAAATTTCCATTCAACTTAGGCAATCCTCTAATCAATTCCCTTTTTGCTAGTTTTAAAATGAGCTTTGTACTAGCGTGACCTAAACGTCTATGCCATAGTTCTAATTCATCATTTTTGGTTATAAAACATTTTATAGATGATTTGGAAAGATCATGAAACGAAACTATGTAAATATTGTGGATTCTAGGTGCAGTTAGTAACACATGTTTTGTTTTAGGATTATCAATTTTGCAAAGATTAGTGGATGATTCAAATAATACGTCTAATCCTTTATCACACAGTTGACTTATAGATATTAAGTTATGTTTTAATCCTTTTACATAAAGAACATTTGAGATAATAAAGGATTCGTTACCCACTGTACCAACTCCCATGATCCTTCCTTTACCGTTATCACCAAACGTTACGATCCCTCCTTTCTTCTTTTCTAGGCTAAGGACTTTTGCTTTGTTTCCCGTCATGTGCTTGGAGCAGCCTGAGTCCAAGTACCACACGTCCTCTGTTTCCTTAGCCTTCCTGCAAATCTAGAGAGATGATGAGAGTAAAGATCTAGATACCCAAGAGGTACCACCTATAGAGTAAGTGGATTTCTTAGGTACCCATATTTGTTTTAACGATCGTTGTTTTATATTTCTGCAAGAGCTAGACGTGTGTCCAAACTTAAGACAATTAGCACACGAAATAAAGGGGGTTGAGACCCTTTTCTGAGTTTCTACGTTGCTCTTGCTGGATGATGTTTGAACATTAGAAAAAATAGAAGATTTTTTTAACAGTTGAGCTACCACCGGCATTAGTGGCTAGCGCCGGGCGGTAGGGTTCACTTTTATATCCGACCCCAAATTTTCCAGAACCATAACATTGGTTTCCCAAAATCATATCCCGGGATTTTTGACCAATCCCGAATTTTTTTATGGCTATATTGGGGTCATGATTTTGTTTTTTAAGAAATGTATTTTCTTGTACAATCATAACACATTTATTTTCAAATCCCTTTTTGTTATTTTCAATTTGTAAAAGAGAGGTTTTTAGTTTTCTCTCTAAGTCCCCCTTTTCTTTTGCAATAGTTTTGTTTTGTGAGAGGGCCTTAGAAAGAGAAACTTCAAGTTCTTTTTTCTTAAATAAAGAGTGCTCACACTCTTGACATGAAACCTTTCTCTTTTCAAGGGAAATCAATTTTTTTGTGAGCTTATGATTTTCTTTGATAATAGATTCATTTTCATGATTTAAAATAATATTATCTTTTATACATTGATCATAGGATTTGCAAGTTAGAACAAATTCATCATAGAGTTCTTCAAAAGTAGGAGTTACCTCAGTGTCGCTAAGAACACTGGTGTCGTCATCGTTGCTTTTTTCCATTAAGCATAAGTTTGCTTCCTCCACACTACTTGACTCAGACTCGTTTGACTCTTCAGAGGATGAATCATCCCAAGTTGCCGCTTTCAGTACTTTCTTTTTCTCTTTTTCTTTGTTTTATTCTTTTTGCTCCTTTTGATACTTTGGGCACTGGCTCCGAATGTGCCCGGTCTTTCTGCAGTGGTAGCACTCTGGTGGTGGTCTTTCTTCTTCATCTTCACTTCCTTTTTCTTTCCTTGATGAAGAGGAAGATCCCTTTCGTCGAGTATCCTTTTGGAAGTATTTTCGGAATGTGTTCCTTCTTTCCGGATTCCTGGTGAACTTCTTGAAGTTCTTCACCGGGAGACCTTCTTCATCTTCATCATCATCTTCGATGCTCTCCTTCTTTGATTTTAGTGCTAGCGCCTTTTTCTTTTGCTCTTTGTTGTATTCATCGTGTTGAATCTGGAGTTCTACCTAATGGGTTTTGAGATTCCCAATAAGGTTCTCGATCTGGAGCGTTCTTAAGTTGTGCGACTCTGAGATGGCCGTCACCTTTGGATTCAACCTTGGAGGTAAGGAGCGAAGAAGTTTCCTCACCAAGTCCCCATCTGAGTAGGTCTTTCCAAGTGCCTTTGAAGCATTGACGATCTTGGTGAAGCGAGTGTACATCGAGTTGATGTCCTCTTCGGTATCCATCCTGAATTTTTCATATTCAGATTCCAGTTGGAATAGCTTTGCATCTTTTACCTGCGATGTACCTTCATGAGTAACTTCCGATTGATTCCAAATATCATAAGCAGTTATGCATGCAGAAATTCTATTAAACTCAGTACTATTTAAGGCGCAATATAAAGCGTTCATTGCTTTAGCATTATTTTTACACCATAGTTTATCGTTATCATCCCATTTATCTTTAGGTTTTAGTAATGTCGCCTCTCCCACTACAGTTGTAGGAGGAGAGTACCGAACTTCTACCATGTTCCATACTTCTACATCCATGGTCATAAGAACCGGCCCTAGCCTATCCTCCCCGGATTTGGCCTCAAGCCGCTCTAGCCAACCCTTCCCCGGATATGGCCTCGAGCACCCCCTAGACCTAGCCTAGATCTATTCGCCAACACGAGGCGAATTTCCGCCCTAAGTCCTACCCAGACCTAGTCGCCAACACGAGGCAATTTCACTAACCGTTTACAAGAAATATGACATGAAAATAATTAAAAAACTCCCTCTTGATGAACTTCTGAAGTTGGAGACGAAGATCCGTTGTAGAATAAGTGTTGTAGAAGCGGACTTCGTTTGGATCCGGCGTGATGAGATTCTCCTTCAGTAGTTTGCAGAACTTTGGTAGGACATCAAATATCGGGTAAGGTAGCCTCTGGAATTCTAGCACTCAATCTATCTCCCTCATGTCTCTATAAAACGAGAGAAGAGGGGTCCTATTTATAGCCTCAGTGCTAGTGCCTGCGCTAGTGCTACCGCCGGCGTTATCCCATTTTAGGACATATTCTGCGCGATAGAATCTTCAATCTGGGGAAACAATTCTCTCTTGCCTTCTGTGCTCCGCACTACCGCCTGCGCTATCAGATATCGACAGGCGCTATCTCCTTCTATATGTGCCTCGGAATTGCGCTTAAGCATTCTTTTCGTGAATCGAATTTTTGTCGAACGCAGTGATGAGCATTTCGTCGAGCGCAGCTCATAGTTCGTCGAGCAAAAGCTAGCGTCAGTGCTAGTATTAGCGCACTGTAGTAGAGTAAGCAGTTCGTCGAGCGCCAGTTTGCATCTCAGCGGTTTGGTTTCGTCTCAGCGGTTCCTTAGCGCTAGCGGTACTGCTGGCGCTAGTAGGAGTGTTGGATTTGATGGCTCACATTTGGGGGCAACCTTCTTATGTAATCCTTGAGTCATGTGGACTTTGTTATCCTGCACATCTAAACACACAAGATTAAATACACATAGGTTTTGTTATTCTCAAACCTAGGAGATGCAGAAGACCATGTTCCAACAGTTAAGTTCTCTCCCTAGAGGATCCATAACCACGTGGGCACAATTAACGGAAAATTTTTTAACAAAATATTTTCCCCGTCTAAAACTGCTAAACTATGCACAGATATCGCCTCCTTCATTCAATTCGATTATGAGTCTCTCTACGATACTTGGGAGCGTTTTAAGGAGTTCTTGCATAGGTGTACTCATCACGCGTTTTCGTCCTAGCTGCAGGTCCAGACGTTTTATAATGGTTTGAATTTCTCAACATGATAGATGATCGATGCGGCCTCCGGGGGAACGTTAAACAACAAAACCCCGGAGGCCTCCCAAGCTCTGTTCGAGCAAATGGCCATGAACGCCTATCAATGGAATGCACATAGATCACGCCCTACTAAACCAACTGGGATATATGAAGTGGATGCCACTTCTCACTTAGCCTCTCAAGTCGAAAGGTTAAGTAAGCAAGTGGCAGAGATGACTGCCTCCTCCTCCACTCGTGCTTGGGCTAATACTACTAATAATTATAATTTTGTCGAAAAAACTGTAGAATACCTAGGCAACCTAGTTAGGCCCCCCTTCAACCCTATTAACAATCCGTAGAATAATAATTATAATCCGGGTTGGAGGAACCACCCAAATTTTTCCTGGAGCAATCCTAATAATGCTCAGAGGCCCCCAATTGTGAATCCGCAAGGATTTTCGCAAGGATTTCCGAACGAATTCCATCCTCCACCTCCAAAACCTTCTTCGCTCGAAGATATTTTTGCTAAATACGTCACTCCACCGAGTCAAATATCAGGAATATTACAAGATCGAATAAAAACCTGGAAAATTAGATTGGACAGTTGGCAAAGATGGTCTCCGAGCGGCCATATGGAGCTCTACCAGGGAATACGGAGCCGAACCCCTGAGAAACTGCCAATGCCATAAATGTTCGCAGTGGCAAGGAGGTAACCTCCCCAAAATGGGTCGATCCTAAGGTACATGTTTTGACACCGACCCCTACACCCTCTCTTTCAATAGATAAATCACCGAGTCTTCTGATTGTGTCGAACATTTCTTGCTCGCCCCTTCCTTATCCTTCACAATTAAATAATGAGCGGAAGGACAAGCAATATCAAAAATTCTTGCAAATTTTTAAGCAAATTATAATAAACGTTCCCTTCTACGAGGCACTCTCCCAAATGCCGAAATACGTGAAATATCTTAAAGTGTTGCTTTCTGACAAAAAGAAACACGACGATGTTTTGCACGTTTCCCTTAACGCGGACTACTCGACTATTTTCCTTAACAAATTGCCACCAAAATTGAACGACCCGGGACGGTTCTCCATCTCGTGCCTCTTCGACAATATGTTATTGAAGTATGCTCTAGCAGACTTGGGCGCCAACATCAATTTCATGCCTTTTCTCTTTTTAAACAACTCGACTTAGGCGTCCCAAGCCTGACAATGATGAGTATCTAGCTTATGGATAACTCGGTAAAGTACCCAATAGGGGTAGTGGAGGATGTTCTGGTCCAGGTAGACAAGTTTATCTTCCCGGTAGATTTCGTCATCCTGGACATCGAGGAGGACGCTGAGGTACCTATCATCCTCGGTCTCCCCTTCCTCGCCACCTCCCGTGCGCTAATTGATGTCAGTAATGGTCTACTCCTCCTTCGGGTGGGCGACGACGAAGTTACTCTGCACGTTAATCCCTCACTACAGCACTCCATATCAAACGATGATCCCGATACTTTAGTTTAGTCAAGCTACGCGATGGTAAACAAAGCGCTCGTGGGAGGCACCCCATATTAACTAATATTTTATTATGTTTTGTTCTTTTACATGTTTTTTGCAGGGTTTTGTTTGGCCCCGCCAGTTTTCGTTCATGGAAGCCTTTTTGCACTCTCTATCTTTTTTTGTACATACTGCATCTTCTCTTATTTCTCTTCTTCATACTTACATTACAACATTAGGTACAATGTTGGGTTTTAAGTATGGGGGTGTTTTACCATTTTCATTTAAGCAAACAAAAATTTTTCAAAAAAATATTTTATTTCATCTTGCCTACTTTTGTAAAAACTACAAAAAACAAAAAATGTTTAAAAACCACCAAAATTTTCAAATACAGTTTTTTTACTTTGTCGTAGTACAAAAATACAAAAAACCAAAAAATAATAACCCTACTTTACTTTTATTCTTAAAAGCATTTAGTTTCGAGAATATCTGTTTATGGCTTTTCATAATCGCTAGTTTTACTATTTGTTTGTTTATCTAAGATCGATAGATTTAAATGTTCGGGGTTAAGTTTTAAAGAATATCTTGTGTTTTTAATTTAAATAGAGGCTTTGTTTTGAAGCACTACTTCTACTAGCTAAAATAGAGACATGTGTATTATGTTGGCAAAACAACTTTAGACTGCAATTATCCCTACTTTATGTCTTTAGGAATCTAGGAATATTCAAATTACTAAGTTTGCTCTCAAACCTTTTTATTATTATTCTAGAATTTCTCTTGAAAACCCCTTGTTTACACCAATTTAGCATGGCAAATAAAAAATTAAAAGAATAAAAAGATCTTCTGTCAATGGGAATAAGAATTCGTTCCGTAAACATAGGCACCCAATAAATACTATAAATGATCTTATGTCAATGGGAATAAGATTTCGTTCTGTAAACATAGGCATTGGGTTAATAAAAATAAATGAATTAGTTTTCCCTCGTAAACAACGGGGACACAAAAAATACTAAAATGAAGGGGTGGACGAATAAAAATCATCACCCCTAATTCAAAAACTTTTCTTTTTGCCAAGGCTTTTTACCCATTTTCCCTTAGCCAAATTATTGTTTCTAGTTTTAATTCAAAAAATCATTTGAGACCATAATTAGTAACTTATATTTTTCCTTCACGTTTCTTTAAACAAAGGTTATTATAATTTTGATCTAATCTCGTTTAATAATGATTGCAATTTTGTTTGCTATTTGGTTATTTAAGAAGTCTTTTGGCTAAGACATTTCTTTCTACTTAAATCATTTGCATAATTTAGGACTTAACTCTTATTACTCCGAATTTTTATTTTTTAGTCTCTTATGATTAAAATAAAACGATAGCTAAAAATTAGAACTTATGTTAATCCCATATAGATCTCTTTTACTTTTGCTCTGGAATAGCAAAAGCTTAAGTATGGGGGTATTTGATGAGTAGTAAAATATATGTATTTTAAGTATAGTTTTAATTAATATTATAAATTTTCTATGTAAATTAATAAATAAATTACTTATTTTATTATTTTTGTTACTAACTTAGCTTTATTTTTCTTTTTGCAGATTTTGGCAATTTTTGTCAAGTCACGCCCCTGAGTCACGCCCATGACCACAAGTCACACACGTGACCAAGTGGCGTGTAATTTTAAAACTCCAACATTTCAGCTGTCGGCCAAATCCAGACCAAATTCCGACGAATCGACCAAGTCACGCCCGTGACATTACGGGTCATGCCCGTGAACTGCTCTTCTCGACGGATAAGTACGTTGTCCTATCGTCTCAACGGATTTTCACCAAGTCACGCTCGTGACTCTACAAGTCACGCTCGTGACTCTATAAGTCACGCTCGTGACTCTACAAGTCACGATCGTGACTCTACAAGTCACGCTCGTGATCCAGTAAAGTCACGTCCGTGTACCACTAGCGCGTCACGCCCCAAAGTCGCGCCCATGCTGCTGACGTCTGCCGCCCAATGTCATGCCCCAGGGTCATGCCCGTGACCACGAGTCACGCCTGTGACAATCCAAGCCGCGCCCGTGTACCACCTTATTTTGACGGCGGATCCTTCGAGAAGGCGGCCGTTAAGCCGGATCAAATGTCACGCCCCAGGGTCACGCCCGTGACCACAAGACACGCCCGTGACCCAGGGGCTGTAAAAATAAAATTTTCACCATAAATAGAGGGGCTCGGCTGAAGGAATTTTCATCCAAATTTTGAGTTCTTATTAGTGTTTTTTGAGTTCTTTTGAGTTAATGTGAGTTTTGTTTATGCAATTAAGTTTAAGTTCATTTGTAATTTTCGCCTTCCTAGTCTAGTTGTAATGCTTATTTTAGAAATAAAATGTTGTTTTTCTCATTTGGATCATCTTCTTTTTCAATTTATGTTTGTGTGTGTGTGTATGAGAATAGTTTATTGCTTTCATAACTTAGGTTTATTGCTTTCATAACTTAGGTTTACTGCTTTCATAATTTAGATTAAAATCTTTCATAAAAATTGTTTATTGCTTTTCTTACAACGCTTTATTTATCGCATTCGTTTAAACGCTTTCTTCGTTTTTCCTTTTTCCTTTTTTTTGTAACATAGTTTAATTTTCAGTCTTTATATAACTGCTATATACCACCCCCATCTCAAATGAGAGGCTAATTTTCTTTAGAACTTGTTTAAGACGGTTGGGACGGATATTATTTCTGCACTTTTATAAGTATTTCATTTCTATACCACCCCTGTCCTAGATAAGAGGCTAAGAACTTTTTAGCGCTTGTTTAAGACGGTTGGGACAGATACTATTTCAGCTTTTATATAATCTTTTATTTCTTTCTTTCAAGCTTATATTCGCTTAAATTATTAACATGTATTTTCTAATTATTAATGACGTCTCCATTCCGATGAGTGGCTAATTTCCATTAGCACACAATGTCGAAGAGCATTGGGACAAATAAATAGTTTTCTAAAAAATAAAACATCTTTTTCTAAAATAATTAACGAGTTTAAGGTTTACCCGAGAATAACGTTGAGTGGAGCAACATAATCGATGTGTGGTTTTCATTTCCATTTTCGTACACTAGTTAGCCGAGAGGCTCGTGCGTACGGATTGATCGCTCATGGGTAAAGAGAAGTGCGCTCTACCCTCGAGAGAGGATGAGGTAAGTTCCCAAATTGGAAGTAAACAACCCAATAGTGGGGTTCACAATATAAAGCGAGTATTAAGGAGATTCGATTAAAGAATGAGAGTTCGGTTGAATATTCATAATCTCAGGTGGGCATACCCTCGAGAGATGATCGTTCATAATTATGGAACCTCCACGGCCAAGCCATTTTAATGTTTTGAAAAGTCATCACTTTTATTTCTAAAAAAGACTATTTTCGTCTAAAGGTAATTCGACATCGGGTGCTATTTATTATCATCGTTTAGAACTCTAGTTATACGCTTATTATCATTCACTTTTAAAAACCCACACTAAAAACTTATTCCGATAAAATAATTGTTCGTTCCTCAAAGTAGCTATAATCAACACGATCCGCGGAAATATACGACCCTAATATTTTCTAAAACAAAATATCCTATATTACTCACGATAAGGCATACTTGCCTTTATCATATGATTAATTTGGATTAAAATTTAAACAAACACTTTTCAAATCCGAAACTTGCAAAACTCTCCTTTTCTATTTTTAAAATCAATAGAATTAGGCGTTGTAGTCAGGGTGTAATCGTCAATACTTTGAGAGAAGAAAAAGACTGTTACTTCTATCTTTCGATAGGATAACGGTTAGTTTCTCAAAGTAGGAGTACTTGCGAAACTCTTTGAAAACACCTGCCTAATTCTAATCTCGTCATATAAAGGTTGCGCAAATAAATAAAAAGAAAATCCAAATTAAATCACCACAACCAATAACACTTAAATATCTTGAGAAAGGGATATTTGTGATGTCACCCCATCACATCTCCTAGTACCGGTGCGACCCCTTCATCGGGTAGACCTCGGGAAGTCCAAGATCCACTCTAAATTGCAATGTACAACTAAAGTCTATCAAAGATCAAATTAAATATAGACTATTGCGTACTCTTACAATGACCGAAAAAGAAAACTATCATTATCTTGTTCTTTCAGAAAATTATATATATTCAAACTTCGTAATTAAAAAGAAAATCACAAAAGACATATTAAAAGAATTAATTGTCATAACTCAACAGATAATTATTGAAGTCACAAACGCCACCATGATCTAGTGATATCCTATGCTAAAATTCTCTATAATCATATATCATAATTCATGATCTATCAAGAATTATCTTAAATCAACTACTTTTATCATACTTACGAAATATGATTTATATGTTGTCTATTGGTATTATAACTTTATACCATGGTAGGTGTATTATGTGTGAAATGTGGCTCACTATTTTTGCATGTAACTTACTATATCTAGACCTTAGAATCACCTTGATATCAATAACATCAAATCAAATCATCACGTAATTTTAGCTCGATAAATTGAATCTCTATCAATTTAAGAAACATACATTATTCATATGGCATAATATTAATTCATCATAATAAAATTGTCACATAATGAATATTATTAGTTATCATGTTAATCTCACGCATTGTTAGTTATCATGTGATTGCCAAGATATACAAATAAAAAATTTGGAACTTATAATTCATGATAACTATGAGGTTTTATATTATCATTCTAAAATTGAAACAAACTCATAGTTTATAAATCATTCTTACAACTAATCGCTTTGTATGTCCATGATCATATACCAATATTATATGTCTCAAAATAGCGGGGCATAGAGTTGCATACATTAGATGACCTAACCTCTAAGCCATATCTTGTCCTTAACCGGGGAGGGTTCCAGTGGGGCCTTGCGAGGCATTGGGGGGAAAGAGTGATAGGTAGAGTGTTCTGTAGTGTATGCATATGGGAGTAACACCCCAACCTACGATATGTGTGTAGATCCTCATGCCCATATGAAAGATTGTGGGTTGTCTATAAACTAAACCTAGAAGGGGGAGGGTGATTAGTGTTTTCAGATTTCTTTGCAATTTAAGCTTTTATCTATCACAACACACAAACATCACAGAAAACACACAATGATTTATAGTGGTTCCCTACAAGACAATGTGTCTAAAGGTAGTCCACTGTCCCTTTCACCTATCTAGCAGTGTGCTAGACTAGGAAACTTCTCCAACTCAGATCTTTTCACTATAATTAGATCTTACAACTCAGGTTCACACAGAACCCTACAAAACTCAAACTTTACAAGTTTTACAATCTCAGATATTCAACAAGATCCTTCCAAAACTCAAGTTCACTAAGAACCTTACCAACTCAGATCTATCACTAGATCCTACCAGCTCAGGCTCACAATGAACCCAACAAAGTAATACAGAGATGTTGTTGTAGAAGAGAAGACTTCAGAATGAAAGCTTTGAATCAAATATCTTCTTCTTCTTGTAAAAATAAGACCAAAGATCTTATGGATCAATGAACATTTCTTTAGAATCTTCTATAGACCTTCACAACACAACATCAATGAAGTCTTATTCTTTTTGTTGATTCTTTTCTTTCTCTTCAGGAAATATGTGTTAGAATAAAACTTGAGAGAATACTGAGTAAGTGTGTCCCTGTAGATAAAATTGTCTTCTTGTATATGCTCTGCAATTTTGCATAAAACCCCTTAATGACTATTCCATAATCAATTTACTGTTTGAAAATGTCTTGCAGAATTGGTAAATCTTTATCATAATTTCTAGCATTTCTTGGAACTTGCAGAATATATAAATAATAAATTTCTTTCTTAAGTACTGTGTAACGGCTATATTCTGTAGAGAATATATCATCCATTGCTCCTTGATTTGTGCGCAAGATAGATGGTGTGCACATTCGCTGAATATCAATTTCCAAGAAAGTCCGCGCATTAAATGCTGCATTGCAATTTGTCAAGACAATGTTTCCTTTAAGATGATATCATCTTGATCAGTGTATATGATATATATACTTCACAACGATATCATAGACATGCTTCCTTCTTCTCGTCTCTATGTAATATCAGAATGATATTACTTCTTCTAGACAACATCGTCAATATGTTACTTTCAATAGGACTTAGACTTATTCTTCAGGCTGGTTGTCTTTCTTCAAGACGACATCATCGTGATCTTCTAGACGACATGAGGACTTCAAGCTGATGTTCGTTCATATGAACCTTTCTTAATGACTTAAGGAGTTATGTCTTTTATCCTTCAAGATTAAACTTCTTCTTCAAGATGATATCATTGAGACATCTTAGCTTTATCCACACAAGCTTTCTTCAAGACGATGTCATCAATATTTGAACTTCGCTTTATCCACGACAAGCTTTCTTCAACCTTTAAGATCATGTGTCTTCATCAAGACGATATTGTCGAAACTATTTCGACAATATGATACTTTTCTCTGCGATTCTTCTACTGAGTCTTGAGATGATATTTTACTTAATTAATTTTCATTACTTCTATCATCTATATACTATATAGCTTTGATGTATCTGTCATAACATGAACATAAACACATAATCAAAAACAACTTAGCTTATCTATACTTGTGTTCCTTTTTCAAATATAGAGATATTGAAGGCATAATACCCAACAATATTCCCCTTATTTGAAGAAGCCAGAACTTAGAAGTATAGATATGCCTTACTAAAAAAATATAATCATTGACAATAAAATAGGCATTTGATCACTGCATATATTAATTAATAACAGTCCAATACATTAATAATATATATCAGATACAAAGGTGTAAAGCATAGAAGTGTGCAAGTGATTTTAGAATCATTCTTCTTTTCAATCCTTCTAAACATCTTTGCCTTTTCCAAATGGCCCTGCCTTCTTTGATTGCTCAGCTTCACCATGTTCTTGATTTTGTCTTTCAAAGTAGTTATAGGGCTTGGGGTGATATCTAAGAGGTGCATGTGCAGGCACTGAGGTATCTCCTATTTTTATCTTGTTCCAATAATTCCTTCTTTCACTTTCACATATTTCATATTTTTGCCATTCCTCTGAGATGTAGAAGGCCCCCTATCATGCTTTCCCTGCTGATATAGATTCCAAGTGTTTAGGATGATATCCCTTGAGCAAGGGCTCCATTCTTCAAAATTAGGGTTTTTCATATCTTCTTCCATTCTCCTCTTCTTAGCTTCTTGCTCTTCGGTGTCAACAGAGTGTCTTTTACTTTTCCTGATTTGCCTACTTCCACTTGCAGGCACATCAACCATATACTCTTGATAGCTCTCAGGGTCTTGATACTGTTCTGTAGGGGCTTTAGGAATTACATTGTGAGAAGGTTCTTCGAGGAGATTGCATTCGGGAATTGGATGTTGATAGTCAATCCCATAGTTAATAGGTTCAAGCTCCATAGAGAACCTTACCTTATTTGCTAGCCACATGGCATGGTGGCTCGACATTATCTCCCCCTTTCTGGCATCTGAAATTATTTCTTTAGAGAGCGATGCTTGAAAAGCCTGAAGTTGTCTGGCCAGAAGGTTGTTCAGATTTCCAATGGTATCCATAAGAGTTCGCTGAGATGTCCTGATAGCTTGATGGAAAGAATTTGAAAGCTGATCTTAGGTTACTTGAAATTGGTGCAGTAATGTTTCACGTACATTGTCCATAATCTCCTGAGATACTTGAATAGAGGAGGATATTCACTGAAGGACAGTGTTGATGGCATCTTCAAAATCATTAAAAGTCACATCTTGATTATGGATGATGAACTGCTTGTTGTCTCTTAGAGTAGACAATCTATCAAGCACAATGATGAATTGTTGTCCAATGAGAAGGGTAGCTTGATTTATGTTGGCTATTTTAGTCCCAATATTTGCCATAGCATTTGCAGTAGTCTGATATACATTTGAGTATTGATGGTTTAGATGATCAATGACTTCTTGGAGGACATCTATCCTGCCAAAGAGATCATTTCTGCAGCCTATAACAGCCTAATTTACATAGGCTTCAAATTGTTCTCTTTGTCTATTCGATAGACCTTACATTTGTGAAATGAAGTGCGATGATAGAACTGTGGGATATGTGCTTAGTAGAGGATGTGGTTCATCTTCTATTCTTGGAGGTGAAGACAGCATTGTCGATTGACCTGTATGCTCCCCCTCCATTGGTGCAGGGGTTTCTGAGTGGTGCTCATATTCTTCTCCTTTTGAGAATGTATGCAGTTCATTATTGAGAAAGCCATTTAAGGACCCGTTAGATTACTTATGTTTTTCAATAGTTGCATGACCACTTTGTTCTTTTGTAGGTAGATGCTCATGAGCAGGATCCATCTCCTCTTGAGATGTTTCTTCTCTCATAGGTTCCCCCTCAACAGGAGTCAGAGGTTCTTGAGGAACTTGAGGTACCGTGGCAGGGGTCTTTGAGCCTTGAGTAGAAGGTTCACCTGCATCTTTCTTTGTGAACCTCTTCTCCCACCTGCTCACTATTTTTACATCTATCTTTTTGAGATAGTGGAGAGGAATTGATTTTTATGCTTTGAGGAGATGAGGGATGGTATTCTTGAGATACAAAAATAGGATTCTTCCAAACTTTGGAGAATTTATGTGATCTGTAATCATGTCAAACATTAACTTTCCCGAGTCAGTCCTTTTGTTTAAGATTACCCTTACCATTATCTCAAACATTCCTTTAGAAACTCGATCATGCAAGCCTGTCTTATATAACATCACCTTTCTAATGATATCTGTCAGTAATTTTCCTTGCCTGTTCATGTGCAATCTCTGCAAACTGCCATAAGGTTTAGTTTCAAAATCGCACCATTTCAATCCTTCATAGACATCTGCATCTGTGATTTCTTCTTCTATCTCATCTTTTTCAAAGGTAGTAAGTTTTAGGATTTTGGATAAACTTTTAGCAGTGACTTGAATTTGTTGCCCAGCCATAATATTTGCGAATTTCCTTTTCAGATTTGTGAAATTTGCCATTTTCATAAAATGCCGAGACGGATGAATGGTAGCGACGAGTTGGCTCAGTGAGGATGTATTCCAACTCAGATACATACAATAGGGTTATGACAATATCTAGATCCTCTTCAGACTTCTCAAAGCCGCCTTTCAGAAGTTCTCCACCAGAAGGAATTTTCTCATCATTCTTTTTCGGCGCCATTTTGTTAGCAGAGAGTTGTCAGAAGGAAGAAGATGAAGGAAGAATTCTAGGGATTCGTGTGTGCGTGATTTCTATGCTTATACAATGTCTAATATATAGAATAATGCATTGGGAAGGCAAAGAGGCGCGTACCTATTTAAATCCTCCTGTATCATTTTGAGAATCTTGTAATTGCGCCACAATCATGATAATGTCATGTCCCGTGATGTCATTGTGTCGGTCTAGATTGAGATTTGTCGTCGAGTGTGTCATCAAAATGTCTTCATTATTATCGTCGATACGTGGATGTTGTCGTCAAGACTTCATCAATGTCGTCATTATCAATTAAGACGATATTCTTTGCAAAGCTATTTTCCTCTAGAAGACTCTATGTTATGCCTTATGGTGTTCCTGTCTTCAAAAAAACTAAGATTTTCAGATCACTTTAGGGTGGACCTTGTGTCAGATCCAACCCATTATCAAAACATTTCACACTTTCTAAAATGGGATATAATTGATTCAACATGCCCAATTTTAAGAACTTAACATGCCCAATTTGATTTTGAATTGATTGAACTTAGACTCATCAAGGGGCTTAGTGAAAATGTCAGCTATCTACCTCTCTGTATTAACATACTCAAGGCAGATGTCCTCCTTTTCTACATGCTCCCTAATGAAATGATATCTAATTTCAATATGCTTTGCTCTACTATGTGTCGCGGGATTTTTGGCAATAGATATGGCACTTGAAGAATCACAAAAGAGAGGTGTTCTCTTGATGTGAAAATTGTAATCCTGTAATTGGTGTTGAATCCACAGGAGTTATGCACAACAACTACCAGCTGAAATGTATTTTGATTCAGCTATGGAGATAGCCATGTTGTTTTGCTTTTTACTACTCCAGGACACAAGCCTTCTCCCTAGGAACTGACAAGTTCCTAAAGTGCTTTTTCTGTCCTCTTTGTACCCAGCAAAGCCTGCATCAGAATATCCACACAGCTCAAAGTTATCTAACTTAGGGTACCAGAGCCCCAGATTTGGAGTACCCTTCTGATATCTCAAAATTCTTTTCACAGTTAAGTAATGAGATTCTTTGGGGTTCACTTGATATCTTGCACAGACACATGTAGCAAACATGATGTCTGGCCTACTAGTAGTGAGGCAGAGCAATGAGCCAATTATGCTTCTATACATGGACTCATTATAAGGTTTCCCCTTTTCATCCTTATCTAGAGACATAGTTGAACCCATAGGAGTTCTCATAGGGGTGGAGTTCTCCATACCAAATTTCGTTATGATATCTAAGGTAAATTTGGTCTGAGAAATAAAAATTCCTTCCTCAAATTGCTTTACTTGGAGACCTAAGAAATACTTTAACTCTCCCATACTGCTCATTTCAAATTTACTTTGCATAAGTTTAGCAAACGTTTTGCAAAGGCTCCCATGTGTTGATCCAAATATAATGTCATCAACATATATCTGGACCAAAAGGATCTGGCCCTTTAACTCTCTCAAGAAAAGAGTCTTATCTATTTTCCCTCTTGAGAATTGGTTTTCAAGGAGAAAGGTAGACAGTGTCTCATACCAGGCCCTTGGAGCTTGCTTCAGCTCTAACAAGGCTTTCTTGAGGAAATACACATGGTCAGGAAAGGTTGGAGAGATAAAACCTAGTGGTTGAGCTACATAGATTTCCTCTTTTAGACTTCTATTTAGGAATGTTGATTTTACATCCATCTGATAGACTCTGAACCCCTTATATACATCATAGGATAGAAAGAGACTGATGGACTCAAGTCTAAAAATAGGTGCAAATGTCTGATCAAAGTTTGTGCCTTCCTCCTGCCTGTATCCTTGAGCTACCAGCCTTGCCTTATTCGTTATAATCAATCCAACTTTATCCATCTTATTTCTGTAGACCCACTTAGTCCCAATGATATAATGCCCTTGTGGCCTTGGGATAAGTTTCCATACCTTGCACCTCTTGAATTGATTTAGCTCTTCTTCCATAGCCATAACCCAGAATTAGTCTTTGTTGGCCTCCTCAAATTTCTTGGGCTCAAGTTGGGATAGAAAGCTAAGATGCAAGTTTTCATTTAGTGCATTTCTTCTGGTTCTCACTCCATCAGTGAGCTCACCAATTATCTAATTTGCTGGATGATTTCTATGATGTCACATAACAGTAGGCATCACACTTGTTGGTTCTCTGGTTTTAGCAACTTCTCAGTACCTGCTTCATGAATCTCTTTTTTGAGATTAGATTCTTTAGTTGACTCCTCTACTGATTCTGGAATAGATTCCAGTGTGGAAAACTCATTTTTCTCACCTGTTCCTTTTCTCTGATTTTGAGGTTCTCTAATCTTTCTTCAATTCCTACATTAGGATTATGCAGCATGCTGCTCTCATAAAAATTAATATGAATAGATTCCTCAATTGTAAGAGCAGTCTTATTGAAGACTCTGCAGGCATTGCGATGCTTACTATATCCTACAAAGACATCTTCATAGCTCTTTTCAGAAAATTTGGTAATGTAGTGCTTATTGTTTTTCAGCATATATCATTTACTTCCAAAGATTTTGAAGTAAGCTAGTGTTGGGTTCTTACCCTTAATTAGCTCATAAGGAGTTTTATTATGGTTCTTATTGATGAGTGCTCTATTTTGCACATGACATGCAATGTTAACTGCCTCAACCCAAAGGTATTCTGGGAGTGAGGAGTCACTGAGCATGGTCCTATCAGCTTCAATAAGTATTATATTTTTCCTCTCAGCCACCCCATTCTGTTGGGGAGTTGTGGGAGAAGAAAACTCTTATAGGATACCTTCTTCTTCACAAAATTTGGTCATTGACCCAGACTAAAATTCAGTTCCATGGTCATTTTTGATTTTGACCACAGAGCTGTTTACTTCATTCTGAATTTGTTTGACAAATTCTTGAATGTACTTAGGGTATCAGACTTGTGTTTCAAAAAGAATGAAAGTGCACAGTGTGCCTCTAACAATACTCTGAAGGGGGGGGGGGGGGTGAATAGAGATTAACAAATGTTTATATCCTATTTATGCAAACACAATAAAATACTAAGTATTATGCTCAACAATTCCTCACACAGAATAAAATAAGTGCTGAAATGTAAAGAAGGAAAACAGTAAAAGATATGGACAACACAGAAATTTCACAACCAGAAGACACAAAGATTTTATAGAGGTTTCCCAAAATGTGGGTAGTCCTCTCTTCTACCACTTGGTAGGAATGCACCACCTGTGTCTGAGTCTTTTGATAAGGAGACTCTTAGAACCACTGATCTTTTGATAAGGAGATCATGAACCAACCAGATCTTTTGATAAGGAGATCTTGAACCAACTAGATCTTTTGATAATGAGATCTTGAACCACCGAATCCTTTGGAAGAGGGTTTCTCAAAACTCTTTTACAATTGGGAATGAGAAGGAGAAATAAGAAGAGGGAGGAAGAAGAGTTTTATTTTCAGAATTCATATGAAGACTGTATCAAGAACAACTTCTATATTCTTTCACTGGATTTGGTGATGATGAACTTCTGCTTATGATTATGATGTTTTGCAGGAGCTATGATTGTCAGATCCTTTCTCTTCCTTTTGGCTACTATATGATATTAATGATGAGCAGCCTTCTGTTGTTCTCTTCAATGAGAGGGAGAGCAGTTCTTGTTTCTTCACTCTGTTTTCTCTATTAGGGTTCCAGGAGGAAGAAGAAGAGGAAGCCCTAATTGAAAAAGTTTAGCCGATTGTGAGAATGCTCAATATTTCTCTTTCTACTTCTCACTTTTATTGTCCCTCTTCAATTTGATTTGATTTCCTTTTCTGGTAGGTCCTGAAAAGATATTTTTCCCTTGACAATTTCTCTTCCTTTCCTTCTTTAATTCATGACCCGTCCACCAACTGTAAGCTTGTTTCCAAGAAAGCTTTTCTGTCCTCATTTAATTCTTCTTTCTATTTGAGGCAATTAAGGAGCCGTTGGAGAACGGTCTTCAGTTTTGTGGGCCATGAGAGAGCGTCCAAAATGACAGCTGAAAAGGTTTCCTTTTCAGACTATATTCGACGTAACGTCGAGTTCTCTTCCTCTCTTATCGACGCACCTTCGAGTTCTTGTAAGAGCAGATTCGAATTATTCCTTGCTCTGAATCATGTCTGCATGTCGACGTTGCATTGATATCTTATCGACATAACTATCGAGTTGAAAGCTTAACTCTGCACTTCATCATCTTCGTCGAATTGTTGTTGATGTTGCGTTGACTTCAGATGGCTTCGACAGATTCTTTCTTCTGAGTTGAGTTAAAGTAGAAGCTGCGTTGACTTCTCTAGATACTTCGATAGGTTCATGGCCACTACGTCGATATCTATTCGAAGTAACGTCGACTTGATCTACTCCGAGAGAAAGAGTGTGTTGCTTGGACTTCTTGTCAGAGAAGCGTCGATAATAACTCGATGTTGCGTCGATTTCCATTCGTCGCAACTGTTAACTTTGCCCAAATTGTGCTTCTCTTGATATGGTCTTGACGCCCTAGGTTGAGTGTGACATCCTATGACATCTAATGACCAGATTACCCTCATTATACAATGGGTAATACAACCTAAGAGAGAAAATCACTTTGTAGGTAATTTGTTAAGTTAAATCAGAGGGTTTTTCCTAACAATCTCCCCCTATTTATCTTAACAAATTTTACAGATTATTCAAAGTGATTTTACACATTCCTTTTATATAAACAAAGATACATTCAAGATAGCATAGACATACGAAATTGACAGACTGTAATCACAAGCCATTTCATTTAATTGTCAAGAACTATATATAGATCACCATAGCTGTTTTTTAGGATTTATAAGACTTTACAGAGTACCTGAACCTCATTGATCCTTCTTAGGAGTTCTTCTTTTCGTTGAAAATACATTTGGAGTAACCTTCCTTGGAGAAATCTTCAGAGGCTCACCATCTTCATGGGACATTTCTGCTACTTCAGCAATGTTGTCATTGAGGAACTCCCCCTGACTGTGTGTATTCATCATAGCAAAGTCAACAACATCCTTGGCAATCTTTGCCACTTCATCCAGTAAATCCTCTGCACGATGCTCCCCTTGGGCCACTACTCCACCTTGCTATTGGGTTGTATCTTGAGGTGTACTAGGGAGCTCCCTCTCATCAGTCAGATTCTGATGTACATCTTCCATCTCTTTGTCAATCAGCTCCCCCTGAGTAGATGGGAGCTCCTCCTGATTATCTACTTGATTTTCTGGCTCATTTCCTTTTTCATTCCCTTCTGGATGCTCTGAAACTGGCTCGGCTGGATATTTGGACCTTGAAAGATGGTCACTTTATCAGGGGTTGTATCATCATTCAACTTATCTTGGCCACTAAACTCTGGGACAGTCCTTTCCTCCTCCTGACCATTCTCCCCCTTCTTAACCTTGCTGATAAGAGAGGTTAAGAACTCCTTTGACACTAGGGAGGTGGACATGAAATATTTGATTCCTTGTAGAGATCTTTTGGAATTCATGAGTTCAGACACCACTTGAGAGTACTTTTTATCAAAATCTTCTTGTTTGAGCAGCCAGAAGATCAGCACAGGAGCTAGAACCTAGCCCTAATGCTTTTGAAATGACTTGCTCAAGGTCAATTGAAGTGATAGGTGTGGTAGATGGAGGAGGTGATGGAGGTAAGTCTTCTTGGATAGGGGAGAGAGCATGGTAGGTTTCAGGTGAGATATGAATGGATGGTGGAGGTGGTGGAGTTGATGGTTATTATTGATGAATAAGAGGTGTTGGCTCTGGGACTGAGGTAGATGAGATGTATTGAAAGAATTGTTGTTGTTGTTGTTGTTGTTGTTGAGCTGGAAAATCTTCCTGAGGGAGATTTGGAATAGTGTCTAGTGGAGTTGGAGAGGGAGGAGGAGGAATATTATCCCTTGGAGGATCTGCGATTTGCCTTTCTGAATCCTGAGGAGGAGGAGATGGAGGAGGTGAGGCTGGAGCTTGACCAGGCTTTAAGATTTGCCTAGTCCACTTAGAGAAGATCCCAATGTTGATTCTTTTTCCTGGTGGAATTGCCACTCCTTTGGATTTGCAGTCCTCTAGATAGTGTTGGAGGAGAATTTGGCTCATTATTCTCATGTAGGATTTCTCTTTGTGTGCATACTTATGGTCAATCATTTTTAGAAGGCATGTCCCCCAATTTATCTTCTTCTCCAGAATTAGAGCTCCCATGATTTGTAGTTGTTGTTTGGGTATAGCATCATGTGCTGATATCTTCCACAACATCACTTTTCCCACTATGTCTGCCAGAAATCTGTAATCTTCTACCAGATCCATCTTTTTCAGATTTATGGGTCTTTCTTTCTTGAATTGCATTTTTTCTAATGTCTTCTTTGTCTCTTCCCCGGACAACTCATCAGAAGCCTCTCCCGTGGGTAGATCAAATATTTGAGACAACATTTCCTCTGTTATGCTGATATCTTTTCCAGAAATTTTGCTATAGAGGGAACAATTATCCCCTATTTTTACAGTATCTTTGAACTCTTCCAACTCTACATCAAATATTTTACATCTCGTGGAGACCAGCTTGGTTAATCCTACTTTGTGAAATAGACCAAGGATGGCCTTGAAACTTTCTGCAGCTGCATTGAACGAATCTATGTTGACATCAAATCCAGAATTAACCTTGGGTGGAGCCATTTGATCGATGGTACCTGCAAACACAAAGGGAAAATGAGACAAAGAGAGAGAGGGAGAGAGAAGAGGACGCGAGAGAGATGGAGAACAAGAGTGCAAGAGAGCAAAGAGAAGAAAATTTGAAAGCGCAATGATCTCGACGCTGAAGTTGCTTAAAAGAAGACGATTCATCGCAACTTAGGGTTTATGTCGACGCACGGTCGATAAGGATTAGTATTTGGCATGTTAAAATAAGTCAAGAAAGCTTCTAGAAGTAATTCTGAGAACGCCGTAATATCGACATTGCGTTGAATAATATTCGACGTAATCTAGAGATTGTTCAACAATCCTTAAGTCGACGTAGTTCTATCGATGTTACATCGATTTCCAATCGACGCTACCTCAAACTTGAGCAACGACCAATGAGTTGACGCATGCGTCGATATGTAATTGACGCTGCGTTGAATTGTATTCGAATTATCCACTCTGAGTGCTTCTTGATGCTGGCATCTAGTAGAAGTCGATGGTACGTTGACTTCTATTCGACGCACCTATGAATGAACAGATCTATTTCCTTAGAAAATTTTTGCTGTTTTCCCCAGCAATTATATTTATTGAAAATAGATTATGTTATTACTTTTTTAACTGTAAATAAGATTCAAGATAGAAATCACTCCCTTGGATGAAGTTTGTTCCTTATTCATATCCTACATCTTTCTTCCCACTCCATTTTCTCCTAAGTGGGTCCCTACCTAATCCTACATAAGTAGTTCAAACATTATAAGGGACCCAGGTTACCTTGGGCCCTTTGCTTTTACCATTGTAGTGTTCAATGAAAGAATAGAAGGGTCTTTCATGATACCCTTTTGGAGGATAAGGAATGGGTTTCCCAAACCTATGCTTGTTATTCTGATACTTGAAATGTGTGTAGAATGTATCTAGGTATAACAGATCAGCAGAATGTTTTATTATCCTAGGTTTTGCTTTAGCCTTTTGGCTTTGGTTATTTAATTTCTCTACATTGTTCTTGCCTAAGGGTTTTTCTTTCTTATTCAGATTTACTTTGTTAGGTTCATCAATCCTAACTGGATAACTACTAGCCTTACCCTTAGATGATGTATTTTTCTCACTTGGTTGATACTCACTAGGTCTAACAAAGGACACTGGATTTTTCCAGGCAGGTTTCCTAGGTGCTTCTGTGCTAGTGGAGGGCTCTGCTCCTAACACTTGTTGATTAAATCTCATAGAGAGATTTTCTATGATGTCTTTGAGCTTCTGACTCCTCCCATTGAGTGAGTCCTCAAAGTCCTTTGCCTTTGCTAGCTCTTCTTTTAGCATTATGTTTTCTTTTCTAAGTTCAATCAATTCTGACTCTTTATTATTAATTTGATTTGTTAAGTCTTGATTTCTTAGGTATATGTCATCATGTTAAAGGTTTTCTAATTCAATTCTAGCTGTACTGTCTAATTCTCTTTCTACCCTAAGATGATCAATACAGAAATCTTTAAAACAGGTTTTAAAATCATCTGAACTAAAATCAAAATCACCAAATACTGATACCTGTTCCTATTCATCATCTGATGACATCCCCAGTGCCATCATGCAAGTTGCTTCTGCTTCTACTTCATCATAATTTTCAGATGATGATGAGCTTAACTCAGCATCTGAGTCACTCCATGTTTCAGCAATGAAGCCCTTGGCTCTCTTCTTGTCTTTCCCTTTGAAAGACTTCTTCTTCTTCTTCTTCTTTTCATCCTTTTTGCTGCTTCTGTCCCTTTGTTCTTGTGGACACTCAGGAGCTATATGCCCTGGTTTCTTGCATGTGTAGCAGATAATCTCCCTCTTTGGAGTTTTATCATACCTGGGCCTTGAGTCCCTTTCTCTTCTCCTTGAGTCTTTTGTGTTGACCCATCTTTCGAATCTCCTAGACAGGAGATTGAACATCTCATCTTCAAGAGTAGAGGGCTCTCCTTCAGTAGCTTTTAGAGCAAGGCTCCTTTGGATAAGAGCTGGATTAGTCTCCCTTTCTTCTGACTCAACCATGTTCTTCAGGAGCATCTCATAATACTTAAGCTTTCCTAGCAATGCTTCAGTAGAGATTTATCTATGGCACCTGGATTCTCTGATTGCCCAGATCCTTGAATCCCATGAGCTAGGGAAGCACATGAAGATTTTATCATTAATTTCAGTCAAGGATATCTTCTTGTCCAAGCCTCTGAGCTCATTAATGATAATGCTGAATCTGTCATACATATCAACAACAGATTCTTCAGCTTTCTTTTGAAAGTTCTCATACTGGGATATGAGAAGGGACTTTCTGTCCTTTCTTTCATCTGAGCTTCCTTCCACCATTCTGGTGAGAGAATCCCAGATATCTTTTGCTGATTGGCACTCTACAACTGGCTTGAAAATGTTATCTGATATTGTTGACACCAAAATATTCTTGCCCTTAACATCACATGCCTTGACCTTTTTCTCAGCTTCTGTCCACTCATTTCTTGGGACAGCCTCAGTTGTTGAAGATTCTCCTGCCTTTTGTCTGACTGGAGCTGGAGGACCTGTGAGAAGAATATTATAGATGTCTTCATCAATGGAATTCATATAAAGCCTTATTCTGGCCTTCCAGAGTGTGAACTTAGTCATGTTACACACTGGGGTCTTGTAGAATCATAATCCTTAGCACTCATTTTCTTTATAAAAAATATTTGTAATATAGAAATAAGTGCATGAGGTCTTTTTGATCAAAGTATTAACCTTTTAATGATCAACCTACCTCTGATACCAATTAAAAGTGCACAGTGTGCCTCTGGGAATACTATAGAGGATGGGTGAATAGATATTTAAAATTGTTTCTATCCTATTTGTGCAAACACAATAAAATACTAAGTATTATGCTCAACAATTCCTCACACAGAATAAAACAAGTGCTGAAATATAAAGCAGGAAAACAGAAAGAGATATGGACAGCACATAAATTTCACAACCAGAAGACATAAAGATTTTATAGAGGTTCCCCAAAATGTGGGTAGTCCTGTCTTCTACCACATGGTAGGAATGCACCACCTGTGCCTGAGTACTTTGATAAGGAGACTCTTAGAACCACTGATCTTTTGATAAGGAGATTATGAACCAACCAGATCTTTTGATAAGGAGATCTTGAACCAACCAGATCTTTTGATAAGGAGATCTTAAACCACTAAATCCCTTGGAAGAGGGATTCTCAAAACTCTTTTACAGTTGGGAATGAGAAGGAGAAATAAGAAGAGGGAGGAAGAAGAATTTAGTTTTCAGAATTCTTATGAAGACTGTATCAAGAACAACTTCTATATTTTTTCACTAGATCTGCTGATGATGAACTCCTGCTTGTGATTGTGATGTTTAGCAGGAGCTATGATTGTCACATCCTTTCTCTTCCTTTAGGATGCTATATGATATTGATGATGAGCAGCCTTCTGTTGTTCTGTTCTAAGAGAGGGAGAGCAGTTCTTGTTTCTTCACTCTGTTTTCTCTATTAGGGTTCCAAGAGGAAGAAGAAGAGGAAACCCTAATTGAAAAAGTTTAGCCGATTGTGTTGAATGCTCTATATTTCTCTTTCTACTTCTCCCTTTTATTGTCCCTCTTCAGTTTGAATTGATTCCCTTTTCTGGTAGGTCCTGAAAAGATATTTTTCCCTGGACAATTTCTCTTCCTTTCCTTCTTTAATTCACGACCCCTCCAGCAACTGTAAGCTTGTTTCCAAGAAAGCTTTTATTTCCTCATTTAATTCTTCTTTCTATTTGAGGTAATTAAGGAGCCGTTGGAGAACGATCTTCAGTATTGTGGGCCATGAGAGAGGGTCCAAAATGACAGCTGAAAAGGTTTCCTTTTCAGACTATATTCGACGTAACGTCGAGTTCTCTTCCTCTCTTATCGACGCACCTTTGAGTTCTTGTAAGAGCAGCTTCGAATTCTTCCTTGCTCTGTATCATGTCTGCTTGTCGACGTTACGTCGATATATTTTAGACGTAACCATTGAGTTGAAAGCTTAACTCTGCACTTCATCATCTTCGTCGAATTGTTGTTGATGTTGCGTCGACTTCAGATGGCTTCGACAAATTCTTTCTTCTGCGTTGAGTTGAAGTAGAATCTGCGTCGACTTCTCTAGATACTTCGATAGGTTCATGGCCACTACGTCAATATCTATTCAACATAATGTAGACTTGATCTACTCTGACAGAAAGAGTGTGTTGCTTGGACTTCTTGTCAGAGTAGCGTCGACAATAACTCGATGTTGGGTCGATTTCCATTCAACGCAACTGTTAACTTTGCCCAAATTATGCTTCTCTTGATATGGTCGTGACACCCTAGGTTGAGTGTGACATCCTAAGACATCTAATGACATGATTACCCTCACTATACAATGGGTAATACAACCTAAGAGATAAAATATCTTTGTAGGTAGTTTGTTAAGTTAAATCAAAGGGTCTTTCCCAACAAAGAACACCCAAGTAAATATAGAGTGATCATCAACAATAACTAGTGTATAAGCCCTACCTCCTAGGATGTGCACTGCCATAGGACCAAGTAAGTCCTTGTGTAGTAGGTATAAGCACCTAGTGGATTATTTGTCCTGTATGCTTCTAAATGAAGTTCTTGTTTGCTTGCCCATTTGACATGCATGACAAGGACTCATCTCTAAGCAATCCCACTTAGGAGCATCTCTTACCAAGTTCTATGCCATTAATTTCTTGAGGGACTTGTAGTTGATGTGGGCTAGTCTCTTATGCCACTTTACACAAGCAGGCACTCCATCATTTTCTACAAGACATACAGACTCATTTTTCCTAATGCAAATGAAATTTAGACAATAAATATTTCCACTCCTAGTGCCTGTTAGGATGGATTCACTCTCACATTCCTTAATCAGACACTTATCCTGTTGGAAGGAAACATCATATCCCAAGTCACATAGCTGACTTATGCGTATACGGTTATGTTGTAACCCTTCCACATAAGCTACTCTTGTGATACTGATACTGCCATTTGTGATCTTACCATAACCCTTGACTACACCTCTGTCAGATCCTCCAAATTTAACTTTGGGTCCATCTTCTACAGGTGCAATCTCCTTCAATTGGCTTCTTCTTCCAGTCATATGCCTGGAACATCCACTGTCCAAGTACCATATAGGAGTCTTGGTGGTTTTTGGACATACCTGCAAGACAACTATACGTCCTTAGGAACCTAGTCTCTCTTGGGAATGCAAGATTCATAACAAGAATTGGGAGGAGAGGTTACCCCATGCTCATAAATGAGCATACCAGAAGATTGACGTTAAATTGGAACTAGAGCCAACATGTATCCGCCACGGAAGTTGCCCTTCCTGCAAAATAACATCTCCATGCACGCATAAACAAAGGCAAAATTTCCGGCACTGACATTTATCATGATAAAAGATAAGCGGCATAGACAAACAATACAATAATGATAAAAAGATATATCATAGAAAGAAAGTTGTCCAAATCCACACCCTAGGGACGATGCCCTAGCAGAATAATATCAGATACATGATCAAAATAAAGTATGCCCAAGATAATTTAAAAGAAATAGAACTACAAAAATAACAAAACGCCCTGGAAGCCGCAGCAGAACAATCACTGGGGAGATGACGAAGGAGACTGCGAAGGAGGAGGAGTAGTGCGCATCTGCCTAGATTGCGATGTAGAATCCCGGGCAGGGACAACAGGAGGCTCAACTCCCAAATGAGCGCCAATCCACGAAGAAAATTTGTACTGCATAGCCATAGCATCCTCCATGCGTACGAACCTGTCGTAAAAGTCAGGATACTGCTGCTCGATGCTTTGCTGCGGGGCATGCCATTGAGCCGCAGGATAGGCAGAATGGGGAACATCAGGGGGCTGCCTACTCGTCCCAGCCGAGGTGCTAGGCTCGGCAGCATCGGCATGAACATCTCACTCAACATGCCCTGACCCGGCCTCACGGACTTGGTAGCCCCAATTTTGTCCAATCCGCACCTTCTGGATCAGCTTGAATGATACCATCATGGACAACGAGATGTGCAAAACCCCTGGAGATAACTGTCATGTGTGGAAGCAAATCCCAGATGCCAAGACCTTTGGCGATCCGAGTGATGAAATGCGAGCCTCCAATCGACTTCAGGGGGAGGTAGGTGGCTTGATGAAGAAGATACTGGGCGAGCACTCGCCTGAGATGGAGAGGAAGACCCTGGTGCATGCTGAACAGGTAGAGGAGATCCTGCCAGCCCACTCCATTCTGGCTCATGGTGCGGGCATTGATGCTGTGCCCGAACAAGTGCTGGACATAACGGAGCGCGGGGGAGATAATGTGGGTAGACTTTGTTGTGCGAGCCTCATACTGCTGATCCCGTCCGGTAATGAACTGCCAGAATTCACTGGGAGACACCCCCTCCGGGAACTCATCCGGACTATTTATAATGTCCGTCTGCAAGAGTTCATCGTGGGTGTAAATCCCGGTGCAAACCGTCAGTCAGCCAACACTCATTGTATGGGTACGAGCCTTCATACGGAATGAAACTGCAGTGGGCTCTCCGGTTTCCTCATCGACTTGGTCAATGATGCGAAAGGTGGCAAGGAACTCAAGTGTGAGTTCACGGTATCCCAACTCCGTGATGGAGAATAGGTTTCCACATGATCCCACGTTGAGCAGCCTTTCCACCGCCGCATCCAAATGGACTATTCAGAGATCCGGGACAGAGACAAAACGATGATCAAGGAACGTTTTGTGTCACAGCAAATTATACCTTTCTAAGAACTCCGGTCTTCCAAATTGCAGCATTACCTCAGTACCAAGATCATCTGTTCTTGATGAAGAAGCTCCTCCACCGCGGCGAAGCAAGCTCACGACCTTCTTGAGACACATGGAGTAGCACACAAAAGCTCGAAGGCGGAGGATGATGAGGAGAGGAAGAGAAAATGAGAGACGAAGGAAGAGGGAGGAGAAATCGCGTACGGGAGGGAGGATTTTTGCGAATCGCACGACGGGAGAGAGTTCGCAAATTAGAGCCAGCGTGCGATTTCGGTGGGCGCAGGAGCAGGTTTATAATAAATGAAAATCGCACGATCGTGCGATTTGAACATGCACGAGCAACCTGATCGTGCGATTGCAAAATTCTCCCAAAATTCCCCATTTTCCATGAGCTAGTAGAACCGGGAAAAAAACTGCACTCTCCAAAATGAACTAGGAGAACATAGGAGAACAGAGGAGAACACAAAGACAGCGAATGCTCAACTACTATCTCCACAAGGCGCGCGGCGCACGAAAAACTCTCAAAAACAAGAGATAACACTTGCAAAATGTAAATTAAAAGGAAAACTATAATGGTGATAAAATTTAAATTTACTACTCCTATGCCTAGATAACTACTGGGTTTTCTGTCTTCCCAGGACGACTTTTTTAGCACTAATTACAACTCTAGCTAATTGGTCTATGAAAAGAGAAGTACCGGCAACTGGTTAATTATTCGTGTCGATAGCGGGTACCGATACGGTGAAAAAACAGTTACCCCCATACCTGAGTATATATACATGCACTGAACGTTGGGCTGGGGTAAGAAGTATGAAGAAGACGTCTCAATGTCTGTCTTCATGCGCAGCTGATTCATTCCATCGTCGATTTGCATAGCAGGCCCGGCAACTTCCTGAATCAGATCCAACGCGGATTCCTGCGATGAATCGAACACGAGAGTGGGGTAAAGAAACAAATTAGAAGAATGACATAAAAGAAATTCATCTTTGGGAGGGATCCCGGTATCATTCCCAATAGGGTGGCCTAAAGAAAAATTATCAGCATCATTGATAATGATGTAGGTTTCGGCAGTATCAATATTGGTCTTGCCCATGATTTGGGGTTCCGTTTCTGGTGCAAAGGTAGATTCCCCTTCACCTTGAGGGTTTTCCTCCTTCATATGGATGTAATCAATACAAAGATCTCCTGCCTCATCCTGCGAAACACTCTCAACAATGCCGTCAGAAGCAGATGTAGTATTATGCACAAAAGAAGGAGAAATAGTGCTCGCACAAGGCTTATGCACCACTACCTCACAAAGAATCGGATCATCACAATGTGATATGAGCACACGAGAGATGGGATCCGCCATGTCAGAGTCTAGATTAACAACACATCTAATATCTGTATCCAAATCATTCCCTTCAAAGCATGGAGGAGATATGGGTACATAACTAGATGTTGAAGGTGTGCTACCAAAAGTAGGAGTTGGGATGATCCGGATGTCCGACTCGTCATCCTCTTCCACTTGGCGAAAAAACTCGGCATAATATAATCCTTCAAAGCATGGTAATAGACATTGTTTTGTATTCTTCTTTGGTCCAAATAGGACCGGAGATGAATTCAGAAACGCTATTTGCGGGGTAGAAGGATAACCATAGGACTTAGGCACATTGTAAGGGTTACCGTGTGATTTCAGCATCCGATACATTTAGTCTAAGGTACTAGGGACACCATCTCCTGATGGGCATCTATCACTAGCATGGGAGATATCTCCACACCAGCGACAACGGATGTTGAATGCACCCCACATTGCATGAAGATACACAGATCCTACAGAAAGAACCAAATGCATAAAATACTACACCTAGCAATAAACGATTGCAGCACCCTATAATAAAAACAAGAAAAAGGGATAAACAACAAAAACAAACAAAAAAGAAAAATAGAGGAAATGTTTACAAGCAATTTCCCTAACAAAACATCACAGCGCCCTTTACAGTCCCTGGCAACGACGCAAAAAACTTGATGCGATTTCGGCAAGTGCACCGGTCGTACAAGTAATAAAATTGGGAGAGACTCCCGAATATCGTTCTCAGAGGACTGCAAGTTGGGTTGTATGAATCCTTGTTAGGGAAACGATTATATAGATTCTTAAACACTTAATGAAAAAGGTGTTTTGATGGTGGTTTTCCTAAGTTAGCAACAGAGAATGAAAATGCGGGCCCAGAGCTCCGCTTCGCTTGGCGGATTGGAATGCAGGCCGTGATGCCGTGCTTCGGTGAGCGGGTGGACGACAAGGCTAGCGGATGAGTGTCGTAGGCACCTCGTCGCGGAACACGCACTAGCAATTGCTAGTGCGGAGCACTACAAAGCGGTGGAGTGGATGGCGGACTACGACGCTCCTCAAATCTCATAAACCACAAAAGATCTCAAAAACATGAAATCATATTAACTAAAACACAATGTTTATGAACATCATCCACAATAACAAACACATACAAGGAGAAATCTGAAGCAAAGCGCAGGGGAAAAGAGGAAACCGAAGCTCGAAGACTATGCTGAAGATTCTCAGCCGGAATCGTAGGGTTGTCAAGCCTCGTTCGTGCTCAGTCTTCAGTTGCGTCCGGGGTCCGGAGGAGCTGTCACCTTCCTCTACTTTTACCCGTCTTATTTGTGGTATAGCTCGAGGTAACTCTTATTCTACACCTTGAATGCAGTGAAAGCTCTCCGTCTATGGCGTTCTTGAGCTCAAGGATGATGGAGGAGGCCAAGGAGGGAGCTTTGGCAGAAGATTTGCAAGCCAAAGGTCACTGGAGCTCCTCCTAGGTCAAACGGTGGTGGAGAGGCGAACTGGGAGAAAATGGCGGGCTTCTGAAGCTTTTCCCGTAGGGGATCTGGATTGCAGCAGATTTCCTGCCTTATATACTAAACAGTCAGAAATTTAGTCACGCACGGGAGAACGCACGACCGTGCGCTGCCCGTGCATTATTTAACAAATAAACTGACTTGAGGAAGAAGCAGCAGCGCCCGTGCATTATACTCGCGCATGGGCGAATCTGCCCGTGCGTAAAAATGCACGAACAGATTCAGATTGGCAAAAAAATAGTCGAAACAGGCGATCGTGCGTTTCCTTTACGCACGGGCGAATCCGCCGGTGCGTAAAAACGCATGAATAAATTTAGATCACTGGTTTTCTACCCAGATGATGGCGCACGACCATAGCCGTCTGTGCGTCAAGAAAACACACGACCGTGTGATATACACAATCATGATTTTTGGGCAAAAGGAGATGATCCAACCACCTGCAAGCATATCAATCCGGCTGGGAATACACATCCATCACCAATCAAACATAGAAAAAAGGATTAGGGAGCACCATATGCTTACCACCAATAACATGGGGCGCAGATGCACACCAAAATGGACTTAAAAGGAGCACGAAGCACACAAGTGCGCATGAATGAGCATAAGAGAAATAAATGCAATAATAGCTCGAAAATGACGCACATGAGAGTGACAACTAGCCCGGATGAGTCCATAAAAGTGTATATAAATGGGACTCATCACGCGGTCAGGAGTGCGAGGTCGTGGTAGGTGGAAATGGATACACAACTAATCCTCGCTCGCACTCTTCCTCTGCCCGGCAAGCCCCACAACAATGCATGAAAACTTTGTTTAATCTCGATGGACAATCTTGCACTTTTTTCTTTCTTATTAACTATTTCTCGCCTGCTGCCGAGTCTTTCGCGCACTTATTATTTGTTTATGCGACGTAATAGCTAGTGATGCTCGCTCTGTCTTGTACTTCCGCTTTCTTGCTTGTTGTTCTTGTATGAAAATTCTGTTTATACTAACTTCGCAAGCTGGTCTCGCTCGCTAATATATCTGGGGTTACCTTACATTCTCGCATGCAATCATCACACAAGGTTTTACCTAACCGCACCCCCCTGTCACTTCGACTTCTTTTCCGCGCTTTTCATTTCCTATAAATAGGTCACAACGCTGAACTCACCTACCGTATTTAACACTAGCCTTTCTTATTCCTCTGCCTGCGAGATCTCGCGTTCTCTCCTTCACACCTCTTGCTCTTTTTCTTTTCATCAATGGTGGGCGATGCTAGCGAGGCTAAGGGCCGGCTGAAGTGTGCCTGGGCCTTTACTGACCACACCTTCTTCAACAGCAACCTGACCGAGGCAGAATACCTCGCCGCCATCGCTGACTTTATACCGCCGGGGTTCTCCGCTCGCTGCCCTAGCGAGGATGATGTGATCAATGTCCCCATGCAAGATGAGCTCGCCATCCCTACCGCCCACATTGGGGTCATTACGCGCCTGCCTCTGTGGTCAGAGGTTCTCCAGGTACCTGCCAATCTCGCTTATTTTTACCTTGCCAACCTTTAAGCTCTCGCTCTCTTGTTTAAGACCTCGCGATTTTTCTCGCCAGGTGCTAAAGCACTTCAGTGTGATATTGGGTCAGCTGACCCCCAACGCCATGTCAGTCATCGTTGCGTTCGCATGCTACATGCGAGAAGAACGCATCGAGTTCAGCTTACCGGTCTTCCGGAAACTGTTCTCCTTCAGGGCCTACAAGGATGGCACCGCCTACTTCGTGGGCTCGGGGCTCAAGGTCATCGAGACTGTTGGAACCCTAGTTTTGATTTGAGTTAGGATCCATCTTTATGGTCTATGTTTATATCATAACACATATTGTATAAACTAGATCAAATCTCATTAAGACAGAAGAAACAGAAAAGAATATAATATAAACTGCGATCGATGAAAGGCTAGCAGCGCTCGATGAAATATCAAGGAAGCTGCGATCGACGAAAAGCTAACTGCGATTGACGAAAGTTCTCTGAAGCTGCATTTGATGAAAACCAAGCAGCGCTCGATGAAAGGACTCTGAAGCTGCGTTCGACGAATTTCAAGCAGCGCTCGACGAAAGGACTCTGAAGCTGCGTTCGACGAAATCCAAGCAGCGCTCGACGAAAGTTCTCTATGCAGTTAATCAATGATCAGATCGAAAAAACGTCGAGCTCAGCCCGACGAACTTCAAGCTGAGATCGACGAAATATTATCAGCTTTATAAAATATCATTTCTCAGTTCGACTACATTTCTATATGTTGTCAGATCTGATAAAGCAATATTTTGAATAGTTTCTCCTTATATATTGATGCCCCTCTTTTGTTTGAATTATCACTGCCTCACATTAATAATATAGCCATTGCAGAACAAATTAATGATATAGCCGTTGCAGAATAGCTTAAATTAAAGATGGCAGTTTATCTTCTCGAGGAGTCCAGTTAATAAAAAGAGACTTTATCTCTTCCCTTTCTAGCAAGGCAAGATAGAAGAGTGAAGAATTGAACATAAAAGAGAGAAGATCTCCAGATTACATACAGACAGAGAAAGCATAAAGAAGATATACACAGAGAACAACATATCTTTTATCTATCGTGTTTGCTAACTTTTCTCTGCAGATCATCTTCATCCTGAGACACTCAATCTAGATCATTTGCTCAGGATCTCAACTGCAGAAGAAGAAGAAAGGAGTTACTACATTCTAGAGAAGAAGCTTCCTCACCTGATCATCAAACACTAATCAAATCAGGGGGAGCTCTTCAACATCATCAAGGATTCTCTAGAGTCTTCTCAGAAAGAGAAGAACAATATATTTTCTGTTTTCTTTTAACTGTATAAAGAGTTATAACTCCCTTCAAAAGTTGCAGCCACTGGTGGCAGGGAGCCTGATCAAAAACCTGTAGTTGGGTTAGAGTACCTGATCAAAAGCTCACTTGGTGTGTGGACACCTGATCAAAACTCCCTTGGTGGCAGGGCACCTGATCAACAACCTTTAGTGGAATCCTACCAAGTGTGGTAGAAGAGTAGAAGTACCCAGGTTTAGTGGGGAACTACTATAAAATTCATGTGTCGTCTGTGTTGTGCTTATTTTGCTGTGATGTGTGCTGTGTTTCCTTATTTTATTTTATAGATCACTCTACAATACACATATAAGTAACACTATTTTAATTCCGCTATAAAATTAAGTGAAAAGTTTTTAATACTCTATTCACCCCCCCCCCCCCCCCCTCTAGAGTAAATCTAAGATCTAACCTCACTTTCAGAGACTGTCAACAAGAGCCATTACTGGGCTTAGAAGTTCCTGTTCGTCAAAGGGAACTTCGGCAACGTTCCCTTCACGCCAATCCAGCACGGCGAGAGCACCTACCCCCTCACCCCCCCCCCCCCCCCACCACCCCGGCTCTCGACGGCCACGATGCCGCCCTGTTCCAGTTCTTCAACAAGAAGAACTTCGACGTAGTCCACCTCCGCCGAAACCTCGACTCGCTGCCGCCGGTGCTCCCTGGGGAGGGTATGTATCATGCTTGTTCTCCTATTTCTTCTTTAAGGCTTTCACCGAATATTTTTAATTATTACATCATTACAGGTGAGCGAGACCTCCCTGTCCATCCTCCTTACGCGAGCAACCGGTCAGTTCCTGCAGGCCTCGCTCTCGCGGCCATGGGAGAGGATGCCTGCCATGAGACTCCCGGCCCTACTGCTCCGCCTAGCAGGAAGAGAGCCGAGTCTTCCGGCTGCAAGGATCCCTCCTCGCAGCCCTCGTAGAAGAAGAAGAAAAAGAAGGATCCCCTCACCTCTAAGAAGGGAAAGGGGCATGCTGATGCCTCCCTGAGCAAAATCTCACTGGCTGACCTTCCTGAGGAAAGGGAAGCCAGCGAGCCGCTCGAAGAGGTCGCCAAGATCTCCTCCCTACTAGTGCTGATCAACCACTAGAACTTTGGTCTCGGCCAAAGGCACAAGGACGAGGCAGACGAGTACCTGCTATACTGGAATCCTGAGGTCAACAAGGCCACCATCTCCACCCTCCTTCCCTCTTAGGTGGAGCAGGCGATAGTTAATGGGCATGCATTCTCGCTCTCCTTCAGACTTTATGGCTGCGAGGATGCCTCAGTCTTTAAGACTGAGATCGTGAGGACCCTGTCTAATGAAAGCGCGCGAGCCCAGCTCCGTTCCTTTGAGCTCGCCCATATGATGGGTCGGCGATGCCTTCAGCTGGAGCGCCATAAAGAGGAGCTCGCCCTGGCCTACAAGAATTCTTCTTCCGAGATCACGAGTCTAAAAGAGAGGTTGTTCACCTCCGATGAGATCCTCTCCGGCCACCAGGAAGGAGAGGTAATTCTTCGAGCTCTCGCATCCCTCCTTCTCTAACCACGCATCCCTGGCTTACCTACTCTTTTCTTTACAGGATGTCGAGACCTCCAGGGAGCTTCACACTCGCATCTCCAGCTTAGAAAATAGTTCCCTGGGTTGAAAGCATACAATCATGAGCTGATCCGCGCCGCCCTTCACCCGTCCCCTCGCTGCCTGAAGAATGATCAGCGAGCCAGGGAGGAAGAATGCCGAGAAGCCTCCGTCACCGTAGAGCGGTACATCTTTCGGGCCATGCAGGGAGCTGGCCTGCTATTTGCCGAGGCAGCCGACCTGACGATCGAGGATGTGGTCCCGGAGCTGTTCATGCCAGCCCCGCCACCTGCGGATAACGAGGACGAGCCGTCCGCCGGAGATCATTAAACTTGTATATATTTTTCTTTTTATTCTCTATACTTTTTGCTGGCGAGATCGCCGCGACATATATAACAGACTTTTATGAAATAGAAATGAATTTTTGCCCACTTATTCATTGTATTCTCGCTTTCTATGTATGCTGCTTTTTTCGCATTTATATTACTCTACTCCTTTGCCATTGCATTCGCCGTGCTCGCACCCGCCTACCGCGTAGTTGCCTAGCTTCGGCCTAGAACGCATACTCACCACATTAGTTCTCGTCCTTTTGGCCTATCTTAGGTTCACGGGTTTCGAGATCAGCCCTCCACATCTCCATCTCGCGTGGAGTGAACATTTCCCCCACCCCCTTTTGACTTCGGCGAGCGAGATCCCTATATGACCTCTCGCACTGTTCTTTGGGATTTGAGTGATCCTTCTTTTGCACCTTCTATGCCAGCGAGTACTCGGCCTGCCCGCCTGGGCCGGTGACTTTGCTTACTTTCCCCACAATTTTCTGCGAGGACCCTATTTCTTGAGGGGCCTTCTGCCAATTGCATGTGGGATGAGCTCCCCCCCTTCTCTTATTGTGCGAGATCATCCCTTCTCGCCGAGCGAGAAGGCCCTAATTTGGTAACACTGTCGGCCTCTCCGTAAGATCAACCTGACCTACCGGCTAGTGAGAGCCTGACGGCGGAGTCATCCGGGGCCTTCCAGCATCAAAGGACTTGTCACCTTGCCAGCCTCTCTAGAGATCAACCTGACCCACCGTCTATGAGAGCTCGGCAGTGGAATCGATCTGGGCCATTCCAGCGCCAAAGAACTTGTTATCTTGCTAGCCTCACCAGAGATCAACCCGACCCACCGCCTATGAGAGCCTGGCAGCGGAATCGATCTAGGGCATTCCAGCACCAAAGAACTTGTTACCCTGCCAGCCTCTCTAGAGATTAACCTAATCCACCGTCTATGAGAGCCCGACAGTGGAATCGATCTGGGGAATTCCATCACCAAAGAACTTGTTACCTTGCCAGCCTCTCCAGAGATCAACCTGACACACCGTCTATGAGAGCCCGGCAGCGGAATCGATCTGGGGCATTTCAACACCAAAGAATTTGTTACCCTGCCAGCCTCTCTAGAGATCAACCTGACCCACGCTCTATGAGAGCCGGACAGTGGAATCGATCTAGGGCATTCCAGCACCAAATACATTGTTACCTTGTCAGCCTATCCAGAGATCAACCTGACCCACCGTTATGAGAACCAGGCAGAGGAATTGATCTGGTGCATTCCAGCACCAAATAACGTGTTACCCTGCCAGCCTCTCCAGAGATCAACCTGACCTACAGTCTATGAGAGCCCGGTAGCAGAATAGATCTCAGGCATTCCAGCACCAAAGAACTTGTTAGCTTGCCAGCCTCTCAAGAGATCAACCTAACCCACCTTCTATGAGAGCCCGGCAGTAGAATCGATCTGGGGCATTCCAGCACCAAAGAACTTGTTACCTTGCCAGCCTCTCTAGAGATCAACCTGACCCACCGTCTATGAGAGCCCGACAGCGGAATCGATCTGGGGCATTCCAGCACAAAAGAACTTGTTACCTTGCCAGCTTCTCCAGAGATCAACCTGATCCACCTCCTTTGAGAGCCCGGCAGCAGAATCGATCTGTGGAATTCAAGCGTCAAAGAACTTGTTACCCTGCCAGCCTCTCTTGAGATCAACCTGACCCACCGTCTAAGAGAGCCCAGCAGCGGAATCGATCTGGGGCATTCCAGCACCGAAGAACTAGTTACCTTGCCAGCCTCTCTAGAGATCAGCCTGACCCACTGTCTATGAGAGCCCATCAATGGAATCGATCTGGGGCATTCCAGCACCAATGAATTTGTTACCCTACCAGCCTCTCCAGAGATCAACCTGACCCACCGTCTATGAGAGCCCAGTAGTGGAATTGATCTGGGGCATTCCAGTACCAAAGAACTTGTTACATTGCCAGACTCTCCAGAGATCAACCTGACCCACCGTCTATGAGAGCCCGGCAGCGGAATCGATCTGGGGCATTCTAGCACCTAAGAACTTATTACCTTGCCAGCCTCTCTAGAGATCAACCTGACCCACCGTTTATGAGAGCCTGGCAGCGGAATCGAACTGGAGCATTCCAGCACCAAATAACTTGTTATCTTGCCAGCCTCTCCAGAGATCAACCAGACCCACTGTCTATGAGAGCCCGACATCGGAATTGATCTGGGGCATTCCAGCACCAAAGAACTTGTTACCCTGCCAGCCTCTCCAGAGATCAACCTGGCCCACCATCTATGAGAGCCCGGCAGCGGAATCGATCTGGGGCATTCCAGCACCAAAGAACTTGTTACCTTGCCAGCCTCTCTAGAGATCAACCTGAACCACCATCTATGAGAGCCCAGCAGCGGAATTGATCTGGGGCACTCCAGCACCAAAGAACTTATTACCCTGTCAGCCTCTCCAGAGATCAACCTGACCCACCGTCTATGAGAGCCCGGCAGCGAAACTGATCTGGGGCATTCTAGCACCAAAGAACTTGTTATCTTGCCAGCCTCTCCAGAGATCAACCTGACCCACCGTCTATGAGAGCCCGGCAGCAGAATCGATCTGGAGCATTCCAGCATAGAACACTTGAAGATTCCTACTTAGAAACAACTTCAAAATCAATATATGGAAAGTAAAACATACAACAAGTCAATTACAGAAACATTTAAGGATAGAATCGCTTCAAATCATCCCCACTCCTAGCTCGGCCGAGAGGTACCCCTTCCACATCTTGGAGGTGGTACCCTGCCGACTTAAGCACTTCGCTTACAATGTAAGGCCCCTCCCAATTGGGGTCAAGTTTACCTACCGCGGCTCCTCTCCCGACCGCATCGACCTTCTTCAGGACCAAGTCCCCTTTCTCGAACTGTTTTATTCTGATATGTTGGTCAAAGTATCTGGCCATCCGCCTCTTGAACTCCTCTTGTCAGATGGTGGTGAGATCCCGTAGTTCCTCCACCAAGTCCAAGGATAAACTTTGATCCTCTTCATTCTCCACCCACCATTCGTCATCACCTTCCCGCGCAGCGACTATCCGTGGGGACTTCACCTCGAATTCTATAGGAAGCATGGCCTCAGACCCATGAGAGAGTTTGAAAGGAGTCTCCCCGGTGGCCATGTTCGGAGTGGTTCTCCAGGCCCAGAGGACCGAGGGAAGCTGCTCTACCCAATTGCACCTGAAGTTCTCAACCTTCTTTTTGAGCAAATTCACGATGATTTTGTTTGCCGCCTCCACTTGCCTATTGCTCCTTGGGTGGTGGACTGATGCAAATCAAAGATCTATGCCAAGCTGAGTGTAGAAGCTGCCGAACTCATCGCTGGCGAACTGTGGCCCATTGTCCGTCACTATGGCTAGTGGGAGTCCGTGCCTGCAAATTATTTCACCCCAAACAAAATTTCTCACTACTTGGGATGTTACCTTGGCCAGCGCCTTCACATCCATCCACTTGGAGAAGTAGTCAATCATTACCAGCAGGAACCTTCTCTGACCACTCGCATGGGGGAAGGGACCAACCGAATCTAGCCCCCATATCGCGAATGGCCACGGAGTTGTGATGGTCCGGAGCCTCTGAGCCAGGAGAAGCTAAAGTGGAGCATAGACTTGACACTTATAGCACTTATTTGCAAACTCCGCTGCATCCTTGCTAAGGGTAGGCCAGAAAAAACCTTGCCTCATCACCCTTCCTTCCAATGTCCTTCTCCCTGAGTGGCTGACACACTCCCCTGAGTGGATCTCTTCCAAGACCCTCGGGACCTCCCCCTCGGCTACACAGCGGGCGAGGAGTCCCGAAAGGGTCTTACGATATAGCCTACCTGCATGCATGGAGTAATAGGCTGATTTGTACCTGAGCCGCCGCTTGTCCACCTCCCCTTCGGGGAACTTTCCTAATGTTAGGAAGGTGACGATGGGACTCATCCACAACTCTTGCTGGTCTATCTCCATCAGCTCACCTTCCTTTATGGATGGTCGGAAGAGCTCCGACAGCGTCCCCCCTGCTCGGGGACCAAACTTGGCCAGAAGGTCTGCCGGGGTGCTCTCCTCCCTTGGCACATGTTTGATGGAAAAAGTGCGGAACTGCCCGATTACCCCCTTGACCTTCTCCAGGTAGCGTTGGAGGGTTGGCTCCTTTGCCTCGAATTCCCCCTGATCTGGCATGCCACCACCATGGAGTTCGTCGAGACCTCCACATCTTGCACACCCAACTCCCGGGCCAGTCGCAAGCCTGCTATCACCGCCTCGTACTCAGCCTGGTTGTTGGTGATAGGGAAATGAATGTTGATGGCCTGCTCAATCCTTGTCCCCTGTGGGCTCACCAGGATAACTCCTCCTCCAAAGGAGTGCTTCCCCGATTCCCCATTCACTAACATCTTCCAAGCCTCCGAGTGGGGCGCCTCCTGCTCCTCCACCACGGTCATGTAATCTGCAAGGAAATCCACCACCGCCTGTGCCTTTATTGATAACCTTGGCGCAAACGAGATATCAAACTCGCTTAGTTCCTTGGACCAATTGGCCAACCTTCCCGAGTGCTCTACCCCTTCCATGACGTTGCGAAGGGGGTGGTCGGTTACCGCCTTGATTGAATGTCCTTGGAAATAAGGCCGGATCTTTCGGACCGACACCACCAAGGTGAAGGCCAACTTCTCGATGATGGGATACCAGAGCCCCGCCTTCCTCAGCACTCGGCTGAAGTAGTAGATTGGAAACTGCCTTCTGCCTTCCTCCCAGACTAGAACTGAATATACTGCCTCGGATCCTACCCCCAGGAATAAGGATAGGTCCTCTCCCTACCTTGGCCCCTGGAGCAGAGGAACCTGAGTGAGCTATCCCTTCAATGCTTGAAAAGCCTCCTCACACTCTGAGGTCCATTCGAATTTTTGGTTCCCTCTCAGCACCTTGAAGAAGGGTGCACACTTTTCTCCTGCCCGGGAGAGGAATCTACTGAGACCGGCCAACTTCCCCATGAAGCGCTGAACCTCCTTGGCGTTTCTTGGCGATCCCAGTTCCATGATGGCCTTGACTTATCTGGATTAAGCTCCACCCCGGCTGGGGTGAGCAAGTGACCTAGGAACTTCCCCCTGCTAGCCCCGAAGACACACTTCTGGGGATTGAGTTTCATTGTGTACTTCCGTAAGGTCCCAAATGTCTCATTGAGGTCCCAGAGGTGGGATTGGAGGTCTTGGCTTTTGATCATGAGAACATCTACATAGACCTCCAGGTTCCTTCCCTTCTGTTCTCAGAAGACCCTATCCATCATCCGTTGATATGTTGCCCCTACATTTTTTAGCCCAAAGGGCATCATTTTGTAGCAATAGCACCATTGTGAAATTTTCCGTAGATCTAGGAGTGAGCAGGAATTGAACAACTAAAAGTTCAAGCCAATCAACCAGAAGCACATGAAGCAAACACAATCTTTATTGATCAAGCAAAATTCTTCATTACAGGGCGAGGTATACATGGCGAGACATGATTTCCCCAGTACACAAAAAATAGAAGAGAAAAACAAGCTGAAAAGATAACCAGCGGTCTGCCAACTGAGACCGCCTGACCGCTCAACCTGACAGTCCGCTCGGCTAGAGAACAAGACCGCCCGAACTGCCTGCCTGCGACTTGAACAACACTAACTGAGAACCCCGCAAACTCCCGAACTCCACTGATCCTCCCGAACTCCAACAACCCGCACTGCAAACCGCGAGACCGCCCGAACACCTTCAAAAGAGGAGGTGACCGCTGCTACCTGATGAGTCCCATTTATATACACATTTATGGACTCATCTGGGTCATATTTCTAGTCGATGCACCACACTTTAGGCATGTTTACGATCATATTTGTTATTCCCTGCTAGGTGCACTCTTAGGCCCGTTTCGGTGTGCATTTGTGCTCCTTGTTATTGGGGGTAAGCACATGGTGTTCCCCAATCCTTTTTCTGTATTTATTTGGTGCTGGAGGTGTATTCTCAGCTGGTATGTCTTATGTGCAGGTGGCCAGATCGTCCAGTTTTCACCCAAAATTTATGTCTATGCATATCGCACGGTCGTGCATTTCCTTGACGGACGGACAGTTGCGATCGTGCGTCTACATCTGGGCAAAAAATGGACAATCTGAGTTTAGTCGTGAATTTTTACGCACTGGCGGATTTGCCCGTGCGTGAGTAAAACGCACGGTCGACCTTTTTCCTCCTGTTTTTAGTCATTCTGAATTTACCCATGCATTTTTACGCACGGGCGGATTTTTCCGTGCGTGAGTAAAGCGCACGGGCGGCGCAGCGTCTCCCTCAAGTCAGAATTTATCATTTAATAATGCACGGTTCACGCACGGTCGTGCGTTCGACGGTGCGTGTCCATTTTTCTACCTGTTTAGTATATAAAGCAGGATAAGCCGCAGTCAACAGGAGAGCCCTCGAGGGAGCAGGTGATCAGGTCCTTCCCACCGTTTTTGAGGTCTGAAGGCTTCTCCTTCACCTCCACCACCAAGGATACCATTTTCCGGCGATTTCTTCAACCATTCTTCCATCCGGGAGAGTTAGCCAGCATTCTCCGCCACTAGTTCAAGCATTCCTCATCGTGGGAATCCATAGAAGTGCTGCAGATCATTAGAGCGGTGACAGCCTGCTTCGAGTCCGCACACCATCTGAGGGCCGAGCCTGGAGAGAGCCCGACAACCTCTCATTCCGGCCGAGAACCCAAGATGCGGTGATATCTTCTGCTTGGTCCTCTCTAAACTTGATACTTATGTTTTCTCTTAGTGTGTTGTAATGTACTATTGTTAGAGTAATTATTTAAATCCTTGCTTGTTCATGTGCAATGACGCAGTGGTATGAGAATAGCTTTTCCTTCTTGTTGTGATTTTCTGAGTCCTTTGTGTGAAGAAGCCACCTAGCAATTGCTAGTGGTGATGTTTGCGAAGAGGTGTGTGCGACCCTCATTTGTCATAGTTACCTTCCGTCCACGCGCCACCTGAAGCACGGCATCGCGGCCATTGCATCCATCCCACCTTGTGAAGCAGAGTTTTGACCCGCATCTATCTTTTCCGCACTAGCTTAGGAAACCAATCACAAAGTCCTTGTTGTTATTTTCTTCGCTCGTATAACAATCGATTCACCATGCGTTTCGTTCACCAGAACCTACATTCCTTGAGAGGCGATATTCGGGGAAGAGATTCCCAAATTTATTACTTGACAGCGACCGGTGCACTTGCCGAATGCGCATCAAGTTTTTGGCGCCGTTGCCGGGGAATGCAGGCGTGTAACGCTTTGTGTTGTGAATCATTGTTATAGGAGCAGTTGTTTTTTATTTTTGTTTTCTTTGTGTCTTCTTTTTGTGTATGCAGAGGCAAGCCAGAAGGGAATTAGTACCCTTTGATCCGGAGATTGAATGTACTGCGCGCGCACTAAGGCGTGCTGCAGCCGTGCATGCAGCTATGGGAGATAATATGGAACTTAGAGGTATGCCGAGAGTACCCAATGATCGGGAAGAAGTGAATCCTGGAGTACCCCATATGGGGCAAAATCATCTAAGGGATGAGCAGGAGGCGGTTAGGCCGAGGCCCCGGACCATGAGAGATTATACCACTCCAACAGTTGGGAGTGTGTATCCAGGATTTGGGCCTAACATCATGAATAACCAGTTTGAGATCAAACCGGCCATCCTGAACATCATCCGCAACAACGCTCAGTTCTCTGGGATGCCTAGTGAAGACCCACATCTTCACTTGGCGGAGTTCGCCGACATTTGCGGTACCTTCCGGTATGCAGGAATTACTGATGAAACAGTCAAGATGAGACTGTTCCCTTTCTCGTTGCGTGACAAAGCCAAGGTTTGGCTTCATTCAATCCCTCTAGGAACTGCTGCCACTTGGGACGCGCTTGCGTCCAAATTTCTCGCCAAATTCCACCCGGTGGACAAAATTGTGAGCCTTCGGTGGGAGATCGCCACTTTCCAGCAAGCTGAGCAAGAAACTCTCGCAGAAGCTTGGGAGCGTCTTGGTGACCTCCTTCGCAAATGCCCAAATAACGAGCTCCAGCCGTGGAGCATCGTGGAAACCTTCTAATTCGCCATCGAGCCCAACCACCAGGCAATGATTGACGCTGCTGCAGGAGGGACCTTGATGAACCATACGCCGGAGGAAGCTCTCAGAATTCTGCAGGACACTGCCTCACACAGCACCTTCTGGACCGCTGGGAGAAATGCGCCGAGAAGCGCTCGGGGACTGCTCGTGGTGGACTCATTAATTCTCGCTGCTGCGCCCACGACTAACATTTCTTGTGAAGTATGCGGAGGCGGTGGTCACCACGCATATGAGTGCCCAGGTAGCGGGCTATCAGGTGAATTCTCTCAGCTTAATTTAAATGAATCGGTAAATTTTGTAGGAAACCAAGCTAGGGGGCACCCTATGACAATGCCTATAATCCGGGTTTGAGGAATCACCCGATCTTTTCCTGGAATCAAAATACTGCAGGCCAACGATGGCAACCGGGCCAGCATCAATACGATGCTCAAGCGTCCGGAAGCCAACCGAGGCCGCCTCATCCGGGTTATAATCAAGGCGCCCCTGCCCCAAAGAAAAGTAATCTGGAAGAAATGATGGAGAAGTTCATTGAAGCCGCCAGCTCTAGTTTGGCAAACCAAACCGCGTCCATGCATAACTTGGAGACGCATTTGGGCCAATTGGCTCAAGTGCTAACCGAGCTTTCGCAAGGGACCCTTCCCAGTATTACTGAAAAAATCCAATTAACCAAGGGAAGAGTCTCTCCGATGCGGGAGTGAGTGACCCAAATGAGTTGGTGATCGCATGCTCCATTAATAATATTGAAACGGCGGCCCTATGTGATTCCGGATCATCTCGCAACATCCTTGCATTGCAGGATGTTGCTAAATTAAAACTTGAAATGAACACAGATGATCGGAAATCCCTAGTGCTTGCTAATGGGACTGTCATTCAGGCAGAGGGAGAAGTAAGGAATGTGAAAGTTACAATCGAAGGGACGATCGTGGTTGCCAACTTCCAAGTTTTGGGACCAAGTCAGAATAAATCTATTCCCATCTTGGGAGTACCATTCTTAAAAGAGAGCGGTGCCACCTTAGATTTTTCTAAGGGGTGTGTTGTCTTATCTTGTAAGGTAACACCCCCCACTTACCCCAAGATTGTTTCCGAAGCAGTAATCTGCTCTCCCCTTGTTATCACTATTGAATCATCTAGTGACGCAGAAGCAAGGAAAGAAAAAGGATTGCTAGAAGGAGAGAAGAAAGAAGAGGAGTTGCGGGTCGTGAATGAAGAGGTGATAAAGGCAGGAGAAAGCGGTGAGACCCAAGCGCTGAACGTTGAGAGAGAAGGCGGAGCAAAGCGCCTTATGCACAATTTTTTGAGTCATAATGACCACTGTAAACATTTTAAATAGGTCCATTGGGCTGATCTAGTTGTCACTGTGGCAACGGAAGTGATGCCACCGACCACCAAGGTGGGAAGTTCTGACGACTATCAATGTTGGCGCTCTCCAACTGTGGAGAAGCTGAAGCAAGAAAGATTGTTGCGTGGAGCACGCTCTGCTGCCCTCCGGCGCGAGAAGGAGGAGGTTAGGGGCAAGGGGGAGACATCCTCCTTGGGCCCTAAAGCCTTCACGTCCTTCCCATCTCGCGTGGCTGGGGAGAACCACCACAAATCAGCATACAGATGATGCGTGATGGGGTCTCCAGGTTTTGTTTGTGTTGTTTCTTCTGTCTGATTTCGTGCTTTGTTATATTACATTGCTGTGTTGTGTTTTTATTAAGTATGGAACAATTTTATAACTGCTGCTATCAAACTGTAATACAGGTATTTAGTCCACCTTTAAGGACGTTATACAAAAGGGCTTCTTGGGAGACAACCCATGGGAACCACCCAGTTCCGTTTGCTTAGTCTATTTCTTTTTGTCTTGTTATTTTTCTTTTTTCTAACATCGCAGGTTAAAGCTCTCGCGTGGTGGATGCCGAAGGAGAAAAATTTAAAGAAGGAATTACCGCACTTCTGGCATGCTCATTTATGAGCATAGGTCCACTCTCCCCCTATTCTCCTTATTCCAGAATTCCTTATTTTATTTAGTTTTGATCAAGTCTGGGGGAGGGATCGAGCTATGCACGTGCACACACTTTGTATAGCATGTTAGAATGTGCTGAGTTAGGAATTTTCAATTGTATTGTGCACACTGCATACACTTGCACCTAGTACACGTGCACTTAATCATGCGTGCTTATTGGGTATTGCTGCGAGGTTCCCCGCTCGTAAGAATTGGATTGTTAGTGTAGGAGTGAGGAGTAGAGAAAAATGTCGACTCGAGTAGTGCTCTAGTCGAGTGCTCCCGTCAAGCCTAGAAATTCAATTAGAGTAGAATAAAATTCAATGTTGTAATTTAAGTATTTCTATTATAGTAGCTGCAATTTATTTTACTTTAGTGGTGAATCCGGTGAATGCAACAGTAGCATAGGGTCGAGTGTAGCTGTACTAGTAGTAGCTTTTTACTAGGGTCGGAAGGAAGGACAACCTTTTTCGGTGGCTAGAACTTGCACTAGGCGACTCTTGAAATGATTACGTTGAAGTACTCGTTATAAAGTGTGATATAAGCCATTTCATGATCCGTTTGTGCTTTTGAAATCCTTACCAATGTAATCACCTTTGCAAGCCCACTTGAGCCTACCTTTCCTCCTTGTTTAGCTCCACCAAAATGTCACCAAAGCCATACGGCCAAGCCCATTTTCGCACCAACAAATGAGCTGAAAGAAATTTATATATCTATCATGTTTGGTGTCATCTCCGTGTTGTATGATAGCTTTGAAAAAGCTGAAGGAGAAGTTTTTAGTGTGCCTACAAAAGAATTTCTGTCGAGAAAAGAAAAAAAAAGAAAAAGAAGAAAATTTGTTCAAAATGAACTTTCAATTACATTCTCTCGACAGAAACAAAGTATGATAGGCTTAGCACACACCTAGTGTTCAGTTGAAGTCTGGGGGTGTTGTGTACTTCTTGAAAATGTTGTATTTGTGATTGTAATTCTCTTCAGTGCTCAGTTATGTTGAATGCGATTCCCATTGTCCTTCTACTTATCTAGCCTAAACTCAACCTAAGCCCAATCCTAACCCATAAGTCCTATTGATTTTAGATACGAGTCGTCTCATGCAGTAGAGAGAGTGTGAACGTGCAAGCCTATGGACACCGACTTTGATGGATTTCTTAGGAGTTTGTATCGAGCTTTGATTCAAGTAAAACTCTACTCATTAGTCACGCTATTTTCCCTTTTGCGCGACCGAAAGATTCACCAGGATTCACCATCCAAGTAAATTAGATTTCAAATTGCTGTTTTAGAAATAGTTAAATATAATTTTGAGTTAAATTCTATTCTAATGTATTTCTACGCCCGTGAGCATGCGACTTCGCATGAGTCTCCACCACTCAATCATACTCTAACATCCAATTGTTTCGATAGGAGAGCGGAGTAGTTTTCCCGATACGTGCAAATGGTTAAGTCTGGGGGTGTGATGAGTCTCATTTATATACACATTTATGGACTCATCCGGGCCGTAATTCTGGTCGATGCACCACACTTTAGGCATGTTTACGATCATATTTGTTATTCCCTGCTAGGTGCACTCTTAGGACCGTTTCGGTGTGCATTTGCGCTCCTTTTTATTGGGGGTAAGCACATGGTGTTCCCCAATCTTTTTTCTGTGTTTATTTGGTGCTGGAGGTTTATTCCCAGCTGATATGTCTTATGTGCAAGTGGCCGGATCATCCCATTTTCCCCCAAAATTTATGTTTGTGCATATCGCACGGTCGTGCGTTTCCTTGATGCACGGACGATTGAGATCGCGCGTCTGTATCTGGGCAGAAAACGGACAATCTGAGTTTAGTTGTGCGTTTTTACGCACGGGCGGATTTGCCCGTGCGTGAGTAAAATGCATTGTCGACCTGTTTCCTCCTGTTTTTAGTCATTCTGAATTTACCCGTGCGTTTTTACGCACGGGCGGATTTGCCCGTGCGTGAGTAAAAGGCACGGGCGGCGCAACGTCTCCCTCAAGTCAGAATTAATCATTTAATAACGCACGGTTCACGCACGGTCGTGCGTTCGACCGTGCGTGACCATTTTTCTGCCTGTTTAGTATATAAAGTAGGATAAGCCGCAGTCAACAGGAGAGCCCTCGAGGGAGTGGGAAATCAGGTCCTTCCCGCCGTTTCTGAGGTCTGAAGGCTTCTCCTTCACCTGCACCACCAAGTATACCATTTTCCGGTGATTGCTTCCACCATTCTTCCATCCGGGAGCGTTAGCAAGCATTCTCCGCCACTAGTTCAAGCATTCCTCGTCGTGTGAAGCCATAGAAGTCCTGCAGATCATTGGAGCGGTGACAACCTGCTTTGAGTCCGCACACCATCTGAGGGCCGAGCCCGGAGAGAGCCCGACAACCTCTCATTCCGGCCGAGAACCCAAGATGCGATGATATCTTCTACTTGGTCCTCTCTAAACTTGATGCTTGTGTTTTCTCTTAGTGTGTAGTAATGAACTATTGTTAGAGTAATGATTTAAATCCTTGCTTGTTCATGTGCAATGACGATGTGGTATGAGAATAGCTTTTCCTTCTTGTTGTGATTTTCTGAGTCCTTTGTGTGAAGAAGCCACCTAACAATTGCTAGTGGTGATGTTTGCGAAGAGGTGTGTGTGACCCTCATTCGTCACAGTTACCTTTCGTCCACGCGCCACCTGAAGCACGGCATCGCGGCCGTTGCATCCATCCTGCCTTGTGAAGCGGAGTTTTGACCCGCATCTATCTTTTTCGCACTAGCTTAGGAAACCAATCACATAGTCCTTGTTGCTATTTTCTTCGCTCGTATAACAATCGATTCACCACGCGTTTCGTTCACCAGAACCTGCATTCCTTGAGAGACGATATTCAGGGAAGAGATTCCCAAATTTATTACTTGATAGCGACCGGTGCACTTGCCGAATGCGCATCACTACCTGCACAATCCGCAGAAGTTGCACAAGACAAGTTCGATCAGCTAACCGGCCGGTCAAAAAAGAGACCGCAAGAACAGGACGCGAGCTCAGCTTACACTTGGTGCGATTATTTATTTTGCTGCTAAAGTGAATTCTATTTATAGGCGGGCGACCTGATCTAGTCACCTCCCTATGAGATAGAGTCACCACTCTTGACCGCGCGACCAGACCGGTCAACCCGCGCAATCAGCAAAAAGATCCTCCTGCTTAGTGAGCTCGCCGATTTTAACAGAAGCCCCGAGATCATGACAACTCACCCGGTCATGATGCTCACCACCTGTGTTCTCCACCCGACCTCCTCCAGAGACTGCGAACACACCAGGCCGACTAGGACAACAGCCCGACAAGTCGACCAAACACCTGTGACCGCATATACCAGCAGATCGCCGAAAGACCAGCTATGCGAACACAAACCGGAGACCGTGCGACTAAGATGACCTTAGTCCGCGCGCACCACAAAGAGACAGGACAGGCACCAGACCGGGCTGCCCCCACCATGCGATCACAAGCACCAGATCGTGCGGTTACACCGAACAGAATACAGCTTGCCACTGTTGAAATTATTGAAGTGGAGTGGAAGGTGGCCGACGGTCTGAAATTTGGTGACCGTAGTGACCGCGCGGTCTCTATTCTGGTGCTCTGCCGGTCTGGCTCTGCCAGTCTGTCTCTGGCAGTCTGGTGTGACTGGCCGGTTTGTTCCTGTTTGTTTCGGTCTCTTCCCGGGTTGTTCTACTTGGTTGGTCTACCTTCTTCGTAGAAGACCGAGCGGTCTGTTCTTGACCGGGCGGCTTATGCTGGGCGATCTGACGACTTATCTGAAGTCGGTCAGATGTTCTTGGTTTGCTCTTGGTGATCTAAGGAAGAGAGTGTTCTTTTGTCTGCGCGGCTTGTGCGCGGTCTTGTGTTCGCGCGGCTTGTGCGCGGTCTGCTGCTGATCTGCAGTCTTGGACAGGATATTGTCCAAGTGGTATGATCGCGCGGTCTGCTCTGTGAGAATGCTGGCGATCTGGAGGGTGGTGCCTATATCTCTCTTGCGGCAGTGGTGACATTCGTCTTGTCGCCTATAAATAGGGGTGCATGGCCCATCATTCATAACGAGAACTATAAGAACTAGCCTGGGTTATTTCGTGCGTTCTCAACTTTGAGGTCGGGCGGTCTCGGAAGCGAGTTCACTGTTTGTTGTGTTCGCAGGTTTGCGGTCAGCAGGTTGCGGTCTCCTTCCTTGGTTATTTCCCAGCAGCTTGAATAAACAGTTCGGCAGTGGCTCGTCTGCGAACTGGTTTATGATTGTTCTTGTGCTGTTCGCAGTGATCTCAGCGATCTGGCGACCTTCAGCGGTTAGGCGATCTGAGTTGCGGTCTGGCGACAGCTTCTGTTCTTTGTTCAATAAGATCCCGTTCGTGTGGTCTGAGGTGGCGTCTTGCAGTGCGGTCTGAGGTGGCGGTCTGAAGTCATCTTGGTTGTTTTTTATTCGTGTGATCTCAGGTCAAGTCGGGCGATCTCTGGAGTTCAGTTGTCTGTGCTGTCTCTGCTTGTCAAGCCGCCAGTTTTGTTTTTTGGTGTTTTGTTCTTCTCTCCTCCATGATTCTTATGAATCATGTCTCGCCATGTATACCTCACACTGTAATCAAGTATTATGATTCAATAAAGCTTTGTGTTGCTGTGTGGCATATAGTGGTTGTTTGGCTATAACTCAGTTGATGCAACTCCTGCTTACTCCTAAACGATTTAAATCAAAAAACTTTAACATGGTATCAGAGGTAGGTTGTTGGAGTGGATAAGCAATGATCAACTTGAGTTGCCATCGTCTTTGTGAAGAAGTGACCACATAGTTTTCGATGGAAGTTGGATACGCAAGAGGGCTTGGTATTTAACTCCTCACATCGACTAACTATAAGAAGTGGAGGTAGTGTATGGAGAGTTACTTACTTGGCGAGGATCTATGGGAGATAATTGGAGGAGAAGACACACAAGAAGTGTTTCTAGTAGGAGATAATATGGCAGAGGTGAGACTTTGGAGGATGACTAATGCAAAGGCAGAGTTCACACTCAAGAGGGCTATCTCACCAGAGCTATTCGATCACATCATTGGATGTAAATCTGCTGCTGAGATTTGGACATCCTTGGACGGGCTGTTCAATAAGAAGAATGTAGCTCGGCTACAGTTTCTTGAAAATTAGTTGGCGAAGGCCTCTCAAGGTGATCTTTCTATTTCTACCTTCTTTCTCAAAATGAAGAACCTCACAGCAGAGATTTCTGCATTGGACCCTGATGAGCCCATCTCGGAGGCAAAACTGAAGAGACATATCATCCGCGGGTTGCGGAAGAAGTATCTTGCCTTTGTGACGTCAGTTCAGGGTTGGGAAAATCAACCATCTCTGTTGGAGCTGGGAACTTACTTGCTTTGCAGGAAAGTTTGGAAAGACTGATGGCGGGGACTTCTAGCTTTGGGGGAGATAGTGATGTGTTGTTCTCTGGGAAGAAGAAGAAGAAGTGGGAGAAGAAGAAGCCAGGTTAGGATGGACCCTCTACTTCAGGTCAGCAGGATAGGGGTTATGCTTCTAAGTCTGATGGGAAGAAGAAGGGAGAGGGACCAAGGTGCTTCTGGTGCAATAAGACTGGCCACTTCAAGAAGGATTGTCGGGTTAATCTTCAGTCGGGACATGTAGCGGAGAAAGAGAAGCCAAAGTCCGATGAAGCTAGATGGAGAGGAGCCTTTGCGGCCAACATGACGGCCATGCCCATTAAGGCGGCTGCCATCAACTTCGAAGAGGATTGGATCGTGGATTCAGGGTGTGGGCATCACCTCACCGGGGATGAATCAAAGTTCTCTTCTTTGGCACCTTACTCAGGTAACAATGCTATAATTACGGCTGATAATTCTGTTCATTCAGTAGAACAAGAAGGTGTTGTCTCTCTGAGCAGTGATAAGGGTCCACTCACATTGAGGAGTGTTTATCACGTGCCTGGTATAAAGAAAAATCTCTTCTCTGTGACCAATGCGGTCGATGCCGGTTATCACGTTCTGTTTTGCCCGACAAAAGTGAAGTTTCTTAAAACTCAACCAGAGATAAAGGGAGATGTTATTCATGTTGGATTGAGGGTGAAGGACTTGTTCGTTTTATCGACAAGTACCTATGTTGACAAGATGAAGACCAACGATAGCGCGTCTATCTGGCATGAAAGGATGGGGCATGTAGGCATGGACAAATTGATGGCTATGGCGGTAAGGGGCCTTGTCAAGGGCATGCCTAGCTTGTCCTCCTATGGAGACGGTCATGTTTGTGCGGGATGTCAGTTTGGTAAGTCTCATCGACTTCCATTTGATAAATCGCAAACAAGATGCAAAGCGCCGTTGGAGTGCATTCACGGTGATTTGATGGGACCGACAGCCACCCCAAGCCTTGGAGGCAATAGATATATGTTGGTGTTGATTGATGATTATATCAGATATGTCTGCGTATATTTTCTGAAAGAGAAGTCGGAAGCTTTTGCGAAGTTCGTGGAGTTCAAGGAGCTGGTAGAAGGTCGGTTAGGCCTGCGGTTGAAAAAGTTGAGAACTGACAATGGTGGGGAGTTCACCTCTGGTGAGTTCTCAAGTTTTTGCAGGAAGCACGGCGTCCGAAGAGAGCTCACTTGTGCCCATACTCCATAGCAAAATGGCATTGCAGAGCGGAAGATCCGTCATCTGACCGAAACCTGCAAATGTTGGCTTCATGCCAAGAGTATCCCAAAGTCCTTTTGGGTGGAGGGAATGTCTTGTGCGGCATACGTCATCAACAGGATGCCTCTAAGTCCTATCAACATGAAGACCCCTCATGAACTGATGTTCAAGGAGAAACCAAGTGTTGCACACCTTCGGGTGTTTGGGTCAACCTGTAATGTGCATATACCTGATTCTCTTCGGACAAAGCTAGATGTGAAAGCAAGGAAGCTAGTCTTTGTTGGATATGATGAGCGGAAGAAGGGATGGAGATGCATGGATCCTGAGACACAGAGATCAGTGGTATCTCCGAATGTGGTGTTCAATGAGGTGACTTCCTACAAGGGGAGTTTAGGAGTTGAACTACCGGAGAGCAAGGTTGATGAAGAAGGGAAGGCTGCGGGAAATCTTCAAGTGGAGTTGCCTGTTTCACCAGCAGATCCAGCCGTGTCAAGCTCTGAGATGGAGGCTTTAGGTTCTAGAAGCAGGGGGAGCGATGCTCCAAGTTCGTCTGGAAGAGGAGCTAGCGCAGAAGAAGCAGCTAAGGAGGTGGTTAGTCAGGAGCAACCTCTTAGGAGGTCGAAGAGGACTATCAAGCCACCAGATCGATACACAGGAGGAAACATGGTGAGCTCATACCTCTGGAACAGCATCATAAACTTCGGAAGGATGAGGGAAGAGTTCTATCTGATCCGTTGGTGTTCCGAGCTCTGGTTGGGAGCTTGATTTACTTGACCATCACGAGGCCAGATATTTCTTATGCAGTTGGCAAAGTAAGTCGGTACATGGCGGAGCCACGGAAGCCTCATCTTCTAGCGGAGAAAGGAATTTTGAAGTATGTGAAGTTGACCTATGATTTGGGTCGCCTATATAGGAGAGGGTCAAGCTTGGAGTCGCTTGGATACATGGATGTTGACTATGGGGGAGACGTGGATGATCGGAGATCAACGTCTAGTTTTGTCTTTATGATGGGCCCCATAGCTATTTCTTGGTGCAGCAAAAAGCAGGACTCGGTGTCCATATCTACCACCAGCGGAATACAAGGCTTCGGCCTTGGCAGCTCAGGAAGTCGTTTGGCTCAGGAGGTTGGTGGAGGATGTTCATGAGGAGGTTCGAGGTCCCACTATGCTACGCGGGGACAATGAGAGTGCTCTCAAGCTGGTTAATAATCCAGTTTGTCACGCGAGGAACAAGCATATAGATATTGAGCACCATTTCATTCGTGAGAAGGTGTTGGGAGGATCTCTTATGGTCGAGCATGTTCGGAGTGCGGACAATGTTGCAGACATCTTCACAAAGCCGCTGGCGAAGGGACCGTTTACTCGGTTGTGGAGTTTACTCGGGCTAGTTTCCACTTCCCACTTCAAGGGGGAGTGTTGAAATTATTGAAGTGGAGTGGAAGGTGGCCGACGGTCTGAAATTTGGTGATCGCAGTGACCGCGCGGTCTATATTCTGGTGATCTACCGGTCTGGCTCTGCCGGTCTGGCTCTGGCGGTCTGGTGTGACCGGCCGGTTTGTTCCTACATGTTCCGGTCTCTTCCCGGGTTGTTCTACTTGGTTGGTCTACCTTCTTCGTAGAAGACCGAGCGGTCTGTTCTTGACCGGGCGGCTTATCCTGGGCGATCTGATGACTTATCTGAAGTCGGTCAGATGTTCTTGGTTTGCTCTTGGTGATCTAAGGAAGGAGTGTTCTTGTGTCCGCGCGGCTTGTGCACGGTCTTGTGTTCACGCGGCTTGTGCGCGGTCTACTGCTGATCTGCGGTCTTGGACAGGATATTGTCCAAGTGGTATGATCGCGCGGTCTGCTCTGTGAGACCGCTGGCGATCTGGCGGGTGGTGACTGTATCTCTCTTGCGGCGGTAACGACATCCGTCTTGTCACCTATAAATAGGGGTGCATGGCCCGTCATTCATAACGAGAACTGTAAAAACTAGAGCCTGGGTTATTTCGTGCGGTCTCAACTTTGAGGTCGGGCGGTATCGGAGGCGAGTTGACTGTTTGTTGTGTTCGCAGGTTTGCGGTTAGCAGGTTGCGGTCTCCTTCCTTGGTGATTTCCCAGCGGATTGAATAAATAGTTCAGCAGCGGTTTGTCTGTGAACTGGTTTATGATTATTCTTGTGCAGTTCGCAGCGAGCTCAGCGATCAGGCGACCTTCAGCGGTTAGGCGATCTGAGTTGCGGTCTGGCGACAGCTTATGTTCCTTGTTCAATAAGCTCCAGTTCGTGCGGTCTGAGGTGGCGTCTTGCAGTGCAGTCTGAGGTGGCGGTCTGAAGTCATCTTGGTTGTTTTCTGTTCTTGCGATCTCAGGTCAAGTCGGGCGATCTCTGGAGTTCAGCGGTCTGTGCGGTCTCTGCTTGTCAAGCCGCCAGTTTTGTTTTTTGGTGTTTTTTTCTTCTCTCCTCCGTGATTCTTATGAATCATGTCTCGCCATGTATACCTCGCACTGCAATCAAGTATTGTGATTCAATAAAGCTTTGTGTTGCTGTGTGGCATATTGTGGTTGTTTGGCTATAACTCTGTTGATGCAACTCCTGCTTACTCATAACCGATTCAAATCAAAAAAATTTTACAGCCACGCGGTCACACGACCAGACCGCGCGTCCTCACCTCGGCACCCTTGGACAAAAGAACGGCGGTCACGCCGAATAGCCCGCGGCTAGACCAGAGAGGTCAGACCGCCAGAGGAGACTGCAAGACCGTGCGGTCAGACCAGACCGCTCGGTCTCCCCCCAGACCGCCAACTCCACAACTTCCACTTCAATATTTTCAACACTCCCCCTTGAAGTGGGAAGTTGAAAGCAGCCCAAGTAAACTCCTTAGCCGAGTAAACGACCCCTTCGCCAGCGCCTTTGTGAATATGTCAGCAATGTTGTCCTAACTCCGAACATGCTCGACCGAAAGAGACCCCTCCAGCACCTTCACACGAATGAAATGATGTTCGATCTCGATATGCTTAGTCCTCGCGTGATAAACTGGATTAGTAACCAGTTTGAGAGCACTCTCATTGTCGCCGCGGAGCAGAGTCGGACCCTGAACCTCCTTATGGACGTCTCCTACCAACCTCCTAAGCCAGATGGCTATTTGAGCTGCCAAGGCCGAAGCCTTGTATTCCGCTTCCGTGGTTGAGACAGACACGGAATCCTGCTTCTTGCTGCACCATGATATAGCCGTGGGGCCCGCCATAATGACCTATCCAGACGTCAACTTCTGATCATCCGAATCTCCCCCGTAATCAACATCCATATACCCATGCACCTCGAAGCCCGCATCCCTCCTGTAAAGGAGACCCATATCCGAAGTCGCCTTGACATACTTCAATATATTCTTGGCCGCTAGTAGATGAGGCATCCGTGGTTCCTCCATATAATGGCTCACCCTGCCAGCTGCATACGCAATATCTGGCTGGTTATCGTCAGATAGATCAAGCTCCCAACCAGAGCCCGGAACACCAGTAGATCTTCCAGAATCCTCCCCTCATCCTTGCGAAGTTTCATGGCCTTCTCCAGAGGTGTGGAAATGCACTTCCCTTCCTTCATGCCAAACCGCTCCACGATTCGCTCCGCATATCCAGCCTGGGACACCAGTACTCCACTTTCCTTCCTCTGCACTACGAGTCCAAGGAAATGGTGAAGCTCACCTAAGTCCTTCATATTGAATCTGATGGATAGCTCAGCCCGAAGCTTTGCTACCTCCTCCTTTGAATTCCCCATCACGATCATATCATAGACGTAAAGCAGCACGATGACTTGAAGCTCCCCGCTCTTCTTGACGAACAAGCTTGAGTCTGAGTCTGAAGCACCAAACCCACAGAATAGGAGATATTCTGCTATCTTTCCATACCATGCCCTCGGCACTTGCTTCAACCCATAGTGATTTCCGGACTCATCTGGGCTAGTTTTCATTCACTTGCACTTCACTTTAGGCCTATATTCAATTCGATTTGATCACGTTGCCCATTTCATTGCTTAGTACACATTTATGCCCATTGTGGTGTGATTTCATGTATTCCTGTGGTCAAATATATTTTCATGCAGGTCCAAGGGTTGTGCGTCACTCGGGATGGGTTCTGGGGGATTTTTGGTCGAAAAAGCCACTGGTCGTGCGTTTTCCTTCGCGCACAACCAGGCGCACGACCACTGGTCGTGCGTTAATTCCCTCCCCAGATCGAGCGACGACACACGATCATTGGCCTTCTTCGCACACGACCATTGGTCGTGCGCCACTGACCGTGCGATTTTGTGCAGATCTGGCTATGCTACAGGTTCATCGCGCACGATCAGAGGCATTTCTTCGCGCACGACCATTGGTCGTGCGCCGTTGACCGTGCGCGTTGTTTTTTCTGCTCCGTCTATAAATAGAAAGACGCGATTTTAGGTCGGAGAGCACTTCCAGTCCGTCGTTTTCCGCCTATTTCGGGGGGTTCCAACTCCTCTAGTGCCGCCCACCTTAGGGAGGATCTCCGGGCAAGCTTTCAACGCCAAATCGTCGCCGGAGCTTCCTCCTGGCCTCCTCCTTCATCCTTGGGCTTCAAGAAGGGAGTCAACCTAGCCTTCTTCTTCAAGATCGGAGCAGCTTGTGATCATTCCTCCGGTTCGTGATACGAAGAAGACGGGTCCATTGGAAGGTAGTGACAACCTTCTCTACCCCGGACGCAGTTGAGGACCGAGATTGGACGCGGATTGACAACCCGGCGATTCCTTCCGTGAATCCTCAACAAGACTTCGGAGTCGGTCGATTTCGCACACTCATCTCCTCTTGTAGTTGATAGTTTAGTTGGATTTCTTATATGTTTGATGAAGTATACTTTTATTTGTTAACATTAGTATGAAATCATGTCTATGTGATTGAGTAATCTTGTTATATTTTCATTTGAGGTGTGCCTTGAGGTGTGGATTGTTTGTTGTCTTGTGCCGCCCTAACAATTGTTAGTGGCGTGCTTTGCGAAGAGGTGCTTGCGACCCTCATTCCGCCGCTCTCTCCACCCCATCTGCTAGCCTACTCGTCCATCCGCCCAGCGATTCGGTGCATTGCTGCCGTGTAGTCTTCCATCCCGCCTGGCGAAGCAGTGCGCTCAAGGCCTGCATAGGAGTAGTCGTAGCTATTTTATTTTGTTTTCCGGAATCCAAACCAAGCCTACCGCAATCCATCCGACCTTAAGGACTTCGATCTCAAGTCCTTCCTCAATAGTTAACTCCACCTTACTGTGTTTTTTCCGAGATCGATACTCGGGGATTTACTCCTCGTTTTATATTACTTGAACGATCGGTACACTGCCGTTTCGTGCCGCAGTCTAGCTACCGCCTATAGCGGTGTGCGAGATTCGCGCCATCAAGTTTTTGGCGCCGTTGTCGGGGAGCACAGACGTGTGAGTTTTCTGGAGAGGGAGACGAGAGGTAGAAGCCCTCCCATTTGTAAATTGCGTCGTTTATTTTTATTTCAGTTCTTTTTATTCTATTTTCCTGTTTTTAAATAGGTTGTTTAGTAAATTACTGTCAGGTGTAACAGTTTGCACGATAGTGTCTTTATTGTGAAGCTTGCTATCTCCATATAATGTTGGCTGCATTTAATATTCGTTGCCGTTTATGTGGAGATATTTCTCACGCTAGTGATAGATGCCCTACGGAAGATGGTGGGCATAATTCTCGTGGCCCAGTGTACGGAGCACCATTTTCCTATGGTTCTTCATGCCATGTGCCCAAGTCTTATGGACACTCATCCTCTCCACATACACCATTTTTATATTCCTCCCCGGCCCCTCAAGGACCAAGGGGTAATATAAAATGGTGCTTGTTCTGTCAAAGCATGGATCACGCCCTGAAGGACTGTGCCGAGAATCTTCGCCAATTGGACAAGGATGATGAGCCGGATATCCGGATCGTCCCGAGTCCTACTTCCGGCAGCACACCTTCAACATCTGGTTATGTGTCTGTGTCACCTTCATCTTGTGAAGGGTATGATGTGGACACAGTCACCAGATGCGTGGCTGATCTAGGCTCTGACATGGCCGAGCCTATCTCCCCTGTGCATCCATCACCTAGCGTAGATTTGATTCTTTGTGAGGAATCAGTGCTTGACCTTTATCCAAGCACCATTCCTTCCCCTGTTGTGCATTCTACTACGCTCGTCTCCGATGACATTGTTGATGATGTGTCGCAAGATGAAGCTGGCGATCTATGTATTGTGCCTACTCCTATGGAGGAGGACAACCTTCTAGGTGAAGAGGAGCTTTCCTCAGCACCGGTGGAGGAAGTCCAAATCCTAGGCATGGCCCTTGTTGATCCCGCCGAACCTTGTAGCATTGATGACAATGCAAGCATTATTTTACTTTCCCAACCTATTGGGAGTAAGTCCGGGACCACTCCCCCGCTTGATTTTTATTTATGTTCTTCTTCTCTTTTATTTCTTGACCCCCCTTCTGCTATATCTGAGCCTGTGCAGGTTGAGTCTTCGTAGGTACTTCAGGAGGACTTGGAGCATTCTGCTCAAGTCAATGATGAGTGTATCCTCTCATGTGAGGAGGTTGATCCCCCCTCCATAGAGGAAGCCTCATTCATTTCCTTCTCCTCCTGCGGACCTGCTGTGGATGACACCTTGCTTGGCAAGGATTTTTTGTGTGAGATGAGTGAGGCTTATTCCTCCTCCAAATCTTACATTTTGTTTCCTCTACCTGTGCGTTGCAGGTATTATTATACAGGTAGATGGGTGACTGTTTTATCGCCGTATCGATACCGGCCACCGAAACGGATAATGGAACAGTTACCTGTGCATTTTCTATTCCATAGGCCCATTAGCTAGAACTCGTAAAGTTTTGAATAAGTCGTGCTGGGAAGACAATAACCCCAGTATTTATCTTATTTGTTTCTTGCATTGTATTTTTCGTTAAGTAGAATAGTTAGTTAAATTTCAATTCAGTTTTAGTTTTTCTATTTCTTTTTGTTTTTGCGGAGCTCACCCCTGCAGGTCATTCCTATGGAAGGCGGTGGTCGCGATTCTTCGTATGGCGGAGGTGCGGCTTGGTCTTGTTTTACACGCGTCTTCTGGTATGCTCATTTGCTGAGCATTGGGTACCCTATTCCCCCAACTTTGTTTTAGAATATCTTAATGCATAGTTTAAGTCTGGGGGAGAGCTAGTACCTGATACCCAAAGCACGTGCACACTGCATATGCATACTAGAAGCTTTTATTGATTTATTTTGTTTAGATCATTGCATCACACACCACTTGCACCCACTTGAGCGTGTGCTTAGCTGTTTGCGTGCCACGAGTTAAACTCATTTCTTGAGCAAGGTTCAGGCAAATCATTGTGCTGGCTTTTAAATTATATAGTGGAGTAATATGTTGACTCCGGTGTTCCTAGTCTAATGCTTTTGTGAGCATAGAGATTTGTGTAGATTAGATTCCTTTTTATACTAGTAGGCATCCTGTTGATGACGTAGGAAGCACAAGACATTCCCTCTGCCCGAAGGACTTTGGGATACTCTTGGCATGCAGCCAACACTTGCAGGTCTCCATCAGATGACGGATCTTCCGCTCTGTAACTCAGTTTTGTTATGGAGTATGCGCACAAGTAAGCTCCCTCCGGATGCCTGCCTTCCTGCAAAAAGTAGAGAACTCACCAGAGGTGAAATCCCCTCCATTGGCAGTCCTCAGCTTCTTAACCCGCAGGCCAAGCCGACCCTCCACAAGCTCGTTGAACTCCACAAACTTGGCAAACGCCTCTGCCTTCTCCTTCAAGAAATATAACCATACATATCTGGTGTAGTCATCGATCAACACCAGCATATATCTACTGCCTCCGAGGCTTGGGGTAGCAATCGTTCCCTGATGCACGATTTCAGCACCGCTAATTAGCAAGCACGAAATGCGATACGACGGTAGTGCACCGGTCGCTCAAGTAATAAAATAGGGAGGAACTCCCCGAATGTCGATCTCTTGAGGAATGCAGGATATGGTGACAAGAAAGTAGAGTGAGGTAATTATTTCGACAAGTAAAAGAAAGTAAAAACAAGGGCGTTGTGATTGGTGTCCTAAGCTATTGCAGAAATAAGATGCGGGTCAAAACTCCGCTTCGCAAGGCAGGATGGATGCAACGGCCGCGATGCCGTGCTTCAAACAGCACGTGGACGGAAAGTAACTGTGACGGTTGAGGGTCGCACACACCTCTTCGCAATGTGGGGGTGAGTGCAGCGGCCGCGATGCCGCGCTTCGGTACGTGGGTAAAATGGCCATAGTGCGGGGTTTTGTGAGGGTCGTATTCACCTCTTCGCCAACATCACCACTAGCAATTGCTAGATGGCTTCACACACAAACAACCTAGGCTATCACAACAACATCGAAAGCTATTCTCACCACCACATCATCATTGCACATGAACACAAGCAAGGATACATAACATTTACCTAACAAGCGTTCGTACAACAACACAAAGAGAAAGCACAAGCATCAAAGGTTAGAAAGGACCACGTAGAAGATGTCACCGCGTCTTGGGTTCTCGGCCGGAGTGAGTGGTTGTCGGGCTCTCTCCGGGATCGGCCCTCAGATGGTGTGCGGACTCGAAGGAGTCTGTCACCGCTCCAACGATCTTCAGCGCTTCTATGGTCTCCTCGGCGAAGAATGCTTGAACTAGTGGCGGAGAATGCTTGCAAATGCTCTAGGATGGAGAAATGGCGAAGGAGATCGCTGGAAATGGTCTCCTCTTGTCTCCTCTGGTGGAAAGGGCGAAAAAGGCGGGGTTCCTCCGCTTTTCCCACGAGGGGAATCGGCCTCCCCGAAATCCTCCCTAATGCTGTAGATTTCCTGCTTTAAATACTAAACAGGCGGAATTTTAGTCATGCACGGGCGAACGCATGATCGTGCGCTGCCTGTGCGATAATTAATGATAAAAACTGGCTTGAAGACAAAGCTGCGCCGCCCGTGCGATTTAATCACGCACGGGCAAATCGGCCCGTGCGTCAAAACGCACGGGTAAATTCAGAAAAGCTAAAAACAGGAAGAAACAGGCGACCGTGCGTTTTACTCGCGCAAGGGCAATTCCGCCCGTGCGTCAAAACGCACGACCAAACTCAGATCTCTCGTTTTCTGCCCAGATGAGAACGCACGACCGCAACCATCCGTGCGTCAAGGAAACGCACGACCGTGCATTGCACACAATCATGAATTCTGGGGGGGGAAACTGGATGATCCGACCACCTGTATACAAGATAAAACAGCTGGGAAAACACCTCCAGCACTAGATAAACATATAGAAAGGGATAGGGAGCACCATGTGCTTACCCCCAATAACGAGGAGCGCAAATGCACACCGAAATGGGCCTAAGAGTGCACCTAGCAAGGAATAACAAATATGATCGAAAACATTCCTAAAGTGTAGTGCATCGACTAGAAATACGGCCCAGATGAGTCCATAAATGTGTATATAAATGGGACTCATCACACCCCCGGACTTACTCGTTTGCACGTCTCGGTCAAACACTCAATCCCATGATAGAAAAATTGATTTTAAAGAAGCAACTGTGCAGGCAAAACATGATGGGAAGTAAAGAACTAACGAGCGTAAAAATAAAATAGAAAAGATTTTAAAACAAAGACTATATTTTAAGAACTTCTGCAAGTGTAAAATACAAAATACTACTACTCTGAGGTGAATCACTGGTGAATCGAACGGTCGCGCCCTAGGGAAAATAACGTGAACTGCTGAGGTGAGCGTTGCTCAAATTGGATCTCAAGGAAGAGCTCTCCAAGAAATCCATCAAGGTCGGTGATCATACGCTTTCCCTTTTGCACCTTCTCCACTGCCTGAGATGATCTTATCAAGAATCAGTAGGACTTTTAGGCTAGACATAGGGCTTGGGTTGAGGTACGGTAATGAAGTAGAAGAACGTAGGTTAAACGCACTCACCCTCCGGTAAATAACAAATTTTAACCTCAACATCTTCACCTTGAAGCACACTCCCCCAGACTTCATTTAAGCACAATGATGTGCGCGAGACTACCACACTTGTAGTTAGATTCTTTTTAGAGTTCTTTTAATTTTTTTTTCTAGATCCATAGAAACATAAGTTAGGATCAATCAAAATTTTAACTCATTCTAATCATTTTTTTTCGCACCGCACAATCATCATAAATATGTATATATTTCAAAGCTTGACTCTAGTGCGCTTTAGGTTAGGATATGTGGCCTTGGTGAAAGTTTAGTGGAGTTTAACAAATAGGAGAGGTAAGGCTCAATGAGGCTAGCAAAGGATGATGTTAGGTTGGGAAATCAAAGCTCAACCGGACCAAATGATGGCCTACGTCATGCTCCCAACAAGATCATTCAACGCACTCATTTTGAAAATAGCTTGGGGCAAGTTCTTAACCACCGAGCGAGGTCTCCTCTCCTTCCAACTCAAACAACACGAGGCTAAAATCTCTTCTACACTCGACCTAGGGCTACCGTTAGATTCACCAAATTCACCGTTTGAGTAGAGTATTAAGTAATTACACAAATGAAGTAAATAAAACTATAACTTTGTAATTAAATCTAATCTACGTGGATTCTTATGCTGCGTGAGCGCTCTACTAGTAGCACCGCATGGGTCACATCCTGTTCCGCCACACAATGCTAAACTAACAATCAAACTTCTAAACATATACATCAAGCACTTACACGATAATTGCGCACGAGTGAAAAAATAAAACACATGTGGTGTGTGTTATGCAATGAGACAATCAATATAAATTTCCTAACACAACATTCTAGCATGTATGTGCGTGTAGTGTAAGAAAAGGTCCGCTCCCCCCAGACTTGATGTGTAAAACAAATCAAATATAACATTTCATAGCAAAAATAACGCTAGGTTAGGAGTACCTATGCTCATAAGAGCATGCCAGAAGAGCGGTATAATCCTTCTTTAAAGATCTCCTCCTCTTCATCCAATCGAGTTCACACCTGCATTGTTAGCACCAAAGCAAAAACAAACAAAACATAATAGAAATCAAAGCAAGCAAACGGAACCGGGTGGTTCCCGAGGGTTGTCTCCCTAGAAGCCCTTTTGTTTACTGTCCTTAAGGTGGACTAAATACTTGTATTAAAGTATAGTTCATAAAGTCTAGGAATAAGAAAAAGCTAATAAATTCTAATTATTAATACAAGCTCAAAACAAATCAGCTATAAGCTGATTTGAAGTAGTAACAACTGATGAAAGAAAAAGGTTCGGGGACCTGGTAGTAGGGGTGGAAATTAAGTAGGATGCTCAGCCACCAACCCCAAATCTCCTCCTTTTTCGCTCTCTTCTTCTCCTCCAGTATTATGTCTTCAAGGAAAAACCGCTTGCCCCCTTGTAACCAATCCTCAAAAGGAAGCACCAATGATGATGAGGAAACAAGATGTTCCTTCAATGTACCTTCCTCATCCCTTCGGGCTTTCGGCTCCTCCATGCATAAGGTCTGATCAACCGGAGGACGGGCATCCTGCATCCTTGTACGTAAAGAAAGGGGGTCAGGAAATAAATTGGAAGAAAAACTAAAAGAAATCTCATCTGAGGGAATAATCCCGCCTTCATCCCCCATAGGGTGCGGCAATGACAAACTTATGATATCATCGAAGACTTCACTAGACTCAACAGCGCACGCAATGGCCTCCTCTATAACTTGGACTTCCTCGCACTGGACCGAAATGTGAAAGTGGAGGTTAGATCTTAAGTTACTCTAGAGGGGGGGTGAATAGAGTATTAAAACTTTTCCTTAGTTATTATAGCGGAATTAAAATAGTATTATATATAAGTGTAAGCAGTGTGAGAATTATATAAACAGAAAAATTAAGTAAATGTAATCACAAAACAAACAGCACAAGCACAGAAAATAATCAAACACAGAAGACACAAGGAGCTATAGTAGTTCCCCAATAAATCTGGGTGCATCTACTCTTCTACCACCTTTGGTAGGAATCCACTAGGAGGTTGTTGATAAGGTGCCCTCACACCAGGTGAGCTGTTGATAAGGTTCTCTAACCAAACTGCAGGTTTTTGAAAAGGTGCCCTGTCACCGAGATTAACTTTTGAAGGGAGTTATAACCCTGTACAAGATGGGAAGGAAAAAGTTTATAGTGTTCTTCTCTGTCAAGATGCTGAGAGAAGACTCTAGTGGATGTTGTAAAGCTCCCCCTGTCAGATTGAAGTGTTTGACAGAAAATGAAGAAGCTTTCTCTTGAAAACTAAGATCTCCTGTAGCAGATTGATCTGGAAGAACAGGTTCTTCAGATTGCTTGTTGCTCTTTTAGAAGATCTGAATTTGCAGCAGATTCTGAGTGAATGCTCTCGAGGATGATGTTCTCAGAAGTTTTGTGCTGCTTGTAGAAGAAGATGAAGAAAATACTTTATGAGATGTCTGTCTGTGTCTTCTTCTTCTTTTTATGCTATATATATATCCTTTGTATTATGTAATAGAATGACCTTTGAATTCTGTCGACTCAAATGATTTTGGCAGGTCCTTTTATTTTTGACTGTGAAAAGATTCCTTTTCATTAAATGTCAACGGCTATTGCTGTCTTGGAAAAAGGAAAGAAGGGAATATATTAACTGAGTTTAATATCCTTCCTTATCTGTCAGAATACGTCCAAAGGATATTAAATAGATCCGTTATATTCGTCGTTTTGCTGTTAGGATAGATAGAATATAGTTGATAACAAATCTGGGCTTCAATAAATGATCTGTCGAACGCTGGCTATAATCTGTCGAGCGTTGTCCAGAAGATGTTGAACGCTGGATGGAAAAATGTCGAGCGTTGTCCAGAATATGTTGAACGCTGGCTGGAAACCGTCGAGCGCTGTCCAGAATATGTTGAACGCTGGCTGGAAACTGTCGAGCGCTGTCAACAAAAACTGTCGAACGCTGTGAGCCATCTGTCGAGCACTGTTAGCCATTTGTAGAGCGCTGGGAACCTTAGATTTAATCTTAAGTTCTAGCTAATTTATCAGCCTAAAGACTTGACCCTTAAACTATACAATGGGGTCAACTGATCCTAATCAGTACATATTGATCCTAGCCCAAAACAGTAATAGGGTTTTTCCAACAAAATGGTTGCTTCAGCACACTCGAGACTGCTCGCCTCCATGAGAGTGGGCACGACACTGCGCAGGTCTGCACCACCCTACAACTTGGTCTCAATAATAACATCAGAAATAGATGTAGTTTTGTGCATAGTGAGAGAAAATGTGCTACTTGAGAGTTCGGGCTCACTCTCCACACAAGGGCACAAATCCATGCAAAGTGGTATATGAACCGAAGAGGTATGGGGGGTCGCATCAGAAACAGAGTCTTGAGGGACACTGATGCACGTGTCGATTCTAGAGCCTTCAAAAAGTGAAGGTGGAAGTGACACGTAACCAGAGGAAGGGGCTGTGCTCGCAGAATTCGAAGATGGGACGATTCGGATATCCGGCTCATCGTCATCCTCCAGTTGGCGAAGGTAATCAGCACAGTCCTTCAAGGCATGCTCTCTACTTTTGCAAAATAAACACTGCTTCACCGGCTTCGCCGGCACCCAAGGTGCGGTAGCCGCATAATAGTACGACATCGGAGGCGCAGTAGAGGAGCCAAAAGATTTATGGGACCCGTACGGTTTCTGAACAACACCATACTCTTTGGGACACCTATCACTAGCGTGGGATGTGTCCCCACACCAACGACATCGGATATTCAAATGTGCCCACATGATATAGAAGAAGAAAATAGCATGAAAAAGAGTAAATTAAAAAGAATAAAAGACCCAATCGAAAACAATCGATTCACAACCAAAATCTCATCACGCCTGCACTCCCCGACAACGGCGCCAAAAACTTGATGCGCGATTTTAGCACCGCTAATTAGCAAGCACAAAATGCGATACGATGGTAGTGCACCGGTCGCTCAAGTAATAAAATAGGGAGGAACTCCCCGAATGTCGATCTCTTGAGGAATGCAGGATATGGTGACAAGAAAGTAGAGTGAGGTAATTGTTTCGACGAGTAAAAGAAAGTAAAAACAAGGGCGTTGTAATTGGTGTCCTAAGCTATTGCAGAAATAAGATGCGGGCAAAACTCCGCTTCGCAAGGCGAGATGGATGCAACGGCCGCGATGCCGTGCTTCGGAAAGCGCGTGGATGGAAAGTAACTGTGACGGTTGAGGGTCGCACACACCTCTTTGCAAAGTGGGGGTGAGTGCAGCGGCCGCGATGTCGCGCTTCGGTATGTGGGTGAAATGGCCATAGTGCGGGGTTTTGTGAGGGTCGTATTCACCTCTTCGCCAACATCACCACTAGCAATTGCTAGATGGCTTCACACACAAACAACCTAGGCTATCACAACAACAATGAAAGATATGTTGAAATTATTGAAGTGAAGTGAAAGGGAGTCCGGCCAGTCTGAAGACTGGAGACCGCAGAGACCGCGCGGTCTGCGCTGGTGCTCTGGAGGTTTGGTTCTGCGATCTCTCCCTGCTGTGCTGGCGATATGCTGTGATCGGCCAGTTTGCTTCTTGGTTTGGTCGTTGGTTCTGGCGACCTGTTGCGAGTTCTTCCGGTCTTGTTCTGGGCGGCCTGTTCTTGGTTGTCCGCAGTGACCGGGCGGCTTGTTTGGGCTGTTCTGGCGACTTGGTTCAAGTCGGCCAGATGTTTGTCACTGCGTAGGCGATCTCAGGAATGGTGGTTGCTGTGTCCGCGCGGCTTGTGCGCGTACTGCTGCTGTCTTGCTGACTTGGGCTGGATCTTGTCCAAGTGTTGTGTCCGCGCGGCTTGTGCGCGGACTGCTGCTGTCTTGCGGACTTGTGCTGGATCTTGTCCAAGTGCTGTGTCCGCACGGTCTGTCTTATGAGGCCGCTGGCGATCTGATGGGCGGTTATTGTATCCTGGTTTGTGCGGTGACGACATCCGTCTATCCGCCTATAAATAGGGGTGCAGGGCCCGTCATTCCTAACAAGAACTGTAAGAACAAGAGCCCGAATTGTTTCTTGCGGACTCAAGTTTGAAGTCGCGCGGTATTGGAAGTAAGCTAACCGGTTGTTGTGTTCGAAGGTTTGCGGTCAGCAGGTTGCGGTCTCCTTCCTTGGTGATTTCCGGCGGCTTCAATAAACAGTTCGTCTGCAGTCTGTCAGCGAACTGGTTTATTGTGTTCTTGTGTTGTTCGCAGCGGACTCAGTGATCAGGCGACCTTCAGCGGTTAGGCGGTCTGAGTTGCGGTCAGGCGACAACTTGAGTTCTTTGTTCCAATAAGCTTCAGTTCGTGCGGTCTGGGATTGCGGTCTGGCAGTGCAGCTTGTCTGCTTCTGTTCGCGCGATCTCAAGTTGTTTCTGCGGTCTAACTGTGCAAGCAGTCTGGGAGTACAGCAGAGCAAGCTGGGCGGCCTGAGCCTTTTTTCATGTCTCGCCATGTATACCTCGCATTGTAAAGCAGTTTTGTTTCAATAAAGATTTCTTGTGTTGCTATTTTTGGCATTGTGGTTGTTTGGCTATAACTCTTGTTGATACAACTCCTGCTTACTCCTAAACGGTCTTTCAAAATTTTTTAACAAGGTATCAGAGGAAGGTTTCTGGAGTGGATAAGCAGTGATCAACTAGATTTGCCATCGTCTTTGTGAAGAAGAGACCACATAGATTGCCATGGAAGGTGGATACGCAAGAGGTCTTGGTATTGAACTCCTCACATCGACTAACTTTAAAAAGTGGAAGTCGTGTATGGAGAGTTACTTGCTTGGCGAGGATCTATGGGAGGTTGTTGGAGGAGAAGACACACTTGAGGTGTTTCCAGCAGGAGATAATATGGCAGAGGTGAGACTTTGGAGGAGGCGAATGCTATGGCAGAGTTCACTCTCAAAAGGGCTATCTCACCGGAGCTGTTTGATCACATCATCGGATGAAAATCTGCTGCTGAGATTTGGACATCCTTGGATGGATTGTTCAATAAGAAGAATGTAGCGAGGCTACAGTATCTTGAAAATGAGTTGGCGAAAGCCTCTCAAGGTGATCTTTCTGTTTCTACCTTCTTCCTCAAGATGAAGAACCTCACGGCAGAGATTTCTGCATTGGACCCTGATGAGCCTATCTTGCCTTTGTGACTTCAGTTCAGGGTTGGGCAAATCAACCGTCATTGTTGGAGCTGGAGAACCTTCTTGCTTCACAAGAAAGTTTAGCAAGACAGATGGCGGGGGTTTCTATCTCCGGGGGGGAAAGTGATGTGATGTTCTCTGAAAAGAAGAAGAAGAAATGGGAGAAGAAGAAGCCGGGTCATGATGGACCCTCCACTTCAGGTCAGCAAGATAGAGGCTACGCCTCTAAGTCTGATGGGAAGAAGAAAGGAGAGGGACCGAGGTGCTTTAGATGCAACAAGACCGGGCACTTCAAGAAAGATTGCCGGGTGAATCTTCAGCCGGGACATGTAGTGGAGAAGGAGATGCCAAAGTCTGGTGAAGTTGGATGGGGAGGAGCCTTTGCGTCTAATATAATGGCGATGCCCGTTAAGGCCTTGGCTTCCATCAACTATGATGAGGACTGGATTGTTGATTCAGGGTGAGGGCATCACCTCACCGGGGATGGATCAAAGTTCTCTTCTTTGGCACCTTACTCAGGTAACAATGCTATCATTACGGCTGATAATTTTATTCATCCAGTAGAGCATAAAGGAGTCGTCTCTTTGAGAAGTGATAAGGGTCCACTCACGTTGAGGAGTGTTTATCACGTGCCTGGTATGAAGAAAAATCTCTTCTCTATGACCAATGCGGTCGACGCCGGTTATCACGTTCTGTTTGGCCCAACAGAAGTGAAGTTTCTCAAAACTCAACCGGAGATAAAGGGAGATGTTATTCATGTCGGCAAGCGGGTGAAGGGCTTGTTTGTATTATCGACAAGTACCTATGTTGATAAGATGAGGACCAATGATGGCGCGGCCAACTGGCATGAAAGGTTGGGGCATGTAGGCATGGACAAATTGAAGGCTATGGCGGTAAGGGGCCTTGTCAATGGCTTGCCTAGCTTGTCCTCCAATGGAGATGGTCATGTCTGCTAAGGATGTCAGTTTGGTAAGTCTCATCGACTTCCATTTGATAAATCGCAAACAAGGTGCAAAGTGCCGTTGGAGTGCATCCACGGTGATTTGATGGGGCCGACTGCCACCCCAAGCCTTCGAGGCAACAGATACATGTTAGTGTTGATTAACGATTACACCAGATATGTCTCGGTGTATTTTTTGAAGGAGAAGTCGGAAGCATTTGCAAAATTTGTGGAGTTCAAGGAGCTGGTTGAAGGCCGGCTTGGCCTGCGGGTTAAAAAACTTAGAACTGACAATGGTGGGGAGTTCACCTCTGGTGAGTTCTCAAGTTTTTGCAGGAAGCATGGCATCAGGAGAGAGCTCACTTGTGCCCATACTCCACAACAGAATGGCGTTGCCGAGAGGAAGATTCGTTATTTGACGGAAACTTGCAAATGCTGGCTTCATGCCAAGAATATCCCAAAGTCCTTCTGGGCGGAGGGAATGTCTTGTGCTGTTTATGTCATCAACAGGTTGCCTTTAAGTCCTATCAACATGAAGACCCCTCACGAATTGATGTTCAAGGAGAAGTCGAGTGTTGCACACCTTCGGGTGTTTGGATCAACCTGCTATGTGCATATTCCTGATGCTCTTTGAGCAAAGCTAGATGCGAAAGCAAGGAAGCTAGTCTTTGTTGGGTATGATGAGCGGAAGAAGGGATGGAGATGCATGGATCCTGAGACACGAAGGTCAATTGTTTCTCGGGATGTGGTGTTCGATGAAGTGACTTCCTACAAGGGGAGTTCAGGAGTTAAGCTACCAGAGGGCAGGGTTGATATAAGAGGGAAGGCTGCTGAAGATCTTTAAGTGGAGTTGCTTGTTTCACTAGGAGCTCCAGCTGTGTCTAGCTCAGAGGCGGAAGCTTCAGGTTCTGGAAGCAGGGGGAACGATGCTCCAAATTCGCCTGGAAGAGGAGCTAGTTCTGAAGAAGCAGCTGAGGAGGTGGTTAGTCAGGGGCAACCTCTTAGGAGGTCGAAGAGGACTATTCAACCACCAGGTCGATACACAAGAGGAAACATGGTGAACTTTGTTTCATGTTTCTTTGCTGGTCCCTTGGATGAAAGGGAGTCGTCGAGCTTTGAAAAGGCCAGAGGCGTGAAGGAGTGGGACATTGCTATGCAAGAAGAGATGGCAACTCTCGAGAAGAATGAGACCTGGTCTCTTGTGCCCAAGCCCAAGGGCACCACTCCTGTGACATGCAAATGGGCCTACAAGCTCAAGAAGAAAGCTGACGGCAGTATCGAGCGGTACAAGGCTCGCCTTGTAGCTCGCGGGTTCTGACAGCAGTACAGAGAAGATTATGATGAGACGTTCAGTCCAGTGGCAAAGATGACTTCGGTTCAATTTGTTATTGCCTTGGCGGCTTCGAGTGGTTGGGAGATTTGGCAACTCGACGTGAAGAATGCCTTCTTATACGGCGAGATTGACAAGGATATCTTCATGATCCAACCGCAAGGCTTCATCTCAAAGGAGTATCCGGACTACATTTGTAAGTTGAAGAAGGCCCTATATGTGTTGAAGCAAGCGCCTCGAGCATGGTACGGGAAGATTGCAGAGTATCTCTTATTCTGCGGATTCTTTGCTTCAGACTCTGATTCTAGCTTGTTCATCAAGAAGGAGGGGGTGCTTCGGGTGATTGTGCTGCTGTATGTGGATGACATGATTGTCACCGGGAACTCGAAGGAAGCTGTTGCAAGACTCAGGGTTGAGCTTGCTATCAGATTCGAGATGAAGGATCTGGGGGAGCTCCACCATTTCCTTGGACTCGAGCTGCAGAGGCGGGAGAGCGGAGTGCTTATTTCTCAGGCTGGCTATGTGGAGCGGATTGTTCAGCGATTCGGCATGGAGGAGGGAAGAGCAGCTCTATACCTCTGGAGCAACATCATAAGCTTCGGAAGGATGAGGGGAGAGTTTTATCTGAACCGTTGGTGTTCCGAGCTCTGGTTGGGAGTTTGATCTACTTGATGATCACAAGGCCAGATATTGCCAAGGTGAGTCGGTACATGGAGGAACCACGGAAACCTCATCTTCTGGCGGCAAAAGGCATCTTGAAGTATGTGAAGTCGACCTCTGATTTGGGTCTCCTATATAGGAGAGGGTCAAGCTTGGAGTTGCATGGTTTCATGGATGTTGATTATGGGGGAGACGTGGATGATCGGAGATCAATGTCTGGTTATGTCTTTATGACGGGCCCCACAACTATCTCTTGGTGTAGCAAGAAGCAAGACTCGGTGTCTGTATCTACCACGGAAGCGGAGTACAAGGCTTCGGCTTTGGCAGCTCAGGAAGCCGTTTGGCTCAGGAGGTTGGTGGAGGACGTTCATCAGGAGGTTCGAGGTCCCACTATGCTATGCGGGGATAATGAGAGTGCTCTCAAGCTTGTCAACAATCAAGTCTGTCACGCGAGGACCAAACATATAGAGATTGAGCACCATTTCATTCGTGAAAAGGTGTTGGGAGGATCTCTTATGGTCGAGCATGTTCGGAGTGCGGACAATGTTGCAGACATTTTCACAAAGCCGCTGGCGAAGGGACCGTTTACACTGTTAAGGGGGTTGCTCGGTCTAGTTTCCACTTCCCACTTCAAGGGGGGGGGTTGAAATTGTTGAAGTGAAGTGGAAGGGAGTCCGGCCGGTCTGAAGGCTGGAGACCGCAGAGACCACGCGGTCTGCGCTGGTGCTCTGGCGGTTTGGTTCTGCGATCTCTCCCTGCTATTCTGGCGATCTGCTGTGATCGGCCAGTTTGCTACTTGGTTTGGTCGTTGGTTCTGGCGACCTGTTGCGAGTTCTTCCGATCTTCTTCTGGGCGGCCTGTTCTTGGTTGTCCGCAGTGACCGGGCGGCTTGTTTGGGCTGTTCTGGCGACTTGGTTCAAGTCGGCCAGATGTTTGTCCCTGCGTAGGCGATCTCAGGAAGGGTGGTCGTTGTGTCCGCGCGGCTTGTGCGCGGACTGCTGCTGTCTTGCTGACTTGGGCTGGATCTTGTCCAAGTGTTGTGTCCACGCAGCTTATGCGCGGACTGCTACTGTCTTGCGGACTTGTGCTGGATCTCGTCCAAGTGCTGTGTCCGCGCGGTCTATCTTATGAGGCCGCTGGCGATCTGATGGGCGGTTATTGTATCCCGGTTTGTGCAGTGATGACATCCATCTACCCGCCTATAAATAGGGGTGCAGGGCCCGTCATTCCTAACAAGAACTGTAAGAACAAGATCCCGGATTGTTTCTTGCGGACTCAAGTTTGAAGTCGCGCGGTCTCGGAAGTGAGCTAACCGGTTGTTGTGTTCGCAGGTTTGCGGTCAGCAGGTTGCGGTCTCCATCCTTGGTGATTTCAGGCAGCTTGAATAAACAGTTCGTCTGCGGTCTGTCAACGAACTGGTTTATTGTGTTCTTGTGCTGTTCGCAGCGGACTCAGTGATCAGGCGACCTTCAGCGGTTAGGCGGTCTGAGTTGCGGTCTGGTGACAGCTTCAGTTCTTTGTTCCAATAAGCTTCAGTTCGTGCGGTCTGGGATTGCGGTCTGGCAGTGCAGCTTGTCCGCTTCTCTTCGCGCGATCTCAAGTTGTTTATGCGGTCTGACTGTGCAAGCAGTCTGGGAGTACAGCAGAGCAAGCCGGGCGGCCTGAGCCTTTTTGCGGTCCGTGCGGTCTCTGCTTTGGCAGATCGCCAGTTTCAGTTTTGGTGTGTTTGTTCTTCTCATCTTCGTGATTCTTATGAATCATGTCTCGCCATGTTTACCTCGCATTGTAAAGCAGTTCTGTTTCAATAAAGATTTCTTGTGTTGCTGTTTTTGGCATTGTGGTGTTTGGCTATAACTCTTGTTGATACAACTCCTGCTTACTCCTAAACGGTCTTTCAAAATTTTTAATAAGCTATTCTCACCACCACATCATCATTGCACATGAACACAAGCAAGGATACATAACATTAACCTAACAAGCGTTCGTACAACAACACAAAGAGAAAGCACAAGCATCAAATGTTAGAAAGGACCACATAGAAGATGTCACCGCGTCTTGAGTTCTCGGCCGGAGTGAGAGGTTGTCGAGCTCTCTCCGGGCTCGGCCCTCAGATGGTGTGCGGACTCGAAGGAGGCTGTCACCGCTCCAACGATCTTAAGCACTTCTATGGTCTCCTCGGCGAAGAATGCTTGAACTAGTGGCGGAGAATGCTTGCAAATGCTCCCGGATGGAGGAATGGCGAAGGAGATCGCTGGAAATGGTCTCCTCCTGTCTCCTCTGGTGGAAAGGGCGAAAATGGCGGGGTTCCTCCGCTTTTCCCGCGAGGGGAATCGGCCTCCCCAGAATCCTCCCTAATGCTGCAGATTTCCTGCTTTAAATACTAAACAGGCAGAATTTTAGTCACGCATGGGCGAACGCACGATCGTGCGTTGCCCGTGAAATAATTAATGATAAAAACTGGTGTGAAGACGAAGCTGCGCCGCCCGTGCGATTTACTCACGCATGGGCAAATCCGCCCGTGCGTCAAAACGCATGGGTAAATTTAGAAAAGCTAAAAACAGGAAGAAACAGGCGACCGTGCGTTTTACTCACGCACGGGCAATTCCGCCCGTGCGTCAAAACGCACGACCAAACTCAGATCTCCCATTTTCTGCCCAGATGAGAACGCACGACTGCAACCGTCCGTGCGTCAAGGAAACGCACGACCGTGCATTGCACACAATCATGAATTTTGGAGGGGGGGACTGGATGATCCGACCACCTGTATACAAGATAAAACAGCTGAGAAAACACTTCCAGCACTAGATAAACATAGAGAAAGGGATGGGGAGCACCATGTGCTTACCCCCAATAACGAGGAGCGCAAAATAACGAGGAGCGCAAATGCACACCGAAATGGGCCTAAGAGTGCACCTAGCAAGGAATAACAAATATGATCGAAAACATTCCTAAAGTGTAGTGCATCAACTAGAAATGTGGCCCAGATGAGTCCATAAATGTGTATATAAATGGGACTCATCAGTCCCATCAAGTCACCATGGATGCACTCCAACGGCACATTACTCCTTGTCTGCGACTTATCAAATGGTAGTCTATGAGACTTGCTGAACTGACATCCCGCGCACACATGACCGTCTCCGTAGGAGGATAGACTAGGCAGGCCCTTGACCAGACCTTTCACCGCCATAGCCTTCAACTTATCCATCCCTACATGCCCCAACCTCTCGTGCCATATAACAGCACTATCATTCGTCTGCATCTTGTCGACATAAGAACTTGTCGATAAAACGAACAAGTCTTTAGATCTCCTCCCGACATGAACCACCTCGGCCTTCACCGCCTCAACATTTCTTAGAAACTTCACTTATGTTGGGCCGAACAGAACGTGATACCCAACGTCAACAGCGTTGGTCACGGAGAAGAGGTTTTTCTTCATTCCAGGCACATGATAGACACTCTTCAACGTAAGTGGCCCTCTATCTCTGCCAAGGAAACAACCCCCACCTTCTCGACATTATGCACGGTATTATCAGCAGTAATAGTGACATCATTACCTGAGTACGGCTGATCTGAAGAAAGCTTCGACTCGTCCCCGGTGAGGTGATGACCACACCCCGAGTCCACGATCCAATCCTCCTGATAGTTGATAGGAGTCGCAGCTCCAACAGAAGCCGATAAGGCTCCTCCCCGTCCTCCATCATTCTGTCTGGCCTCAACTTCCTCCTTTCCTGCAGTAGCATGCCCCGGCTGAAGATTCACCCGACAATCCTTCCTGATGTGACCAAGCTTCCCCCACCTAAAGCACTTGGGTCCTTCTCCCTTCTTCTTCCCTTCAGCCTTAGGAGCATAGCCCCTCTCCTGCTGTCCAGAAGTGGAAGGCCCATTGCCTCCTCCAGCGGACTTCTTCTTATCCCACTTCTTCTTCTTCCTCGTGAAGAGAACCTCGCCTTCTCCCCCAGACACTGACACCCCCGCCATCTGCCTTGCCAGACTCTCCTGTGACGCAAGCAGATTTTCCAGCTCCAGCAGAGATGGATGATTTGCCCAACCCTGCACCGACGTCAAAGGCCACATACTCCTTCCGCAAGCCACGGATGATATGCCTCTTCAGCTTCGCCTCAGAAATTGGCTCATCAGGATCCAGTGCTGAAATCTCAGCGCACAGGTTCTTCATCTTCAAGAAGAACGTAGAGATAGAAAGATCACCTTGAGCCGACTTGGCCAGCTCATTTTCCACGAATTGAAGTCTTGCCACATTCTTCTTGTTAAACAGCCCATCCAGGGCTCTCCAGATCTCAGCAGCTGATCCACACCCTAAGATGTGATCGAATAGGTCAGGTGATATTGCCCTCTTCAGAGCGAACTCTGCTTTCGCATTAGTCCTTCTCCAGTTCCTCACCTCATGACCATTGTCCCCAGCTGGAACAACTTCCACTCCAACTCGCTCTAATACCATGTGAAATTTTCCGTAGATCTAGGAGTGAGCAGGAATTGAACAACTAAAAGTTCAAGCCAATTAACCAGAAGCACATGAAGCAAACACAATCTTTATTGATCAAGCAAAATTCTTCATTACAGGGCGAGGTATATATGGCGAGACATGATTTCGCCAGTACACAAAAAATAGAAGAGAAAAACAAGCTGAAAATATAACCAGTGGTCTGCCAACCGAGACCGCCTGACCGCTCGACCTGACAGTCTGCTCGGCTAGAGAACAAGACCCCCCGAACTTCCTGCCTGTGCCTTGAACAACACCAACTGAGAACCCCGCAAACTCCTAAACTCCATTGATCCTCCCGAACTCCAGCAGCTCGCACTGCAAGCCGCGAGACCGCCCGAACACCTTCAGAAGAGTAGGTGACCACTGCTACCCGCACAATCCACAGAAGTTGCACAAGACAAGTTCGATCAGCTAACCGGCCGGTCAAAAAAGAGACCGCAAGAACAGGACGCGAGCTCAGCTTACACTTGGTGCGATTATTTATTTTGCTGCTACAGTGACTCCTATTTATAGGCGGGCGACCTGGTCCAGTCACCGCCCTATGAGATAGAGTCATGATGGCGCAAATCTCACACACCGCTATAGGCGGTAGCTCAACTGCGACACGAAACGGCAGTGTACCGATCGTTCAAGTAATATAAAATGGGAATGAATCCCCAAGTATCGATCTCTTGAGGAACACAGTAAGGTGGAGTTAACGTTCGAGGAGGACTTGAGATTGAAGTCCTAAACGTCGGATGGAATGCGGACACGGGGTGATTGGGCTTTTGAAAAATAAAAGAAAAGCTATCAACTACTCCTATGCAATGCCGCTATGCAAAGCTTCGCTTGGCGGGATGGAGACTAGGCAGGCCTTGAGCGCGCTGCGTCGCAAGGGCGGATGGACGAGAAGGCAAGCGGAATTGAACAATGCAGGCCTTGAGCGCGCTGCTTCGTAAGGCGGGATGGAATACGGGCCGCGATGCCACGCTTCGGTAGGCGGATGGACGAGTAGGCTAATGGGTCGAACTATGCAGGCCTTGAGCGCGCTGCTTCGTTAGGCGGGATGGAATACGGGCCGCGATGCCACGCTTCGGTAGGCGGATGGGCTAGTAGGCTAGCGGAATGAGGGTCGTAAGCACCTCTTCGACAAGCACGCCACTAGCAATTGCTAGTGCGGCACCGGACACGGTGGTGGAGTGGAAAAGGGATGGTGGCGCACCTCATAAACACATAAACCACAAAAGCATTTCACAATAATATGAAATATATATAACTAAAAGCAAGTTTAAGTGCTCTTCATCAAAATACACAAGATCTAGCTATTACAACAATCAATAAGAGAAGAATAAGGCAAGAAATCGACCGAATCCGAAGGCTCGTTGTAGATTCACGGTTGGAATCGCCGGGTTGTCAATCCGCGTCCAAGCTCGGTCCGCAACTACGTCCGGGGTAGAGAGAACTGTCACGACTCTCCAATGGACCCGTCTTCTTCGTGTCACGATCCGGTGGAGGTTGCAAACTTCCTCTTGCTTGACGGTAATGGCGGCCAGATCTCTCTTTGTAGCTCTTGGATGAAGGAGGAGGCCGAGAGGAGACTCCGGCTCAAGATTGGCGTGAAGAGCAAGCCCGGAGCAACTCTATATGGTGGGCGACGGTGGAGGAGCGAGGTCGGACGAACTGGAGCAGAAAACGGCGGAATACGGCGGGGTTATGTGACCTAAATCGCGAGCAGGGCTTTGATAGGCGCTGGAATTAAACAGTGCGCACGGTCAGTGGCGCACGACCAGTGGTCGTGCGCACTGGAATCCTGTGATCGTGCGCTCTGCCTGGACAGAACCTGCAAAGACAGAAATTACAAAATAACATGTTCGCACGACCAGTGGCGCACGACCGATGGTCGTGCGCACTAGCGTCAGTGGTCGTGCGCAATAGATGAAACAGAACTTAAAAATTAATGGTCAGTGCGCACGAGCAGTGGCGCACGACCGGTGGTCGTGCGCGCTGGAGTTGATGATCGTGCGCATTACACCAAACAGAACTTATGAAAAAGCGTTAAGTGCACACGATCAGTGGCGCACGACCAGTGGTCGTGCGCAATAGAACCAGTGATCGTGCGCTGTGTTCCTGTGCAGAATTGCACCGGAAACACCTGCACGACTCCTGTTCTAGCGTACAACCACCAATCCGGCCACTAAAAGTGGCACCGAACAATGCATGAAAACTACTAATGAAAATCAACATGAAATCACACCAAAATGGGCCAAAAGGTGCACCTAGCATGGGATATCAAATATGAACTAAAACAGGGCTAAAGTGCAGTGAAATGACTGAATAAACGGCCCAGATGAGTCCATAAAAGTGTATATGATCAGGACTCATCAAGTCATCACCCTTGACCGCGCGACCAGACCGGTCAACCCGCGCAATCAGCAAAAAAATCCTCCTGCTTAGTGAGCTCGCCGACTTTAACAGAAGCCCCGCGATCGTGACAACTCGCCCGGTCATGATGCTCACCACCTGTGTTCTCCACCCGACCTCCTCCAGAGACCGCGAACATACCAGGCCGATTAGGACAACAAACTGCCAAGTCGACTAAACACCTGTGACCACATATACCAGCATATCGCCGAAGGACCAGCTAGGCGAACACAAACCGGAGACCGCACGACTAAGAAGACCTTAGTCCGTGCGCACCACAAAGAGACAGGACAGCCACCAGACCGGGCTGCCCCCACCACGCGATCACAAGCACCAGATCACGTGGTTACACCGAACAGAATACAGCTTGCCACGCGGTCACACGACCAGACCGTGCAGCCTCACCTCGACACCTTGGTCAGAAGAACGGCGGTCACGCCGAATAGCCCGCGGCTAGACCAGAGAGGTCAGACCGCCAGAGGAGACCGCAAGACCGCCAACTCCACAACTTCCACTTCAATATTTTCAACACCCATCCCCTGTGATGAAGGAGACATACTTGATGTTGGGAGGGGGTGCATATGGATCTGATGGTAACCTAAAAAAGCTTCTAAAAAAGAAATCATAGAAAAACTGATGGCTGAATCAACCAACGCGTCGATTCTAGGCAAGGGGTAGCAATCCTTGGGGCATGATTTATTAAGTAAAAAAAAATCAACGCACATTCTCCACTTACCTCCTCCCTTTTTTACCATTACTACATTAGAGACTCAGCTAGGATACTGGATCTTCATTACAAAAACCGGCATGGAGGATCTTGCCCACCTCCTCTCGGATGGGCCCTTCCATCTTGTCAGCTATGGCCCTCTTCTTTTGATGGATGGGGCAAGTGCCAAGATTGAGGTTGAGGCAATGGCAAGCCACATCCGCATCAATCCCTGGCATCTTCGCGGCACTCCATGCAAAGATGTCCACATTCTCCTGGACGCAGGCCAGGATTTGCTTCTGCTCATCCAGGCTGAGCTCGCCGCTGACCTTGAACTTTTATATCACCCCCGCCCGGGTGGTGACTTCAAGCTCCATGACCTCATCCACGACCTCCAGCCGGGACTGCTCCCCCAATCACCCTCCTTCTCCTTGTCGCAAGCGAGCACTTTGACCTCCTCCTACCTTCTTCCTTCCCGAACCTCCATCATTTCTTCCTCCCCTTCCTCCTGGGCCTCGCTTTACTCTACTCTTTCCTCCTCTCCTTCCTCCTCAAGCCTTGTTGACTCACCCATCTCTCGATCCCACTCTTCCGCCTCGGCCATCCAGGAGATGGTGTTCACGGCAGTCACATAGCATTGTCGGGCTACCTTCAGATCTCCCCTTATCCGGACTTGGACTCCTACCGCATTGACCTTAAGGCATTGGTGGAAAGTGGAGGGGATGCAGCGGAACGCACTAATGAGCGGCCGCCCAAAGATGGCGATGTAGCTGCTGGGAGCATCCACTATGACGAAACGGTTATTCCTAGACTGCCCCCCCCCCCCCCCCCCCCCCAAGGAGTACATGGAGTCCCACTCCCACTCTACCTCCTTCCTATCACCGGAGAATCCAAACAACGGGCCATCCAAGGCCAACACCCTTTGTGCCTCCACCTGCATCTCATCGAACGCCTTCTTGAAGATGACGTTGACCGAGCTCCCGTTGTCCACAAGGATCTGAGAGACGGTGAAGTTCTCGATCGCTGTCTGGATGACCAACGCATCGCAGAATGGGTCCTCATGACCCAGCATATCCTTCTGAGTGAATGAGATCTTCTCCGCTCGGGGCGGGGCTAGGGACGTCGAAGCCACGCTAAGACGGTACATGGTATGGAGGCATGCCTTCCGGGTCACCTCAATCCCTACCCCTCCCCCCATGGATCACCCCGATCCCTCCTCGGGTCCCTACGTCAGCCCGGTATTCACACCTCTCATCCTCCTTATCCTGAGGAAAGACCACTTCAATCCTCACCGCCCCCTACTCCTACGGTGTCGGCACTCTGGCTCCCTTCATCTCTAGAAATTCTGGGTAGGTGGTCATTGCGTGACCTTCCTCATTGTGGAAGTCACAATAAGGCAATGCCGCCTCCCTCCTCTCGGCCTCCGCCGACTATTCCCCCTTCTTCTTCCTTCTCCCGCTCCTGCCCCTGCTTCCTCTCTCCTTCCTCTTCCTCCTCTTCCTCGCCTGATTGTCATGGCATGCTGAGGCGAGGGAGGCATCTTCCTTGGACCTTGCCTCCACCCTAACTGATGGGATCTTCCCTGACCCCCATGGAAGTTACCCCCTCCCGGGGCGTAACCCCTCCCTTGAACCCGCGCTCCTCCATCTTGATGCCTCCACCCAACCTTCGGGGCCCTGGGCTCTTCTCTTCTCCGCCCTTCCTGCTGCTTGAATTCCGGCTCACTGAGCTTTGCTAGCCTCTTAGCGAGCTCCGGATTAGCCTCCTCTCCTTCAATCTCCTCGGCCACCCTCTCCATCAACTCATCGTAGGAGACACGGGCCTTGATGAGTCCCATTAATATACACTTTTATGGACTCGTGTGGTCTAGTTTTCACTCACATGCACTTCACGTTTAGCTCATTATTGTTTATATTTCACCGGTTCATATTCCCTCACAAAGTGCAATATTTAGGCCTGTTGTGGTGTGCAATTGCGCACTATTTTGTTGGGGGCAAGCACATTGTGCTCCCCATTCTTTTTCTGTTATTATACTTGTATTGGAGGTGTGTTCCCAGCGTGTGGATTCATTGTGCAGGTGGCCAGATCATCCATACTGCCCAGAATTCACCATGTATGAATCGCACGGTTGTGCATTCACTTGACGCACGGTAGTGCGAAATGATCGGTTGGTCAATATGGTGATCTGCTCTGCTCGTGTGTTTTCTTCACGCACGGTTGGCCTTAACCGTGCGCAAACAAAACGCACGGCCTCCTGTTGTTTGCCGGATTTCGAGCTTTCTAAATTTGCCAGTGCATTTTTATGCACGGTCAGCTTTGACCATGCGTGAGTAAAACGCATGGGCGCACCTACTTCGTCTTCCTGGTTTTTATGCTTGTTTAATATCGCACGGTTCACGCACGGTCATGCATTCCACCGTGTTTGACCAAATTTCTGATTGTTTTCTATAAAAGCGCAGATTTTCGCCCTAATCCGGATTGATCTTCTTTCTCGCGCCCGAAGGGTTCCAGTTCTGCCTTTTTCGCCTCTCCATCACCTCCCACCATTTGGAGGTGCTCCGGGCATATTCTTCATGCCAATCTCGAGTCGGAGTATCCTCTCGGCCTCCTCCATCATTCAGAATCTTCCAAGCTCCATTTTAACAGATTTTGCACTATATCCCTGGAGTTCTCCGGCAAGATCGTGGCTGAAGGCTATTGACGAAGAAGACAGGTCCATTGGGAGGTAGTGACAACCCTCTTCTACCCCGGACGATAGTTGAATACCGAGCGCGGACGAGGATTGACAACCCTACGATTCCGGTCGTGAACCTCCGACTAGTCTTCGTGCTTCGGTTGTAATCTTACCTCCTCCTTGTTATTTTTGCTGATTCTATTGATGTGTGTGGTTTGTATGTTTCTATATGAATGATGTCCATAAACCCTAAATGTTATTAGTGTAATTTTCCATGGTTTTGTGGTTATGTTTGTTGTTTTTGTGATTTGAGGAGCGCCCCCATTCCACTATCTATTCTGCCTGACTACTCGCCCATTCCGTGTGCCTACTCTTCCATCCACGCAGCGAAGCGGTGCATAGCAGTCCGTGTAATCCATCCGCCTAGCCAAGAGGTGCTAACGGCTCTCAAACCTTTCCGCAGTTACACCCACCTCATCCCCTTGCGTACTCGTCCATCCGCCAAGCAAAGCAGTGCATAGCAGCCTGCATAGTTTCCATCCGCCCGACGAAGCAGTGCATAGCGGCCTGCATAGGAGTAGTTGTAGTTATTTTATTTTATTTACAAAACCAAAAATCTTTTTTGTCCGCATTCCATCTGTCACAAGGACTTCGATCTCAAGTCCCCTCAACAGATAACTCTACCTTACTGTGTTCCTTTGAGATTCGATACTTGGGGATTCACTCCCACATTTTATATTACTTGAACGATCGGTACACTGCCATTTCGTGTCGTAGTCTCGCTATTGCCTATAGCGGTGTGTTAGATTCGCGCATCAAGTTTTTGGCGTCGTTGCTGGGGAACACAGTCGTGTGTGTTTCTGGAGAGGAAGTCGAGAGATAGAAGCCCTTTTCCATTTGTTTATACCATTTTCTTCTTTGTTTTAGTTCTTAGAATTTGTAGTATTAAATTTCTTTATTCCTTATCTATTTTGTGATTTATCTAAAGCAGACATTCATTTTTTATTATTATTTCTTGCGTGTAGTTAATTTTTGCAAAGAAATTTTTTTATGTTGGTGAATTATCCCCCGCTACACCATGTATTCAGCTTTCAATATCCGTTGTAGATGAGGAGGAAACCCTTTCTGATGAGGAAGTTTGCACTTCCTTATTGGGTGAGAAGGTCCAACTCAACACCAAGGACCTCGATCTTTCGGACTCCCTTGCTATGACTCATATGATACCGACTGTGATCTATATTTGGATCCTGCTGGGAGTGAGATCGGGACCACTCCCCCGATTGACATTTATTTAAGTTTTTCTTCTCTTTTATTCCCTAACCCCCCTTCTTTATTTGACCCTATGCAGGTTGAGCCTCCAAAGGTACTCCAGGAGGACTTGGAGCATGATGCTTAAGTCAATGATGAGCGTATCCTCATATGTGAGGAGGTTGACCCCTCCTCCATAGTGGAAGCCTCTATCATTACCTTCTCCTCCTGCGCCTCCCTGAAGATGACACCTTGTTGGGCAAGGATATTTTTGGTGAGAAGAGTGAGGATTCCTCCTCTTCTGACATTCTCTTCCCTCTACCTGTGAGGAGCAGGTATTATTATTTAGGTAGAGGGGTAACTGTTTTATCGTCGTATCGGTACCCGTTACCCACACGGATATTAGAACAGTTACCTGTGCACTTTTCTTTTCATAGACCCATTAGCTAGAACTGTTTTAAATTTGAATAAGTCGTGTTGGGAGGACAATAACCCCAGTAGTTATCTTACCTTTTCCTGCATTTATTTATGTTGTCAGTTTAGTTAGTTGCATTTCTTTTTAGTTTGTCTACTTTCTTTATTTTTGCGGAGCTCACCCATGCAGGTCCTTTTTCTGGATGGCGGATGCTGCAGCTAGGTCTAGACTTAAATGCCAATCTTCTGGTATGCTCATTTTTGAGCATTGGGTACTCTTTTCCCCTGACCTTTTATTCAATTTTCATGGTTACATCATTTGCGTCTATTACTTAGATTAAGTCTGGGGGAGAGCCGCTATTTGTTACCCACTGCACGGGCACATCTCAGTGCATGCCAGAAGTATTTTATTTCAGTTATATATTATTTGTTCATCTTCATCGCACATCACAACACCCACTTCAGTGCGCACTCGCTTGTTAGTATGCTCCCGTATATTCAATTCTTGGTTGTGATGTAGGAATTGCTTTATTAGTCTAAAAATTGCAAGATGGAGTGGCATGTTGACTCTTGTAGTGCTCTTGTTGAGTACTTGTGTCTTGCCTAGGAATTTGAGTAGAACTAGTTTTTATTTATGCTTCCAATTTACAATTAGTAGATTTGCGTAGATTTTAATTTATTTTACTAAAAATGGTGAATGTGGTTGAATTTAGTGGTAGCGGTGTATTGTGTGTAGGCAAGCGCGAGGTTCGTGTTGCTCGAGTCAGGAGGAAGGATTACCTTTCTCGGGTGCTAAGAACTTGCCCCAAGCGACTCTTGAAGCATGGGTGTGAACGATTTGCAAGTTGAGCGTGACGTAGGCCATCTTTTTGGCAAGCTTGAGCTTTGTTCTACCATTCCTATACGCTAACCGTTGTTAGCCTATTTTATGCCTACCCGACCTTTTGGTTCAGCTCCACCATACTTCACCAAGGCCTAAAAGCTAATCACATTATCGCAACAAAAAATTAAGCCAAAAGCATTATTGAATTGTAATTTTCCAATGCGGTGCTGTCTTTTGAAACTTTTGTGTTGATGTGGATATCTTAAAAAATATCTATATGTTGAGATTCTTGCTAATAGATTTGGGGATATAAAAAAGGGGAAGGAAAAGAAAAAGAAAAAGCAAAGAGAAAGAAAAAAAATATCCCTAGCATTTTAATTGAAACATAAATCTCTATCGATTGGAGTAGGCCATGTGCACACCCAGTTTCAAGGTCAAGTCTGGGGGTGTATTGCACGTGTTTTATTGGGGGCTGCTTTGAATTAGCACTTTTGTGAGTTCTTTTGGGTTGCGATTAGCCATCATGTTTATCTTGGCATTCCAAACCGTAACCTAAGCCTCGTGTATACCTAAAGTCCTATCGATTCGTCTTGTGAGTTTACTAGCATCGTGGAGAGAGTGTGATAGGGCGAGCTTATGGTTGTCGACGCTGATGGATTTTAACGGAGATAATTCCGAGTTTCGGTCTTGGGTAACACTCCCCTTCGCGTCTTGCTTACTTTCGTACTACGTGTGACCTTGCGATTCACCAACATTCCATTTTTGAGTAAAAAAAAATTCTTTTTACGCATTTACACTTTATAAATTAGCTAGCATATGTAGACACTTCTTCTAATGATCTTCTATGTACAACTTCGCATTTAATTCCATGTTTGCAATTTTTTGGCTAGCTATGCTTTTCCTACTCCGCCAGATTTGTTTGCTCGGGACGCGCAAACAGGTAAGTCTGGGGGTGTGACGAGTCCCGTTTATATACACTTTTATGGACTCATCTGGGCTAGTTTTGACTCACATGAACTTCACTTTTAGCTCATTATTGTTTATATTTCACCGGTTCACATTCCCTCACAAAGTGCAATGTTTAGGCCCGTTGTGGAGTGTAATTGCGCACTATTTTGTTGGGGGCAAGCACATTGTGCTCCCCATTCTTTTTATGTTATTATACTTGTGCTTGAGGTGTGTTCACAGCGTGTGGATTCGTTGTGTAGGTGGGCAGATCATCCATACTGCCCAGAATTCACCATGTATGAATCGCAAGGTCGTGCGTTCACTTGATGCACGGTCATGCAAAATGATCGGCTAGTCAATATGGTGATCTTCCCCGCTCGTGCATTTTCTTCACGCACGGTTGGCCTCAACCGTGCGCGAACAAAACGCATGGCCTCCAGTTGTTTTCTGGATTTCGAGCTTTCTGAATTTGCCCATGCGTATTTACGCACGGTCGACTTCGACCGTGCGTGAGTAAAATGCACGGGCGCGCCTGCTTCATCTTCCTGGTTTTATGCTTGTTTAATATCACATGGTGCACGCACGATCGTGCGTTCGACCGTGCGTGACCAAATTTCTGATTGTTTTCTATAAAAGCGCAGATTTCTGCCCTAATCCGGATCGATCTTCTTTCCCGCGCCCGAAGGGTTCCAGTTCCGCCTTTTTCGCCGCTCCATCGCCACCCACCATTTGAAGGTGCTCCGGGCATATTCTTCATGCCAATCTCGAGCCAGAGTATCCTCTCGGCCTCCTCCATCATTCAGAATCTTCCAAGCTCCATTTCATCAGATTTTGCACTATATCCTTGGAGTTCTCCGGCAAGATCATGGCTGAAGGCTATTGACGAAGAAGACGGGCCCATTGGGAGGTAGTGACAGACCTCTTCTACCGCGGACGATAGTTGAAGACCAAGCGCGGATGAGGATTGACAACCCTACGATTCCGGCCGTGAACCTCCGACGAGTCTTCGTGCTTCGGTTGTAATCTTACCTCCTCCTTGTTATTTTTGCTGATTCTATTTGATGTGTGTTGTTTGTATGTTTCGATATGAATGATGTCCATAAACCCTAAATGTTATTAGTATAATTTTCCATGGTTTTGTGGTTATGTTTGTGGTTTTTGTGATTTGAGGAGCGCCCACATTCTACCATCCGTTCCGCCTGACTACTCGCCCATTCTGTGTGCATACTCTTCCATCCGCGCAGCGAAGCGGTGCATAGCAGCCTGTGTAATTCATCCGCCTAGCCAAGAGGTGCTAACGGCCCTCAAACCTTTTCGCAGTTACACCCACCTCATCCGCTTGCCTACTCGTCCATCCGTCAAGCGAAGCAGTGCATAGCAGCCTGCATAGTTTCCATTCGCCCGGCGAAGTAGTGCATAGCGACCTGCATAGGAGTAGTTGTAGTTATTTTATTTTATTTACAAAACCAAAAATCCTTTTTGTCCGCATTCCATCTGTCACAAGGACTTTGATCTCAAGTCCTCCTCAACAGATAACTCCACCTTACTGTGTTCCTTTGAGATTCGATACTTTGGGATTCACTCCCACATTTTATATTACTTGAACTATCGATACACTACCGTTTCATGCCGCAGTCTCGCTACCGCCTATAGCGGTGTGCTAGATTCGCACATCAGGCCTTCCTCTTCAAACTCATTTTGAAAAAACTCTCCCTCAGCCCCACCGTGAAGGCGAGCTGGAGGGCAAACCCTGGCTTCTCCTGGGTATGCAGAACCTCCTCCTGAAACCGGTCTGCGTAATGTGCCAGCAACTCCCCCGGTTCCTGCTTGACCTTGAAGAGCGACTTGGCGTCCCTCTTTCTCTTCTTGGAAGCCAAGAAGCGCAACAAGAAGCCTCGACGCAAGTCCTCAAATGGGTAGATCGACCTGGCTGGGAGTTGATGGAACCAGTCCCTAGCCTTCTCATTTTGAGTTACGGCGAAGAGCCGACACTTGAAAGCATCTGACATCGGTCGGATGAAGACTGAGTCCTCCAACGACTGCAAGTGCTGGACAGGGTCATCCTTGTCGCAGTAGTAGACCTGAGCTCACCAGAGCCGTGCTTGCTGGAGTCGCTCTCGCCTGGACTGCACTCGCCGGAGCAGCGCTCACCGGAAAGGCACTCGCCGGAACCAGACCTGTCGGGGTGGCACTCGCTGGGCTGGCAAAAAGCTCTCGCCCGAAGAGATCTCGCCCCGCTACTGCCACCTCCTTCCCTGCCCTTCCCCCCGGGGCACCCTCGCCGACTCCCGGAGGGGGGAGCACCTGAGGTGCTAGGGTCGTGAACTCACTTAGCACCGCGGCGAAGGCGAGACCGATACTCTTGAGGACCTCTCTCCTGAAGTCCGCCAACATCCCCAACATCACCGCTGGCTGCGAGCTGCCAAACTCATCGCCATGCTCTTCATCTCCCGCCATGCTGCTTCCTTGAAACTTTCTTGCACCAGCTACTGTCCACGCTCACCGCACCAAAAATGTTGGAACCGGGATTTGGCCCAACGAGGAGTTCGGACCCCAAAGATGGGTGCAACTCGTGCTTACTGATCCCTCGGAGCAACCTGGCCGAAGACTTAGGACTAAGACCCTTGGCGACAGTGTGGAGGTCCCACCACACACCCGGAAGATCGTAGAGCACTTCCCCTCCTAAGCCAAGAACTGAAGCCGGACACCTTGGAGAGCTTTGATAATGCTAACCAAAGATGACCTGAGTAGAGAGAAGCCAAAAAGAAGATGCCCCTTCCAATGGTTCCCTTAGGGTCTTATTTATAGTTTTCCTAAACTGGTCTGCTCATAACGGGATTCCGCCTTTTGGTCTGCTAAATGCACCCCAATTTGGCCTGCTAACAGCAAAACTCCGTTGTTCTGAAGGGCTATTAGTAGCCCACCAAGGGCAGAAGGATAATTTCACCTCCTTAACCCCTGAGCAAGTGGCCGGCGAGAGTGCCACTCCTAGCACTTCTCGCGAGTATCCTCGCGAGTATTGCTCGTGAACACTCCTTAGGCGAGAGGCCCGCGAAGGCCCTGCTCGCCTTCCTTTTGATGACCTCCCTCCTGGACAGGCCTCGCGTTCTCCTCTGCGAGATCGCTCTGGCTTGCCTCGCCTGGTACTCGCGACCCCTCAGTAGCGAGATCACCATTTCCACCCTAATTCTCCCATCTTCGAGCTTTATTCCCTCAGGCGAACACGGGGTTGTACAATAACATCAAAGATACCTTCATCAATAGAATTCATATACAACTTTATTCTGGCCTTCCAGAGTGTAAACTTATTCAGGTTGCACACTGGAGGTCTTGTTGATGCATAATCCTTAGAACTCATTTTTTTGTAAAAATAGTTTTTAACTGATTTATAATAAAGAAATGAGAGGAGGAGATCTTTTGATCAAGGTGAACCTTTTAATGATAAACCTCCCTCTGATACCAATTGAAAGTGCACAGTCTGTCTCTGAGTATTCTCTAAAGTGCGTGAATAGAGTTTAAATTTTTTTTTACCCTAATAGTGCACACACAATAAAAATACTAAGATATTATGCAATCAGCAAAAACCAAAGAAAGAATAAATTAAATATAGTTTGCTGAAAATAAAACACAGAAAACTAAGGTATGGATAGCACAAAAAATCACACACTAAGAAAAAGGAATTTTATAAAAGTTCCCCAAAATGTGGGTAGTCCTCTCTTCTACCTCCCTAGTAGGATTGAACAGTCTGTGTCTGAGTCTTTTGATAAGGAGACTCTAAGAACCACTGAGTCTTTTGATAAGGAGACTCTTAGAACCACTGAATTCTTTGGAAGAGGGATTAATAAAACTCTTTACAGTTCAAGGGAAAGAGTAAGAAGAAAGGAAGAAGAAGAGGATTGAATTCTGTGTTTCAGAATTCTTCAGAAGCACTTCTGCAGCTTCTATCATTCACAGGATCTGAAATGATGAACCCTTGCTTATAATAGTGATGATTGCAGGGGTTATTTGATTTGATCCTTCTCTGTGAATATTTCTTCAATACTATCTGCTGTAAGATCAAGAATATGAAGCATCTGTTTTCTTTTTACTGTGCTCAAAGAAGACTTATTCTTGTTTTAGGATTTAAGGAGTAAGAAGAAGAACACCCTATTCGACAGACAAGAATAATAATAACTCTAATTCTTTATCTTCTTCTCTTTTGCATACTTATGATGTATGATTGGGATTTCAAATCTTTTCTTCTTTTGGGCTGTCCTGAAAAGGAATTCTCTTGGGACACCTAATTTTCCGTTCTTCTTTTGTTCCTGACCCGTCCATTAATTTTGAATACCTTCCAAGAATGATTTTGATGTGTCCTTGAAATCTCCATTCCATTCTTGTCAATAAACGATCCGTTGGAGAACTGTCTTTACCCTTGTGGTTCTTCTGAAAAGGTCTCAAAAGGACAGCAGAAAAAGCTTCAATTTTTGACTGTATTCGACGCTGCATCGACTTCATCATCCTTCATGTCGACGCACCTCTGAGTTATTATAAGAGTAGCTTCAAATTCCTTCTTAGCTCTGATTGAACCCAGATGTCGACATTACGTCAATTCCTTATCGACGTATTTGTCGAGTTGAAGACTTGGACTTTGAGCATTAACTTTTACGTCGAATTGTAGTCAAAGTTGCGTCGACTTCTTGGATGGCTTCGGCAAGCTCTTTCTTCTGCATCGAGTTCCTTTTGACATTGCATCGACTTGAATTATACTTTGACAACTGAATAAGTTGCTTTGGCTTCTAATAAGAGTTGCGTCGATATCAAGTCGAAGTTTCATCGACTTTTATTCGATGCAAGTCTTAACTTAACTTATTTTGTGATTGTCTTGACTTGGCCTTGCCACTCTAAGGTGAGTGTGACATCCTAAGACATCTAATGACCAATTTATCCTTACTATACAATGTGGGTAATATAACCTAAGAGGTAAAATCACTTATAGATAATTTGTTAAGTTAATTCAAAAGGAGTTTTTCCAACAGTAACTGAGGCAGATATTACAGAAGGATTTAGGTGGTGTTGTTTTGAAAATAAACCATATGGTAGTTTATGGAGAATACACATGAATAGACAAGGAAAACTGCTCACTGACATTATTGGCAAGGTGTTGTTGTGTAAAACAGGCTCACATGATAGAGACTCCAAAGGAATGTTTGAGGTCATGGTCAGAGTGTTCATGAACAAGAGAGTGTTTGAGGTCAGGATCAAAGAACACCTAAGATCTCCCAACATTGGGAGAATACTATCATTATACCTCAAGCATTTCATCCCCAACCATCTCAAAGATTCTGAATCAACTCCACTCCACTATCTTAATAGAATTGATGTGAAGGTAGTAAGTAGGTGGGAAAGAAGGTTTACAACAAAAAAGGTAGTATATAAACCTTCCTCACAAAGAAGTGATGTCCCTCAAAGCCCTGCTCAACCTCCACAAGTTACTCCAAACTCTCCTGCTCCTATTGAGGGGGATCCCCTAAGAGAACATAATATAGTGATTGACAGTGATCCAGTCCCTCATGAGGAGGTGACCTCAGCAGATGTTCTAATGTTTGCTAGAGAGGTTGTAATGGTTATAGAAGTTGATGAAACAGATATAAACAATGCTGAAGCTGAGAAAAGTCCAAGCAGTGGACATGTAATTGTTGAAGAGGTTGACCATTCTGACAGATCCTTAGATGAACTTCAAAATGATGATGTTGGGCATCAAAGTACAGATGAAGAAGAATTTGAGCAGCCCTCTGACATCCCTGCAACAATGGAGGGGGAGTTTACTACTCAAGTCACACTGCAGCCCTCATCTCCAAGGATATCCAATGAGCAACGTTCTCCAGTCCTCCCAACCCCCACAACCACATCAACTGAGTTTATGTCCCAAATGGAAGTATTGCTTGATAGACAAAGAATACATTTTGAAGCATATGTCAATACTGTTGTCACAAGCTGCAAACATAAGTTGTCTACCAGGATAGATGTGTTGCAAGAGGAAATCTAGCATCTATATCATCAAAATACAAATGTGTATCATATAACTGCCAATGTTGTTGCTAATATAGGAAATGAAATAGCACATATCAATGAAGCTACTTTGATAATTAACATTATGCTGGATAGAATGTCTACTTTAAGAGATAATCAGCAAGCCATCATGCAAAACTAGGATATGACCTTCATTGAGTTTGAAGATGCTATCAATACCTTACTTCAAAGCATATCATCTACTACTCAAGTCTCTCAAGATCTAGTAAACAATGTTGGTGTAACTATACTTCATCAATTTGAAGTCACTCAAGATCAGATTTCTTCTACACTAACTCAATCTCTCAGAAATTCTCAATGAACAATCATGGATGTAGTTGGCAATCTTAATGCTCTACTCTCTAAACAAATTCAGGATTCCCAGACCATTCTCTCCAAAGAAATATTTTTGGAAACCAGAAAAAGGGAAATCATGTCAAGCCATCATGCCATGTGGCTCTCCAATGAAGTAAGATTATCTATGGATCTTAATCCAATAGATTATGGAATTGCTTATCAACATCCTATTCTAGAAGTAATCCTCATCCCTGAAGGACCCTCAAATGTGAAAATGACTGAAGACCATCCAGAGCATCAGCTTGACAGTTATAAAGGATACTTTGTTGATGAGCCTATCAGTGGGAGTGGGTAGGTCGGGAAAACCAAAGTACATCATGTTAATAATGAATACCAAGAAACTAAAAGGAAGAGAATGGAGGAAGTAAAGAAAAATCCAAATTTTGAAGAATGGAGCCCTTGTTCAAGGGATATCATCTTAAGTACTTGGACTCTATACCAGCAAGGAAAGCATGACAGAGGCAAATTATACAGCTCTGAAGAATGGCATAAATATGAAATGGATGAAGCTGGAAAAAGAGATTATTGGAACAAGGTCAAGCTGGGAGATCCTTCAGTGCCTGCTCATCCTCCTCTCAGATATCATCCTAGGCCATACAACTATTTTGAAAGGCAAAAGAAGAAGTTGGCTGAAGTTGAGCAATCCAAAAAGGTTGGATCATTTGAGAAAGGGAAAGTTGTTCATGAGATTGAAGATAAAGGATTCTAGGAAAACACATGCACATTTCTATGTTTTTCATTTATGACTGATATATCTTTATGCTTGTGACAATAGTTAATTAATATATCAATTGCTCTGAATTTTGTTTGGCCTTTATTGAAAATATTTGTTAGTCAAGCTTATCTATAATTGTAAGTTCTGGCTTCTTCAAATATGGGGAGATTGTTGGGTATTGTGCCCTCAATGTTCTTAAATTTGAAGAAGGAACACAAATATAGATAAGCAAAGTTGTTTTTAATGTGTGTTTTAGTCCTTGATGTGGCAGGTAAGTCAAGACTATATTTTCAGTATCAAAACTATACAAGAAGTGAAAAAATCTCAAAGTCAAATATCGGCTTGAGCCTTAGTAGACATATCGTTGAGACAGGAAATATATCATCGAGATAGTCTCGATGATATCGTCTTGAAGAATCTTTATCGCTGAGAAAGATAAGTCAAGTCGTGTAGACAGCTTCTCGACAATATCATCTTGAAGTAACCTTGTCGAATTGAAGATTAAGGATAAGTCGTGTAGAAAGAAACATCTAGACGATATCGTCTAAAAGAAGTCATATCTTGTAGAAGATTATGTTTAGTCATTAAGAAAGGAGTATGTCGACGATATTGGCTTGAAGACTTTATATCGTCTAGAAGATCAAGATGATATCGACTTGAAGAATATATATCGTTTAGATTGATCAAGACGATATCGGCTTGAAGGAATTTTATCGTCTTGACAAATGCAGAGCTGCATTTATTGCACAGATTTTCTTGGAAATTATTATTCGGGGAATGTGCACGTCGCTTATCTTGTGCACTAATCAAGGAATAATTAATGATATATTCTCTGCAGAATATAGTTGTTGCACATCATTTAATGAAGAACATTATATACTTCCAAATATTACAAGTTCCAAAAAGGGGAGAACATTTATGGAATTTTATTCTACCATTTCAGTCTATATTTTTTAATGGACCAATTATTTAAGGAATAAATTATTGAGGGCCTTTATGCATAAGTGCAGAGGAATATAAATAGAGAAAATTTCAAAATCTATACACTTCTGATCATTCTCTCACTCTCACACGTACAATCAAAAAAGAGAAAAGTGTTGAACAAGAAATCTTCATTTTGTTGTGTTGTGAAGACTACAAGAAAGAATCTTCTTCCTGTACAAGAAGTTCAATCTAATATTTTCAGAAGAAGATTCACAAGAAAGCTTTGGTGATTCAAAAGATCTCTGAGGCTACATCTACAAGAAGACGAAGTAGACCATTCAGTGAAAAGTTTTATCTTTGAAGCCTCCTCTTCTTCAATAGCAAAACCACCTTCTCATTTTGTAGGGTTTTGTGTGAGCCTAAGTTTGGTAGGATCTTGGTAAAGATCTGAGTGCTTAGTAGGACTTGTAAAGCTTGAGTTGTTTTTGTAGGGTTTGTGTAACCTGAGTGTAAGCTTTATTGGGAGGGTTGAGGTAGGATCCTTTGGGATATGAGCTGTAAGATCTATTGTATAGTAAAAAAGATCTGAGTTTTGGAGAAGTTGCCTAGTCTACCACATTGCTAGATAGATGGGAGGGACAGTGGACTACCTCTTGACACATTGTCTTGAAGGGAATCACTTTAAATATCTATGTGTTTTCTAGTTTGCTTGTGTGTTATGCTGAATAATTTTACATGACTAAACAATCTTGAAAATAACTAATCACCCCCCCACCCCCTCTAGGTGTAGTTTAAGCAAACTCATATCATTCAAATTGCCATTAGATAATTTGGTAAGTTGACTACCACGGAGCCATAAATTCTGTTTGGGAAGCTTTTATCCCATGTGCACAAATTGAACATTAGAAAAGCAGAAGAAGAGGGAAGTAAGACTTCCGGTAGAGAGAAGTCTATAGCACTGAAGCCCAAAGTGTCAAGAAAAGGTAGAGTTGTGTCACCTGTTAGGACACAGAGCTCAGATGAGAATGATGACTCAGAGGTTTGCCGCTCATGCTCTAAAATGTCAGATGGTGAGTTTTCATTACTCTCCAAGAAATTCAAGAGAATGCTCAACAATAGAAGACAAAAGGGAAATCAGTCCTCCTCTTCTCAATACAGAAGATCACATAGTGATAGTGATCATCACAAGAAAAACTACAACAACAACGATAGGTATAAATCTGAACCGAACAAACATAATTCTTATGATGTCATTTGCTATTGTTGTAATATGCCAGGACATATGATTGCGAAATGTCCATACAAGAAGAAGGAAGGATCTAAGAAGTAAGAGAAGAGATCCATCAAAGGTAAAAAGAAAGAAGAAAAGAGTTTCATCACCAAGAAGTCAAAGACTTTTAGCAAAAGCGACTCAGATGTGTCAAGTTCAGATTAAGAAGCCTCCTTTGGGCTTATGGCTCATTTAGATGAGGATAAGTGTGACACCTCTTATGATGGGAAGGTAAATTCTAGCACTCCTTTATCTGAATCTAAGACAGGATCTAATGCTGATGGAGGCTACTCTTCTGAGGATGATTCAGATCTACTAATACAGTATATAACACTATTTAAAGGATTTGACAAATGCCACAAGGTTGTAAAATATCAAGCCAAGGAGATTGAGTCTCTCAAGGCAGTGGAATCTGATCTGAGGGAGGAAATTGAGGAATTGACTCCTCTTAGAGACGAAGTCCAATCCTTGAAAGATGAACTCAAATACTCTACTGAACTAGCACATCTGAAAGAGAAGTTCATTAATGAACTGGAAGAAAAGTTAGTGGTTGAAAGGAAGCTTGTAGAAAGCTTCTCCAAGCCAAAAAATATCCTTCCACTTATTGATGGATTCTCATTTGCTGAGAAGGGTAGTGGTGTTGGTCATCAGGCTGAGAAGGGTAAGGCTACTAAGAGAAGAGTTGTCAAAGGTAAGGGAAAGGTTCCTCAAAGTCAACATTCCTTCCAGAAGGTAGTTTTTCCAACGAACCAGTATGAGTTTGACACCACCTATGGTCATTGTTCTGCACCAACTTATGTTGACTCTAACAAAAATAACCGAGGATGGAGCCATCCTAGAAACCTTGGAACGACTCCTCTCAAGGAACCTTATGAAGAAATGATCCTAATGGGTTATGGTTTGTTCGCTCATGGATCAGATGCTAAGAAAGCTCCAAAGATCAAACTTCTTGTTACAAAGCCACTTAAGACGAAGAAGCGATGTGTATGTTGTACACATGAGGCTTCTACCTCCAAGTCAGATTCTCCTTCTAGACCTCCCATTCAAAAGGTAAAACGGGAAAAGAAAAGAAGATACAACCCGTTTGATTGTTGGTGTTGTGGCATAATTGGTCACTTTGTCATTGATTGTTGGTTTAATTCAATGAATTATAAGACTCCACGAGTTAACACTGCAAGAATGACCCCTCGCAATGTTAACACTCCTTGTGGTGTTCATCTAACCAGGAACCAAGGACCCAAATCTATTTGGGTTCCTTGGGGTAATTGAATTGTGAATGCAGGTATGTCCAAAGGCCAACAGAACTCCTATTCTGTATTTAACAGTAAATGTTCACGTCACATGACCAGAACAAGAAGCCTACTATAAAACTATACCCCAGTCAAAGACGGTCCAAAAGTTATTTTTGGCGGATCTGATAGGGGAATCACAAAAGGCTATGGTATGGTTACTAATGGTGTAGTTTCGTTCACAGGCGTGGCTTATGTTAAAGGATTACAACATAATCTCATTAGCCTAAGTCAATTATGTGACAAAGGTTTTATGGTAGAGTTCTACAAGGACAAGTGCCTGATAAAAACGTCTTATAATTCAGAAACTATTTTAGTAGGCACTCAGAGTAGAAATATTTTTTGCTTAAATTTTCTTTGCTTAGAATCTTCTACACCAGTGTGTTTTTTGGCAAAAGATAGTGCATCTCTATGTGATCAGTGGCACAAGAGATTAGCATATATAAATTTCAAAACTATAAATATGTTATTTTCTCACAACTTAGTGTGTGATGCACCCGATGTTAAGTGTGGAAAGAGAGACCTTGTCATGCATGCTAGATGGGTAAGCAGACTAGGACTACTTTTAAGAGTGTAACACCCCCATTCGTTCGGGAGCATATAGCAGAAGGTCCGGCCGGGGCCCCACGCCATATACTTCAAAACAAACGGGAACGTCACTTAATTGAATAACAACGACACTATACCACGAAGCCTAACTCAGAGCAATCTATGCGGAAGTAAAAGAGAGAGAGACAGAAATATAAACCACAAGACCCGAACTCGGGTATGTCCACTTCTATTAACTTGGAATAAAATGTTTTACAACACAAAAGAGGCACGACGGCCTTACAGTTTACCAACATCGGCGCGCAGGCCGGCCATACATGAAACAGAAGGAACATCAAAGGCCTTCAAGGGTTGCAGCAGTGCAGGGGCTTCAGCCCGCCAAGTTCCCGCTCGGTCCAGCACCTGTACAACAAGCCCACCAAAAACGGTGGCAAAACAGGGCAACGGTCAGCTAAAGCTGACCAATTTATAACGACCCCACCCCTTCGAGGGGGTGGCAGTGCTAACCGTCCCTGCAAAATTGTCTCAACAGCATATACATATCTAAGAGTGCAACTATACGAGCCCACATCATTTCATACATATGCAACAACACAAACAAGGGAATGGACTCCACGTCTCGTGCACTCAGGCACTCTTTGGTGTACTACGCCTTCCACCACCATCCACTCTTGATGGTTTTGCCCTTTGAGGCTAAAGTCGGAGGCCCGAATACCAGGGCTCCCCCGTGCTTTAATTGTGAACTTGCGCAGTCCGAAGACTCTTCCCCTTTGCCTCCCGACATGCTATCCGAGGCTTACTAATCAGGTGCTGCAATGGTTCGGGTGCAGGTTCGTCAAATGCCCGTTGTTCACACACTCGTTGTACAACACGAAATGCGGGTATGGCGTCCCCTCAGCCCAGGTATTCTCAATTAGCCGGCTCCACGGGCCGCTAAGTCATCCACCAGGACACCCTTACAGGTCGGGCACGCCGACCTCAGGTCCCCTCAACAGGTGGGCACAACAAACATCACCAGACCCATGTCTGGGAGCTGTCGCCCAGGCGACATTCACTATCGCCAGCGACAGTGCACAAACCCTAATTTGGCTTCTAGCTGTGGATGCTTCCCGGGGCACACCCCCAGGCATTGCTGCACATGCAGTAGCACTCCCTAGCCTCAGAACAACCAAATTCATCAGAATCCAATTCTGGGGAGCTGTCGCCCAGGTGACAGTCACTGTCGCGCCGGCGACAGCTAGACAGAACTCCATTTTTTCCTTTTAACTTTGGGTGCTCCCCGGGGCACACCCCCGGGCATTGCTGCGCATGCAGTAGCACTCTCTAGTCCTACGTAGTAGGATAACAACACGGGGTTTTCCCCGAGCACGCACAATACCACAAGGCATCACCAATCCGGACGAACCGTCTCGGATGGGCTTCACACAGTGCGCCTACGTCCGTATTACGCACGGACTCTATATGCATGCAAACTTGGACGGGGATAACACAAATCGACCCGTCGGAGGCCACAACCTCACCCTTTTGAGTAGGGGCCTCAACGATGCAAGGGAATGGACTAAGGCATGTCCAAGAGATAGTAGAAAAGTTTGTTACCCTTAAACGCCGCTTTGAGACCATGGCTTGACGTTCCACACGGATGGAAAGGAGCGCCTTGCCCTCCTCTACGCGTAGCCACCAACTTTGAAGGGATTGGATGAGTGTAGCTCCTCCAAACCCAAGCTCCAAGCTAGGGTTTTCTACTCACCTTCTTCTTCAAGCTCCTCTCTCTCTCTCTCTTAAGAACCCTTAAGAAAATAATGAAAAGAGAGGGATTTTCGGCCTTGTATGCTGCCACCAAGCCTCCCAAGCCAAAACAAGCCACCAAAGTCAAAGTGCAATCAATGCCCTTGATTTCGGCCACAAAGTCCAAATTTGAGCTGTCGCCCGGCGACAGCCACTGTCGCCCTGGCGACAGCGACAATGAACCGACATTGACTAGTCAACGCCGTCCGACAGCTCATGGCAGAACCTTCTCAACAGAACGCTATCGCCCGGGCGACAGCCACTGTCGCCGGTGACAGCTCTGGATTCCAGATTTCTGAATTTTCAGATTTGGGGTCTTACAACCCTCCCTTCCTTATAAAAATTTCGTCCCGATATTTGTAAAAACACGCATATATATACATATCAAAACAGTCTTTACATACAGGGGGAAAAAAAGATAAGCGTCACCGAAACAGCTCGGGGAACTCCTCCAACATGGTCTGCTCACGCTCCCATGAGAGCTCCTCGCGACCGCAGTTGTCCCAACGGACCTTTACCATACAGATCGCCCTGTTCCGCAGCTGACGCACCTCAGCATCCTCGATGCTAACGGGCCTGACCGCCGTCTTAAGCCCACTATCCATGGGAACCTGATCCGCCGCGACCACCTGCGTAGGCTCTTGCACTGCCTTCCGCAATACGGAGATGTGGAATACATCGTGTAGCCCGCTCAGTTCCGCTGATAGCGCAAGCCTATAAGCCGCGTCGCCGACGCGCTCGATGATCTCAAACGGTCCAAGGTATCTCGGACTCAGCTTTTTCAAGCGTCGAATCCTGGATACACCCTTGAACGGCCTGATCTTCAAGTAAACCCAATCGCCAATGGCGAACTGGACGTCGCAGTGCTTCGCATTACAGTACTTCGCCAGCCTATCCTGCGCAACAAAAAGCCTCTCCCGGATCAACCGTACCGTCAAAGTCGCCTCTTCGACGTCTTTCCTCTTGAAGAGCTTCGTCTCGCCCATTTCAGCCCAAGCTAAGGGAGTGCGGCACTTCCTACCGTAGAGGGCCTCGAAAGGCGCCATCTGAATACTTGCCAGATAATTGTTGTTGTACGCGAACTCGACAAGAAAGAGGTGATCTTCCCACCCCTTGCCAAAATCTAGGACGCACATCCGGAGCATGTCTTCCATCGTCCTGTTGGTACGCTCAGTTTGGCAATCCGTCTGAGGATGAAAGGCCGTGCTAAACTGCAGCTTCGTACCTAAAAAACGGTTGACTAGCCTCCAGTCGCTCGAAGTAAAACATCCATCACGGTCACTGACGATGCTACGGGTCACACCGTGCAGTCGCACTATAGTATCAACATACAACTTTGCCAAATTCTCCACCGAGTCATCCCTCCGGTTGGGGATAAAGTGCGCCACCTTCGTCAGCCGGTCTACAACTACCCAGATGGCATCGTTCCCGCGCTGCGATCTCGGCAGCCCATGCACGAAATCCATGGAAATGTCATCAAACTTCCACTCCGGAATAGGCAATGACTGCAAAAAGCCATCGGGCTTCTGACATTCTGCCTTCACTAGCGCACAAGTGTGGCACTTGGCCACGTAGTGAGCGATGTCCCTCTTCATACCTGGCCACCAGAAAAGGACCTTCATGTCCTTGTACATCTTCGTGCTCCCCGGATGAACTGAATACCTGGTACGATGCGCCTCGTACATCAACTCATCGCGCAGCTCACCCACCTTGGGGACGCACAAACGGTCTCCTCTCCACAGCAATCCGTCCCGAACCTGAAACTGAGCATCTGGCCCACCACCAGCATCCTCCGCGTAGCGCTTCAAACTCAGATCGAGTTCAAAAGCCTGGCGGACTCTCTCTGCGAGGTCGTACTGCACCTCAAACCAACTCAAACAGGCATCGGCACTGCACCTCTTCTTTACGCAAGAAATATCCAAGGCCTCCAGGTCACGTATCAGGTGCTCATCATGCATCTGAATCCAGTTCGCCTGCGCTGGAGCCCTGCGACTGAGTGCATCCGCAACAACATTCCCCTTCCCGGGAGTGTAGTGGATCTCGAAGGTGAAGTCCCCCAGGAACTCCATCCACCTCTGTTGCCGCATATTCAGCCCTTTCTGCGTCAGAAGGTACTTCAGGCTCTTATGCTCCGTGAAGATGTTGATCTTCAAGCCATACACATAATGCGGCCATAGCTTTAGGGCAAATATCACGGCCGCCAACTCCAAGTCGTGGACCGGATAGTTCCGCTCGTGCAACTTCAGCTGGCGAGAGCCATACGCTATAACCTTGCCATGCTGCTGCAGAACGCAGCCAAGGCCGCTTCTAGAAGCATCGGTGTAGATCTCATAGCCCTCCGTGCCGCAAGGCAAACATAAGATCGGAGCCGTCGTAAGCCGCCGCTTCAACTCCTCGAAAGCCTGCGCACACGCGGGCGTCCAAATGAATTCCTGCATCTTCTGTGTCAGCGTCTTAAGAGGCAGCGCGATCCGCGAGAAGTTCTCCACGAAGCGCCTGTAACACCCGGCCAGCCCGAGAAAGCTACGGACCTCCGCTACAGTAGAAAGAACAGGCCACTCCCTAATGGCCGAGACCTTCACCGGATCTACCGCCACACCCGAACCACTAACCACATGGCCCAAGAACGCGCACTTCGAGAACTTGGCATACAACTGGTTCCTCCTCAGAACCTCCAAAACTACTCGCAGGTGATCACCGTGCTCCTCCTCGGACTGAGAGTAGAATAGTACATCATCCAGGAAGACGACCACAAACCGGTCGAGGTACTCTCGGAAAGTCCGGTGCATCAAGTCCATAAACACCGAAGGCGCATTAGACAGCCCAAACGGCATCACGGTGAACTCATACTGCCCGTACCTGGTACTGAAGGCAGTCTTCGGAATATCGCACTCCCTGATCCGCACCTGATAATAGCCGGACTTCAAGTCCAGCTTCGAGTATACTGTCGAACCAACGAGCTAGTCGAACAAATCATCTATCCTCGGAAGAGGATACTTGTTCTTCTCCGTCAGCTTGTTCAGCTCTCGGTAGTCGATGCAAAGCCGCAGGCTACCGTCCTTCTTTTTGAAAAAGAGGACCGGTGCACTCCAAGGTGAGGAACTCAGACGCACGTAGCCCTGCTCAAGCAGCTCCTGCAACTGCAGCTTCAACTCCGCCAACTCTTTCGGAGCCATACGATACGGCGAGCGGGTCACAGGCTTAGCGCCTGGCACCAACTCAATCGTGAAATCTATCTCCCGCTGCGGCGGAGCACCGGGGAGCTCGATCGGGAACACATCGGGGAACTCTGCTACTACAGGAACATCTGCTAGGCTGGGCCTCGGCATTGAAGCCTCCACAAGAGCAAAGAATAACTCTGCTCCCTGTCGCACTGCCTTGGACACGTTGAGAGCAGACATCAGCGTCTTGCTCGATCCACGCATGCCCGCAAAGACCATCTCCCGATCGGCACCCTGCCCAAACCTCACCTCCTTGGTGGTGCAATCGATGCACGCACGCTGCTCCGACAGCTAGTCCATACCGAAGATAACATCAAACTCAACCAGGGGGAGTAACAATGCCTTCAGGTCATACTCGCGACTACCAACTAGAACCTTTACGCAGCAACTCCTCTCCACACGCATCGAATATCCATTCGGCAGTAGGACCTCCAGTCCATCTGCAGAAGCAATCGACGGCGCACCAATACGTTGGACGAAGTCTGACGATAAGAAGGAGTGCGAAGCTCCAGTATCGAAAAGCGCTCTCGCAGGGACGCCTAAAACATTTACTTAGCCTACGCCGCCAACGAGTTAGCATGAACATTAAAACAGGTGTATAAAACAGTAAAGACTGTATCTTAAATTATACCTGTCACGGCGTCCTTGGCTTTGATAGCCTCCTGCTGATCGAGACTAAAAACTCTGGGCTGCGGGGGAGCCATACGGGAAGCAGTGGACTCAGCTGCCTTCCCCTTCACAGAATAAGCTGGCCCCGCCTTCTTCTCTGGCCTTGGAATCCCACTGTGGCAATCCCGAGAGAAATGGGCAGGCTTGCCACAAGTGAAACAAATAAGAGGGCCACGTCCAGATGACGCGCCCAAAGCAGAGGGAGCTGGCCCAGATACTCGAGCCTTCTTCCAGCGACTCAACCTCCGCAACTTCGACACACTCGGCGCTTTGCCCTCCGGCACTGCCTCGACCACAACCGCCTTGCCCTTCTCCCTGAGCATGTCCTGCTCAAGGGCTCGGGCTGAACCAACGAGGGTCATAAAACCCTGCGTCAACGGCCCTGCCAGAAGATGCCGCAACTCAGTACGTAAACCTCCATAAAACCTGTTCACCCTTCTCTCCTCATCATCAAAAGAAGTTCCAGCATAGCGCCCGAGGTGGGTGAACTCATGCAAGTAGTCATCAACCAGTCTACCACCCTGTGTTAGGGCCAAGAACTGGTTCTCCATCGCGATCTGCTGCGACTGAGGCACATACCTTGCGAGGAAGATTCTCGAGAATTCTTCCATCGTCACATCAACCAGTCGTCTTCCCGCAAACTGGAGCCTCTCGACCTCATCCCACCACCGCCTAGCATCCTTTTCTAGCAAGAAAGAAGCAAAGGTCACCTTCTGCGCTTCCTCCGACTGTGTCGCTGTCAGAATTCGCTTCACATGCGACAACCAGTCTTCGGCCTCAGCTGGGGATTCAACCCCGGTAAACAGAGGAGGTCGAAATCCCAGAAAATGCTTCAGCTGCTGCTCAGGAGCACACCTCACTGGTACTTGCTCCACTCTTAGTGGCTCAGGGGCCACCTCTTGCACTGGCGGTTGGCCTTGCCTTTCAGGCTGGCCATTCAACGCAGCTAGAACGGCTTCAGTAACTAGCCGAACCAACTCAGCAGACGGAGCTGTAGGGGCCTCAACAGACCCACTACTCTCATGAACATCACGGGGACGCGACGGTCCCGCTGCACTTCGAGTGCCCTACACAAGTGCAACACACAGTTAGGCGACAGCACAGTCGCAACTAACAACAAAAGGAACACTCAGGTTCCAAAATCATGCAATTATTGTTGGTTTGTTGTTGCATTTTATTCCTAAGTGGACATTTTTGGGTTTATTTTACGTCTCAACGGTAGCGCACGCACGTGCTCACCACCCCTTAAAAGAATTCGTCCACGAATTCCTTAGAAGGATACGGAACCCTAGTAGCTGATACCAATTTGTAACACCCCCATTCGTTCGGGAGCATATAGCAGAAGGTCCGGCCGGGTCCCCACGCCATATACTTCAAAACAAACGGGAACGCCACTTAATTGAATAACAACGACACTATACCACGAAGCCTAACTCAGAGCATTCTATGCGGAAGTAAAAGAGAGGGAGACAGAAATATAAACCACAAGACCCGAACTCGGGTATGTCCACTTCTATTAACTTGGAATAAAATGTTTTACAACACAAAAGAGGCACGACGGCCTTACAGTTTACCAACATCGGCGCGCAGGCCGGCCATACATGAAAACAGAAGGAACATCAAAGGACTTCAAGGCCTGCAGCAGCGCAGGGGCTTCAGCCCGCCAAGTTCCCGCTCGGTCTAGCACCTGTACAACAAGCCCACCAAAAACGGTGGCAAAACAGGGCAACGGTCAGCTAAAGCTGACCAATTTATAACGACCCCACCCCTTCGAGGGGGTGGCAGTGCTAACCGTCCCTGCAAAATAGTCTCAACAGCATATACATATCTAAGAGTGCGACTAGACGAGCCCACAGCATTTCATACATATGCAACAACACAAACGTGGGAATGGACTCCACGTCTCGTGCACTCAGGCACTCTTTGGTGTACTACGCCTTCCACCACCATCCACTCTTGATGGTTTTGCCCTTTGAGGCTAAAGTCGGCGGCCCGAATACCAGGGCTCCCCCGTGCTTTAATTGTGAACTTGCGCAGTCCGAAGACTCTTCCCCTTTGCCTCCCGACATGCTATCCGAGGCTTACTAATCAGGTGCTGCAATGGTTCGGGTGCAGGTTCGCCAAATGCCCGTTGTTCACACACTCGTTGTACAACACGAAATGCGGGTATGGCGTCCCCTCAGCCCAGGTATTCTCAATTAGCCGGCTCCACGGGCCGCTAAGTCATCCACCAGGACACCCTTACAGGTCGGGCACGCCGACCTCAGGTCCCCTCAACAGGTGGGCACAACAAACATCACCAGACCCATGTTTGGGAGCTGTCGCCCAGGCGACATTCACTGTCGCCAGCGACAGTGCACAAACCCTAATTTGGCTTCTAGCTGTGGATGCTTCCCGGGGCACACCCCCAGGCATTGCTGCACATGCAGTAGCACTCCCTAGCCTCAGAACACCCAAATTCATCAGAATCCAATTCTGGGGAGCTGTCGCCCAGGCGACAGTCACTATCGCGCCGGCGACAGCTAGACAGAACTCCATTTCTGCCTTTTAACTTCGGGTGCTCCCCGGGGCACACACCCGGGCGTTGCTGCGCATGCAGTAGCACTCTCTAGTCCTACGTAGTAGGATAACAACACGGGGTTTTCCCCGAGCATGCACAATACCACAAGGCATCACCAATCCGGACGAACCGTCTCGGATGGGCTTCACACAGCGCGCCTACGTCCGTATTACGCACGGACTCTATATGCATGCAAACTTGGACGGGGATAACACGAATCGACCCGTCGAAGGCCACGACCTCACCCTTTTGAGTAGGGGCCTCAACGATGCAAGGGAATGGACTAAGGCATGTCCAAGAGATGGCGACAGCGACAATGAACCAACATTGACTAGTCAACGCCGTCCGATAGCTCACGGCAGAACCTTCTCAACAGAACGCTATCGCCCTGGCGACAGCCACTGTCGCCGGCGACAGCTCTGGATTCCAGATTTCTGAATTTTCAGATTTGGGGTCTTACAAAGAGCATTATTGGTAAAGATTCATCCAGATACTTATATCTGTTTCAAATGGACTTATTTGGTCCTTGTCAATTCATAGTTTAGGAGGTAGCACTTACAACTTCGTTATTGTTGATGATTACTCACGTTTTGCAAGGGTATTCTTTCTAAAATACACGTCAGACACCTTCAATATTTTCACCACCTTTGTTAGGCAGATCTAGAATGAACTCAACTGCTCTGTGGTCAAAATAAGAAGTGACCATGGAACAAAATTCATGTCTGGCGCCATGATAGAGTTCTGTGAAAGTCTAGGTATTTTTCATGAGTTTTCCTCTCCTCGTACTCCACAGCAAATTGAGTTGTCGTGAGAAAGAACAAAACACTCATTGAGGCTTGCAGAACAATGTTGAATGACTCTTCACTACCAGAGTACTTCTAGTCTAAAGCTGTCAATACTGCTTGTCATGTGCAAAACAGAGAACTAAACAATAAGAATCATTGTAAGACACCCTATGAACTTCTAAAGCGCAGGAAACCAATTGTGTCTTATTTTAGAATCTTTTGCAGCGAGTGCTTTGTACTTAATGATGAAAAATATTACAAAACTAAGTTTAGTAAAAAAAATTTGAAGGTATTTTCGTAGGATAATGGCCATAGTAAGGCATATAGGATTTTTAATAAGAAAACCATGGTTGTATAAGAAACTATAAATTTTGTATTTTATAAAATTAGTATACTTCATAGCAGCTCTTCTAGTGTATTTGTTGAATATGCGGGTGCTAAAATAAAAGAGCTCGGCCTGGAAGAAGGAGCTAAAGACGATGCCCCAAGGTCAGTCAAAGTGAGCTTTCAAACTTTGTTTGAAGAAAAAGAACGTCAAGAGGCAGAAGGTGCACCAGAAGTAAAAGAACCTCTTGGTGGCACAGAGACTGCAAGAAATCTAGTGATCAGACACTCAAGAGACACCCCATTGATCAGATCATTGGAGATCCTCATGATGGAGTTAGAATAAGAAGAGGTACAGCTAACGAAGTATTGCACATAAGTTTTCTTTCACAGATTGAGCCGAAGAAATTTGAAGAGGCAAACCAAGATGCTTCATGAATCATCGCTATGGAAGAGGAGCTATATCAATTTAAAAGGTGTAAAGTTTGGAAGTTAGTACTGTTGGGAATATTGCCCTTAATATTATCTTGATTTGAAGAGGCATCACTCTCAATGCTAAGGACATATTGTATTTGATAAATCTATACTTGTGTAGGATATACAGGCACAGGTGACTCAAAAGGAAGGGCCAAACATGCCCTTAGATGAGGAGAAATCATCTCCTAGGAGATGAAGTTTTGTCTCAGCAGAACCGCTGAGACGAAGGGTCAAAACCGCTGAGACGAGCCCACTGTCTCAGCGGAACTGCTGAGACCAGAGAAGGAGCCGCTGAGAAGGCACAAAGGGCGTGTTCGTCGAACACAGAGAGCCGTTTGTCGAACGCAGAACACAGTTCGTCGACCGCTGAGATGAGATAGAAGAATCAGCTGAGAGTTGGCATGTTCGTCGAACTCAGAAGGTAGTTCGTCGAACACAGACAGAAAGGAAGAATCAGCTGAAACTTGGGTGAGTTTGTCGACCGCAGAGTTTGGCGAGTTCGTCAAACGTAGAGAGAAGGGAGTTCGTCGAACGCAGAATGGAGATCGTCGAACTCAGAAGGAAGATCGTCGACCGCTGAGACTCGGCAAGATCGTCGAACGCAGAGAAGACGCAGTATCGTCGACTTCATCAAAGTGGCCTTGATGTCGAGAAAGAATAGATATCTTCGTGAAGTAGCCTTGTCGCTGAAAAGGCTAAGTATGACTGATGTTGTTGGACATCATCGTAAAGAAGGTATGTCGACTGAAGAAAGACAAGCTGAAGACTAGCATCTGCTGAAGTGTCGACATAACATCACTCATGTCGTCGAGAGAACAACATGATTACGATGACAGACAATAAGAAAGAAGATCTCAATGACATAGTCAGAGAAAGCTTATCGTCGCCAGGATATCTTGTATCGTCGAGATACCACCATCAGTGGCAGAAGTAAGAAGACTTGAAGGTCTACTAAAGCCCAAGGCATCGACAAAGTATTATCGTCGAGACGTTGATCCTATCGACATGATGTTGTTTGTATCGGCATGAAGATGGAAATATCGTCGAGACAGAACTCAAATATTGCAGACACGCTGTCATCAATTAATGTCGATGTTCGATTGCCTGACAGCACTTAATGTCGCCGCCTGAATGTCTATCAGCAATTAATGTTGTCAGCAATCTACGCGTGCTCTTAAGGAATGAAGCGTCTGACACTTGAGGAACTTTTTCAAGAAGACCGTTGAGAGCCTCACCATCTTATAAAAGAGATAAGTAGGTTGCCCTAAAGGGTGGGGTGTGCTAAAGAGAAAGAAAAAGAAAAAGAAAGTTTCCCGCCGCTACACTTCAATAGAACAGTATTCTCGGCGGAGAAGAAGAAGATCAAGTAGAGAGCAAGCATCAAGTGCTCTCTGAAGAAGGAGTCATCTTCATCGATTGTTAAGTTGTCAATCTTCATCAGGCTAAGAAAAGATTTGAAGAAGAACGGTGCGCTCAAGATTTGATTCAGAAGCATATTCTTCAATCTCAAGGAGCAATTCTTCATCAGGCTAAAGTTGTCAATCTTCATCCGGTAGAAGAAACAGTTATTTCTACTGTAATCTCTTGTAAAGGCTTGCGAGCCTATTTGTCTAGCTTGAGGGCTGGAGAGCTGCGAGGCTTGAGGGCCAGGGCAGTGGACTTGAGGGTCCGACACCGTCTAGCTTGCGGGCTGGAGAGCTGTGAGGCTTGAGGGCCAGGGCAGTGCACTTGCGGGTGCGATTTGTCGAGCTTGCGGGCTCGGGGGCAGTAGGGGCTTGCGGGCCTAGGCTGTTGGGACTTGCGGGTCCATGTTGTAGGGCTTGATGGCCTGAGTGTCGAGCTTGCGGGCTCGGGGGCAGTAGGGGCTTGCGGGCCTAGGCTGTTGGGACTTGTGGGTCCGAGTTGTAAGGCTTGAGGGCCTGAAGATTTGGCAGAGTTTGTCGAGCCTAGCACACTGCTGGGTAGGCTCAGAGGGACAGAGGACTACTCAAGACACCCGGTCTTGAGGAACCTCTATAGATCGTTGTGTGTTTTCTGCATTGTGCTTTCTACCTTTAGATCTACTAACCAGAAATCAAGAACACCTAAAAGGGGATAATATAATTTGAAAAACCTATTCACCCCCCCCCCCTCTAGGTGATAAAGTAGACACCCTTTAAACAACAAGTGGTATCAAAGCGAGGTTGTTCAAAGAAAAGCCTAACAGCTTGAACAGATCTGCCAGTGGGTGTCTAAGTTTCTTAAGCATGGAGTCAAGAATAGTTATGTGCTCTAGAGAGAACTTTGCCCTTTGGAAGTTAGAGCGAGAATTTACATGGAAGCAATGGATCCCAGAGTGTTTTTTATTGTTCAAGAAGAACCATGTACCTCAATAGCTATGATAAAAGATGAGGTTCTTCTAAGCAGCATGGACAGGGAAGCCAGAAACATTCTAGCTAGTGCAGTAGATCTGCCAACACTCCAGAAGCTAAGTCATTGCACTACAACAAAGGACATGTGGGATTCCTTAGAAGTCCTCATGGAAGGGTCAGAGGAAGATTTTGAAGAAGAAACCTCTCATGAAGAGGTATGTATCAGAGCACCACTGACCACTTCAGAGAATGCGGAAGAAGCCTACATTGGGATGTATGCAGCAGAAGAAGATGAAGACTATCCAGCTGCGAAGGTTGGAATCAGGGCCCCTCTTTCACACTCAGATAGTGATGAAAAGGAGGATGAAGAAGACTGTGTTCAGCTAGGCCTTATGGACTTCACTGATGAGGAAGACAGTCAGAATAGTTCTGAAAAAGATCAGGTATTCATTTCCTCCATTTCTCTTTTTGATCATGATGCATGTCCAGAATCTGAAGCACCTTCATCAATTGGTGGAAGTGGTTCAGAAACTGAGGAAGATGTCAATCAATTGATTGACAAGTATGGTGCTCTCTTGGAAGCTCTGAAGAAGAGCAAGAAGCTTGCCAAGAGGCAAGCCCAGGAAATTGTTTCCCTTAAGATGACTAAAAATGACTACACTGAACCTACCACCTTGGTGGCTCAGATGAGTAGACAGATTAGCCATTTACAAGGGTTAACTATTGTGCAATTAAGCACTATTTACCTGAAGAACAAGGTCATCAAGGACCTTGAGGAAAAGCTTGAGAATGAGAAGAGCCTGGTGGCTCAATTCTCCAAGCCCAAATCTGTGCTTCCTATTATTGACACCGTCACCTCTCAATCCAATAGGAGAGTACAATTATTCAATAAAATGGAAGTAGAAGGGAGTGGAGAGAAGAGCAAGGGGAAGGCTAAGCCTCAAACCACATTTCAAAAGGTGCTACTTCCTTCCAACAGGTATGATCATGAAAGCATTCATGGTCACAGGAAGAATGGGAGTTTCTATAGGAAGGAAAATACTCCTTCCCATAGTGAAAGAAAGCGAATGGGATTGAGTGCTATGAAGGCACCCCATGAAGAAATTCAGATGATCCTACCTGGATCATTTGTCTTTGGTACCCCAGCACCTTCTCTCAAGGGAGAGGAAGCCAGCTCTTCCAAGACTGGTCCAGCTGAGAAAAATGTTGGCTGCTGCAGTGGGGAAAATCCACATCAGAACATTTCTGATGATGTCAATAGTGTGAGAGCTGAAAAGCTGAAATCGGTTGGTAACATGAAGAAATATTCTCATGTGCACAAGCCCCAAACAACTGCTACACCTCCTCCAGCTGTAAAGCCTAAGAAGAAGGCTGTCTCCTTCTCTGAACCCAGGCAGACTTCTGCTCCTACCAGGAAGGTTCAGAAAAGGAGATACAACATCCATGAGTGTTGGTGCTGTGGTAAAGTGGGTCACTTTGCCATAGACTGTTGGCACAACCCTAATGTGCCATGTGCAAAGATGAGCCTTCCTGCCAAGATTGTAGCTAGAGTAAGGGGATTTCATCAGGCTAACAAGAACTTAAGACCCAAGTTACCTTGGGTTCCTAAGGGATATTAAAATCTGTCTTGCAGGGTAGTCCATTTAGCTAATAAAAAGAAAACAAAGCTAATGGACAGTAAGTGCTCCAGGTTCATCTCTGGATTAAGAAAAATTCACCATATGCCAAGGTGCACTGATCTAGGGGGAGCTAAGAGTAAAAGATAAGTGGTCATCCCATCAAGGGGGAGCTACTAGCTCAAGAAGACTTAAAAATCTAAGGTGAAGGATAGTTCAAGTACCAGCCTCAACCAAATTTGGTACTTGGACAATGAGTGCTCCAGGCACATGACAGGAAGGAGGTTGACATCATGATGCAGCAATAAGCAGACCAGAGTGGCCACATCCTTTACTGGTTCTGAAAACTTTGCTGCAGGAAGCTGTTGTGCACAACAACTGTGAATTCAACATCAATAAGAGAATTGCAACCTCAAGGTAAGTAACACCCCTCCTTATTGATTTGAAAGTAGGAATAACCATTGTGAATTCAACATCCAATGCTATCTCCATTAATGTTAAAGTAGGATGTTCAGCTTACCCAGAAAAATCTGTTTTTGCTGAGATTCATGTAACCCTTAAAATTCTGGGTATAGTATGGGTTCGACAAACTCAATCTTGAGATCGACGAACTCAGTGTTAAGTTAAATGAACTCTGTCTTATGACACAAGTTCAATACAAATTCTCCAAGTAAGGGGGAGCCAGAAAGGGCTATTCAAAAGAATTGTTTTCAACTAATAAAGATAGCTCTCTAATTGAGGGGGAGCAAAATCCCTGCTCAGGTTGAGGGGGAGATGGCAAATGCTAAGAGTGTATAGGTTGACTTATAAGATGATCTAAAGGGATCTATAGATGTTGCATCCCAATCCATAGAGGGATAAATAGTTGAAGAAACCAGAAAGGGGGAGATAGGGCCAATGCTTAGGGTGTTAGGGCCCATGATAGATAGCGTCAATGCCTAGGGTGTTAGGGCCCATGCTAGATAGGGCCAATGCCTAGGGTGTTAGGGCCCATACTAAATAGATCATTATTGTGATATGTTTTTGTTGGTCATGTACCTTAGCATTGGGAATGTTCTGCCTTCTTCAAATAGGGGAAGATTGTTAGGAATATTGCCCTCAATATTATCTTAATTTGAAGATGCATCACTCTAAATGCTAAGGACATATTTTATTTGATAAATCTATACTTGTGTAGGATATACAGACACAGGTGACTCAAAAGGAAGTGCCAAACAAGCCCTTAGATGAGGAGAAATCATCTCCTAGGAGATGAAGTTTTGTCTCAGCAGAACCGCTGAGATGAAGGGTCAAAACTGCTGAGACAAGCCCACTGTCTCAGCGGAACCGCTGAGACCAGAGAAGGAGCCGCTGAGAAGGCACAAAGTGCTTGTTCGTCGAACGCAGAGAGCCGTTCATCGAATGCAAAACACAGTTCGTCGACCGCTGAGACGAGATTGAAGAATCAGCTGAGAGTTGGCATGTTCGTCGAACTCAGAAGGTAGTTCATCGAACACGGACAGAAAGGAAGAATCAGCTGAAACTTGGGCGAGTTCGTCGACCGCAGAGTTTGGCGAGTTCGTCAAACGTAGAGAGAAGGGAGTTCGTCGAATGCGGAATGGAGATCGTCGAACTCAGAAGGAAGATCGTCGACCGCTGAGACTCGGCAAGATCGTCGAACGCAGAGAAGACGCAATATCGTCGACTTCATCAAAGTGGCCTTGACGCCGAGAAAGAACAGATATCTTCGTGAAGTATCCTTGTCGCTGAAAATGCTAAGTATGACTAATGTTGTTGAAAATTGTCGTAAAGAAGGCATGACGACTGAAGAAAGACAAGCTGAAGACTACCAGCTGCTGAAGCGTCGACATAACATCACTTATATCGTCGAGAGAACAACATGATTACGACGACAGACAACAAGAAAGAAGATCTCAATGACACAGTAAGAGAAAGCTTATCGTTCCCAGGATATCTTGTATCGTCGAGATACCACCATAAGTGGCAGAAGTAAGAAGACTTGAAGGTCTACTAAAGCCCAAGGCATCGACAAAGTCTTGTCGTCGAGACATTGATCCTATCGACATGATGTTGTCTGTATCGGCATGAAGATTGAAATATTGTCGGGACAGAACTCAAATATTGCAGACGTGCTGTCATCAATTAATGTCGCCGTCCGATTGCCTGACAGCACTTAATGTCGCCGCCTAAATGTCTATCAGCAATTAATGCTGTTAGCAATCTATGCAAGCTCTTAAGGAAAGAAGCGTATGACACTTGAGGAACTTTTTTAAGAAGACCGTTGGGAGCCTCACCATCTTATACAAGAGATAAGGAGGTTTCCCTAAAGGGTGGGGTGTGCTAAAGAGAAAGAAAAAGAAAAAGAAAGTATCCCGCCGCTACACTTCAATAGAACAGTATTCTCGGGGGAGAAGAAGAAGATCAAGTAGAGAGCAAGCATCAAGTGCTCTCTGAAGAAGCAGTCATCTTCATCGACTGTTAAGTTGCCAATCTTCATCAGGCTAAGAAAAGATTTGAAGAAGAACCGTGTGCTCAAGATCTGATTCAGAAGCATCTTCTTCAATCTCAAGGAGTAAATCTTCATCAGGCTAAAGTTGTCACTCTTCATCCGGCAGAAGAAATAGTTATTTCTCCTGTAATCTCTTATAAAGACTTGCGAGCCTATTTGTCTAGCTTGAGGGTTGGAGAGCTGTGAGGCTTGAGGGCCAGGGCAGTGGACTTGAGGGTCCTACACCGTCTAGCTTGCGAGCTGGAGAGCTGTGAGGCTTGAGGGCCAGGGAAGTGCACTTGCGGGTGCGATTTGTCGAGCTTGCGGGCTCGGGGGTAGTAGGGGCTTGCGGGCCTAGGCTGTTGGGACTTTCGGGTCCATGTTGTAGGGATTGAGGGCCTGAGTGTCGAGCTTGCGGGCTCAGGGGCAGTAGGGGCTTGCGGGCCTAAGGTGTTGGGACTTGCGGGTCCGAGTTGTAAGGCTTGAGGGCCTGAAGATTTGGCGGAGTATGCTGAGACTAGCACACCGCTGGGTAGGCGCAGAGGGACAGAGGACTACTCAAGACACCTGGTCTTGAGTAACCTCTATAGATCGTTGTGTGTTTTCTGCGTTGTGCTTTCTACCTTTAGATCAACTAACCAGAAATCAAGAACACCTAAAAGGGGATAATATAATTTGAAAAACCTAGTCACCCCCCCCCCCCCTCTAGGTGATAAAGTAGACACCCTTTAAACAACAAGTACCAAGGCCCAAAGGTTAGAATGTGATTGGGATGAAATGGTTTCTCAGAAACAAGCTGGACGAAAATGGATTAATCGCCGAGAACAAGGCCAGACTTGTAGCTAAAGGTTACCGACAAGAAGAAGGGATCAACTTCGATCAAACATTTGCTCCAATGGCCAGACTCAAAGAAAGCTAGTTGTTCCTAGCGTATGCTGCTCACAAAGGGTTTAAAGTCTATCAAATGGATGTGAAGTCAGCCTTCCTTAATTGTAATTTAAAGGAAGAAGTATACGTAGAACAACCCCTAGGTTTTGTTGATTCATCTTTCCCTGACTATGTTTACTTTTTGGGCAAAGCTTTATATGGTCTGAAACACGCTCCCCGAGCCTAGTATGAGATGCTCTCTAGCTTTCTTCTTGAGCAAGTTCACAAGAGGAATGATAGATAAGACATTATTTCTTAGGGAAGTAAAAGGCAAGATTCCGCTAATGCAAATCTATGTCGATGATATTATCTTTGAATCTACAGATGATCACCTTCACAAAATGTTCTCTAACTTGATGCAAGGGAAATTTAAAATGAGCAGTATGGGTGAGCTGAAGTATTTCTTAGGACTACAAGTGAAACAATCTGAAGATGGAATTTTCATCTCGCAGATTAAGTTCACCAAGGAGTTAATTAAGAAATTTGGAATGAAAAATGCAACCTCTATGAGGACTCCAATGGGTTCAACTATGACTATGGGCAAGGATGAGAAAGAGAAACCTATTGATGAAACCAAATACAGAAGTATAATTGGATCTTTGCTCTACCTTACTGCCAGTAGACCAGACATAATATTTTCATCATATGTATGTGCTAGATTTTAGGTGAACCCTAAGGAATCTCATTATGCTGCTGCAAAGAGGATTTTAAGATACCTTACAGGCACACCGAATCTTGGCTTATGGTACCATAGAAGTAATGACTTTGAGCTAATTGGAATTTCAGATGATGATGTTGCAGGAAACAGGGATGTTAGGAAAAACACTTCCGGGACTTGCCAATTCCTTGTAAGGAGGCTTATTTTATGGAGCAGTTAGAAGCAGAATTGTGTAACAATCTCAGCTGCTGAATCAGAATATAACTCCGCAGACAGTTTTTGAGCACAACTTCTGTGGATCGGGAATCATCTAGAAGATTATAACATGGAGATGAAAGCAATTTCGATATTTTGCGACACATCCAGTGCCATAGCAATTACAAATAATCCAGTCTCTCACAGCCATACAAAGCACATCGAGATACACCATAATTTCACCCAGGAGCATGTGGAGAATGAGGACATTAATCTCAGTTATGTCCCAACGGATAAGCAAGTTGCAGATATTTTCACAAAGCCACTAGATAAGGCCAAATTCACTTTCTTCAAAATGGAACTCGGTAAGCTCAACAAGGAGTCATGAAAAGTTCAAGAAATCTACCCAAGTACAGAAATTCAGAATTCTCTAAAAACTCAAGTCAGTTGAAATTAATCGTGTAATTTTGACGAATTCGTCAAGTCTTCTCATATTATTTCGACGAATCTGACAAGTCTCTCGAATCACTTCGATGAATCAACTTATTTAGTCGAATCATTTTGACATATTAGTTGAGTTCTTCCGAATCATTTCGACAAATTTCCGTCAGTCAGTAATCTTTTCTAATTATTATATTAGATCCCAAGAGTCACTTTTTCAATAGGGTACTGTTGAACCCGAAATCGGCGATCCTCCCCTGGGAGGCCTCTTTTGCTACATGTTTGCAGATTATGCGCCCGGGAAAGATTAGACCTCACGCAAAGGCTCTTTTTACACCCAAAGTGGTAAGAAGGGGCAGCCTCCTCCTTCAGACTGCACGGGTAGGCGGCATCCTCCTTCAGACCGCGGGGGTAGGCGGCCTCCTCCTTCAGACCGCGCGGGTAGGCGACCTCCTCCTTCAGACCGCGCGGGTAGGTGGCCTCCTCCTTCAGACCGCGTGGGTAGGCGGCCTCCTCCTTTAGACCGCGCGGGTAGGCGGCCTCCTCCTTCTGACCGTGCGGGTAGGTGGCCTCCCTCTTCAAACCGCCCAAGACGGGCGGCCTCCTTCTTTAGACCGCCCAAGCCGGGGGGCCTCCTTCTTCAGACCCCCTAAGCTGGGAGGCCTCCTTCTTCAGACCGCCCAAGCCGGGCGGCCTCCTTCTTCTGACCGCCCAAGCTGGGCGGCCTCCTTCTTCAGACCGTCCAAGCCTGGCGGCCTCCTTCTTCAGACCGCCCAAACCGGGCGGCCTCCTTCTTCAGTCCGCCCAAAGCGGTCAGCCTCCTCCTTCAGTCTGCCCAAAGTGGGCGGTCTCCTCCTTCAGACCGCGTGGGTAGAACTCTAGTCACCGGCGGTGACGACATCGACCCAGAGCCTATAAATAGGACCCTCGACCATGAACAATGGACAGGCAAGTTGGGGGTAGAACTGGCGGCTAGAAACAGCCAGACCGCTCTTATCAGCGACTTGTCCGGGCGACCTGTCCGGGAGACCTGACCGGGCGACCTGTCCGGGTGACCTTCCCGGGCGACTTCAGCAACAGGCCGGGCGGCCTCAGCAAACAGCCCAGGCGACTAGTTCGGGTGGTCTCAACAACAGGCTGGGCGGCCTCAGCAAACAGCCCGGGCGGCTAACTTTTTATATCTATCATCCTCTTGTATTCATTTCATTTACATGTACTAAAGCGGCAAGTTGTAATACAGATTATTGAATAAATGGAAAGCCCGTCGCATGAGTGGCTTTTGTCGCGACGGCCGAAGTCTGGCCTTGCCGCAAGCTAGCGGCCCTCTCTTCTTCTCCCCTCTTCACTCGCGACTCAAGTAACCAGCTATGTGTGGCCTCCTTTTCCCCCTATTTCCTCGAGTAGATCATGGTGGTGCCATTTTGGATTCAACAGAAACATGCGACCTTCAGATAGCGAGTGGTTGATGAACAACAGTTGCGATGAAGACGCGAGATTTGGCCTAAAATACATTCAATTTTAAAACGGCCATAACTTTTGATCCGGGTGTCGGAATTCAGAAATTCAAAGCCCGTCGCGACCGGATCGATCCGAACTATCCAAATATTGAATTGCCGTTTAGGCACCTTTTGGCCCTAGGATTTCAAAAATTCGGCTCCGTTTGAAAGTTATTTCAGTTTTTCTCTTTCAGCATTTCCTGTTTTCATGGATTATTCGTCAAAGGGCCTCGGACATCCCCCCAATCATCCAGAATAGCGTGTGCAAAACAATGACATCCCTCTCCTATTAGCAGAGAACATTCAACTCAAAGGACAAGTGAATTCTCAACTTAATACTACGTCAGCTACTAACAACAAGCCCTCTAGCAATCACTTGGAACATTTGCCGCAACTTGAAGCAGGAGAGCTCTCTATTCCTCACCATGAGTTCTATAAGGTGAGTATGAATAATTCTCCATATCAAGTTGATTGGCTAACTTTTCTTGCAGGATAATAGCAAGACTCTTCCCATTATCAAACAAAATTTGTTGGGAGGTGGCTCTGAGTCGAACCTCGTCCAGCCATATCAGGCCCCATTGGGAAATTAAGTCCTAACTGGGCAGGCCCATTTATCATCAAGGTGTTAAGAAATGGAACTTATCATCTCTAGACAAGTGTAGTCAAGTGATGGTGAAGACATCTAGGAGCGGCGACGATCTCAAAATGGTTCTGTCCTTAATGATAATGCTCTCATTTGTTTGCATTTTGATATCGAATGAAGTGGATACAATACTGACACTCTTCCTTGTGACTTGTTTATTCCTTTTTTACTTATTATCAAATTCACTGAACCGCGGAGACATCGCCAAGTTCTGCTCGAACCCCCTCGGATTGTAGTCATTAGCGTAAAACCACGAAGATCATGTGTAGCGTGGAGTTTTCACACACGTTTAGTGGTAGCTTGCCAATTCCCGTGCGGTGGTCTTCGGAACCTTGGATCCCGGCTGATATCTGACACACCCCTGCATCAAGGGAGGTCTAGGTGAATGTTAGCTCTATCATGCCCCGATAGGGATATAGTTACAGCTTTGATGATCTTTCTGAGGAAAGCAATGTCGGTATAGCCTCCGCGGCATAACCACACCTGCCCAACTGATCATCTTAGTCTGTGACCATCGAATACTCCTAGGTACTCTCAAGCGATGCCTAAGCGGGACCCACAACTGAGTTGATCTCTCTGAGGAATGCAATGCTCGCCGCCTAGGCCCACCTGCCCAATTGATCAACTCGGCTTGTAGCCCTAGGCAAGAGAGCAGTTGAGTCATTTACAACCCTTATGACCACTTGAGGAAAGCAATGTTCGCCTCCTAGGCCCACTTGGTCATCTGGGTCTGTACTTACCTTTTCTTTATTTCTACAGCTCTTATGACCACTTGAGGAAAGCAATGTTTGCCGCCTAGGCCCACCTGCCCACTTGGTTATCTGAGTCTGTAGCCATTCCTGTTTCTTTACAGGAAAATTATCTCTCTTATGATCCTCGATCATTTGGAGAAAGTAGTATCTAACAGGTACAAATATTGACCCACTTGGTCATTTAAAAGTTGAAAAACTTTTAGACCAGGCGGTTTTATCTATCAAGCCGGTCGGTTTGAAAGAGTACTATAGGTTATGAAAAATGGCTGCATAACATGCTAGCCAAGTGGGTAAAATGTATCTAGCTTTAAAAGCTGGAAAGTGGGCTATTACAGGAAGCAACAAGGCAGAATTTCCGACTCGAGATAATCAAGGCTTTCACTCTAATAGTCGGGAAATGGACTTATTAATCCTCTGGATTGCATTCTAACTGAACGACTCACTGCTTACAATCAGAGCTTATGAAGATATAATCTCTGGCAGTTTTAGCCGGCGATTCATCTTCACTGAGCCAATCAGGATCTACTTTAGAACTAAAATGATAAACCGTCAGGGCAACATTTCATGATAACTCAACAAATATTCTTTTGGAGATATCTTTTCCCTGGAGGTTTTTCAGAAAGGATTTGAAGTTTTATAAGGAATAACGCTAAAAACAGAAGATCGCATATGAATGTCCACAAGTAAGTAAAATAGCAAAGACTAACAGTTTTGAATTCATTTATACCTGCTTTATGTTCTCTTTTTGCAGATATTAGCAGGAATTCGCGAGTTCCCTTCAGGTACTCGCGTTATAGATTATTTTATACCTGCATTATGTTCTCTTTTTGCAGAGATTAGCAGGTATTCGCGAGTTCTCTTCAGGTACTCTCGTTATAGATTATTTTATACCTGCTTTATGTTCTCTTTTTGCAGAGATTAGCAGGTATTCGCGAGTTCTCTTCCGGTACTCGCGTTATAGATTCTTTTGCCTGCTTTAAGTTCTCTTTTGCAGAGATTCGCAGGTGTTCGCGAGTTCTCTTCAGGTACTCGCGTTATGTTTTATACCTGCTTTGAGTTCTCATTTGCAGAGATTAGCAGGTGTTCGCTAGTTCTCTTCAGGTGCTCGCGTTATGTTTTATACCTGCTTTGAGTTCTCCTTTGCAGAGATTAGCAGGTGATCGCGAGTTCTCTTCAGCTACTCGCATTATAGATTCTTTTGCCTGCTTTAAGTTCCCTTTTGCAGAGATTCGCAGGTGTTCGCGAGTTCTCTTCAGGTACTGGCGTTATGTTTTATACCTTCTTTGAGTTCTCTTTTGCAGAGATTAGCAGGTGCTCGCGAGGTCTCTTCAGGTACTCACGTTATGTTTTATACCTGCTTTAAGTTCTCTTTTGCAATGATTAGCAGGTGATCGCGTGTTTTCTTCAGGTACTCGCGTTATATTCTTTCTACCTGCTTTAAGTTCTCTTTTGCAGAGATTAGCAGGTGATCGCGAGTTTTCTTCAGGTACTCGCGTTATATTTTATACTTGCTTTGAGTTCTCTTTTGAAGAGATTAGCAGGTGCTCGTGAGGTCTCTTCAGGTACTCGCGTTATGTTTTATACCTGCTTTGAGTTCTCTTTTGCAAAGATTAGCAGGTGTTCGCGAGTTCTCTTCAGGTACTCGCATTATGTTATATACCTGCTTTGAATTCTCTTTTGCAGAGATTAGCAGGTGTTCGCGAGTTCTCTTCAGGTACTCGCGTTATGTTTTATACCTGCATTGAGTTCTCTTTTGCAGAGATTAGCAGGTGTTCGCGAGTTCTCTTCAGGTACTCGCGTTATGTTTTATACCTGCTTTGAGTTCTCCTTCGCAGAGATTAGCAGGTGATCGCGAGTTCTCTTCAGGTACTCGCGTTATAGATTCTTTTGCCTGCTTTAAGTTCTCTTTTGCAGAGATTCGCAGGTGTTCGCGAGTTCTGTTCAGGTACTCGCGTTATGTTTTATTCCTGCTTTGAGATCTCCTTTGCAGAGATTAGCAGGTGATCGCGAGTTCTCTTCAGGTACTCGTGTTATAGATTCTTTTGCCTGCTTTAAGTTCTCTTTTGCAAAAATTCGCAGGTGTTCGCGAGTTCTCTTCAGGTACTCGCGTTATGTTTTATACCTGCTTTGAGTTCTCTTTTGCAGAGATTAGCAGGTGTTCGCGAGTTCTCTTTAGGTACTCGCGTTATGTTTTATACCTGCTTTGAGTTCTCTTTTGCAGAGATTAGCAGGCGCTCGCGAGGTCTCTTCAGGTACTCGCGTTATGTTTTATACCTGCTTTGAGATCTCTTTCGCAGAGGTTAGCATGTGTTCGCGAGTTCTCTTCAGGTACACGCGCAATATTTTATACCTGCTTTGAGTTCTCGTTTGCAGAGGTTACCAGGTATTCACGAGTTCTCTTCAGGTACTCACGCCACGTTCTTTCTTTACTTATCGAGTTCTCCTCAGAGACTAGTAGATGATTACTAGTCAACCTCAGAGGACAAAGTGAGCCGATGTTCGCAAGTTCCCTTCAGGTACTTGTGAATTGTGTTTTATATTTGCTATGAATTTCCTCCCTCACATGAGAAAGAATAGGCGTTCACTAGTTCCTTTGTGGAGAGGCATCAAGTACTCGTTCCCTCTTTGTCTTTCCCACTTTTTTGATAGTTTACCAGTAACGGATCACGAATTTTGTGGGTCAATACCTACTTATTCGAAGTTTCTTGAAAATTTGAAAAAGCGCGGGGATTATGTTGACCCAGAAATCGGCGATCCTCCCCTGGGAGGCCTCTTTTGCTACATTTTTTGCAGATTATGCGCCCGGGAAGGATTAGACCTCACGCAAAGGCTCTTTTTACACCCAAAGTGGTAAGAAGGGATAGCCTCCTCCTTCAGACCGCGCGGGTAGGCGGCATCCTCCTTTAGACCGCACGGGTAGGCGGCCTCCTCCTTCAGACCGCGCGGGTACGCGGCCTACTCCTTCAGACCACGCGGGTAGGCGGCCTCCTCCTTCAAACCGCGCGGGTAGGCGGCCTCCTCCTTCAGACCGCGCGGGTAGGCGGCCTCCTCCTTCAGACCGTGCGGGTAGGCGGCCTCCTCCTTCAGACAGCGCGGGTAGGCGGCCTCCTTCTTCAGACCGCCCAAGCCGGGCGGCCTCCTTCTTCAGACCGCCCAAGCCAGGCGGCCTCCTTCTTCAGACCCCCCAAGTCGGGAGGCCTCCTTCTTCAGACCGCCCAAGCTGGGTGGCCTCCTTCTTCAGACCGCCTAAGCTGGGCGACCTCCTTCTTCAGACCGTCCAAGCCGGGCAGCCTCCTTCTTCAGACCGCCCAAACATGGCGGCCTCCTTCTTCAGTCCGCCCAAAGCGGGAGGGCTCCTCCTTTAGTCTGCCCAAAGCGGGCGGTTTCCTCCTTCAGACCGCGCGGGTAGAACTCCAGTCACCGGCTCACCGGCGGTGACGACATTGACCCAGAGCCTATAAATAGGACCCTCGACCATGAACAATGGACAGGCAAGTTGGGGGCAGAACTGGCGGCTAGAAACAGCCAGACCGCTCTTATCAGTGACCTATCAGGGTGACCTGTCCGAGCGACCTGTCCGGGCGACCTGTCCGGGAGACCTGTCCGGGCTACCTATCCGGGCGACCTGCCCGGGCGACCTCAGCAATAGGCCAGGCGGCCTCAGCAAACAGCCCGGGCAACTAGTTTGGGCGGTCTCAACAACAGGTCGGGCGGCCTCAGCAAACAGCCCGGGCGGCTAACTTTTTATATCTTTCATCCTCTTGTATTCATTTCATTTACATGTACTAAAGCGGCAAGTTGTAATACAGATTATTGAATAAAGGGAAAGCTCGTCGCATGAGTGGCTTTTGCCGCGACGGGAGAAGTCTGGCCTCGCCGCAAGCTAGCGGCCTTCTCTTCTTATCCCCTCTTTTTTCCCCCTATTTCCTCGAGTAGATCGTGGAGGTGCCATTTTGGATTCAACAACCTGTACTAGGAGGTGCGATGGGATAATAACCCAAACATCCTTTTCCAAGATTTAAATTACACCCTTAAGATTTTCGAAATTAGAAAAAGTAAAAATAAAATAAAATGATAAAAATAATAGCTATCCTCTTTTCAAAATATCTACGCAAAATCCCCAGCACCGGCACCAAAAACGTGATATAGAGATTCAGATTTAAGTTAAGAGAAGGATTAAAGATGTTTTCCAAAACTATATTCGATGAAGGCATGTGCACCTTATCGTCTATAATATAGGATATTTAGAAATACCAAGGTCGTATTCCTCGGATCATTTCGATTGAGCACTAATGAGAATTAGTTAATCATAGTGGAGGGGAGAGAGAAAGAAAGGTAAAATTGCATGAAGGAAAAGTTACTGAGTAGAAAGAGAGAATGAAGAAAAACAAAACTAAAATTTATTAATAACAAAAGTGATTACAAGCTTGAAAGAAGATTACCAAGCTTGGAATAATTTAGGCTACAACCTTACACTAGACTATTGCATAGAAATAAAACTAGAACATTGCATGATATGAAGAAAAAGAGAGAACATGTAAGGGAAAAACAAGAAAAAGCTCACTAACAGCTCTAGCAGCACCTCCCCCTCTCCAAATATCTGAACCCTGAACTCAAGGAGACCACTGGAATTTATAGGAAAAAATTCCAAGTTACATGCCCCCGGTCACGGGCATGACTGGGGAGGCATGTAAGCACTATTCATCTCAGCTCTGACAGTGGCATGGGTCTTGCGTGTGGCCCGACGAAAAAGGGCATTACACGCCCGTGTAATGTTGGTCACAGGCGTGTAATCTGGCGGCGTCATTAAATGTGGTGTGGGTCTAGATTGCGGTGCGGCAGTGAGCAGAGATCATGCGCGAATGTCATGGGCATGACCTCTGGGTCATGGGCGTGACTTGGTTTGACTTCTCGATGACATCTCCACTTCTCGACAGCAACACTGCTAGCAGGATCCTTTATTTACACGCCCCAGGTCACAGGAGTGACCCTTGGGTCACGGGCGTGACTGGGGGGCATGACTTGCTGTGGACGAGCTCAAATGCACGACACTAATTCTGGACTAGTGTTTAGGTTACACGCCCCTAGTCACGGGCGTGACTGGGGGTGTGTAATGCAATTTTCCCAAATTTGTCTCAAAATTCTGCAAAAATAAACATAAGCTAAATTAGAATCCAATTTTATAAACGAACTATTTATAACCTAAAATTGGCATGAAAAAGAAAAATTCATATTAAATAATTACTAAAATTTCTACTAAAAAGTTATACAAAAACTACTTATCACGTACCCTACAAAAACTCTGAGAACAACCTCTCCTACACTCGATCCTCTAAACTAGGATCTACAAAACTCGGAAGTAAATCTTCCTACAAGAGTAGTAAAAGGGTTCTTTACAAACAATATAGATTGTAAATAATCTTATTAGAAATCTCAAAGAGATTTTACTTTAGATCTGAGAAAAACAATTTCAAAAACCGCCAGGGCGGAGCTCCACGTGTACTACACATGGTTGATGCCCTAAAGGAAAGCCATCAATAATTTCAAAAAGAAAAATTGTCAAGTCCATTCATCGAGTGTTCACGTGACATCTCTAGATTACTCGATGAATTAGTCTTAACCACTCAAAAAATATACTTGGCTTAGATTTGAAATAGAATAAAACTCCAGTCTAGTGATCACGAGACCTCTCAAGAGTACTCGATGAATTCACCGAGTATTCATGTGAAATCAGCAGATCACTCAACGAATTTAACTTGACCAATATTGGAAATAAGATCTTATACTTTTAGAAACCTCTCGAGTAGACCCAACGATTTGATCGAGTGCTCACGCGAGATCTCGATGAAAGAAACAAGTCTTCACGTGAGTACTCGACGAATTTTACATAGAATTTTTTTTCAATCCAGAATCCAACAAACAGCTTCTACTTGATTTTCCCCTTGCACTTGAAAATGAAGTACACCCCAATAAAGAGATTACATTGCATAGTCCTGTGTTTTATGACCCATTGTAATCTGGCATTGGTTTATACTTAGCAATTAAAGTCTGGCAATAACATAACTAAATGCATCATCAAATATAAATTCAATTCATCTTAGTTTAAGGGGGACTTCTTCAAATCAAGGTTATTGTGGATACATTACCCAACAATCTCCCCCTATTTGAAGAAGTCAGAACCCTTTGTACTAAGTTGAATTGCATAGAGAATAATTATAATCACAGATACAAAAAATGACATAATGAGTTTGAAATTAAAGACTAGATCGTGAAAACATTAATGTTTATATAAATGTTCTTAAGGCCATTCACAATTCACACAACATTTCACAGAGACATCTTAGACTTATGCCTTTTGCTCTTCTCCAACTGCCTGTCAAAGTATGCATAAGGCTTGCGATAATATCTGGAAGGAGGAGGAGGTGCATCATCTGAGCTTCCATGATTCCTTAAATGAATCCTCCTCTTTACATTTGATAATTCATTCTTTTCCCATTCATCTCTGCTGTAATAATCGTTGCGGTTCTCATTTCCAATATCTACTAAAGTGAAGTTATCCAAAATAATACCTTTGGAGATTGGACTCCAAACTTCAACTCTGCTCTGACTGTGATCTGATCTACTAGCTGAGGGACATTCCCATATCTTCTTCTATTCAAAGGAGGCCTAGAGGATTATCCAAGGTATTCTTCCTCTGCAGGATCAGACCAACCTTGAGGATATTGCTCTGGAGGATCATACTGCCCTACTTCAAAAAGATGAGGTTTCCCTGTTGAAAGAAATCGTTGTCTACCTAAATCACCTAGAGGGTGGTGAATAGGTGATCTCTACTGCGATTGCGGAATAAAAATTTTGCACAAACACAACAAAAAAATCACAGCACAGAGACACAAGATTTATAGAGGTTCCCCAAGGGTGGGTACTCCTCTCTCCCGCTCCGCCTATCTAGCACTTCGGGCTAGCGTCGGAAACTTCACCAAAACTCGGATTTATCAACAAATCCTACACTCGAAGACAACGGCTCCTACAAACTCGGAGAACAACCTCTCCTACAAACTCAGAGTAAACAACTCCTACAACTCGGAGTAAACAACTCCTACAAAATAACTCGGAGAAAAAAAAACTCCTACAGGAATTGAATAAAGTTTGAAATGAAACTTCTCTTGAATCTCAATAGAGATTAACTTCAGATCTGGAAAGACGGAATCTTCTTCTTCCTTTAGAGTGGAAGCTTGGTTCTTCAAGGATTAGGAAGAATGAAGAATCGGCAAACCTGATCTGAGTAGGCCCTTTGATTAGTTTGAAAAGATCTTCAATATTGAGAGCAACACTTGATCAATGGCCATCTTATCTGAGAAATCTTTAGCAACACTGAAGAACGAAACTTGAGAGGCGCAGAAATTAGATCTCAGAAACCTTGTTCAGCACGAGAGAGAGAGAAAGAAAAACGGCTGCTTCCTTTTTCAATAGGATTTTTTTTCTTTTTCTTCTTCTTGGTTTGCCCTAAAAATAAAGGATTATTTATAGGGAAACCTCCAACGGCTCGGGCAACAAACAAGGAGAGGTCACCACGTGTACTGTACATGGCAGCCAACCCAAAATTTCAAAAACGAAACATAAATTTGAGATCCGTCTGTCCGTCATTCGTCGAGACTTCACGTGAACATTCGACGAATTGACTTGGCCATTGAAAAATACTGATCAAAGCTTGAAAACTGTCTTCTATTTTCATTCGTTGGAATTCATCAGGGGTTCTCGAGAACATTCGATGAATTGACTTAGCCGCACCATTTCCTTCACAAGCCTGCCTTTTTTACTTCTGTTTGCGTTCGTCGATATTCGTCGGGAGTTCATGAGAACATTCGACGAATAGACTTAGCCGCAAAAATTTCATCTTTAAACTGGAAATTTGGCTTCTGTCTGGATTCGTCGAGATTCATCGGAACTTCACGAGACATCTCGATGAATTGACTCAGCAAAAATTTCTTTTCTCCTGAAAACCTGCTCCACTCCTCAAACTTGAAAACCTTCAGTTATGAGTATATGAAGTACACCCCAATAGAGAGATTACACATGGACCAACACTTTGTTCTACACAATGAGGGATTACATTGTCTAGAACTGTGTTTGGTGATCCATTGCAACCTGACTTTGGTGTGCACTTAGCAATTTAGAACCTGCAAACACATAACTAGAGAACAACATCAAATACAACTCAATTCAACTTAGTTCAAAGGAACACTTCTTCAAATCAAGGTAATTGTGTCTACAATACCCAACAATCTCCCCCTATTTGAAGAAGTCAGAACCTATGTACTGAGTTGAATTGCACTTAAATAAATATATATCAAATAGAAGAGGAGAGTTAAAAACTTAGCTTTTTCAACTTTCTCTCCCTTTCAACTTTGCCAATTCCTCCCAACTTCAAATTCTCTTGCAATTTCAACTTCTCTCCCCCTTTCTGACTACTTCAGATAGGGAAGAAAAAGCATGAGAGCTCAAAGCTCCCCCTCAGCAACTGCATAGGAGTACACATTTGGGAGTATATGTAGAATCAGCTCCCCCTCAATCTTTTCTCCCCCTTAGACTTATCTCCCCCTTAGAATTTCAGTGCCTGGACTGATTTCCTAAGCTTTTCAGCAACCTTACTATATTTCTTCTATGTTCTGGTCATGTACCATGAACATCCACTTGTCCAAATGCCTGATTAGAGTTTTGGTTGGCCTTTGGACATACCTGCAAACACAGATTAATTTCCCTTAGGAACCCAAAAGGATTTGGGTCCTAGGTTTCTGGTTAGATCAACACCACTAGGAACATTAACTTTGCAAGTGGTCGGTCTTGCACTTTTAACTCGTGGTGTTCTTGGCACAGTATGATTGAACCAACAATCTATGGCAAAATGACCAATTTTGCCACAACACCAGCATTCAAATCTATTGTATCTCCTCTTTGTGTTTTGCTGAGCCTTTTGAACGGGTGGCTTTGCAGGAGCATCAACCTTGGAGGTAGAAGCCTCGTTGGTGCAACATACACAATTCTTAGGCACAATAGGCTTGACTTGCGGTGCCTTCTTAACATTTGATCCATGAACGAATGGTCCATGATGCTTCAATTGAACTTCCTCATAAGGATCCTTGAGGGAGCTAGAACCAAAGTTTATGGGTCTGGTCCACACTGAGTTCACCTTGGCAGGCTCAACATGGGTTGGTCTGCTGAAGTGACCATAAATGCTCTCGAGATCATAGGTGTTCGTAGGAAGAATCACCTTCTTGAAAGTTGGAGCACACTGTGGACCCTTACTCTTTGCTTTAGCAGCTCTTCTTTTGGCTGACTTACTTAGGCTCTTTTCAGCAACATGGCCCAAACCACTATTACCAGAACCAGCAGTGAAAGTGTCTATGATAGGCAAAACTATCTTGAGCTTAGAGAAGTTCATTGTGATCTTCTTTTCAGCCTCAAGCTGTTTCGTCAAATCATTGATAATTTCACTCTTCTGAATGCCTGCTGAGGTGGCCTCGGAGAGTGCAATCTTCAAGGATAAGATTTCTTCCCTGAGTAGGTTAGATTCTTCAATCTCCTTTCTCAGGTTTGATTCTTGATCCTTTATGGATTGAATCTCCTTTGATTGAGTTTTAACAAGCTTTCGACACTTATTAAACCCCTTCAACATTTCCTCATACATAGCAGTCAACTCAGAATCCTCTTCTGAATAGTAGTTTTCATTAGCATCAGATGTCGTTTCTGAACATGAAAGAGGTGTAGAGGATAATACCTGACCGGTGAAAGGAACAACATCTTTGTCATCATCTGACATGGCTATTAGACTGTAGAAGCAGTCTTCTGTGAGACCTTTTCCTCTATATTGACCAAATTGGTCTTCTGTATCAGGTTGAGCCATCAGTCCAAAGAATGCCTCTTCATCTGAGTTAGACTCATTTGTGTCACTATCACTCAGAGTCTTGGACTTCTTGGCAACAAAACTCTTCTCCTCTTTCTTCTTTCCTTTGAAGGACTTCTTTTCTTCTTTTCTTGAAGATTCCTTCTTCTTGTGTGGGCAATCAGCTATCATGTGCCCTGACATTTTACAACAATAACAAACGGGTTCAGTATAATCGTGTTTGTTCGGTTTAGAACCATACCTATCATTTCTGTCACGGTGTGATCTCCTGTGATCTCTTGAGGAAGATGAGCCTTTTCTCATTTGCCTCCTCTTGCTAAGCAACTTCTTGAATTGCTTGGAGAGGAGGGAGAACTCTCCTTCAGATAGTTCTGAGTCTGCAGAACTGCTTTCAGCTTTATCCTCAGAGGACTCATCCCTCACAGGGGACAGAGCCCTGCTTCTCCGGGAACTTTCAGCCTTTAGAGCAATGGTATTTTCCTTGCCAGAGCTCCTACTGCTTTCCTCTTCTGACTTCCTGATATTCAACTTCAGCTCATGGGAGAGCAGCTTCCCATACAGAATATGTGGCTCCGTAGTAGCCAACTTACCATATTCTCTGATAGCTATCACCTTGGGGTCCCATTCCTTAGACAGAGATCTAAGGAATTTATCGTTTAGTTCACCCATGGTGAATTCTCTTCCATAGTTTCTCAGACCATTTACAATCTTGAAGAATTTCTCATAGGTGTCAGAAATTGTGTCTTTGCCTTGTTGCTTGAAGGCTTCGTATTCTTGGTTCAGCAAGGACTTCCTGTCATCTCGAACTTCTTCAGTACCTTCCATCAAAACCACAATAGAATCCCACATCACTTTTGCATACTTGCAGTGAATCAGATTTTGTAGCATTGAATCATCAATTGCACCAGCAATAATGTTCTTTGCCTTTTTGTCTAGAGTGACAAGTGCAATTTCATCCTTTGTCATGTCCATCACATTCTTTGGCACTTGTTTGGTGGCATCAATGTTAGAAGCAACCATGGGAATATGGGGACCTTCCTTAACTATCTGGGAGATTCGGGGATCATTTGCTTCCATGTAGAAGATGACTCTTTCTTTCCACATGGGGAAATTCTCTTTAGTGCAAACTGGGAGCGTGGAGGAAAACCTTTCCATGCCTCTGTCCAGAGATAGAGATCTTGACAACGTAGAAGGATCTTTAATCTAGGTGTTAACCTCTTAAAGATAACCTCGCTCTGATACCAATTGAAAGAAATCGTTGTCTACCTAAATCACCTAGAGGGGGGTGAATAGGTGATCTCTACTGCGATTGCGGAATACAAATTTTGCACAAACACAACAAAAAAAATCACAGCACAGAGATATAAGATTTATAGAGGTTCCCCAAGAGTGGGTACTCCTCTCTCCCGCTCCGCCTATCTAGCACTTCGGGCTAGCGTCGGCAACTTCACCAAAACTCGGATTTATCAACAAATCCTACACTCGGAGACAACGGCTCCTACAAACTCGGAGAACAACCTCTCCTACAAACTCAGAGTAAACAACTCCTACAACTCGGAGTAAACAACTCCTACAAAATAACTCGGAGAAAAAAAACTCCTACAGGAATTGAATAAAGTTTGAAATGAAACTTCTCTTGAATCTCAATAGAGATTAACTTCAGATCTGGAAAGACTGAATCTTCTTCTTCCTTTAGAGTGGAAGCTTGGATCTTCAAGGATTAGGAAGAATGAAGAATCGGCAAACCTGATCTGAGTAGGCCCTTTGATTAGTTTGAAAAGATCTTCAATATTGAGAGCAGCACTTGATCAAAGGCCTTCTTATCTGAGAAATCTTTAGCAACACTGAAGAACGAAACTTAAGAGGCGCAGAAATTAGATCTCAGAAACCTTGTTCAGCACGAGAGAGAAAGAAAAACGGTTGCTTCCTTTTTCAATCGGTTTTTTTTCTTTTTCTTCTTCTTGGTTTGCCCTAAAAATAAAGGATTATTTATAGGGAAACCTCCAACGACTCAGGAGACAAACAAGTAGAGGTCGCCACGTGTACTGTACATGGCAGCCAACCCTAAATTTCAAAAACGAAACATAAATTTGAGATCCGTCTGTCCGTCATTCGTCGAGACTTCACGTGAACATTCGACGAATTGACTTGGCCATTGAAAAATACTGATCAAAGCTTGAAAACTGTCTTCTGTTTTCATTCGTCGGAATTCGTCGGGAGTTCTCGAGAACATTCGATGAATTGACTTAGCCGCACCATTTCCTTCACAAGCCTGCCTTTTTGACTTCTGTTTGCGTTCGTCGATATTCGTCGGGAGTTCATGAGAACATTCGACGAATAGACTTAGCCGCAGAAATTTCTTCTTTAAACTGGAAATTTGGCTTCTGTCTGGATTCGTCGAGATTCATCGGAACTTCACGAGACATCTCGACGAATTGACTCAGCAAAAATTTCTTTTCTCCTGAAAACCTGCTCCACTCCTCAAACTTGAAAACCTTTAGTTATGAGTATCTGAAGTACACCCCAATAGAGAGATTACACGTGGACCAACACTTTGTTCTACACAATGAGGGATTACATTGTATAGAACTGTGTTTGGTGATCCATTGCAACCTGACTTTGGTGTGCACTTAGCAATTTAGAACCTGCAAACACATAACTAGAGAACAACATCAAATACAACTCAATTCAACTTAGTTCAAATGAACACTTCTTCAAATCAAGGTAATTGTGGCTGCAATACCCAACACCTGTGCCCTCAACAGGTGGATCTGGAGCTGTCCCAATCAGCTCTTCATGAAGCCACTTAAAATTCTGATAATTATATACATTTGCATTATGAATTTTGCTTTTCATCTCATGACTTAGCTCTTCCATTTGGGCTTGTAACTTTATCTCCCCTTTTCTGACTTCTTCAGTTAGGGAAGAGGCAATATCAACTCCATACTTAGCCATTTGCTCATTAATATAATGCATGATTGAATCATGAGAATGCATCAAGGTATCATTTTCAGTTGAAATATGAGCTACCCTATCATAAACATGATAAATACCATGCATTGTAAGATTCACAACTTTACCACCTTGATTTAACCATTCATCCATTTTTGCTTTAAAGTTTCCCATGGTGTGTTTCATCTCAGCTAAGCCATTGTTCAAATTAGTTTCTTGTTCTTTTACTTTATCAAACACTTGTTTCATGGAGAAGTCAAAATGCTCTTTTTGCATGATTAACATTGCTTCTATAAACTTTAACAAGGAACTATCAGAAGGGGGAAATAATGATATTCTGAGATCCGGGGGCTCCAAAACTTCCACCAACTGAAGAACAATGACTAGAATGACCTCCCCATGGAGATGGGTGATCCTTGATCAAAGGTTGCTCCTGCTCCTCATCCTCTCTTACTTCCTTAGAGGAAAAATCAATAATGAGGTTCTTTTGGGGAGATTGAACTGATTTCTCCCCCTCAGCCTCTTCAAGAACTACCTTCTCCACATGAACTTTCTCAAGAACCAGGACTCCACCATATGTGGATCCTTTCTCACCAGAAACTTGAATACTTGAGACTTCATTTGCAATTTCATTCTTATCAGGAACATCCTTCTGGGCTTCAGGCATTAGAGTGTAGATAACATGTGGTAATTGGAGCTGAACTTCAGAAGGATCATGCTGAGCTTCAGAGTCTTGTGCATGAAGATTCTCCCCCTCAACAACTGCATCAGAGTTCCTAGGAGTATCATGGGGTGAAGACTAAATTCTTGGTTCATTTTCAAATTCTACCTCTTCTTCATCATCCTTCTTAGCACCCTGCCTTGGGATTCTTCTCTCCCACCTACTGAAGATTGAATAATCTATCTTTTTGAGATGATGAATAGGTATGCCAGAGGACATATCAAACTGATTTTTGTCAAACTGATTCAAATATGGAGTGAGAATTCTCCCAAAGTTTGGTGCCATTAGTCTTGCTTTAATTCTGTCAAACAAAACTATTCCCCAATTTATCATCTTTCTGCAAATTACTGCTGTCAAAAGCTTGAACTTGTCGCTTGATACATAATCATGAGAACCAATCTTGCACAAAAGAACCTTTCCAATGATATCAGTTAGTAATTTTCCTTCTTCATTCATTACTTTCCTTCGTATTGAAGTAGATCCTCTTGCTAAGTCACAGAAGGATAGAGTTCTGTTGGAATCTCAATCTTCCTGGACATCTTCTTCATCCATCACGGGTAGGCACAAAAATTTGTTCAGGAGACTAGGCTTCAATCGAACCACTGTGTTCCTAACATGACTCTTGATCACAGAGCTTTCACGTTGAAGTTGTGCGTTCTTATAGAATTCCAATACTTCTCTGTCCAGAACTCGACATTGATGCTCTAGGAGGAACGACAAACCGTGGACTTCTAGCATTAGGATGATGTTCCTAGACTCATCTGAAGTGCTTGCAAATCCTGTTCGAATGAGTTCCCCACCTACCTGCAAATTTTTAGAGCTTCGGCGCGCCAATGAGATCGAGAAGATGAATCATCGGGAGAGGAAGGAGTTCGCCGACTGGACTTCCGTAAGGTCTTGATGAAATGATGTGATTTTTCATGAAGCCCTTAGTCTATTTATATAGTATTAATATTTTGAAGAAATAGAGGCGCGTACCTGTTTATCCAGAAGACCGCATCTGAATAGCATGTCACGCAGACCGGGCGGTTTGATGATACTAGTCGCCTGGTTCAGATTTGATAAAGTCTATCACCACCAACCGGGTGGTCAGAGCATTCAGGTCGCCTCCCAAGATTGAAGGCTATCAAGGCTCAAAGTCCCAAAAGCAAGCCACGGTCTCAGGTCGGAGACCGCCCGGGTCGCGCCATGAAGATCAGCCAAGGTCGTCCCAACAGCAAACCGCGGTCTCAGGTCGGAGACCGCCCGGGTTGTGCCACGAAAGCTATCAGGGTCCAAGTCCAAGAAGACAAGCTGCGGTCTCAAGTCGGAGACCGCCCGGGTGGCATCATCGCCTTGGTCGCAGCATCTCCAGCCCCTCTATGAGACAGACTGCAAGTGCAAGCCGCCAAGCCGCCAAGCCGCGCAGCTTCTTTCTTTTCCCCTTTCTGTATCCCGTCATCGCCTGCCTGATTCTCCTGTACCCGGGCAGGCGGTTATTTTATCCCTGCCCGTTCGGGCAGGCCCCCGAGCCTATAAATAGGGGGCGGCAACGTTCCCAAGACACACACACTCGAATCTAGGAGCTCGCTTGTTTGAGCTGCGGTCTCGAGTTTCCCGTCTTGCGACCTGTCTGACTGGACGGCTTCTGCTTTCCTGCACTTGTAACCCGTTGTAACCGCTTCTTCTTAATAAAAGGAAAGCCTGTCACAGGAGTGGCATTCGCCGTGATGGGCGAAGTTTGGCCTTGACCGCTGCCAGTGGTCTCGTTTTCTCCACCTGAAAAGTAACCGGCAGCCCGCAGCCTCCGATTTCCTTCGGAGGTGCGATTTCGGATTCAACAGAAACACGCGACCTTCAGATCGCGGATTGTCGTTGAAATCCTTGCTATAAAGTCAGACCGTCGGTTCCCCCTTGGAGACCGCTCTGATCATAGTGAGGACTCTTTGTGGGAAGCCTTGGAGCAATCCAGAAGGGAAGCCGAGCGGGCTCAGAAGGCGACTGATCAGCAGTTGGACGCAATCAGTCAGACTTTGGCCCTATTAACCGAGCGGTTAGTTCCATAGCAAGCCGCGGTTAATCAGGCGGTGAATCCGGTTCCTCCTCCGCCTCCACCTTACTCGCTACCACAAGCCGCCAACTTCCAACCCCAGCAAGAAGGTTTTGCAGCTAGGCAAAACTTCTACCAGGATGTCGCGCACAGCATGCCGGCTCGAGTCCTTGATTTCCAGGGGGCGGCTTCTCATGCTGCCCGCCTTTCTTTCCCGCAAGAAGGCGTAGCCCGTTTCTTCTACCCGCCTGAAGTTGTTATCCATCACTTCTACCCGCCAGAAGCTGCTGCCCGGTCCTCCTACCAGGCGGCTTGTCCGCGAGTAGCCACAGATCCAGCGGCTTACTATCCTGCTCCTCTATATGAAGATGTTGAAGAAACTTCTCCCTTCGTGGACAAAGTTCGGGGGGAGCCAGCCCCGAATAATTTCAGAGAACCTCGCCTGCCGGCTTTCAATGGAGAAACTGATCCCACTGTTCATCTACAAGCCTTCGAGTCGGCAATTGCTCTTAGGACCTTAACTGATGCAACCAAGTGCAAACTCCTTGTGACCTCCTTTGAAGGACAAGCAAGGGAGTGGTTCTATGGGTTGCACCGCAGATCGATCAGTTGTTTTGCCGAGCTGCACAAGGAATTTCTGCTGAGATTCTCTACTTCAAGAAAAAGGAAAAGTGGCCATGCGGCCCTTTTCGATATAAAGGAGCGGGAAGACGAAACATGGGCCCGTTTCATATACCGCTTCCAGAAGGAGATCATGGAAGTCCAGAATGTGGATCCAGAGCTATATAGGGTTGCCCTCATTCATGGCTTGAGAGAGGGCCCCCAAAAATTTGAAGCAAATATAAGGGAGCCCAGGACTTATCAAGAAATGATAAGTTTGGCAAATATGTTCATTAGAGGAGAAAAGAGCAATCCTGGTTATGTCGCAAAGCTGGTAAGCGACAAGGAGCAGTCCAATCCGTCCTTTCACAATCCACCATCAAATTAGTTCCACTTTGAACCTCGTTCCCAAAGGGGAAGAAATTACAAAAATAAACAACCCTTTATTGGCCATCAACAGTTTCAGGATCAGAAACCGCCGTTGGCCATCGCTCCCGCTCCATCCGTTCCCCTTCCGCAAATCATGCTGGTATACTTGCCACAATATACCACGCAGCCACCTCCAGTCATTCCATCCATTCAATATGATGACTCGCAAGAGTCATTTACTCCCTTAAATGTCACCATGGACGAAGTGGTCCAGATCCTCCAGAAAAGGCCAGATTTCAAAAGGCCTGCTCCTCTGAAGTCGGATATTCACAATCGAAATCCGAATATTTACTAGGAATACCATAAAGAGGGAGGGCATCTGACCGAAGACTGTCGGGCCCTTCGCTTGCTGATATAGAGGCTCCTGGGAGAAGGAAAGCTTCGGGGTCTAGTTCGGAAGGAGGCAATTGCTGAGCCAGCTGCTGAAAAGAAAAAAGAAAAAGAAACAGTGGAAGTGACCTGGGAATGTGCCGACGTGGAAGACGCCGGCTGCTATGGTGATATCCATCCTTCCTCTAAAAGCATCGAAGTCAATGATGTGGGCCCCTTGGGGACATCTATTGTATCCATGGAGGAGCTGGAGCAAAATCGTCTCGCAAGTCTAGCATCGCGAGAGTTCTGAAATAGGAAGTGGCAGCCACTACAAGTTCTCCCCCTGAAGGCACCATTGTCACTTTTGCTCAGGATGACCTTCCCCCAAATGCCAATCCCTTCGACGATGTTGTGGTCATCAAAGCCGTCATCGAGAATTATACAGTTCACAAGATCTTGATTGATACAGGCAGCTCCGTCAATCTCCTTTTCCGCACAACCTTCGAAGCCCTGAAGACCAGAAAGCCTCTGCTTTCCACCGACGGGCCCTTCTACATTTTTTTTGGGGAGAAGAAAGACGTAGAGGGTTCAGTGAAGCTCCTGGTCTCTCTTGGAGGAGTGATAAAGCTAATCAATTTCATGGTGGTGGATGCCCCATGTAACTACTGCGCCATCTTCGGGATGCCGATTCTTAATGCATACTCGGCAGTGGTATCTACCTTCCATCTTGCTCTTAAGTTTGCCGCCGAGGGAAGGCAGTATCGGGTTAGAAGTAACCCAAAGGTGGCTCAGGAGTGCTACGTTCGAACTGTCAACATGATCACGGACGTTTCACTTCCCGAGGCCGTGGCTGAAGTTTTGGAGATTGCTGAATCCTCAAAGGCTGCTGAGGAAGAAAAAGATCGAGAGGGGGCTCACCTGGAACCTGCCCAGGAGACCCAAGAAGTCCCTATTGCTAAAGGGGAAGAAAAGAAGCTGGTTATCAATGCTGAGTTGCTGGAGGAGGAGAAAGTGGAGCTGATCTCCTGCCTTTTGGAGAACCTGGATGTCTTTGCCTGGTCAGCGGAGGATATGTCAGGAGTGGATCCAGACGTAGCTTGTCATCACCTGAACATATCTCCTGAGTTCAAGCCCGTCCAACAAAAGAAGAGAGAAGTGGCAACCAAGCTGGCGTTGCCCATCAGAGAGGAGGTTTCCAAACTCCTGAAAGCGGGTTTTATTTCTGAAATTCAATATCCCACGTGGATGTCAAATGTTGTAATGGTTAAGAAATCTGGTGGGAAGTGGTGCATGTGCGTGGACTTCACAAAACTTAATAAAGCGTGTCCCAAAGATTGCTACCCTCTGCCTCGGAAAGATGTCTTAGTTGATTCCACGGTTGGGTATGGTTTATGAGTTTTCTCGATGCTTTCTCTGGGTATCATCAAATTAAAATGCACAAACCTGACATCCCGCATACCTTATTTATCACAAACGATGGGTGTTACTGCTATCTCGTAATGCCCTTCGGTCTTAAAAATGCGGGCGCAATATATCAAAAAATGATGGATACCGTCTTCAAGCATCAAAAAGGCAAAAACCTCGAAGTTTACGTTGATGACCTCCTTCTGAAAAGTAAAACATTTTCATTGCACTAAAAAGACCTCATAGAGACATTCGCTACTCTACGGAGGTTCAAGTTAAAATTAAACCCGTTGAAATGTGTGTTTGGGGCGAGCAAGGGAAAGTTTCTTGGGCATCTCTTAACTCCTAATGGCCTTGCACCGAACCCATATAAGGTGAAGTCCATCCTTGATATGACCCCTCCTCGAAATACCAAGGAATTTCAGCAACTTGGAGGACGATTGGCAGGATTGAGCAGGTTTATCTCCAAATCAGGAGATAAAAGTGCCCCATTCTTTAAAATACTGCGGGGAGGATCAAAGTTTGAATGGAGCGAGGAGTGCAACAAGGCTTTCGAGCAACTAAAAGTACAGTTGACTTCAACTCCGCTACTCCAAAGTCCTCATGAGGGGGAATATTATTCTTATATTTGGGAGTCAGCCCAGATGCGGTAAGCTCTGTCCTCGTTCGGGAGGAAAACAAGAGGCAGTTCCCAATATATTATGTTAGCCATATTCTCAAAGATGCGGAAACCAGATATTCAATCTTGGAGAAGTTGGCCTTGGCCTTGGTTATGTCTTCACGAAGGCTTCGTCCCTATTTTCAGGCTCATCCCATCCAAGTAATCACAGATCATCCTTTGAGAAATGTACTTGAGAAGCCAGATCATTCGGGGAGGTTGGCCAAATGGGCTATTGAACTGAGCGAGTTTGAAATATCATATATCCCCTGAACAGCAATCAAAGCACAAGTCTTGGCAGATTTCTTGGTGGATACAGCAGAACCTAGTCCTGAACAGGTGGTGCAATCTCCTATAGCTTGGGTCATTCATGTGGATGGGGCTTCCGGCAAAAACTCTGTGGGAGCCGGGGTAGTTTTAATCAGTCCAAATGGCATCAGGCTGGAGCAAGCTATCAAATTCTTTTTTCCAGTTACAAATAATCAGGCAGAATATGAAGCACTTCTGGCTGGGCTGAGGCTTGCAAAAGAGTTGGGCATAGAACATGTACATGTTAGAACCGATTCATTAGTAATGGCCTCTCAGGTCTTGGGAAATTATGAGATAAGGGAGCCGATTCTGAGGAAATATCTGGTGTTAGCCAAAAAGGAAATCGGAAGATTCAAGTCATTCATTATCGAGCATATTCCAAGGACACAAAATGAGGAAGCAGATGAGTTGTCGAAGTTTGGTCTTCCGTCCGGGGGAGTGACCTTTGAACTTTTTCATCCGGCAACAGATGAAGCAGAACTCATGCAAATTGATCATACTCCTTCGTGGAAGGACCCTTACGAGCTATTTTTGTCAAAGGGGGAGTTCCATCATTCCATCAAAGACAGGAGAAAATTCAAAAGGAAAACGGCGTACTATTATTTGATAGCTGGAGTTCTCTACAGGAAGACTTTAATCTCTCCCTCAGCATGGTGTGTTTCCGAGGATGAAATCCCAACCGTACTTCAGGAGGTTCATTCCGGGGAGTGTGGTAGCCATTCAGGAGCAAGGACTCTGGAGAAGAGAATCTTAAGGCAGGGGTATTTCTGGCCAACCATGAGGAAGGATGCTGAAGCATTCGCCAAGCGATGTGTGCAGTGTCAAAAGTTCGCTCCTCTTCAGCATTTGCCTGCTCAGTCGCTCAGATCAATAACTGCGCCATGGCCCTTCGCAGTTTGGGGGATGGATCTTATCGGACCCTTCCCATTAGCCAGCGGCCAACATCGCTTTATTATTGTGATGATTGACTACTTCAGCAAGTGGGTTGAGGTGAAAGCATTGGCAAAAACTACAACCCAAATTATCAGAAACTTCATCTGGGGGGAGATAGTCTGCCGGCATGGAATTCCGCTAGCAATTGTCACTGACAATGGCCCGCAATTTAACAATCCGGAGATGATAACCTTCTGTGATCAGGTTGGGATTGACCTTCGGTTCTCTTCTGTGCATCATCCGAGAACGAATGGCCAGGTAGAAGCCGCAAACAGGCAGATCCAGCAGCTTCTGATGAAGAGGGTCTTGAATCAAAGAGGGAATTGGGCAGATCAACTTCCTTCCATCCTTTGGACTCTTCGCACTACTCCATCTTCAGCTACAGGGGAGACACCGTTCAAACTATCTCATGGCTCGGAGGCTGTTGTTCCTGTAGAATTTGAGGTGGTCACTCCAAGAGTTGTGTATGCAAAGGAAGGAGGAGAAGCCTGGATAGAAGATAATGATGAAGCTATCAAGTATAGTCTGGATCTGATCGAAGAGCTTCTGGACGAGGCAATAATCAGACAGGAAGAAGTTAAAAGGAGAATGGCGAAGTACTTTGACAAGAATGTCAGAGTAAAACATTTTGCAGTCGGAGACGTTGTACTAAAGAAAGTTGATGCAGCAGCCAGAACAGGCAACGTCGGGAAACTGAATCCCAATTGGGCCGGACCTTTCATCATCAAGGAAGTATTAAAAAGTGGGGCTTACCGCCTTCAGACAAGTGAAGGAGAAGACATCTCATGCACCTGGAGTGGTGACGATCTCAAATGGTTCTATCCTTAAAATGTCCTCTTTACTTTCTTGCATTTCTTGGATATTTTAATGGGAAGCCCCATACTGACACTTCTCCATGTCTGATGTGTCGTTTTTACACTTTCTTACATATCAACCTCACTGAACCGCGGAGATATCGCCAAGTTCTGCTCGAACCCCCTCGGATTGTAGTCATTAGCGTAAAACCACGAAGATCATGTGTAGCGGGGAGTTTTCGCACACGTGTAGTGGCAGCTTGCCAATTCCCGTGCGGTAGTCTTCGGAACCTTGGATCCCGGCTGATATCCGACACACCCCTGCATCAAGGGAGGTCTAGGTGAATGTTGGCTCTATCATGCCCCGAAAGGGATATAGTTACAGCTTTGATGATCTTTCTGAGGAAAGCAATGTCGGTATAGCCCCCGCGGCATAACCATACCTGCCCAACTGATCATCTTAGTCTGTGACCATCGAATACTCCTAGGTACTCTCAAGCGATGCCTAAGCGGCACCCACAACTCAGTTGATCTCTCTGAGGAAAGCAATGTTCGCCGCCTAGGCCCACCTGCCCAATTGATCAACTCGCCTTGTAGCCCTAGGCAAGAGAGAAGTTGAGTCGCTTACAACCCTTATGACCACTTGAGGAAAGCAATGTTCGCCACCTAGGCCCACCTGCCCACTTGGTCATCTGGGTATGTACTTGTCTTTTTCTTTATTTCTACAACTCTTATAACCACTTGAGGAAAGCAATGTTCGCCGCCTAGGCCCACTTGCCCACTTGGTCATCTGAGTCTGTAGCCATCTCTTGTTACATTACAGGAAATTATTTCATCCTATATGGTCACTCTAGACCATTTGGGAACAGAATTTTCATGGGTGCATCACAAACCGGTCGGCTTGGTGCTTAAACCGCACAACTTGAAATAAGCAGGTACCAAAGATATCATGCGGTCTGGTTTTTAGACCGGACGATTTGAAATAAGCAGGTACCGAAGATATCATGCAGTCTGGTTTTCAGACCGCACAATTTGAAATAAGCAGGATATCGTAAAATGTCACAAGGCAAATATCAAGGGATCAAGCATAGTCATGACTGATCGATTTCATCATTCAGTTTGTAAACCTATCATCTTTATGGTTTTCAATTCGATCCGTTCGGTTAACAACAGGCTCTTCACAATCAAGCAATTATGATTCTCATTGCAAGTATCAAGTTACTAACCGCTCAAAGTATGTATAGTCCGCGCGGATTTATCAGTCAATATTATGTAAGGCTGGGTCACATTAATCGCTTGAGTTAAAATGCTGGCCGCTCGGCCTGTTAATTATTTTTATGACTTGGCATTCTTTATCCTGAAAAGCAATTAAGAAAAGTCAGGCTATAATCGCGCGGCTTGGTTATGTCAATTTCCTGTTCGGTTATTAACTATATTCACGGGGATGGGACTTGCAGCAATCTGAGTTGTAAGTCGCTCGAATTAAAATGCTGGTCGCTTGGCCTGTTAATTATTTTTATGACTTGGCATTCTTTATCCTGTAAAGCAATTATGCAAAGTCGGGTAATAATCGCGCGGCTTGGTTATGTTCGGTTTCCTGGCTATCACAAGGCATTCATAATAAGATAAGGCAGAACTTGTATTTCAGTCCGCTCGATTATATATCCAAACGACGCCAACTACGTATCGGAATATCATGGTTGATACTTCTTCGGGACATATTAAAGTCTCCTTAATCCGGATCGAAGAAACAAGCGTTATGGCCGGTTGAGTTAATATCAATCTGCACGACTTGGTTAGAGGAGCTAATTATTCAAAGCAGGAAAAGATCGCAGACAGTCACAAGTAAGTCATATAAAGCAAACGGATGAACAAGTAAAAAACTTTCCATTTCATTCAAAATATCCTTACATTTGTTTCCTAACCGACCGGTTAACAGAATCAAACCGTCGGCTATGCAAAATAAAAACAAAATTCAAAAATTACAATCGGAGCTAGTCGCCCGGTTTAAGCTTTTTGGTCGCAGGAGAACTCGAGCCCTCACTGCCATCAATGTTCACCTCGGGCGAATACCCTTTACTGGAAGAAGAGGAACCCGAGAAGCTGCTGCCCGAGATACTCGAGCTACCAGAGCCGCCCGACTTTCGGGATCGGGACTGCCCAGCTTCATCAGACTCTCCGGACTCTGCGTTCGAGCCATCTTCTTCTTCAACAACCGCTGCGGGTTTTTTATCGACCTCTTCGCCGTTGCTCTCCTCCTCGGAACTGCTGGACTTGGCTTTGTCTTTCCCTTTGGCTCGGCGGGTTATTTCATCCAGTTTATCTTTCAATCCAGGATAGAGATCCGGGAAGGTTGTATCTTCAAAGCCCTCAGCCAGGCCGTCCCGATCTCGAAGGCGATTTAAGGCACCGTCAATCCCCTTGGCGACGTGGGGGAAGACCTCGTCCTGAAAATCCGGGTTGTCCATATCATATTGATGCTATAAAAGGAAAGTAAAAGTCAGATCGTGCTGAAAATGACAAGTCTGAAGTGTTCATCAAGAACTTACCGCTATAATCTCCTTCAATATGGCGTTTTCGTCGGCCTGGTCGGCGAACTTCTTCTCCAGGTAGGTATGGGCTGAGACCAGTTGCTTGTACGAGAGGGCCATAAAATGATTGGCCGCAAAGCCCCATGCGTCGGCCTGTGCAACTACTCTGAAAAGCTCCAACTCTGGAACCCTCTTCAGTCTCTTCAAAGTTTTTCGGCCATACATGGCTGCCCCGGCAGCTAATGCATGTCGGCTGATCTTGTCACTCCCCCAGAATGGGAGAGCGGTAGATATTTGCACGCACTCACCGTCTTTGTGCCAAAGGAAAGTCGGCTTGCCTTTGAGGTCGCGCGGGTTGCTGCAAGAGCGAAGCAGCTCGAACTCGCCCGAAGAAGTCGGGCCCTCCTCATCAGACCACTGCGGTTTGGATTTCCTCTGGCGCTTCTCCCTCTGGGTCAGAACCAGAGCATCCGGAGTAATCGGCTTATTCAAAGGAACGACAGTAGCAGCTGCCAAAATGTTAAAACATTAGAAACACAATCCGCGCGGTCACAAAGCTGCGAGTTAAGGAAAGCTTACTATCCTCAGGGCGGACATCTGCCAGCTCCGCGAACAACGGAATGTAATGATTCACGTTGAGTCGCTCATTCTCCAGGGATTCGAAGATCTCTTGCTCAGATTCTCCAAGCTTAACCGACTTAAAATCTGTCGCACTCCTCGTCTGTGGGTTGACTTGCAATAACCCGAGGGGGCCTTCGAACATTGCATATCATTCAGACCAACTCGCAACCTTGTTCGTGAGGTTGATGACTTTCATCCCTCGGCATCCAAAATAAATATGACCTCTGAAAACGGAGGTTCCAGCGTCCGGAGTAGACCGCACGGAGAAGAATTTTCGCAACAAAGAAATCGAAAACTTAACTCGCTCTGACCGCAGATACGAGATAAATCTATAGATAGAGGCAATGGAATTCAGCGGGAGTTGTCCGGGCACAACCCCATAGTGATCGAAAATAGCGATGACTTCAAGAGGAGGAGGAAATCTGAAGCCATACTTGAAGTGGTCAATGGGGATGGCAATTTTCGTAGAAGATGAGGAATTTATCCGCTCGTCGCATAAAGGAAGCCGAGCGGATATATTGCTTCCAACCATGTATTCCTTAATGAAGTCATCCAACTCGCCTTGAGTTAAGCGGCACTCCTTGTGATTAGCTGATCGGAAAGCATAAGCCGCGTCAGTTCGAACCGCGTGAATCTTCTCAGACCGCGACGACTTCTTCTTACTTCGCGCCATTTCAGAAAGCATAGACGGATCTCCGTAATAGCTACTACTTATGATGTAGGCCGACCAAATCGATCCTACACGGACGACGCAACAACGTCTCTCGCTATGTTCTATGCCCTCTTTACCACACGCTAACGAATCGTAGCCGTTACAATTAGTTTTATTTATCTTTCGCGCTAACGTACGGGTAGCCACACCGCACTTGATTCGGAGGATGACTATAGGTCAAAATCCGCTCCGGCTAAAAGGAATAATATTGATTCCGACGAGCTTGGAGTTGTACCAAAACTGATCCACCAAAAATAAAACACGATTCGAAAGTGGTAGGATCTATCCCAACTAGAAAAAGAACGAGGATCGCCAATCCTCTTGAGAGTTATCGAAAAACAAAACGAAATCACGGATCTATTATAAAACTAGCGCGATAATTTAAAAGCTTCGAAAATCCACGCAAAAATCGTCCACCACAAGACTATCTAAGAAAAGAAATCTCTTGAGTAGTAATTTTCGTTACCCCTCTCGGAAAAGTAGATCCGAGATGTTGGATCCACAAGAAACGATCGCCTTCCTTTGAAAACCACGGGAAGCGCACCAACGATGAAGAACACGTCAGTCTTCTCCGCTTCACGCCGTAGAAGATCACCCAAGCCTATCCTTCTTGCAAGAGAGTTTTGGATCCGAGGATCAAGGGAGAAGTAGAGAGATGAAAGGTGGTGGATGAATAGTGAGGAGGAGAGAAGATGAAAGAAGGGAGAGGAGAGAGAGGGGGGCGGCCGAACCTTGGAAGGAAGAAGAAACCCTCAAGGGGGGCGGCGGCAATGAGAGAGGAAAAGGGAGAGAGAGAGATACGTTTGGGGGGGGGGGGGGGGGAAGAATATTAGGCAAGAGGAGATTTCTCAATTAAGAGGAATTCAAATTGATTCATTCATAATATCCCTTATTCTATTACATGGAGGGCCTATTTATAGGCTTACAAAATTAAAACATACCAAAATAAACGATGATAACATACCAAAATAAACGTACAAGGCTACATGCAGCCCAACATAATAAAATAAATACTAGACGCACCATTCATGAAATATGGTTCACACAATAACATTAAAACATGACATGAAAATATTTAATTAATAATCATAATTGAATAATGATAATTATAATTAAATATTATAGGGATAATATTTAATTAATAATTATTATTAATTAACTAGATTAATTAGCAAATAAACTAAATGACTTTCTGATTGCGTGAGCGGAGATTGTAGTCGTGACCGCTACGGCGCCGCAAGTCTCTGGCCGGCGGTTCAACATCATCATCAAGTGCGCCATGGACATCATCTTCAACACCAAGTTGGCCGTCGTGGAGGCCGTCGCCATCAATCCTCCCCCGCTCGAAAGAACTCATCACCGATGAGTGTGCGGGTAGGTAGCTGTGAAGGACATCTGTATCCAGAAGATCCACCTCCGAGGCGGAGAGCCAAGAGTCGTCTGAAGCAGGACGACCTCGCCATCGCATCAAAAACCTGTGAACGTCACCATCGGGAGTAGAAAACACAGCATCCTGCAAGATCCTGTCAGGCAAGAACTCGGTCCTGGGGAACCTTGGAAAGACGTTAGGCAAAGAAGAAAAACATGTTTTATCACGATTAGGCAACATACCTCCCGTAGACTCCGAAGGAGAGAGCGATCCAGAAACAATCTCACCTCCCACCCCATGAGAAGATATAGTGGAAACATTAAACGGAGAGACAGATAGTTCAGGTGGTGGAGCGACATAAAGCGTTAAATCCGAAACGTTAAAAACAGGGGAAATTCCCCCAATCAGCAGGTAACTTCAATAGATATGCATTTTTCGCCTAGCTCCTTTAAAACCCGAAAAGGACCTGCTCTCTTATTCGCCAATTTCTTTACGGTACCCGAAGGCATCCATTCTGGGATGAGACGAACCATTACCAAATCACCAATATTAAAGGAGACTGCTCGCTTATGTACGTTAGCATTCGATTGATAAATAGAATATTGCTTAGCTAACGTCTCGCTAATGTGCTTATGGAGAGTGTGAACGTGCGAGGCGAAGTCCTGTGCAAATTGACTGGATTTAAAAGATGGTGGTAACGGAACCAAGTCAAGAGGCACGGGCGCCTTATATCCATGTACAATCTCATTTGGTGATAAACCAGTGGACCTATTCTTAGAATTATTATAAGCTAGTTGAGCATGAGGAAGAATAAGGTCCCACGTACCTTTATGATCACCCACAAGGCACCAAAGTAAACTACCCAAACTTCAGTTTACCACTTCCGTTTGCCCATCCGTTTGGGGATGATAGGCTGACGAAAACATAAGTCTAGTTCCCATAAGCTTCCAAAGTGTTTTCCAGAAATAGCTAGTAAATTTAACGTCCCTATCCGTCGCTATCATTTTGGGGACGCCCCGATGAGCCACGACCTCCTTAAAATACAATTTAGCAACATTAGATGCATCGTTGGTGTTATTGCATGCGATAAAGTATGCCATTTTTGAAAACGTTCTACCACAACCAGAATAGAATCGTGACGCCTAAATGTCAGGGGTAGACCCAATATGAAGTCCATGCTAACGTCCTCCCATGGGACAGACGGAATCGGCAGTGGTGTGTAAAGACCTGCATTGGTCTTGTTACCTTTCGCTAATTGACATACACGACAACTCCCAACGATTTTATTGACCATTGGTTTGAGGCCTGGCCAAGAGAATTTATCCTCGACTAGTGTGATAGTTTTATCCCGGCCGAAATGTCCACCTAACCATCCGCTATGTAACTCCCATACAATGAAATGGCGTAGCGAGGAACGGTGAATAAATAACTGCATATGCCTAAATAGATAACCGTCACGGATGTAGTATGCAGATATAGTAGACGGGGAATTTTCCTGAGCCGCTAAGTATATATCCTTAAAATCCGGGCATAGCACATATTCATCCTTAATTCTCTCAAATCCTATGACCGTTACCTCCATTGAAGATAATATTAGGGTGACACGACTAAGAGCGTCCGCCACACGATTTATTGTACCCTTAAGGTGCTTGATAATGAACGTGTACACTTGAAGGTACGAAACCCATTTGGCGTGTCGAGGGCTAATTTTACTTTGGGAGTTTACATATTTTAGCGCCTCATGATCTGATAAGATTACAAATTCTTTCGATATAAGATAGTGTCGCCAATGTTGGAGACAACGTATTACGGCATAGAACTCACGATCATAATTGGAATAATTTAATTTCGGTCCCGCAAGCTTCTCGCTAAAATAACCTATCGGGTGACCCTCTTGACTTAACACTCCTCCGATTCCTATCCCAGATGCGTCACATGATAATTCAAACACTTTGCTAAAATCCGGCAATCGTAGTAGTGGTGCTTCGGACATTCGTTCCTTAATCGCTTGAAATGTCGTAGTGACCGCTTTAGTCCACTTAAAATCACCCTTCTTCATGCATTCAGTAATTGGTGCCATTATACTACTAAAATTATGAATAAACCTTCGATAAAATGTGTATAATCCATGAAAACTTCTAACCTCCCAGATATTTTTCAGTTCCGGCCAGTCTCGAATAACTTGGACCTTTTTAGGGTCAACATGAATACCTTCGGAACTCACTATGTATCCTAGAAACTCTGCGGAAGTCATACCAAAAGCGCACTTTTTAATATTAATAAATAAAGTTTCTTGGCGCAATGTTGTAAGGATCGTCCGCAAATGTTCTTCATGGTCCATCGACGAGAGGCTAAATACTAAAATGTCATCGAAATAGACCACTACAAATTTACCCATATATGGTTTAAATATTTGAGTCATCAACCAGGAGAAAGTGCTCGGTCCGTTGGTGAGCCCCTCTCCATGCACAAACCACTCATAGAGCCCATCCTTAGACTTAAATGCCATTTTCCATTCGTCTCCCTCCCGTATCCTTATTTGGTGGTAACCACTTTTAAGATCCAGCTTTGAAAATATGGTGGCTCCCGATAACATATCTAATAAATCGTCCAAACGTGGGATGGGAAACCTATATTTAATAGTGATTTTATTTATGGCCCGGTAATCTACACACAACCTCCAAGACTTATCTTTCTTTGGGACCAAAAGTGCAGGGACGGCACATGGACTCTTACTATGGCGGATATATCCCTTTGCTAATAAATCTGAAATTAAAGTTTGTAATTCATTATGTGCGGAAGGATTGAGCCGATAATAGGGAAGATTAGGCAATGATAAGCCCGGGACAAAGTCAATCTCGTGCTGGATTTCTCTCATGGGTGGCAACTTAGATGGTAAGTCCACCGGATAGACGTCCTTATATTCTTTCAAAAGCGTTCGCAGAGATAACAGTAGATTCTCTAAAGATGGTGAATCGTCCTTAGCTTGTAGACATACTAAAGCATAGATGATGCCATTCATGAAAGTCTCACGCTATAGCTCCTTCCTACTTATCAAGCCAATTGTTTTCTTTTCCGCAGGCACAATTGTGTCTTTGGAGGCAATCGAAGGATCCTTAAGCGGGGATGGTTTCAATACAATAGTCTTACCATTAAACTTAAACTCGTATGTGTTGGCTCGTCCGAAATGGGTAACGTCGTAATCATAAAGCCACGGTCGTCCTAGTAGTACACGACAAACATCCATGGGGATGACGTCGCACCACACCTTGTCGACATAGCTCTTTACCGTAAGCGGCACTAGACAACGTTTGGAGACCGCAATAGACATTTTGTTTACCCACACTATTTTATACGGATGGGGGTGCGGTTCAGTGTCTAAATGCATGCGAGTGATAGCGTTCTCTGAAATGACGTTCATGTTGCTACCGCTATCGATTATTAGTTTACACCACTTCTCACCGCTTTTAAAATTCAACGAAAAGATATTCGTCCGATTACACTCATCCGATGCACGCGGTGTGGCCAAAATGCACCTCATAACCATCATATAAGATTCATCTTCAATATCACTCGGCTCGGCATCAGATTCATCGCCGGCTTCATAGACGATCTCGGCGGGTTCAGACGTGGAGTCTAATAGTGCTAGTGGTTTACTCTTAGTGGGGCACTCACTAGAGTAATGTCCTTGGATCCCGCAAGAATAACATGTGGCGTTTGTCTTATTAATCCATCCTACCGAAACTCTCTCGCCAGTGGGATTCCTAATGTTCCTAGCGGTGATAACTACCGAATTCAAATCAGTCGATCGAAATCTTCCTTTGTCCCTCATGGAGGACGAAGGTGGGGCTCCTAAAAGGGATTTTCCCTTCTGGAATGCTCGTCCCTTGGACTTGTAAGCGTTGTGCTTCTCTATGTCTAAAGCAGCATTGAATGTCGTGTTAAGGTCCGTATGACCATAACGCAAAAGCTTGCCTTGGATGTCTGGGTTAAATCCCTTACGAAAGAGAGATAATGTAACTTCGGGCATTTCCCGTAAGTCACACCGCACCATCATATCTTTCAGAAGTCCCATATACTCCGATACCGATTTGCTACCCTGACGATGGGTGGCTAACTCGTCGAACATTTGAGTTCTGTGATACGCAGGGACATATTGGTCAGACAAAAGTGCCTTCATGGCAGCCCACCCAATTGGGGGTGCCCCATTCACGGTACCTAGACGCCTCTTTTCGTTCAACCAGAATGTTTTGGCTCTACCCAAAAGCATCATCCGTGCAAACAAGTGAGTGTTGGTTTCCTACGAATTTTAGGATGGTGTCGATTAGGAAATCAACACGAACCTCGCTATGATACCAAATTGATGTAGGCCAACCAAATCGATCCTACACGGACGACGCAACAACGTCTCTCGCTATGTTCTACGCCCTCTTTACCATACACTAACGAATCGCAGCCGTTACAATTAGTTTTATTTATCTTTCGCGCTAACGTACGGGTAGCCACACCGCACTTGATTCGTAGAAAGACTATAGGTCAAAATCCGCTCCGGCTAAAAGGAATAATATTGATTCCGACGAGCTTGGAGTTGTACCAAAACAGATCCACCAAAAATAAAACACGATTCAAAAGTGGTAGGATCTATCCCAACTAGAAAAAGAACGAGGATCGCCAATCCTCTCGAGAGTTATTGGAAAACCAAACGAGATCACAGATCTATTATAAAACTACCGCGATAATTTAAAAGCTTTGAAAATCCACGCAAAAATCGTCCACCACAAGACTATCTAAGAAAAGAAATCTCTTGAGTAGTAATTTTCGTTACCCCTCTCGGAAAAGTAGATCCGAGATGTTGGATCCACAAGAAACGATCGCCTTCCTTCGAAAACCACGGGAAGCGCACCAACGATGAAGAACACGTCCGTCTTCTCCGCTTCACGTCGTAGAAGATCACCCAAGCCTATCCTTCTTGCAAGAGAGTTTTGGATCCGAGGATGAAGGGAGAAGTAGAGATGAAAGGTGGTGGATGAATAGTGAGGAGGAGAGAAGATGAAAGAAGGGAGAGGAGAGAGAGGGGGGCGGCCGAACTTGGAAGGAAGAAGAAACCCTCAAGGGGGCGGTGACAATGAGAGAGGAAAAGGGAGAGAGAGATACGTTTGGGGGGGGCAAGAATATTAGGCAAGAGGAGATTTCTCAATTAAGAGGAATTCAAATTGATTCATTCATAATATCCCTTATTCTATTACATGGAGGGCATATTTATAGGCTTACAAAATTAAAACATACCAAAATAAACGATGATAACATGCCAAAATAAACGTACAAGGCTACATGCAGCCCTACATAATAAAATAAATACTAGATGCACCATTCATGAAATATGGTTCACACAATAACATTAAAACATGACATGAAAATATTTAATTAATAATCATAATTGAATAATGATAATTATAATTAAATATTATAGGGATAATATTTAATTAATAATTATTATTAATTAACTAGATTAATTAGCAAATAAACTAAATGACTTTCTGATTGCGTGAGCGGAGATTGTAGTCGTGACCGCTACGGCGCCGCAAGTCTTTGGTCGGCGGTTCAACATCATCATCAAGTGCGCCATGGACGTCATCTTCAACACCAAGTTGGCCGTCGTGGAGGCCGTCGCCATCAACTTATAGAGACAACGATCTGCAAATAACAAAATTATGGCACAGATATGACATCAAGCCGCACGGGTTATGTCGCAACACTAGCCTAAGTAATACAGATAGCAGGAATATATAATGGCTTGCGCATAGACAAGTTAGATCGATTGAACAGAGATCGGCGATCAGCATGTTAGTAAAATTTAACAAAAAATCTCAAGCATTTAGCGCAGGTCGCACGACCTGCATAACAGTTCGAATTATGGAAACAAGCACAGGATATTTTAACACAACTCACACGAGTTATAGGCGCATCAAGAAGTACTAAAGGAAAATATCATCCAGAACAAACCAGGTCATCAGACCGTCTAGAGAAGCGAACAGAGAAATATTACAAATATTGTTCTTAAAGTTAAAAGCCGTTCACGGCTGGTTATACTCTTGAGGGGGATCCTCCCGATGAAGTCGAGCGACCTGGTCGCCGGTATGAATATGGAGGCCATAGATTTGGCTCGAGTGATAATGAATATGATTGAGCGTGCCATTCTACCCGTGCGGCAGGAACTGTATGAGCAGAAGGGGCCCCGGCGGACTCATTAGCAGCAGGATCGGATGCCCTGACCGGCGGGGGATTTGAGCCCGCCCCAGCAGCCGGGAGGTTCTGCATCCTCAAACTTTCATCATTAGCGGGACGCCGGCTTCCGCCGATTTCCCTGGTCAGGCGGAGGTATTTGTCCTGGAAGTATTTATAGTCCTTTTTGAACTTCAAGGACATTTTCCTCTCCCTATCAAGGCGCGCGGCTATAACGGCGATCTGGTCTACCAGTATCTTCTCCTTGTCAAGCCGCGCTTTCTTCTCAGTTTCAAGTTGGGCTTCCAGCGCCTTCTCTCTTTCCAGCCGCCCTTTCTTCTCAGCCTCCAGTTCAGCTCGCGCGGCCTCCAACTGGGCTCTAGTCATCAGATGTTCTTCGCGCCGCTCTTTCTTCTCAGCCTCCAGTTCAGCTCGTGCGGCCTCCAGCTGGGCTCTAGTCATCAGATGTTCTTCTCGCCGCTCTTTCTTATCTGCTTCCAGCGCAATTCGGGCGGCCTTTTCTTTCCCTTCCATTTCCCTTACCGTCACCTCCAAGTTGTTGAGATGGAGTTGAAATTTGGCCAACTCCTCCTGTCCAGAGTTTGGTCTCGGCATGAGGCTTGACATCTAGGACATAGGCGGAAGGCTAGATATAAGGTCGCCCGGCCTTACTCTGTCTTCCGGTTTGTCTACAAATAAAAGTTATAATTAGCACAGCCAAAGGCGAATAGAGCAACTAAAGGATTATAAGATTAAATGCCTGAATGGATAGGCCGCTTCGACTGTTCCGGGTCCATTCTCCGGCGTTGTTCTCGCCAGATTCTTTCATTATTTCTTTGTCTAGTGGCTAAGGTTTGAGTCATGGGCGGGAAGAAGCTCGGTGGCGGATTCAATAACAATTTGTTTTGCTTTTTCCGAGGACACGGAATGAAGAAACAGATATTTTCACAACTCGCATTGGACTTACCTGGGGCGAATAGATCGAGCAGTTGCGGCTTGCCCTCCGACCGTATCTTTTCCGCTTTAATACCCATTAGACGTAGCCCGCCAGTGTTTGGTCTTTCTCTTCTCGTGCAGCTTTTTTGGAGTCACCTGTATTCTCGTCGGGGGAGACAGTTCGGCTCGAAGTCACAGGACTATCGAGTAACTTATCTTGGTTCAGAAAATCATCCATCCCTTTGAGGATGCCCCCGATCGACAAACTGTTTGTGGAATCCGGGACAGGATCATCCGACTTGGCAAGAGGGGTATTGGGGACGTCGATCTCCTCCTTCACATGCGGATTGTTCTGAAGACAAGCCGCAGATGCTTTCTTAAAGGCTTTATTCTTGGCTTTCAGTTTTTGAAGTTTTTTGGCAATTCGCTCTGCCGACTAATGGCCCCTTTTTCTTTTCTTCTTTCCCGACTCCGGGATGACCTGCTTTGAAGGGCCGGAGTCATCAAAAATCAGCACCGACGAAGTTGATAACCCGCCCGGCTTGGAAGAAACAACTTCTCCTTCTTCAACATTCAGTTTTATATGAGGAGTCCCCGACGGAGTGAAATTCATGTCAAAGGAGGGTGTAGAATGACCCGCACTGAGTTCTGACGACTTCCTCTCCATGATCTTCTACTCAGATGGTGGGACCTCTGCGCATTTAGCCTTGGCCGCTTCGTCTTCGGCGGCCTCAGCCTTAGCCGCTTCTTCTTCGGCGGCTTTGTCTTTGGCCGCTTCTTCTTCGGCGTCTTTGGCCTTGGCTGCTTCTTCTTCGGCAGCTTTAGTCTTAGCCGCCTCTTCTTTTGCAACTTTGGCCTTGGCCGCCTTTTCTTTTGCGGCCTTGATCTTGGTCGCCTCTTCTTCCACAGCCCTCTTCCAGGCCGACAACTCTTCGGAGGCTTTCTTCTCTTCTGTAGTCCTCTCTCCGACATTCTTCTTAGATCCGGAAGGTTCCACCTTCGGAGACCGGGCGGACTTGTCAGATCGATGACTCTTTCTCTTTTTTCGGGCATCCTTTTCCTTCTGTTCCTCATCCCTCTTCCGGTCAGTTCCCTTATCCACGCGAGTTTGAAGGGAATCAAGGAAATCCATCCTGATCAGAGGGGCGTCGATCTGAAAAATTCTAATTGCAATTGGCGAGTAGCGTCCCGTGGTTTCAGAAGAATTATGCAGAACAGAAAGCTCTCAGGCAATTTTATAGACATGAGTGCAAGTCGGGCGCGGTCTTATGGCTAGAACTAATATTTTCGAAATCTCTTCGGAGTTTAAAAATATGCGGGGATTATATTTATCCAGAAGACCGCATCCGAATATCATGTCACGCAGACCGGGCGGTCTGATGATACTAGTCGCCTGGTTCAGATTTGATAATGTCTGTCACCACCAACCGGGTGGTCGGAGCATTCAGGTCGCCTCCCAAGATTGAAGGCTATCAAGGATCAAAGTCCCAAAAGCAAGCCGCGGTCTCAGGTCGGAGACCGCCCGGGTCGCGTCATGAAGATCAACCAAGGTCGTCCCAAAAGCAAACCGCGGTCTCAGGTCTGAGACCGCCCGGGTTGTTCCACGAAAGCTATCAGGGTCCAAGTCCAAGAAGACAAGCTGAGGTCTCAAATCGGAGACCGCCCGGGTGGCATCATCGCCTTGGTCGCAGCATCTCCAGCCCCTCTATGAGACAGACCGCAAGCGCAAGCCGCCAGGCCGCGCGACTTCTTTCTTTTCCCCTTTCTGTATCCCGTCACCGCCTGCCCGATTCTCCTGTACCCAGGCAGGCGGTTATTTTATCCCTGCCCATTCGGGAAGGCCCTCGAGCCTATAAATAGGGGGCAGCAACGTTCCCAAGACACACACACTCGAATCCAGGAGCTCGCTTGTTTGAGCTGCGGTCTCGAGTTTCCCATCTTGCGACCTGTCTGACCGGCCGACTTCTGCTTTCCTGCACTTGTAACCCGTTGTAACCGCTTCTTCTTAATAAAAGGAAAGCCCGTCACAGGAGTGGCATTCGCCGTGACGGGTGAAGTCTGGCCTTGACCGCTGCCAGCGGTCTCGTTTTCTCCACCTGAAAAGTAACTGGCAGCCCGCAACCTCCGATTTCCTTCGGAGGTGCGATTTTGGATTCAACACCGGTGAGAACCCCTCACAGGGTATACCTCGGGAAATCCAAGACTAACTTAATCCGCCTGGAAGAAGAAAAAAATATTTATAATAATCAAGTTTTCCTCTTTCTTTATTTTTAGTTTTATTTTTCTCTCTTTTCTCTTTTGTTCTTTATTCTTTCCCTTTTTTCCTTTTTAGTGTATGACCCGAGGTAGCGCTTCAAATATTCCTTTTGATCCAGAGATCGAGCAAACCCTTTTGTGGCACCGCCATTCTCGTGATCAGGAAATACAATTATTATTCGAAGAGTCAACAAGGGACACTAACGCAGTAAATATGGATCCTAATCTTAATCTTCTCAATCCTAACGCGCCAAATCCTAATGAGGCAGCGCAACGGACTAAGTCCTATTATGCGCAGCTAAATTTGGAAGGAACGCAGTCAAGTTTTGTTCACCCAGTGGTGGCAAATAATAACTTTGAGATCAAGTCCAGCATCATACAAATGGTGCAGCAATCGGTGACCTTCGATGGTCAGCCGGACGAAGATCCAAACTATCAAATTTCTAATTTTCTTGAAATCTGCGACACGTTTAAAATCAATGGCGTCACTGATGACGCCATTCTATTACGTCTTTTTCCTTTTTCTTTGCGGTCTAGGGCCAAGCAGTGGTTAGGCTCACTTCCTATGGAGTCCATCACTACATGGGCCAATATGGCAGAAAAACTTCTCACTAAATATTTCCCACCTGCAAAGATCGTCAAATTGCGAACAGATATTGCATCATTTATGCAAATCGACTCAGAGACTCTCTATGATACATGGGAGCGCATCAAGGAGCTTTTGCGTAGATTCCCTCACCATGCACTTCCCACTTGGCAACAAGTGCAAATCTTTTATAATGGCTTGAATTTTCTAACTAGGCAAATGATTGATGTGGCTGTCGGTGGTACATTAAATAAAAATACCTCGGGGTCCGCTCAAGAGCTTTTTGAAGAAATGGCCATGAATGCTTATCAACGGAACTTTCCCTGAGCGTGGCCTAATAAGCCAAACAGAATTTTTAAATAGAGGCTACTTCTAATTTGGCTTTACAAGTTGAGCGCTTAACAAAGAAAGTGAAAGTGCACAGTTAACCTCACTAGAATTCTCTAGAGGGGGGTGAATAGAGATTTAAAAATACTTTGTGCAATTATATATATATGTGTAATAATCACAGATTTAAGCTTCCCACACACCAACAAGAATTAAGCAAGTAAAGAAGGAAAATAGCAAGAAGAAAATCACAGCACAACACAAAGAAATATAGTGGTTCCCCAAACTTTGGGTAGTCCACTCTTCTACCCCCTTGGTAAGAATTCACTATCTTGTACTGAGTCTTTTGATAAGGAGACTCTTAGAACCAGCCTGAGTCTTTTGATAAGGAGACTCTTAGAACCAGTACAACTGAATTTTTTGAAGAGAGATTCTAAAAACTCTTTTACACTGTTTGAAAATGAAATGAAGATAAGAAGAAGAAGTAGAAGAAATAATTAAAACAAGAAAGAATCTTCTTCCTAGCAAGAAGATTAGAAGCACAAGAAATAGTGAATGTAATCTCTCTTCTATAGTGAGAAGGAGATTGTAAGCTTTTCTCTCTTTTGTGAGAGCTTTCAGAATTTGCAGCAGAATGGCTTCAGAAGGAGGAGAAGATGAAGGCTTTTTCTTTGCTGCAGCACACTATCTCTTTTCTCAATTTCTCTCTCTTTTCTCTTGGGAGCTTTTCCTCTGGATTGAAATGGATGGAGTGGATCACTAATAATTATTCTCTGCCAACCTCCGCTTTATTTATAGCTCTGTTTCAAAGATCTTGCTAAAGGGGAATAATCAATCAGCAATTAGAGACAAAAAGTTTCCATAATAATTAAATCTGTAGAAGGAAAGAATTCATTCTGATTTCAAATAATATCCATAATAATCTTAATCAAATTAGCCAAGAATCAAATAGAAGGAAAGACTGATTCAGAACGGCTATAAAAGAATAATATCATTCCATAAAAATCAGATCTACAGAAAGAAGGAAAGAGATCTGGCGTGTTTTTGAATTTCTTATAGAAATCGACGTACGTCGATTACTATTCGATGTGAACGTCGATTTCATCCTGGCTGGACGTCGAGAGGAGAATAAGGAAGGTGCGTCTACTAAGGTGCGTTGACTTTATTAAATGCGTCGACTAGAAGTCAGAGGTACGTCGACAAAGATTACGTCGAATTCTTCTTAGAGTTACTTTGACTCATTCTAAGAGAAACGTCGACTACATTTCGACGTTGCGTCGAATACTATTCGACGCATATTTAGTTAGCCTAATTTTTCATTCTTAGAATTTATATTCTACTCAATTCTAGGGGTTAAGATAAATCATTTCCCCAACAAAAAGTGGCGGAGATGTCTGCTTCCTCCGCCACTCCTCCTTGGGCTAATAAAATTTTAATTAAAGAGCAGGTTGACTACATGGGAAATCCACCTCAGCCCTCCTATTACCCGAACTCTACTCTGTACAACAACACCTACAATGCGGGTTATAGGAACCATCCGAATTTCTCATGGAGCACAATTTTAATCCGCCCAGTTTTCCACCGCAACAACAAAAGCCCTCTCCGCTTGAAGAGATCTTTGCAAAATATGTTGATACAAATGAAATGAACATCCGGAACCTCACCGGATCGATCAAAAACTTTGAAAATCATGTGGGCCAGCTAGCAAAAATGTTCTCTGAGCGTCAGCAAGGAGCACTACCGGGAAATACGGAACCAAATCCAAGGAGGAGCACGAACGTGATTACACTCCAAAGTGAGAAGGAGGTGGTTTCAAAACAGGACGAACCCAAGGTAACTTCTTCTCCTCCTACTACTACTCCTATTTTATCTTCGAATTTGCCCGCTAAGCTAGCTCCGCATGCTTCTAGTTCTAATATTCTGTATCCATCTAAATTTAGGAGTGAGTGAATCGAGAAAAATTATAAAAAGTTTTTAGGAATTTTAAAACAAATTCATATTAATGTACCCTTCTGCGAGGTTGTCACTCAAATGCCGAAGTATGTGAAATATCTTAAGGAGTTGCTCTCCAATAAAAACAATTTAGAAGATATTTCGCATATTTCCTTAAACGCAGAATGCTCCGCGGTTGTACTCAACAAATTGCCTCAAAAAGCAAATGACCCGGGACGGTTCTCCATCCCGTGTCTATTTGGCAATTCGTTAGTAAAACATGCCTTAGCGGATCTTTGAGTAAGCATCAACCTCATGGCTTTTTCGTTATTCAAAAGTTAGGTCTAGGAAATCCTAGCCCCACTCGAATGAGTATTCAACTCGTCGATCGTTCATTAAAATATCTGATAGGGATAGTGAAGGATGTGCTCGTTAAGGTTGACAAAATCATATTCCCGGTGGACTTTGTCATTCTTGACATCAAAGAGGATGTTGAAGTACCCCTCATACTCGGTCGCCCCTTCCTTGTCACCTCGCGCGCAATTATCGATGTAAGTAACAGAATGCTCCTCCTTCGGGTTGGAAACGATGAAGTTACTTTTACTATAAATCTCTCGATGCGAAACAACGTAGAGAATGATAATTCGTGCTTCTATTTAGAAGAATGTTTTGAGAATGAGTTTTATTCACTTCCCGAGTTTGTCTCCACATCGAGTAACGATTCCGAGCTCGCCGAGCTCTTTTGTATAGAAGAAGTCTCTCGCTCCACACCACCCGAACCACTATTTTTAGAAAAAATAAAAATCAAAACTTCATATTAAGAGCCACCCATTTTAGAATTGAAACATCTCCCTCCTCACCTAAAATATCTATTTTTAGAAAAAGAGTCTAAGCTACCCGTTATCATTTCATTTGACCTTAGTGATTCAGAAATTTCTGAATTGACTATAGTCTTAAGCAAGCACTGCCACGCAATTGCGTGGCAAATATCAGATATCAAGGGTATTAACCCTTCCTTCTGCACTCACAAAATCTTCCTCGAAGATAATTCTCGTAACACGGTCCAGCCTCAACGACGACTAAACCTGAATATGAAAGAAGTTGTTAAGGTCGAGGTTATCAAACTTTTAGACGTGGGAATCATCTACTCGACATTGGATAGTACTTGGGTTATCCCAGTACAAGTCGTGTCGAAGAAAGATGGCGTAAAGGTTGTAGCAAATGAAAACAACGAATTGATCCTGACCCGTACCATTACGGGTTCGCGGATGTGCATCAATTATCGAAAACTAAATGATGTCACCCGTAAGGATCACTTCACGTTACCTTTTATCGATCAAATCTTAGAGCGCCTTTCAGGTCACTCCTACTATTGTTTTCTCGATGGTTTGTAGGGATATTTTCAAATCCCTATTTTGCCCGACGACCAAGAAAAAACAACATTCACTTGCCCCTTTGGCACCTTCACTTATCGAAGGATGCCATTTGGTCTTTGTAATGCGTCAGCTACATTCCAAAGATGTATGCTGGCGATATTCGACGAGCTAGTAGAGGAAGTGATGGAAGTTTTCATGCATGACTTTTCGGTTTCAGAAAATCTTTCAAAAATTGTTTAAAAAATCTCGAGCGCGTGCTACAATGTTGTGAGGAAACAAATTTAGCTCTTAATTGGGAGAAATGTCATTTTATGGTCAAAGAAGGATTAGTCCTTGGCCATAAAATTTTGGGCAAAGGGATCGAGGTCGATAGGGCCAAGATCGAAGTTATCGAAAAACTCCCCCCTCCAACGAATGTAAAAGCTATTAGAAGTTTCCTAGGTCATGCGGTGTTTTATCAGCGCTTTATATAAAATTTTTCCAAAATCACGAAGTCGTTAACCCATCTCCTCGAGAAAGAGTCTTCCTTCCTTTTTAACAATGAATGTCATTTGGCCTTTAAACTTATCAAAGAAAAGCTTATATATTCTCTGATTCTAGTTACACCGGATTGGTTGCTACCCTTCGAAATTATATGTGACGCAATGATATTGTGGTAGGTGTTGTATTAGGTCAACGGGTGAGTAAGTATTTCCACTCAATTTATTATGCGAGCAAGACACTCACGTCGGCACAAGCGAACTGCACCACTACCGAGAATGAGCTTCTAGCCATCGTTTTTGCTTTTGATAAGTTTAGGTCGTACATCACGCTCTCCAAAGTTATCGTCTTCACAGATCACTTTGCGATTAGATATATTTTAAGTAAATCAGACGCCAAGCCCCGTCTTTTGCGATGGATCCTCCTCTTGCAGGAGTTTGATTTAGAGATCCGGGATAAAAGGGGAGCCGAAAACTTGGCGGACGATCATCTTTCCTGATTAGAAAAGCCCGCTTCGGAAGCATTAATAGAAGCCGACATTAATGATAAATTTCCTGAAGAGCGCCTCCTTGCTCTCAAAAATATAAATTCATCTTCCACCCCCTGGTTTACGGATTTGGCTAACTATCTAGTAGCATGGGTCCTGCCAAAATAATTCTCGAGTCAGCAAAAAAAGAAATTCTTTTTTGATTTAAAGAATTACTTTTGGGAGGACCCCTTCCAATTCCGTGTTTGTGCAGACCAGGTGGTGAGAAGATGTGTTTCGAGTGAGGAAGGTCTAAAAATTTTACGGCAGTGTCACGAGGGACCAACTGGTGGTCATTATTAAGCGAACTGAACCGCGAGGAAGGCGCTAGAGATAGGCTTTTATTGTCCCATGCTCTTCAAAGATGCTCACACCCTTGTGAGTACTTGCGACAGCTGCCAGCGGTCGGGGAACATCTCCCGTTGGGTTGAGATGCCCCAAAATATTTTCTTAGAATGCGAAATTTTCGATCTTTGGGGTATTGATTTTGTTGGTCCTCTCCCTCCCTCTTATTCAAACAAATATATTCTAGTTGTGGTCGACTACGTGTCGAGGTGGGCGGAAGCGCAAGCTCTCCCCACCAACGATGCGCAAGTCATCGTTAACTTCTTAAAAAAAATATTTTTCTCAATTTGGCACGCCGTGCGCTATAGTTAGTGATCGGGGCACCCATTTTTGCAATAGCCAATTCACAAAAAATTTAGCAAAATATGGTGTCATGCACAAACTATTCACTGCTTATCACCCACAAACGAGCGGCCAAGTCGAAGTCGTAAATCAAGAATTAAAGCGAAATTTAGAAAAAATTGTTTCTATAAATCGAAAAGATTGGGCACTTAAGCTCGATGATGCGATATATGGGCCTATCGAATGACGTAGAAGACCGCTATCAGTTGTACACCATATCGAATGGTTTATGGAAAGGCTTGCCACCTTCCAGTCAAATTAGAACACCGCGCCTTTTGGGCGCTTAAATTTTAAAACCTCAATTCAACGTTAGCGACCGAATAAAGAAAATTTCAAATGAACGAATTAGATGAGTGGCGAGCGAATTCGTACGGAAGTAACAAATTATATAAGGAGCGAACAAAGTTTTATCACGATAAACATATAAAATTTCCAAAAACTTCTTTGCTGGCTGATCTCATCCTCCTTTATAATTCTCGTCTTCGCCTTTTTCCGGGAAAGCTAAAATCTCGATGGTCCGGACCCTTTAGTGTTAAAGAGGTTTGGTCTTATGGGACAATTCTAATTTTTTTCACGCAGAAAAAGGTTCCTTCAAAGTAAATGGGCATCGCCTTAAGTTATATCTTCTAGGAGATCTTTCGAATGAAAAGAGAGATTCAATAATTCTTCCACCAATATCATGAGCGCCAATTGGGTCAAGCTACGTGACCTTAAACAAAGCGCTTTTGGGAGGCACCCCAAAGTTATCTTTTCATTATTTTTTGTTCTTAACATGTTTTGTAGGTAACCGCCGCTCCCCCCCCCCCCCCCCCCCCCCCGCATCTTCATAACCAGGGAAGCCCTTCTTCCTTCTTTTTTTCTTCTCTTTTATCTTGCATTCCTTTTTATTTTAGCTCGCACCTTATTTTCTCTTTTATTTTCATATTTCTTCATACTTAGTTTTAAACATTCGGGACAATGTTTAACTTTAAGTATGTGGGTGTAAATAGTTCTTTAAAATGTAGTTCTTAATTTAAATAATCTTCAAAAGAAAAATTATTTTCTTATGTTTTCTTTTATTTAAGCACTTTCAAAACCCAAAAATTCAAAAACATTAGAAAATCGAAAATGTAAATCTTGGAAAGGGACGTTTGGGATATCATCACATCACACCTCCTTGTACTGTTGAGAACCCTTAACGGGGTATACCTCAAGAAGTCCAAGAGTTAACAAAAATTTGTTAGGTTTAAAACTAGTTTCCTTTCTTTAATTATCAAAAATTCAAAAAAAAAATAATATCAAAAATTCCAAGAAAATATGGAAAACTTAGAACAAAAAAAAACCAAAAAAAAATTTATACCCCTCCTACTTGTTTTTTTATTTCTTAGAAATCTAGTTGAGAATGTTTATAAGCATTTTTAGGTTTTTAATTGGCTAAAATTTTGTTTATCAGTTTGTTAATTTTAAATTTTAGGTAATCTTGTTTTAAGAACCATCTTATGATTTTAACTTGATTAGAGAATTTTTTTAGCATGACTTCTCTTTTTATTTTTAAATGGCTTTGTTTAGTAGTAAATTTGCTAAACCTCTTTAGATTCTAATTATATTTTCTTCTAGCTTTAGATCTTAGGAAATTTAATTTTACTAGAATTTACTCTCAATATAATTTAAATTATAAGCTAGAAATTTTTCCTATCCACCCCTTTTAATGGCATAAAAAGTGTTTTAAAAGATCACATGTCGTGGGAATAAGAGGATAAAATTCATTATTCCCTAAACATATGCACCCAAAATCATTTAAAAGATTATATGGCATGGAGTAAGAGGATAAAATTCATTACTCCTAAACATATACATTTTGGGTTTCTATTAGAAGAGAATTATAAAAGATTAAATGGCATGGAGTAAGAGGATAAAATTCATTACTCCTAAACCTATACAAATTATAAAATATATTTTGAGTTTCAAAGATCTCTTCTTATGCCAAAATTTGTGAAACCCCCCTCCCCTTAGCCAATATCCTTGACCTAGATTTAATTTAAGTTATGGAGAGAGCAATATTTAGCAGGTTATTTTTCCTTAAAGTTTCTCTTAAGATAGAGTTCTTATAATTTTAATCTAATTTAATTTTATAATTTCTACAATTTTATTTGCTAATTAATTATCTTGAGAAGTCCTTGCCTAAACACTTTTCCCTCTTTTCAAATCATCATCATAATCTAGGACTGAACTCCACCTAGAATTTTTCTGAACTTAACTTTTTGTTTAAATGAAATTTTAGTTTATAATTAAAAAATATATGAATGTCTTATGAATTTTGTCTTATACTTTTGCTCTGGAATAGCAAAACCTCAAGTATGGGGGTATTTGAGAAGTAGCTTTTAAATAACTTTTTTGTAGAAATTTTAGTAATTATTTAATACGAATTTTTCTTTTTCAGGCCAATTTTAGGTTATAAATAGTTCTTTTATAGAATTGAATTCTAATTTTGCTTATGTTTATTTTTCCATACTTTGGGGACAAATTTGGGAAAATGGCATTACACGCCCCCAGTCACGCCCGTGACCAGGGGCGTGCAACCTAAACACTAGTCCAGAATTGGTGCCGAACATTTGAGATCGTCCAAAGCAAGTCACGCCCCCTAGTCACGTTCATGGCCCAAGGGTCACGCCCATGACCTGGGGCGTGTAAACATAGGATCCTGCCAGCAGTGTTGCCATCAAGAAGTGGAGATGTCATCGAGAAGTCAACCCAAGTCACGCCCGTGACCCAGAGGTCACGCCCATGAAATTCGCGCATGATCTCTGCTCACCGTCGTGCCGCAATCTAGACCCACGCCACATTTAATGAAGCCGCCAGATTACACGCCCGTGACCAACATTACACGGACGTGTAATGCCCTTTTCCACCGCGCTGCACGCAAGACCCATGTTGATGTCAGAGCTGAGATGAACAGTGCTTACACGCCCCCCAGTCACGCCCGTGATCGGGGGCATATAACTTGGAATTTTTTCCAATAAATTCCAGTTGTCTCCTTGAGTTGAGGGTTCAGAAATTTGGAGAGGGGAGGTGCTGCTAAAGCTGTTAGTTAGCTTTTTCTTGTTTTTCCCTTACATGTTCTCTCTTTTTGTTCATGTCATGCAATGTTCTAGTTTTATTTCTATGCAATATTCTAGTGTAAGCTTGTAGCCTTAATTGTTCCTAGCTTTGTAATCTCCTTTCAAGCTTGTAATCACTTTTGTTATTAATAAAATTTAGTTTTGTTTTTCTTCATTCTCTCTTTCTACTTAATAACTTTTCCTTCATGCAATTTTACTTTCTTTCTCTCTCCCCTCCACCATGATTAACTAATTCTCATTAGTGCTCGATCGAAATGATCCGAGGATGAGATAATCTAGATATGATTTTCTAAGCTCTCTTTTTCCATTTTTTTAACACTTGAATTACCCCTTGATTTTTAACTAGTGAGGCCATATTTTCAATGTATGGTTTTCGCTTAGGTTTTCATACTTAGCTATCCGAGAGGCTCAAAGTATGAATCGATCACTCAAGGGTAAAGAGAGTTGCACGCACCCCTCGAGAGAGGATGACGTAAATCTCCTGGATTGGAGTCAAATCCAATAGTGGGGTTCACATCGTAAAGCAAGTTTTAGGTAATCGATTATAGAACAAGAGTTCGGTTGATTTTTCCTAAACTTAGTTGGGCATTAACCTCGAGAGAGGCATGTTCAAGCTTCGGGAACCTCCACGGTCAAGTAGTTTAATAAAAATGGAATTAGATTTATTTTTCTTTCACTTGATTATTCTCAGTCCAAGGTGATTTTTAGATTGAGCATTAATCTTCTTACCATCGTTTAAACCCTACTTTTAGTTTGCAAAATTTTCTATTTTAGCTAAGTAAAACAAAACCTCAAAAATCTATTAGATAAGATAATAGTAACCTCCTCAAAGTAGAAGTAATCAACGCGCCCCGAGGAATACGATCTTGCTATTTCTAAATATCCTATATTATAGACGATAAGGTACGCTTGCATTCATCAAATATAGTTTTGGAAAACATCTTTAATCCTTCGCTTAACTTAAATCTGAATCTCAATATCAGGACGTTGTATCCGAGCTTGTATGAGTTGAAGACTTCGAGTTGTAAGATTTATTGAAATCTGAGTTTGGTGAAGTAGTCGAGTCTAGCCCAAAGTGCTAGATAGGTGAGGCGGGAAAGTGGACATACCTATTCTGGGGAACCACTATAAATCCTTGTGTATGTGATGTGTGTTTTCTCTTATTATGTGTGCATAATTTCTAAAACATTTTAATTCTGCTTAATGCCATATAACTCACATATTCACCCTCCTCTTGGTGATATAGGTAGACAACTAGATACTTTCAACTACCTACTATCCAAATACCATTTTAATATCCAGATGGCATTTGGACGCACCTGCAAAACAAGATTATCTTTTCTTAGGAACCCAAATTTTTTTGGGTCCTAGATCATTGTTAGTCATAAATACTGGCTGCTCCAAAACATGACTACTAACAAGCCTCACATTCTTTGCCCTTGGCATTGTTGGGTTGAACCAACGGTCTAAGGAAAAGTGGCCAATTGTTTTTACACAACACCAGCATTCAAATTTATTGAACCTCCTCCTCTGGTCACCTTCTGAATGAAGTGAGGGTGCTGGTGAACAGGGGAGCAGGCTGCTACTTTGTTAGCATTTCTTGGATGGATCTTGTGACTGTGTGCATGGTACAAGATGTGTTGCATAGTCACATGTTTCATCTTAGGAATAGGCTTTTGAGGAAGTGCCTCTTCCTTTCCTTTGGTTGTTGGTGTTGTCAAGCCAAATGCAAATTACCCATAATTGTTTCCTTGGATCTCCTTATGAGGTGCCTTGAAGGCTTCTCTAATGTTTGCTCTCCTTCCTGAGATTTGTGGCTTTGTTCCACTAGTGGAGCATATAATGGGGAGGCATTCATTGATTAGATCATTGTCGTATGCATTGGAAGACAATATGACTTTCTGAAAGATGGTTTCATCTTTGGATTTTTCCATCTTCTCCTTATTATATCCAATTCCTCCTCTATATGGAGAAGAGAAGTTATCTATAATTTGGAGCACAATCTTTAACTTCGAGAAACTTGCCACAAGCTTCCTTTCAGCAAGGAGCTTGGCCTCGAAAGATTTGACAGCTCTACTCTGAGCTTCATACTTCTTTTGAACAACTGTAAGCTCATAGGACATCATAGTGATCTCCTTGATCTTCTCATATACTTCAAATTTGAGGGGCTCAAGGATCCCTATTTCCTAAGCCTAAGATTTGACCAACTTTTTGCTCTTGATGAGAGCATCCAAGAGAGTACCAAACCGATCCAATAGATCAGAATGATTCTCATTATTATATGATGAGCAGTCATCTGATTCCCTGTCAGAAATCCCCTCATCAGATGATGAGTCGGCATTTAGTGCACTCTTTGCCTTTCTACATGACTCAGGTAATGAAAATGCAGAAGGGAGGCATACTTGAGTAAGATATGAGTCATCATGATCTTCATCATCAGATAGGGACACAAGCACATAGTGGTCATCCTCTTTATACTCACTATCTGAGAGAGTAAAGGGTGTCCTTATCCCCACTTTGGCAACAGGATATTCATCCTCCTCCCAATCATCAGTCATAGTGAATAGACCAATATAGGCTTCTTCTTCAGAGTCTGATAAGTTGTTGCTACTATCGCTTAGAGTGTTGGATTTCTTGGCAATTAAGCTTCCTCCTTCTTCTTTCCTCTGAATGACTTCCTCTCCTCCTCCTTCTAATTCTCTTTTCTTCTTGAGGGACTTTCAGCTATGATGTGCCCTGCATTACTACAGCCATAACACACAACATTAGTAGAAAATTATTTGTTGTGTTTAGAGTTATACCTTTCCTCCTTGGAGCTTTTCTTTGGTTGGTCATTTGGTATTTGACCTTCTTGAGATAGAGGAGGACAAAGGTATGTTCATCCATTCTCTCCTCTTATTAAGCATTCTATTGAACTACTTGGAGATTAGGGACATATCTGCATCAGACCATTCTGACCCAGAAGTGTTGGGTTTAGAATCTGATTCAGAGGGTCTTCTATGAGGAATAGGAGATTCCTCTCTGCTTCTTCATGAGCTCTCAGCCTTGAAAGCAATAGATTCTTCCTGCTGAGAGACCTGTTATTCTCCTCTTCAGCTTTTCTATTGTTTAGTTGAAGTTCATGGGATAACAACTTTCCAAAAAGGTTTTGGGGCTGCATATTGGCCAAGTTGTCCATTTCTCTTATGGAACAAATCTTGTTGTCCCATTCTTTGTTCAGTGATCTAAGAAACTTGTCATTCAAGTCATAGTTGGAGAACTCTCTCCCATATTATTTCAGACCATTTATAATTTTGAATAACTTCTCACAACACTCAGAGATGGAGTCCTTCTTGTCCTGCCTGAAGGCTTCATATTCCTAATTTAGCAGAGATGTTTTGTCATCTCTATCTTCTTTAGTTCCCTCCATGTAGACTATCAGGGAGTCCCACATCTCCTTTGCGGCCTTGTAGTGCACCAAAGTTTGAAAGGTTGAATCATCTATGACACTTACCAAGATGTTTTTGGCTCTCATATTTATAGTGGCCAAGATGATCTCATCCTTGTCCATCTCATTGTACCTCTTTAGAACTTGCTTGGTTGGATCAATAGTTGAGGCTTTGGTTGACACAAAAGGACCTTCTTCAACAGTAATGAAGATCCATGGATCATAGGCTTCCATGAAAAGCTTGACCCTCTCCTTCCAGATAGCAAAGTTCTTCATTCTGCAGATTAGCAACTTCATGGATCTGAGCTCCTTTGAGTTCTCCAAAGAAGTCATGATGACCAGTTGACACTCCCTAGGGCAGATATGTTCAAGTTGTTAAGCTTTCTTTGGACAACTTGCCTCTGATACTACTTGACAATTCAGGAGTGTCTTCACATAGGAGGGGGGTGAATATCTGATGTCAGTTATTTTAAAATTTTGTGGAATAGTAAAAATAAAAGCCACTATCACATAGAAAACACAGCATAGACACATGCTATTCATAGTGTCACTGGGTACTCCATTGTCCCCCTTTACCCATCTAGCAGTGTGATAGACTCTGCAATCTCTGTCAAAACTCATATCTGCATATCCTACCACTCATAGATAGTGTCTCCTACCTCGGGTCCCAAGGAACCTACAACTCAGAAGCCATGTCTGACTTCCTACCAAAAAGACCAAGTCTCCTACCTTAGATCCCGCAAGATCCTATAACTCAAAAGCATTCATGGCTTCTTACCTCAGAGACAACGTCTCCTACACTCAGGCTAGACAGAGCCCTACAACTCAGATTCCACATCGGGATCCTACAGCTCAAATCTCAAAGAGATCCTACAATTTCATAAGTTTTATTACAAAACTTTCTATAGACTCAAAATGAATATGCTTGAATGCTTTGGAGTCTTCTTGAAGCCTTGGTGAAGATTTGCTTCGACTAGAATATTTCTGCAGATGTTATAGATGAAGCAATAAAATTTCTTCTACACAGATGAAGATTCTACAATTAGCTAAAAGATCCTTGATCTAAATCAGCAACTGTGATTGACCTTTCTTCTTGGAGAAGATTAAAGATTTTCTTTCTGCTTGTCTTCTCCGTCCTTAAGCTTTTCAAATGGAGCAGAACTTTTTGCGGTGGAAAAGCTTTTCTTTTTAGATGTGTATAAATTACAATTAGGGTTTGCATTAGCGTCGCATTCCCTTATATAAGACAAGAAGGTCTAACGGTCAATTCTAGTACTAACATTATGTCAGAGATCTCTTTCCTTAGCAAGCAAGATTCATTGGCGCAATATGCGGCCGCAATAAATGACGTGATTCTAAAATCACACTTTAATTTGAATTCATGCCTTCCAGCCAATCAACTAGATGTCTAGTCGATTTTACTTCTTCTGGATGATTCTACACTGTAATGCTTTACTTCAGTTCTCCTGCATGTTTCGTCTATATGTCTTGATAATATTTAAGATGATTTATCATGGAGTACTCTTCTGGTTGAATCGTCTACATAAATCATCTTGGTGATGGATAGTCTATAAGATGATATTTCACGCTTTATTCTTCTAGATGAATTGTTTGCACGAATCGTTTTGATATCTATTCTTCAAGACAATAATTCATTCATTTTGCCTTCTAGCTGATTCTTCAACATGGTTTGACTTGATCTTTCTTCAAGATGATATTTTATTTCTTCATTCTTCTAATCGATTATACTCTATGAATCCACTTGATCTTTCTTCAAGATGATATTTTGTTTCTTCAGTCTTCTAATCGAATCTTCAACACGATTTGACTTAATATATCTTCATACTCTTTAAGATGATATTTGAGTTCTTGTAAACTAATCATCTTGTTTTACATGAAATGTCATATTGGTTTCTCGGCGATATTTCGAGTGACCAAGATGATAATTGACTTAGTCAATTTTTTCCTTCATATAACTCCTTCATACTATATATAACAGACTTCTAAGACGATATGAAAGTATATGAACTTTGTCAAGTGATATCATCATGGAGAGTATATGATCCTTGTCAAAACTAAGGGCTCCAATATTCAAAACACCATGTATAAAAGAATCATTCAGACAACATTTAGATATCCTTCTTCAAAATTGGGGTCTTTCTCCCTCATTATACTTCTTCGGGATGATTCTGCACTGTAAATCTTTACTTCGGTTCGTCTACATGATTCGTCTATATCCTTTGATAATCTTTAAGAGGATTTGTCATCGTGTATTCTTATGGTCGAATCATCTACATGAATCGTCTTGGTGACTGATAGTCTACAAGATGATATTTCACACTTTATCCTTTTGGACGATTTGACTGCACGAATCATTTTGTTACCTATTTTTCAAGACGATATTTCATTCCTACTACCTTTCAGTCGATTCTTCTACATGAATCGACTTGATTTTTCTTCAAGACGATATTTTGTTTCTTCAGTCTTCTAATCGATTCTACTCCATGAATCCCCTTGATCTTTCTTCAAGATGATAGTTTGTTTCTTCAGTCTTCTAGTCGAATCTTCAACACGATTTGACTTTATATATCTTTATACTCTTTAAGATGATATTTGAGTTCTTGTAAAAGAATCGTCTTGTTATTCATGAAATATCATCTTGGTTGCTCGATGATATTTCGAGTGACCAAGATGATAATTGACTTAGTCAATTTCTTCCTTCATATAACTCCTTCAGACTATTTGTAGCAGAGTTCTACAATGATATGAAAGTATGTGAACCTTGTCAAGATGATATCGTCTTGGAGAATATTTTACCACGATGATATTTGGATATCCTTCTTCTTCTTCTTAGACAAGACGATAATAGCAATGTTGTGAGTTTACAAGGCGATATCGTCTTGGAGCATAGATTCTTCAAAACGATATTGAGACCTTCACTTGACAATATTGAAGCTTACCAAGAAGATATTTGCCTTTGGCAAATTCTTATCTTCTCCAATATAATCCTTTGCTTCAGCTCACTTGATAGACTTATATACTTGATGATTTAGAGTTAGTGTCAAGTCTAATATAGTCTAGATCATAGGCCGACATGGTGTTTTGGGCAATAAGGGATTATATTGGCAAAACTATGTCTGATGAAACTAAGTCTAGCACTATGTTAGACTTACACTGTCAAGTACCTGAAATCACTTTGAAAAGAAAGCATATGCATGAAATATAGATGTGTTCATCTATATTGTGAGGGCTTCTTTAAATCAAGAACATTATGGGCACTGTTCCCAACAGAAGCTTTCTCATGCCTTTAAGGTTGCCTCTGCCCCCATCCACCACATGCATCTAATACTAACTTTTGAAGCGCAGGCAGACTTCAAGAAAGTTTGGCTCAAAGAGGACTTGGGATTAAAAAAATTCTTGTTTTGATTTATGAGATGGTCATCGGACTATTCTCCGGTTCGAGAGCCTGATGTCATCTAAGCATGGGAAAATATATGAGGCCTTCCATTCCATTATTTTGATGAGTACATTCTCTGTATTCTGTTCAAACCTCTTATCCTGCTCTTATATATGGATGCTCATACACTGTCACATGTACTGATCATGCACGAGTTTGCATTGAACTCAATCTTTGGTCCTCTCCACCCTCACATATATTTATAGGGGTGATTAAGGCTAATCAAAATCAGGTTACTTACTACTTCCTAGTTACTTTTGAGATAAGCCTACTCTACTGCTTTAGTTTTCACAAGCAGGGTCATGTTATTGGTGATTATAAAAAGACTATGAAAATCTCTCCCGAAGTTCCTATTCGAGCTCTGGTGTATCTGCTAGCTAATGGTGGTACCTATATTGTGGTTCCTCCTGTATCTCTTTCCCATGTGATGAATTCTGTGTTGGTGGCTCCACCCATTGTGGCTCCTCCTATGAAGGTGAGTCAGACGACGGTCCACCCTTCTTCCGAACTTCCTATTTGTGCTTTGGTGGATCTGCAAGATGATGGTGGTACCTCTATTATATCTTTTCCACTGTGGGAGGAGATTGTATTGGTAGATCCACCTACTACGTCTCCTCCCGTGGTGGTGGGCCAAGCGACGTTCTTCTCTTTTATGTCTTCTTCCAACATGGTGAATCCAATTATCGATTGGGATGGCTCTGCTCCCTCACTTTTATGGGTTGATGAAAATATCTCTGGGATTAAGCGTTCTGCCATGACTTCTCTTCGGTGTTGGTGTCAGTGGTCTCTATCGGGGCCATGTAGTTATCGGGCCTCTATGTTTTCTCTGTCTAATTTCTTATTTGATTATGCGGTGCCTGATGATGGTAGATACGAGGACATGAGTTCAGATGTTCAGTATATTCAGATCACGAATATTGAAGATGTTGTAGAGCAACTAGAAGAAGAAACTAAAAAGTTGGACTAAAATTTTGTTTAATTGAGAGCTACAACAAGATCTTGAATACGCTGGGGAATGGAAAAACCAACGGTGTAAGAAGCAGAAAAAATCTACTCCAATAAATCATCGCCTTTATCCCTCCATCACAAACATGTGCGTAAGAAATATTCAGATATCCTTGAATACGAGGACTTTTAATTTTCCCATGTCATTGGTGTATCTGGGATCATGTGTTCTGAGTGGTAGTTGCTATCCACTTTTGGTGGACTTGTCTTATTTTAACTTTATATCCCTCCTTTTATTATCAACAAAAATTCTATTATTTAGCACCCATAAAATTTGGTAGGCATTGGAATTGAAAACAATTTCATAGGAATTCAAAGCAACACATTTTCCTCTCCCTAATTACGACCTCGTGAGATCTGATTTGGAGATTCCACCCACGTCCCAATCTCGATCTCCTCTGCTTGCGCGAACATGACAACTACGTCTCTCAATTCTCCTACAAGAGATGACCTCCTTCATCCGGTCCTTCCTCTCCGATGATGGTAACATCCCTTGCTCTCCATTGGCAGATGGAAAGTGAGTTTTCTTGCTTTTTTCATTCAATGTTGTGACTAAGAAGCTAGTGTGATGAGTTTTTGGATGTTTTTTGGTTGGATTTCGGGATTTAGTAGTTGATATGCTTGTTATCTAAGGTTTTTTTGACATTTGGGTAGGATTTGAGATTTAGATTTTTTCTAGGGTTTTGTGTTTTTTGGGGTTGGGTTTTGTGGGGTTTCAGAGGTTCATAATGGAGGTATTGTATATGTGTTCATGGTGATAAATTTTTTTTAGGTTTTAGTTTGAGGCTTTAGGTATTGTATGTGATTATGTGTGCAATGTGTGTTTCATAGTGATATTCATGGTGTTATATTATATATGTGTATGTGTTTATGTGTGTTTTATGTATGTGTGTATGTGTTTGTGTGTATGTGTGTGTGTGTGTGTGTGGATGAAAATCTAGGGTGTGGTCTAATCACCTAGATGGGGGGTGAATAAGTGCTTTAAATATTTTAGTCTCTTTGAACTTATAGACTAATTTAGCTTGAAAGAACATAAACACCACATAAAACATACAAAGATTTATAGTGGTTCCCCAGTGTTGGTACTCCATTGTCCCCCTCCACCTATCTAGCAGTATGCTAGACTCGGCCAACTCCTCCAAAAACTCAGATCAATCTAATCTTATAACTCAAGAACTCAGCAAGTCCCCTACCTCATGTGCCAACAACAAACCTACCTCAGAGTGCAAGCACTCCTACAACTCAGATCCTCAGCAAGGATCCTACAACTCAGATTTCTTCAAAAATCCTCAGTTCATTGATTTGATATCTACCTTTGTCGTGTTCGTCAATTTAAAATTTGGCCTTCTGAGCTTGACAAGACGATATCAACGTGTGAAGATAGTTGACGCGATGATAAATGACTTAGCAAGTCTTTCTTAAGTTCAATCAACGATACGTCGTGTGAAGCTTGTTGTCACGCCAATATATGCCTTAGCTGACTTTCCTTGAGTCCTCACAACAATATTGTCGTGTGTACCTTGTTGACACGGCGATATATGCCTTAATAGACTTTCTTTGTGTTCTCACAATGATATCATCATATTTACCTTATTGACGGGATGATATATGCCTTAGCATACCTTCTTTGAGTTATCACAATGATATCGTCGTGTGTACCTTGTTGGCATGACGATATCATCATTTTCTTCTTATTATCAAGTTGATTGTTGACTGACTTCTTTTGCTGCCTTCTGTGAGTGATCAAAATGATATCATCGTGTGAGTGTCATATACATGGCGATATTTAACTTAGACATTTTTGGTTGATCTCTGATCATTACATATAAGATATATCATGTTTCCACCTGCTCATGTCACATCAAATTGATATCAAATACAAAATGTAATTATCATTGACTTAGGGACTTCTCCAAATCTGAAAAATTGTGGGCAGTGTTCCCAACAAATGTCTATATGTGCTTGTGTGTATTTCATGTGTTTGTGTGTATATGTTTGTGTTGATGAAATTGTGTGTGTGTGCTCGTGTGTATATGTCTATGTGTGCAGCTACTTGTGTGTATTTTCATGTGTTTGTATTTGTGCTCATGTGTGAATGAATTGCGTGTGTATGTGTACGTATATTTATGTGCGTATTTTATTTATGTTTGTGTGTTTGTGTTGTTATGGTATATGCGATTTTTGTATGTTCTTATGTTTGTGTGTTCATGTGTGGATGAAATTGTGTGTGTATATGTGCTTGTGTGTATGTGTTTATGTGTGTTTTTATGTATGTGCATGTGCTTTTGTGTACATGGCATGGTGTGTGTGATTTGTGTATGTCCATATGTTTATGTATTTATATTCTTGTGTGTAGGTGTGCATTTGTTTAATTATTTATGCATAATTATTTATTTGTTGATAAATGAAATAATCAAGCGTCGTAGACATTGGAGGGCAACAATTGTAGCGACTCTTGTTGCGTCCACTATAGTTTTAATAAAACTAAGATATCAAGAGATCTTGTAGAATCCGATGCTAAGAATATTCTACGAAAGACATTGTTCAATCTTTTGTACAATGTGTCATGTGTAAATTGTTTTATAAATATCTGTAGGAATAGAAGCTCATTTGAAACCCAGTGTAATATTAGCATGGTTAGTGGATTATTAAGAGACACAAAATATTTTGGTGAGAGAGTAAATCAACGTATTTTTGTATATCTTAGCTAATAATAAGAAGTTTTGGAATGTTGGCAGAATGTATCTATGCTCACTTGAAACAATCAGTAGATATTTTAACAACGTGTTAGAGTCATTTCTCAAGTTATCTAATGACTTTATCAAGCTCTTGAATACAACAACACAACAATGATGTCATTTTTCTCTAATAAGGATCAAAGTAGATATCAGAATAAAAAATAAGCTATAACAAAAAAACGTCGTGGTAGAAGGGTATTTGAACAAGAAGTTTGTTTATGTATTGCTCGGATGGGATGGGTCATCATCGAACTCTAGAGTGTTGCGTAATGCACTAGAAGAGTTGATTGTTTCGAAGTGTCGGTAAGTAAATACTACGTTGTCGAAGCGGGATACATAAATGATCCGGTCTATCTTGATCCATATCGGTCAACCATATATCACCTTAAAGAGTGGTCATGGCAGGGCAATAATCCCACCAACTACAAAGAGTTGTTTAATATACGACAAAGAAAAGAAATATTATTGAGAGAACAATTAGACTACTTAAAAAACGATGGACAATTTTGCGCTAAAAACTAATTTTACTTTACACATGTTCAAATTATAAACGCAGGTTGTATCCTGTATAATTTTCATATAGATAGGAGATTCGAGAATTAATGATGCTAGATTACTTGCTGAGATTGACACGAAGAAATTAGTGCAAGATACATGTGGTGATAGCTATGAGTGCATAGATGTGGTGGACCCCGTTCAAGCAACACCGAGTAGACTAATGTTATAGCCGGGCAGATACAGGGGGATACAGCCCCCCCCCCCCCACCCCCCCCTCCCCCCCCTCCAACGAAATTAAAAAATTTAAAGTATTACTTCATTCTTAAGGCTCCTGCAAAAAAAACAGCCCAATTGTTCCACCCCCGCTCACCTCCTGTCAAAGTTGGATGCTCCGTGAGTCCAATTTCAAAATCCGGCTCATCAGTTTCGATTCCCACTCTTCTCGTGTCTAATAAGCTCTCCATTTTTATCCCTCTCTCTCCCATTTTCTCCCCTCTTCACTCCTATTTTTTGTGTTCTTCTTCGGCTCCGGTCAGGTTCCGCCTTTCCATCCTGGTCCAATCTTTCCGGCTAAGTGCAGCTTTTCAAATCGGCCAGATTCAGCTTTTCTTTCTACTTTCTCTAGTCATGTCCACTTGCTCCGACAAGGTTCCATCCATGTATCTCTCTCTCTGTGTTTTCTCTTTTTTTTTTTGCTTCACGCCCCAACTGCAATTCTATTTTAAGAGTTAAACTAAAGAATAATTATAAATCCAAATCTCCATTATTGTGAAGCAACATGTCCCCATTATTGAAAATTGCAGGTTCACTTCACGCTAAAACCTCCATTATTATACGCTCTCGCTTCACAGTTGAGTTGGCCCCAACTTCTGTTCTTAGATTTCTTTTATATCATTTGGAAATGCACACCATTTGGATTTGAAAAAAGCTATGTAATCAAATTTCTTGTTGGTACTCAAATCCAAAATTTCAGAATTTTCTATGTTTTCAAATTTTCAACAATTGGGTGATTTGTTTATAGTTCGTTGTTTCCGGGATAGTTCATTGTGTGATTTCAAGTAACCCATATATACTATAGTTTGTAAAATTTAAATTAAATATTGCTATCTAATTACATTCAATTAAATAATGTTAGGATAGTTCCTCGCGATACTCCGCGCGACCCTCTTGTTGTTTGTTTGAAGCTTAAGCAGGAGCTACCCCTTAATCTCTGGCGGTAGGAGAACTTCAAACATCCATTCATCATGTTCAAACTTCCATTCATCTCGTTCTTACCTTCTCCTGCAACTTGCCCGCCAAAGCTCCATTCATCATGTTCAAACCTCCATTTATCTTACAATATGATTAATTCCATTTTTTAAGAATTCTAGTTGACCATAAGAGTGATGGAATCCGTCTAGTAAATTTTTTTTCTTCTCTTTTTGGTTGGGCCCCCCTGATCAAAATTCATGGATCCGCCCATGGTTTCATCAACCTTTTTTATATCATTGACCATGATGATCTCATACTCAGACAGATCTGTGATAGCTGCAATGACCGCATATATCTTATTAGCTCTCAAAATCTGTGGTGGAAGCAACACATGCATATTGATCTCTTATTTCATGTTTCCTATTATTGCTGAAACAAAAACTGCAATAACATCCACCTGATCAGATCTTTTCTTTTTTGGTCGTGGTTCGACCTCCTCTACAATGTTTTCATCCTCTGAATCTTCTATGTGAATCTCACTAATTCATCATCTCGTATGCAGCTATAGCATGAGCTCCAACAACTATATCAACTCCACACAACGTAGCTAAGCCCCCCACCCCCCCCACCCCCCCCCCCCCCCCCCCCGATTCACGATCACCTTAATACGATAATGCTTCATAGTTGAATGTGCGTGCAAGTTGTAAGACCCAATTTGTTTTTCTTTTGAAAACCCAGGTCTTATGCCCAGAACTGCCGCTTTGCGGTGACACCATCACTTGGGAAGGTCGCCACTACAAAATGTCGATCCTGCCGGCCATATCGATCACAGAAGAAGAAAAGTATAAGCGAACAAATAGAAGTTCAAGTCCACAAATCACATGCTATATATAATAAATGTCCACATGGTATAACTGAAATAACAATGTTACAATAATAAAGGGCACATGCCATGTACATCATGTCCTCACTACAAGATCACTCGCGGAAGCTAACCACTAATCACTCACTGATCCTGAAACTTGTGCTCCTGTAATAGACTGGCCCGCCTCCATCTGCACCGGCCTCTAGTGCTGTTGTGTCTCTTTGATCCCCTAAAATGATATGGTCCACTGACCATTAGTCAAAAAGACTAAGCCTTATGTTCCCCACCCCACATGTGTATACAGATAATTGAAGCAGTAATAGAGCATGGTAAAGAGCAAGTAAGTAAAGTATGTACATAGTAGAAAAGTAACCATTGATTTATAGGAATGCACATACAAACCTATAGACCAAGGGGTCGTTTAGCAAGGCCTATCATATAAAGAGTCCCATAAACAATTTATACGATAGGGGTAGGGGTTGAAATGCAGATTTATGCAGTTTATGCTATGTTCACATAAGTGCAACTCACACGCTTCCACTCTATGTGCACAGACCTTTAGTTCCCCCATTTTGGAGCTAGCAAGACTCCCAGGATACTCCCGTAGTGACAAACGAAAGTGGTGGGTTGGGCCTCGACCATCTCTAGGTTGGTATTCACACTACCTAACCTAGACCTATCGTACGCCTCAATGCAAAACCGCGGAGCTTCTGCGTACTCTTACTGGCTGGACCACCAGACTTTAATGGCTAAGTGCAAATTCCACACTTGCCGAGTCAACGTATTGACGTGGGTGTTAACGACCGTCCAATACCGAAGACCCACCACGTTCATGCACATGCAAACATGTTCTACTATATCCCGAGCCATAAACTCCCCGGGCTAACATGCCCGTCATAATAACCTGTTAGGGATGGAACGTTCACCTAGAGGGGGGGGTGTTAGATGATCTTGGTTCTTTTTAAATTATTTGCGCGAGTTCCGAATATATAAGCACAGCACAGAAAATATCGCACAGATAAACACAGATAAAGCACACCAGATGACACAAGATCTAAAGAGGTTCCTCAAGACAGGGTGTCTTAAGTAGTCCTCTGTCCCTCTGCGCCTACCCAGCAGTGTGCTAGGATTGGCAAACTCCGCCAAAAACTTCAGGCCCTCAAGCCTTACAACACGGACCCGCAAGTCCAAACAGCCTAGGCCCGCAAGCCCCTACTGCCCCCGATCCCGCAAGCTCGACACTCAGCCCCTCAAGCCCTACAGCACGGACCCGCAAGTCCCAACAGCCTAGTCCCGCAAGCCCCTACTGCCCTCGAGCTCTCAATCTCGACAAGACGCACCCGCAAGTGCACTGCCCTGGCCCTCAAGCCTCACAACTCTCCAGCCCTCAAGATAGACAAGTTGGCCCGCAAGCCTTACATGAAAGTACAGTAATACAACCGTTCTTTTACCTGATGTGGATCGGCAACTTCAGCCTGATGAAGATTGGCTCCTTGAGATTGGAGAAGATGCTTTTGAATCAGATCTTGAGCGCACGATTCTTATTCAAATCTTTTCTTAGCCTGATGAGGATTGGCACCTTAACAGTCGATGAAGATGACTTCTTCTTCTTTTTCTTTCTTTCTTTTCTTTCTTACGCCGCTTGTACTATTTTTTTCGCTATCCGCGCAAGTTCGTTCTTTCTCAATTGATTTATTAGGGCAACCACTTATCTCTCTTATAAGACTGTGAGGTCCCCAACGGTCTTCTGAAAAAAAGTGCCTTAAGTGTCAGACCCTCCTTTCCTTAAGAGAACGCGCTGATTAGACAATCAGGCGGCGGGATTAATTGCTGACAGCACGTCTGCAAGATTTGAATTATGTCTGAAGATATTTGCGTCATTACAACGACAAGCTATCTCTGACTATGTTGTCGTGATCTTCCTTCTTGCATCATGTTGTCGTGATCATATTGTTCTCTCGATGACATGCGTTCTTTTCGACGATGTTTGTTCTTTCTCGATGACACAGCCACTTTGGTGAAGTCGACGATACTGCGTCTTCTCTGCGTTCGACGAACAGCATTCTGCGATCGACGAACTTGCCATCCTTCGTTCGACGATCTGTATTCCTCGTTCGACGATCTTGTCAAGTCTCAGCGGTCGATGATCTTCCTTCCGAATTCGATGATCTTGCTTCTGCCCTCGACGAACACGCCAAATCTCAGCGGTCGTCGATCTTCCTTCTGATCTCGGCGATCTTCCTTCTGTGCTCGACGAACATGCCAAATCTCAGCGGTCGTCGATCTTCCTTCTGAGCTCGACGATCTTCCTTCTGCGCTCGACGAACGCGTTAAATCTTAGCTGTTTCTTTTATCTCGTCTCAGCGGACGACGAACACTTTGCTTCTCAGCGGTTCCTTTGCTCATCATTACAGCGACAAGCATTCTTTGTCGACGATATCTCCTATTCCTCTCGACGACATTTCTTTAACTTCCTGAGATTATAAGCTAGATATATGATTAAATACAAAGTGAAGTATTCTTGACATGATGACTTCTTCAAATCAGGAATCATGTGGGCAAGATTCCCAACAATCTCCCCCTCTTTAAAGAAGTCAGAATCATAATTCAAGAGTACTTTCACTAGACAATAAATATTATAATCTTAACTTTGAGCATGTAATATTGTATTTATCTTTGCTGAACTCCCTGAGTACATCAAGCTTGTAGCTCCCCCTTGAATTGATGTCTCTTCTTTGCTTCCCCTACCTTTAAGGTCTTCTTGAGCAACATTTCTCCCCCTTTCTGACTTCTTACCTTTTGCTATTCTAACCAAGGAATAGCACAAGCTCCCCCTTGCTCAGGCATGATTCATCAAAGTCCTGTGAGATTTTCTGACCACTCATCTAGAAAGCTATTAGTAAATAATAAAGTTGAGGGTTACTCTAAGTTTAACATTCCCAATTGGAATTTGAAGAAGTTAAACTTAGCTTCATCTAGGGGCTTTGTAAATATATCATCCACTTGTTTATCTATTGGGACAAATTCAAGGGTGATATCTTCATTTTCCACATGCTCCCTGATGAAATGATACCTGATCTTAATATGCTTAGTCATGTTGTGAGATACAGGGTTCTTAGCAATTGAGAAAGCACTTGAAGAGTCACAAAACAGGGGTGTTTTGGTCATCTTTACATTGCAATCTTCAAGTTGATGTTTGATCCATAGCAATTGGGCACAGCAGCTTCCAGTCGAGATATATTCTGATTTTGCTGTTGAGATTGCCACACTTGTCTGCTTCTTACTGCTCCAAGAGATCAGTCTTTCACCAAGGAATTGATATGTCCCTGATGTACTTTTCCTGTCTTCCTTGCACCCTGCATAATCTGCATCTGAATAGCCAGTTAGTTCACAGCCATTGTTCCTAGGGTACCATAGGCCAAGATTTGATGTACCCTTCAGGTATCTTAAGATTCTCTTGACAGAGACATGATGAGATTCCTTAGGATTCACCTGATATCTAGTACAGACAAATGTAGAAAACATTATGTCAGGTCTACTTGCAGTTAGATAGAGCAAGGATGCAATCATGCATCTGTACTTGGTTTCATCAAAGGGTATGCCCTTCTCATCCTTCTCCAGAGACACATTGGTTCCCATTAGAGTTTTCATTGAAGAAGCATTCTCCAATCCAAATTTCTTGACTAGCTCCCTAGTAAATTTGGTCTGAGAGATGAAAATCCCATCTTTTGATTGTTTCACTTGGAGACCTAGGAAGTATTTGAGCTCACCCATGTTGCTCATCTCAAACTTTCCCTGCATCAAGTTGGCAAACGTTTTGCAGAGATTGTTATCTGTAGAGCCAAAGATGATGTCATCTACATAGATCTGCACTAGCAAGATCTTCCCTTCACTTCCCTTAGGAACAATGTCTTATAAATCTTTCCCCTTGATAATTTGTTCTCAATTAGAAAGCTTGACAGAGTCTCATACCAGGCCCTAGGTGCCTGCTTTAAGCCATAAAGTGCCTTTCTAAGAAAGTAAACGTAATCAGGATGAGTAGAGTCGATAAAACCTGAAGGCTGCTCTACATGTACGTCCTTTTTGAGGTCACCATTCAGGAAGGATGACTTCACATCCATTTGGTAGACCTTGAAACCTTTGTATGCGGTATAGGCTAGGAACAGTCTTATTGCTTCCAATCTGGCTACTGGAGCGAATGTCTAATCAAAATCTATCCTCTCCTCTTGTCTGTAGCCTTTTTCCACTAGTCTTGCTTTATTCTTGGTGATGATTCCATTTTCATCCAACTTGTTCATGTAGACCCATTTAGTTCCTATGATGTTGTGTCCTTAGGGTCTTGGAACCAATTTCCACACTTTGTATCTTTTAAATTGGTTCAGTTCCTCCTGCATTGTAGCAATCCAAAAGGGATCCTGATTTGCTTCCTCAAATTTCTTGGGTTCAATTTGAGAGAGAAAACTCAGGTACAATGCTTGATTTGCAGCTCTACTCCTTGTCAACACACATTGGTTGACATTTCCTATTATCTGCTCTTGGGGATGATCTGTTACTTGTCTCAAGGCAGTTGGTAGTATACTAGGTATTTCTGTATGAGCTACTTCTTCAGGCTGCACTTCTTCAGTCGTTTCTGTATCGTCTGCAGGTTCTATCTCTATTTCAACCATCACAGACTGATTCTTGTTGTTGAGTGAGGTGTCAGCCTTGTCTTCAATGGATAGCTTCTCTAATCTTTCCACTGTACCTGCATTCACTAGAGAACTAGACCAGCCCTTATGGATAAGGCTAGTCTCATCAAATACAACATAAACAGATTCTTCCACTGTTTGGGTATTGAGGTTGTATACTCTATATGCCCTGTTGTGGGAGCTATATCGAACAAAAATACCTTCACAGCATTTCTCAGCAAACTTAGTTAGTTTGGATTTCCCATTATTAAGGACATAGCATTTCCTACCAAAGATCCTAAAGCAGGATAGAGTTGGTTTTCTGCCCTTCATTAGCTCATAGGGAGTTTTCTTGTGGTTTTTGATGCTTGAGGCCCTGTTTATCACATGACAAGCAGTGTTGACAGCCTCTTCCCAGAAGTATTCTGGTAAGGAGGAGTCACTTAGCATTGTCCTGCTGGCCTCTATCAAGGTTCTGTTCTTCCTTTCAGCAACCCCATTCTGTTGAGGAGTTCTGGGGGAGGAGAATTCTTGGGAGATACCTAGGTCTTGGCAGAATTCTGTCATGGCCCCTGACTGAAATTATGTCCCATGGTCACTTCTGAATTTGACCACAGTATAGTTCATCTCATTCTGGATCTGCCTGACAAGATTTTTCAAGATATCTAGGGTATCTGATTTCTTTTTGAGGAAGAATACCCAAGTGAACCTTGAGTAGTCATCAACAACTACAAGGGTGTAGGCCTTCCCTCCTAAGCTATGAACTGACATGGGACCAAATAGATCCATGTGCAGTAAAAATAAGCATCTTGTGGACTCTTTGTTAGAAATGCTTTTAAAGCTAGTCCTAGTCTGCTTTCCAAGTTGGCAGGCTTGACAGGGACCATCTCTGATGCACTTAATGTCAGGTCCATTTCTGACCAGGTTTTGTGAGAAAAGCTTGCCTATTGTCTTATAATTGATGTGTGCAAGTCTCTTGTGCCATTGTACACATAGAGCCTCTTTGCCATTAGGGACAAGACATATGGGCGTGGAAGAGTTTATATTGAGGAAATTCAAACAATAAATGTTCCCACTCCGAGTCCTAGTTAAGTTAGTCTCAGAATCTGAGAACTTCTTAATTAGGCACTTGTCCTTATGGAAAGTAATAACAAAGCCTAGATCACAGAGCTGACTTATGCTTATGAGGTTGTGTCTCAACCCCTCCACATAAGCTACCTTTGTGATGGCAACTAACCCATTAGTGATGTTGTCGTAGCCCCTGGTCACTCCCTTTTCTGAACCTCCAAAGATAACAGTCGGTCCATTCTCCACAAGGATGAATTCTTTCCAATACTTTCTGACTCCAGTCATGTGCCTGGAGCAGCCACTGTCCAAATACCAAATTGGAGATCGGTTGGCATTTGGACCTACCTGCAAAACAAATCACTTCCCCTTAGGTACCCAATAGAGATTGGGTCCTTGGTTTCTGTTAGGGTGATAGAATGGAATCGCAAACCTCGGAGGGTTCTGCACTCTCCTTGCATTGAGCCCTGTTGGGTTGAACCAACAGTCCAGTGTAAAGTGGTCTACTTTCCCACAGCACCAACACTCATATCTGTTATATCTTCTCTTCTGTGCCATCCTCTGTGTAGTACAGTGCTGATGAGCAGGAGAGAAGGCTTCTTGTCTAACAGATCTAGGGTGAACCTCATGTGTGTGAGCTGGGGGAGGAATTGGCTTCGCCACTCTTTGGTTCACCTTCTTGGGAGCAGGCTTTCTTGGAACAGCCTTTCCCAATCTCTTAACTGTTGTTGTTGCAGGTCTGTGGGCTGAAGGACTTACTGTCAGCACCTTCTTATAAGAAGGTCTGGCTTCAGGATCTTTGCCCATGACTGGTGTAACAGCCCAGGCCCATCTAGTCCTGGACTGTTAAGCGCCGGCCCGACAAGTCCGAGCGCCCGGGCTGCAGCCCGCTTAGCACACCCCAACCCTTCTCTGAGCCTGTTTCTCAGCTACAGCGGGGTGTTGCTCAGTTGGTGATGAGTCCTGTTTGAAGAGGCTCATCAAGGGTAGGTCGGGTCTTCGATCCCCGCTACCAACACCCCGCTGTAGCTGAGAAAGAGGCTCAGAGAAGGGTTGGGGTGTGCTAAGCGGGCTGCAGCCCGGGCGCTCGGACTTGTCGGGCCGGCGCTTAACAGTCCAGGACTAGATGGGCCTGGGCTGTTACAAAAAAGTGCACTTTTTTGTAACAGCCCAGGCCCATCTAGTCCTGGACTGTTAAGCGCCGGCCCGACAAGTCCGAGCACCCGGGCTGCAGCCCGCTTAGCACACCCCAACCATTCTCTGAGCCTGTTTCTCAGCTACAACGGGGTGTTGGTAGCGGGGATCGAAGACCCGACCTACCCTTGATGAGCCTCTTCAAACAGGACTCATCACCAACTGAGCTGCAGCTTAACAGTCCAGGACTAGATGGGCCTGGGCTGTTACAACTGGCTCCTGATTGAAACTGATACCAGCTCTGAACTGTCCATAGAAGGCGTCAGATATTGGCAGGATAGTTTTGGGCATTGAGAAGCTGGAAGCAAGTTTCTTCTCGGCCAACAATATTTCCTCAAGGTCCCAAATGACCTTGTTTTTCTGCCCTAACTCAGCATTCTTAAGCCTTATAGCTTCCTTATGTTTGCCCACTTCTTTGCTCATAGAAGTTAGCTTTTCAGCTGTCTTCTGGAGCTTGGATTGTACGGGCTTCAAGGAATCTAACTCCTTGATTTGCAACTTGAGGAGTTTCTTACTGTCTATGAAGGCTTCCCATAAGGCTTTATATTGCCTTATTAGTTCAGATTCAACTTCATACTGGGATCTTGAGGTTGTGATGTTGGCAGCAGATACCTCCGCATCATCATGCAAAGAATCTGCCACTGATCCAGAATCAGAGGCAGATAAAGAAGTTCTGTGTTTTACCTTTCCAGGAGAGTTGTCATCCTGGTTTCCTTCATTGATGGCCATCAGTCCAATAAGCGCCTCATCCTCAGTCCCAGAGGAGCTTGAGTCAGAGTCACTCAACGTTTTGGTCTTCTTTGACACGAACCCCTTCTCAGAGGTTCACTTGCTCCTAGAGCTTCTTCTCTCTTCATGGTTCCTTGAATCCCTTTTCTTGGAGGGGCAGTCGGCAGCCATTTGACCTGTTTTGCTGCAGGAATAGCAAACAGTATTATTTAAATCATGTTTACTGGAGTTGGATCTATACCTGTCCTCCCTGGGAGCCCTGGATCTGTCCCGATAGTCAGATCTTCTGGAGCTTGAGGAGGAGCTTTTATTGTTGTCCCTCCTTCTTCTGTGTAGCAGCTTTCTGAATTGTTTTGAGAGGAGGGCCACCTCTCTATCAGTGTCATCAGAGTCAGATGAGCTGGCTTCTGATTCCTCACTATTCTCAGTTCTGCTCTGAGAAGCAGAGGTCTTGCCCTTGAATCTTCTGGTGCTCTCAGCCTATAGAGCCAACGATCTTTCTCTTGAGCTCACCTTTGAGCTTTCTTCTTCTTCAGCCTTTCTTGTATTAAGCTGAAGTTCATGAGACAGCAGCTTCCCGTATAGGTTCTTGGGCTCCATGTTGCCCAGTTGGCCCATCTCTCTGATGGCACACATCTTAATATCCCATTTCTTTGTGAGGGATCTGAGAAACTTGTCATTTAGATCAGAGTTTGTGAACTCTCTCTCTCGTAGTTTCTCAGGCCATTCACGATCTTGAAAAATCTCTCATAGCAGTTGGAGATAGTTTCATTCTTGCATTGTTTGAAGGCTTCATATTCCTGGTTGAGGAGGGATTTCCTGTCATCCCTTACCTCTTCAGTACCCTCCATGTATACGATCAAGGAGTCTCACATCTCCTTGGCCGTTTTGCAGTGAATTAGGTTCTGGAGGGTTGAATCATCTACAGCACTTAAAATAACATTCTGTGCCCTTTTATCCAGGCCTGCCAAGGCTAGCTCGTCCTTGGTCATGTTTTCAAATTTCTTTATTACCTTCCGCGTCGGATCAATGGTGGAAGGGGTTGTGGAGATAAAAGGACCCTATTGGACTGTCAGATAGATTCTTGGATCGGCCGCTTCCATGAACAACCTAACTCTTTCCTTCCAGATGGGAAAGTTCTCCTTGGTGCAGATCGGAAGTTTCATAGATCTCATCTCCCAATTTTGATCTCCACCGGCCATGGTGAATCGTTCCTGATCTAGATCGGACTGTTAAGTCTTCTTTTGATCAACCTCCCTCTGATACCACTTGTTAGGGATGGAACGTTCACCTAGAGGAGGGGTGTTAGGTGTCTTGGTTCTTTTTAAATTATTTGCGCGAGTTCCGAATATATAAGCACAGCACAGAAAATATCGCACGGATAAACAAAGATAAAGCACACCAGACGACACAAGATATATAGAGGTTCCTCAATACAGGGTGTCTTGATTAGTCCTCTGTCCAGCTGCGCCTACCCAGCAGTGTGCTAGGATTGGCAAACTCCTCCAAAAACTTCAGGCCCTCAAGCCTTACAACACGGACCCGCAAGTCCAAACAGGCTAGGCCCGCAAGCCCCTACTGCCCCCGAGCCCGCAAGCTCGACACTCAGGCCCTCAAGCCCTATAGCACGGACCTGTAAGTCCCAACAGCCTAGGCCCGCAAGTCCCAACTGCCCCCGAGCCCTCAAGCTCGACAAGACGCACCTGCAAGTGCACTGCCCTGGCCCTCAAGCCTCACAGCTCTCCATCCCTCAAGCTAGACAAGTTGGCCCGCAAGCCTTACAAGAAAGTACAGTAATACAACCGTTCTTCTGCCTGATGTGGATCGGCAACTTCAGCCTGATGAAGATTGGCTCCTTGAGATTGAAGAAGATGCTTTAGAATCAGATCTTGAGCGCACGATTCTTCTTCAAATCTTTTCTTAGCCTGATGTGGATTGGCACCGTAACAGTCGATGAAGATGACTGCTTCTTCTTTTTCTTTCTTGCTCCGCTTGTACTATTCGTTTTGCTATCCGCGCAAGTTCGTTCTTTCTTAATTGATTTATTAGGGCAACCTCTTATCTCTCTTATAAGACTGCGAGGTCCCCAACGGTCTTCTGAAAAAAAGTGCCTTAAGTGTCAGACCCTCCTTTCCTTAAGAGCACGCGCTGATTAGACAATCAGGCGGCGGGATAAATTGCTGACAGCACGTCCGCAAGATTTGAATTCTGTCTAAAGATATTTGCGTCATTACAACGACAAGCTATCTCTGACTATGTCATTGCAATCTTCCTTCTTGCATCATGTCGTCGTGATCATATTATTCTCTCGACAATATGCGTTCTTTTCGACGATGTTTATTCTTTCTCGACGACACGGTCACTTTGGTGAAGTCGACGATACTGCATCTTCACTGCGTTCGACGAACAGCATTCTGTGATCAACGAACTTGCCATCCTTCGTTCGACGATCTGTATTCTTCATTCGATGATCTTTCCGAGTCTCAGCGGTCGACGATCTTCCTTCCGAGTTTGACGATCTTGCTTCTGCGCTCGACGAACACGCCAAATCTCAGCAGTCGTCGATCTTCCTTCTGAGCTCGACGATCTTCCTTCTGTGCTTGACGAACACGCCAAATCTCAGTGGTCATCGATCTTCTTTCTGAGCTCGACGATCTTCCTTCTGCGCTCGACGAACGCGCTAAATCTCAGCTATTTCTTTTATCTCGTCTTAGCGGACGACGAACACTTTGATTCTCAGTGGTTACTTTGCTCATCATTACAGCGACAAGCATTCTTTGTCGACAATATCTCCTATTCCTCTCGATGACATTTCTTTAACTTCCAGGGATTATAAGCTAGATATATGATTAAATACAAAGTGAAGTATTCTTGACATGATGACTTCTTCAAATCAGGAATCATGTGGGCAAGATTCCCAACATAACCTTCCGAGCCAACGGCTCGCCGGACCAACCCGTCCGAACCAACAAGCATTACTGAGTCACAAGCTCAACGTACTAACTAGTCCGCTGCTTCAACCACCGAGCCTACCGCTCTTACAACCAAACCATCTAACCTCTCGTAACTACGGGGTGTGGGTGTGTGCGTTTTATTAAGTTAATCTTGTACATCAACTTATCCCTATAATTTATGGTTTATCCTGGACTTCCCGAGGATTACCCTGTAAGGGGCTCGCTATGGTACTAGGAACTATAATGGGATGACACCCCAAAGTTCCCTTTCTCAAGACACTTAGTGATATTGGTATCTACCCATAAGAACACCCTCCTTGTTATTACTCTTGGATTACCCTTGTACAACCCCGATATTCGCCAGGTAAGGAAATCGAGCGAGACGGGAGTGGCGAGATCCAGACCTCGCCAAGATCGGCCCCAGCCGATGAGACCTCGGCAGACCACCAAAATAGGCAGCGAGGTCCTCGCGAGGCGACCCTCTAAAAGAGACGTCGCGGGCAGTATTCGCGAGAGGACCCACGAGAACTCCTTCAGCAAGGTTCTCGCAAGGCGATCCCCCGGAAGAGATCACGGACAGGACCCGCGAGAAGGCCTGCGAGAGCTCCGGCAGTAAGGTCATCGCAACCCCTTATCCATAAACCATTAGGGTCAACTTAACATTTTACCCTTGGTGGCCTGCCCTTAGCCTCTCCAAACAGCGGAGCTTGGCTGTTAGCAGACCCATTTGGGGTGCAGATAGTAAAATCTAAAGGCGGAATCCTGTTATTTGCAGACCAGATCAGAGAGTCTATAAATAGGACCTTAAGGGCGCCTTTGGAGAGGATCTCACTTCAGCTTCCCTCTCCTTAGGCTTTCTTTGGTTAGCATTTCCAGAGCTCTCCAAGGTGCCCAAGTCTCAGCTTTGGCTTGGGAGGGGAAGCGCTCAACGATCTTCCGGGTTAGTGGAGGGACCTCCTCGCTATGACTAAGGTCTTAGTCAAATTCTTAATCTTCCGTCCACCCTCCTCGAGGGATCAGTAAGGGCTAGCCGCCCCTCATTTCGGTGAGGGCCCCGAGCTCTACGAGTGACCGAGAAATCGGTTTCAACATTTTGGTGCGGTGAGCGTGGAGCGTGGCTGGTTCAAGAAAGTTCCAGAGAAGGGTTATGGCGGGAGATGAGGATCAAGGCGAGGGGTTCAGCGAGCCACCGCAGGTGGTAACACCGAGGATGTTCGCGGACTTCAGAAAGGAGGTGCTCGACACCTTGGGATTCGCGGTCATAGCTCTGCGAAGTGAGTTTGCGACTCCGGAACCTCAGGCGACCACACCCCCAACAGCAGTCGGCGAGAGGGCACCAAGAGGAAGGGCTGGAAAAGAAGTTTCCGTCGGCTTAGGCCAGAGCCAGGAAGGAAGGGTGTTGTTCGCCAGTCCGGCGAGCTCCGTGCCAGCGAGCTCAGCGCTGGCGAGCTCCATTCCAGCGAGCGCGTCACTGGCGAGTGCGCGCCAAGAGGAAGCGGCGACTGTCGGGGTGGTTCAAGCGAGCACCGCCCTCGCGAGCACAGTCCCGGTGAGCTCAAGTTTGGCGAGCGAGCTTGGGGGACGAGTGGAGCCGGGAAGAGTGGCGGGAGGGGGAAGCCCCTTTTGCGAGTTGGTGCTTTCCGCACCCGTCCCGGGGGGATTTGGAGAATGGGACAGGGTGTACTACAACGGTAGAGATGACCCTGTCCAGCACCTGCAGAGTTTCGAAGACTCGGTCTCCATCAGGCCGATGTCAGACGCCTGTAAGTGTCGGCTCTTTGCCGTCACCCTTAAGGAGAAGGCCAGGGACTGGTTCTATCATCTCCCAGCAGGGTCCATCTACTCGTTAGAAGATTTGCGCCGAAGTTTCTTGCTGAGGTTCTCGACCTCAAAAAAGAGGAAGAAGGACGCTGATTCCCTCTTCGCAGTGAAGCAGGGACCAAGGGAGTCGCTGGCTCAGTATGCCGATCGATTCCAAGAGGAAGTGCAGCTCACTCAGGAGATGCCTGGGTTTGCTCTCCAACTCGCCTTCACGGTCGGGTTGAGAGAGAGTTTCTTTAAGATGGCGTTGAAGAGAAAAGCCCACGTCTCCTTTGAAGAGCTGATGGAGAGGGTGTCGGAGGAAGTCGCAAGTGAGGAAGCCAATCCGGAGCTCACCAGGAGGCTAGCAAAGCTCAGTGAGCCGGAGGTGAGGCAGCAGGAGGTCAGGAGAAGGGAAGATCCCCGGGCCCCGGAGGGAGAATGGAGGCCGCAAGGGGGAGGAGTGCAAGGGCAGGGAAGGGGTTACGGCCCAGGAAGGGGTAACCATGTCGGAGGTCAATGGAGGCCCCCCCAGTTAGGGTGGAGGCAAGGTCCGATGCAGATGCCTCCCCCTCCCCAGCAGGCCATGGCGATTGGACGAGGAGGAGGAAGAGGAAGGGGAAGGGGAGGAGAGGCGGAAACGGCGGCCGCTAGGAGAAGAAGGAATAGGGTGGCAAAGGCCGAGGCGAGGGAAGTGGCAATGCCATATTGCATCTTCCATGATGTGGAAGGCCACTCAACGGACACCTGTCCGGAGTTCCTAGAAGTGAAGAGGGGCAGAGCGCCCGCGCCACCACAGCAGCAGCCATTAAGGATCATGGAGGTTGAACCTCGTGATGGGGAGGAGGAAAGGTGTGAGGATAGAGCCGATTTGCGAAGTAGAGGAGGGATCGGGGTGATCCACGGGGGGGGGGGGGGGGGGGGGGGGGGGGTAGGGGTGGAGGCGACCCGCAAGGCTAGCCTCCATACCATTTACCGCCGAAGCGTGGCTTCGACATCCACCGCCCCACCCCCGGCCGAAAAAATTGTTTTCACTCAGAAAGACATGCCAGGCTACGAGGACCCGTTCTGCGATGCGCTAGTCATCCAGACGGTGATCGAGAACTTCACCGTCTCCCGGATCCGGGTGGACAATGGAAGTTCGGTCAATGTCGTCTTCAAAAAGGCGTTTGACAAGATGGAGGTAGAGCCTAGGAGGTTGTTGGCCTCAGATGGCCCTTTGTTCGGATTTTCAGGGGAGAGGAAGGAAGTAGAAGGGGGAGTAGGGCTTCATGTGACCCTGGGTGGGCAGTCCCGAAACTGTCGTTTTGTCATTGTGGACGCCCCAAGCAGTTACAGCGCCATCTTCGGACGGCCACTCATCAGCGCGTTCCGCTGTGTCCTTTCCACCTTTCATCAGTGCCTCAAGTTCAACGACGGAGGGGTTCAGGTGCGGATAAGGGGGGATCCCAAGGTGGCGAGACAGTGCTACGTAACGGCTGTCAACACCATCTCCTGGATGGGAGAAGCTGAGGAGTGGGATAGGATGATGAGGAAGTTGGCCGAAGCCGGAAGTATGGAGGTAGCCGAGGAGGAGATGGAGGGAGATGAAGTCCATGCCCAGGAAGGGGTAGCTGAGGTACCCTGGGCGGAAGGAAAGGAAGAAGAAGAGAAGGCCCTGGAGGGATGGGCGGAAGAGCTGATGGTGGTAGAGAAGGAAGTCGAGGAGGAGACCCAGGCTCCCACTTGTGCCGAAGAGGAGAGGGCTTGGGGAGAGCAGTCCCGATTGGAGGCTGTGGACGAGGTCGTGGAGCTCGAGGTCACCACCCGGCTGGGGGTGGTGGAAAAAGTCCGGGTCAGCGGAGAACTCAGCCCAAGATATCAAGCGGAGATTCTGGCTTGCGTACAAAAGAACGTGGACGTCTTCGCTTGGAGCGCCGCGAAAATGCCCGGGATTGACGCGGATGTGGCGTGCCATCGCCTCAACCTCGACCCCGGCGCCTGCCCCATCCGTCAGAAGAGGAGGGCCGTCGCGGACAAGCTAGAAGGGCCCATCCGCGAGGAGGTGGGCAAACTCCTGCAGGCCGGGTTTGTATCGGAGATCCAGTATCCAGGCTGGGTCTCCAACGTCGTTATGGTAAAGAAGGGAGGAGGTAAGTGGCGTATGTGTATCGACTTTTCGCTTCTTAATAAATCATGCCCGAAAGATTGCTACCCCCTGCCCAGAATCGACGCGCTGGTTGACTCAGCCGTTGGTTTTTCTGTAATGTCTTTCTTAGATGCTTTTTCAGGTTACCATCAAATCCGCATGCATCCCCCGGACGTCAAGGATGTTTCCTTCATCACGGGGGATGGATGTTATTGCTATAAGATGATGCCCTTCGGGCTCACGAACGCAGGGGCTACGTACCAAAGGATGATGGATAGGGTCTTCCGTGAGCAGAAAGGAAGAAATTTAGAAGTCTATGTCGACGACCTCATGGTTAAGAGCCGAGACCTTGAGACTCACTTCCGAGACCTCGAAGAGACATTTGGGACCCTGCGGCGGTACAAGATGAAGCTCAATCCCTTGAAGTGTGTCTTCGGGGCGAGCCGAGGGAAGTTCCTGGGCCATTTGCTCACCCCCGCAGGAGTGGAGCCCAACCCGGACAAAGTTAAAACGGTGATGGAGTTGGAGTCGCCGAGAAATCCGAAGGAGGTTCAGAGCCTTACGGGGAAATTGGCTGGGCTCAGCAGATTCCTCTCCAAGGTGGGGGAAAAGTGTGCACCTTTTTTCAAAGTACTGCGGGGGAAACAAGAAGTTTGAATGGACCCCGGAGTGCGAGAAGGCCTTCCAGGCTCTGAAAGAACAGCTCACCCAAACCCCTCTGCTCCAGGGACCGAGGCCAGGAGAAGACCTATCCCTGTACCTGGGGGTAGGGTCCGAAGCAGTAAGCTCTGTGTTAATCCGGGAGGAAGGGAAGAAACAGTTCCATATCTACTACGTCAGTCGAGTGCTGAAGAAGGCAGAGCTCCGGTACCCGATTTTGGAAAAGTTGGCCTTCGCATTGGTGGTGTCAGCCCGGAGGCTCCGACCTTACTTTCAAGCCCATTCAATTAAAGTAGTGACGGACCACCCGCTCCGCAAAATCATGGAAGGGGTAGAGCACTCAGGAAGGTTGGCAAAGTGGTCCATGGAGTTAAGCGAATTCAATATCACGTTCGTACCCAGGACATCCATCAGGGCTCAAGCGGTGGCAGACCTCATGGCCGACTATGCGGCCGAAGTGGGGGAGCACGAGCCACCTCCCCCAGAAGCATGGAAGATGTTGGTGGACGGAGCGTCGGGAAAATACTCCTATGGAGGTGGAATAGTCCTGGTGAGTCCTCAGGGGACTCGGATTGAGCAAGCCTTAAACATCCATTTCCCAATCACCAACAACCAGGCTGAGTACGAAGCAGTGATAGCGGGCCTTCGGCTGGCCCGAGAACTGGGTGTGCAGGACGTGGAGGTCTCCACAGACTCCATGGTGGTAGCATGCCAGATCAAAGGAGAGATTGAAGCAAAGGACCAAACCCTCCTACTATACCTGGAAAAGGTTAAGGGGGCCATCGGGCAGTTCCGCACCTTCTCCATCAAGCACGTGCCGAGGGAGGAGAGCACCCAGGCGGACCTCCTAGCCAAGTTCGGTCCCCGAGCGGGTGGGGGACGACTTCGGAACTCTTCCGGCCCTCCATCGAGGAAGGAGAATTGATGGAGGTGGATCAACAAGCCTCGTGGATGGATCCGTTCATCACCTTCCTATCCTCCGGGCAGTTCCCTGGAGAGGATGTGGACAAGAGACGCTTCAGGTATAAGTCCGCCTATTACTCTTTGCATGTAGGGGGCTATATAGAAAGACCATCTCGGGACTCCTGGACCGTTGTGTCTCCGAGGAGGAGGTCCCGAGAGTGCTGGAAGAAATCCACTCCGGGGAGTGCGGCAGTCACTCCGGGAGTCGGACCCTGGAAGGGAGGGTGTTGAGGCAAGGCTACTTCTGGCCCACTCTCAGCAAGGATGCGGCAGAGTTCGCAAGAAAGTGTCCGAAGTGCCAGCTCTATGCTCCGCTCCAACTCCTCCCAGCTCAAAGGCTCTGGACCATCACGGCCCCCTGGCCCTTCGCCATATGGGGGCTGGATCTGGTCGGCCCCTTTCCCCAAGCCAGCGGCCAGAGGAAGTTCCTGCTGGTCATGATCGATTACTTCTCCAAGTGGGTAGAGGTGAAAGCACTTGCTAAGGTAACCTCTCAGGTTGTAAGGAATTTTGTGTGGGGAGAAATAATTTGCAGACATGGACTCCCCCTAGCTATAGTGACGGACAATGGGCCGCAGTTTGCGAGTGAAGAGTTTGTCGGCTTCTGCACTCAGCTCGGCATTGACCTCAGGTTCGCTTCGGTCCACCACCCGAGGAGTAATGGGCAGGTGGAGGCGGCGAACAAGATAATCGTTAACTTGCTAAAAAAGAAAGTGGAAAACCTTCGAGGAAGTTGGGTGGAACAACTACCCTCCGTCCTCTGGGCCATGAGGACTACTCCAAATACCGCCACCGGGGAGACTCCATTCAAGCTCTCTCACAGGTCCGAGGCCGTTCTCCCCATAGAGTTTGAGGTGAAGACCCCCCGGGTGATCGCCGCGAGCGAGGGGGATGAAGAGTGGCTGGAAGGTAACAATGCAGAGCAGAGGCTGTCCTTGGACCTGGTGGAAGAACTCCGAGACTTGGCTACCATCAGGCAGGAAGAGGTCAAGCGGCGGATGGCTCGGTATTTTGACAGACATATCCGGATAAAACACTTTCAGAAAGGGGATCTAGTCCTGAAGAAGGTCGACGCGGCCGGTAGAGGGGCCGCGGTGGGAAAGCTTAACCCCAACTGGGAAGGACCATACATTGTAAGCAGGGTGCTCAAGTCGGGAGGGTATCATCTCCAGGATGTGGAAGGGGTACCCCTCGACCGAGCCCGAAGTGGGGATGATTTGAAAAGGTTTTACCCTTGAGTGCTTTATTATGTTGTTTAATTAACGCCTTGCTCCTTTTTTATGACGCTTATAACTACTATCGTGCCGACATGACAAAGGTTGGGTATGTTGGTGCTGGAATGCCCCAGATCGATTCCGCTCCCGGGCTCTCACTAGACGGGGGGTTCAGGTTGATCTCTGGAGAGGCTGGCAAAGTAACAAGTGTTGGTGCTGGAATGCCCCAGATCGATTCCGCTCCCGGGCTCTCACTAGACGGGGGGTTCAGGTTGATCTCTGGAGAGGCTGGCAAAGTAACAAGTGTTGGTGCTGGAATGCCCCAGATCGATTCCGCTCCCGGGCTCTCACTAGACGGGGGGTTCAGGTTGATCTCTGGAGAGGCTGGCAAAGTAACAAGTGTTGGTGCTGGAATGCCCCAGATCGATTCCGCTCCCGGGCTCTCACTAGACGGGGGGTTCAGGTTGATCTCTGGAGAGGCTGGCATAGTAACAAGTGCTGGTGCTGGAATGCCCCAGATCGATTCCGCTCCCGGGCTCTCACTAGACGGGGGTTCAGGTTGATCTCTGGAGAGGCTGGCAAAGTAACAAGTGTTGGTGCTGGAATGCCCCAGATCGATTCCGCTCCCGGGCTCTCACTAGACGGGGGGTTCAGGTTGATCTCTGGAGAGGCTGGCGAAGTAACAAGTGTTGGTGCTGGAATGCTCCAGATCGATTCCGCTCCCGGGCTCTCACTAGACGGGGGATTCAGGTTGATCTCTGGAGAGGCTGGCAAAGTAACAAGTGTTGGTGCTGGAATGCCCCAGATCGATTCCGCTCCCGGGCTCTCACTAGACGGGGGGTTCAGGTTGATCTCTGGAGAGGCTGGCGAAGTAACAAGTGTTGGTGCTAGAATGCCCCAGATCGATTCCGCTCCCGGGCTCTCACTAGACGGGGGGTTCAGGTTGATCTCTGGAGAGGCTGGCAAAGTAACAAGTGTTGGTGCTGGAATGCCCCAGATCGATTTCGCTCCCAGGCTCTCACTAGACGGGGGGTTCAGGTTGATCTCTGGAGAGGCTGGCAAAGTAACAAGTGTTGGTGCTGGAATGCCCCAGATCGATTCCGCTCCCGGGCTCTCACTAGACGGGGGGTTCAGGTTGATCTCTGGAGAGGCTGGCAAAGTAACAAGGGTTGGTGCTGGAATGCCCCAGATCGATTCCGCTCCCGGGCTCTCACTAGACGGGGGGTTCAGGTTGATCTCTGGAGAGGCTGGCAAGGATAAGGTCTTTATGCTAGAATACTCCGTCTCGCTCGGCGGGCCTGTCCGTTCGGCAAAGAGAAATTTCGCACGACGACAGGAGAGTGGCGAGAATTAATCTTACACGATTCCTAACAACTGGTCCTCGGCAGAAAGGTCGCCGACACCGGGTGAAAGGCGAGCCCTCGCCAAGAAGAAAAAATGCCCTACGAGACCTAGGAAGAAATATGCATAACCCGAAGGGGTGGTAATCCTAAGAAACGACGAAAGGGCCGAGCTACCAAGGTATCCTATGCCTATCTGTTCAACGACGCACGGCGCCAGAACGACCAACGCGAGAATAGCCTTAGCGAAGGCAGATATCGAGACAAGCGAGGGCGAGACATTCAATACATGAAAACAACAAGACAAGAAAGAGAAGACATTGAACAAAACAAAATTTGCATTCCAATCCATAGTTTGGTTACAATCTTCGACGACCCCGCCGATCATAATTACAGCGCAAAAGAAAAAATAGCGGCGAGCTCAAGAATCATCCGCCGAACCTTCTTCGTCATCACTATCCTTCACGGGCGGAAGAGGGAGGAAGAGCTCCGGGACGATGTCTTCCAGAGTCATGTCGTCCGCATTATCAGCCAAGAGGCCGATCGCCTTCGCCACCGAGAAGATATAGCGAGCTGACTCTATAGATCCCACGCGGACCTCTTCATCTCGCGTTCGCCGGTCTTCTTTTAAACGGCGAGGCGAGGGGGGAACCACGGCGCGAGTAAGGTCACCGTTTAGGGCCTTCAGCCCGGCCAGCTCGCCCTCCAAAGTCTCGATGCGAGCATTGGCTCTCTCGGCGGCCTCGACATCCTGCGAATAAGTTCAGTTAGAGGTAGAACGGCCCGGAAGAAGGAGGATGAGGGAGGTCTAGATGACTCACCACACGGCCCTCCGCGGCGAGCAGCCTCTCTTTCAGCTGCGTGTTCTCGGCAAGAACCCCCTGGTAGGCCTTCGCGAGCTCCACGTTCTGAAGCTCCAACTGTAGGCAACGCCTCCCCGTCATATGGGCAAGCTCGGCAGAACGCAGCTGGGACCTCGCGCTCTCGTAAGCAAGGGTCCTCGCGGTCTCATCCTTATAAGACCCTGCATCCTCGCGGCCATACAAGGCGAACGCGAGGTCAAAAGCATGACCACTGACCGTCTCCTTCTCCACCCAAGAGGGGAGGATAGAAGAAATGTCCACCCTGTTGTTCTCCGGCTTCCAGGTGACGAGGGGCTCACCAGTCTCGTCCCGACGCCTCTGGCCGAGCCCGAAGTTGTAGTGGTTCACCGGGATGGGGAGGGCGGAGGTCCTGACCGCCTCCTGGCAGGGCTCTTCGTCCTCGCCCACCGAAAGGCCGGTGAGCTCAAACTCGTCGAAGGCGGCCTCGCGAGGTTCCTTACCTTTTGACGGAGCGAGCGAGGCCGCGCTTTTCTTGCTTTTCTTCTTGGGCGGAGATTTCAAAGGGGCGGCATGGCTACCGGAAGCCCCCGATCTCTTGCGAGAGGAGGGCTCGGCCGGAGCGACGACGCCTCGGCAAGCTTCCGCCCCCATGGTAGTGAGAGCCATAGTGGCATCGGTTTTCCGATTGCTCGCGTAGGGGGGGTGAAGGGGAAGATCTCGCTCGCCTAAAAACGAACAATAATATGGATAAGTATGATATGCTAGCGGACTGAGACAAAGATGTTAGGCGAGATTTTTACCTTCTCCGGCGAAAACCGGAGGCAGCTTGTCTAGGTTGCGACGGAGGTAGACGACTTCGAAGTTCTTCTTGCAGAAGAACTGATGGAGGAGGGCGTCATGGCCGCCGAGGGCGGTGGGCCGGTAAGTGGTCTCGCTGTGTTGAACCGGCGAGAGGGGAATGTTGCCGAAGTTCCCCTTGACGACGACGAACTTCTGGGCCTAGAAGTGGGCCTTGTTGACGGTCTCAACCACCTTCGGGCCCGTGCCCACGAAGTAGGCTGTCCCATCTTTGTAGGCTCGGAAGGAGAACAGCTTCCGGAAGACCGGAAGGCTGAACTCGATTCGCTCCTCGCGGAGGTAGGAGGCGAAAGCGGTGATCACCGCCATGGCATTGGGTGTGAGCTGGCCGGGAACCACGCCATAATGCTTGAGCACCTAACAGACGGCGAGAACAGGATTAATCCGCGTGGCGAGTGAGACTAGAGTGGCAAAAAAATATATATAGGAAGTAAGCGAGAACGACTATTACTTGGCGAACTTCTGGCCATAAGGGAAGGCGCAAACCGACCGCGAAATGGGCGGTAGGAATGGCCAGCTCGTCGACCAACGGGTCGTTGATCACATCGTCCACGCTAGGGCGGCGTGCCTCGAACGGGGGGGGGGGGGGTGACGTAATCCGCGACCGCGCTGAAGTACTGCTCATCAGTCAAGTTGCAGGAAAAAAAGCTATGCTCAGCAAAGGCCTTCGCGACCCTTCACCGACCCTCCGATTCCGCGTCGCCACCCATCAAGAAAACCTGCGAGAAAAGGGAGAAGCACGAGAACGAGAAAGAGCGAGAGCTTTGCAGCAAAAGGAGAAGAAGATCGAGAATAAATGCGGTGGTTGGCCCAGTCAAGACCACCTATTTATAGCCAAAGCAAAAGAGCGGGAGGAAGTCCAAACGTCGGCGAGCACCAGTATCAACAAAAACATCACATCACGTACGCTGGCAAGGAAAACCCGCGGGGATAGCACAAATGACATCCCTGCAGAATACGTATAGCGAGGACAGAGGGTCCTTGCGAGCGCGATGCAAGAAAATAAATAAATTTATTGATAACAAGCGAGAAACCATAAAAGATGACACTAATTGTCGAAAGAAATAACAGCCAGCAGGAGTGGCGAATATGCGTCACAAAACGTGGCGAGACCGTTCAAAGACGATGATGATTATTAGTCACAATACAACGTCTAGCGAGAATCGTGGGGGAGCCATTTCCACCGGCCGCCACCCCGCGACCCTGACCTCGGCGGTGCCCTAGAATTATAATATTACTCTGCCAAACGACCCTCCCGGTCCATGAGGTAAGCGTAGTCTCTCATTCTCGCTATGTGCACCTCCGGCGTCGTGGCGATCTCATCCTGATCGCGGTGTCTCGCTTGCCGGAGCCTCGCGCACTCCTCCATCAGGACCGCGTGCCTATCCTCCGTGGCTTCCCTATCCCGCCTCGCCTGCATATTGAGATCCATCAGCATTCGCCCATGCTTCCTCAAGAGTTCCGCGGCTCGCTGCTTCATCATTTCCGGATCGCGCGGATCCCCTAAGAATTCCTCCACCTGGTCAGGAAGGGGAGACATCTCGTCATCACCCAGCTCAGAATTGGTATGTGGATTCTCGGCATTGTCTGCAAGATTTTAGAAAGATTAGATGACGAGCGCGAGATCACGCGGGGTTTCGGCGAGGCCATAACGCTTACCGAGAGGGCGGCGAGAAGTCGAAGGACGGCCCTGGAACACATTGCCGTAGTGGGGGTAGAGGGATTTGCCCAGGCCGGAAAGATAAGCTGTACTGTTGGTCGGGGGAATCTTTGGCGGTGCGGAACCACCGGTCTCCTCGCTCGTCAGGAGCTGGAACCCGGGCTTATCTATGATTTTATCTAGAGGAGGCGGAGACGGCGGCCGCGACGACGAGCGGGTCGGGGACCTCAAGGGCGAGACTGTAAGAAAATAGTAACGAAGGTCATATACGGGTTGAAGAAGTATTACGGTATGCGAGATTAAGATCATACTGGTGATATCCTTCCGCGCAAGGTTCAGGTCCGTCTGTGGACTCTTGCGAGACCCCTCAGCGGGTTCTCCAATGTTCTCGTTCGGCAAAGTATCCTGCGAGTGAAAATTAGTGAGGAGCGATTTATCGACGTAAATTCGAGTAGCGCATACCTCTTCGGGGCGGCGATCGTTCGGGGAGGAGTCCAACATCACAGAGTCGTCGCCGGAGCGACGAGCCGCCTTCGCCTTCTTGACTTTCGGCGATTGGGCGGGGGGCGGCCGGTTCATCCAAGCGGGGACCTTGGTCGTGGAAGGTAGCCCGCCAGCTCTCATCGCCCTCAGGTGAGCCTCTGCTTCTTCATAGATCGGCATCTCCAGGCAGCTAAAACAAGAAAGGGAAGAAAAGAAACGGCGCGCGCCAGTAGGGGTTCGGGACGATATTTATAGCCTACGGGGTGGGTCCCACCAAAGATTCCTGACAGTGCATCCGGGAGCAGTCGAATATCAAGGGTTGGACGATTCTTCGCGAGGACATTAGTCCTCGCGAAGAGCGGGGATTGTGTACAACCCCGATATTCGCCAGGTAAGGAAATAGAGCGAGACGGGAGTGGCGAGATCCAGACCTCGCCAAGATCGGCCCCAGCCGATGAGACCTCGGCAGACCACCAAAATAGGCAGCGAGGTCCTCGCGAGGAGACCCTCTAAAAGAGACGCCGCGGGCAGTATTCGCGAGAGGACCCGCAAGAACTCCTTCAGCAAGGTTCTCGCAAGGCGATCCCCCGGAAGAGATCACGGATAGGACCCGCGAGAAGGCCTGCGAGAGCTCCGGCAGTAAGGTCATCGCAACCCCTTATCCATAAACCATTATGGTCAACTTACCATTTTACCCTTGGTGGCCTGCCCTTAGCCTCTCCAAACAGCGGAGCTTGGCTGTTAGCAGACCCATTTGGGGTGCATATAGTAAAATCTAAAGGCGGAATCCTGTTATTTGCAGACCAGATCAGAGAATCTATAAATAGGACCTTAAGGGCACCGTTGGAGAGGATCACACTTCAGCTTCCCTCTCCTTAGGCTTTCTTTGGTTAGCATTTCCAGAGCTCTCCAAGGTGCCCAATTCTCAGCTTTGGCTTGGGAGGGGAAGCGCTCAACGATCTTCCGGGTTAGTGGAGGGACCTCCTCGCTGTGACTAAGGTCTTAGTCAAATTCTTAATCTTCCGTCCACCCTCCTCGAGGGATCAGTAAGGGCTAGCCGCCCCTCATTTCGGTGAGGGCCCCGAGCTCTACGAGAGACCGAGAAATCGGTTTCAACAACCCTAAGTATTTTATGACCCGCTAGGGGAAAGATGATCCTTCGTCAATCCCGAGCACAACTTTACCCTTAACTCACCAAGCACACCCTCATCACCTAAACTCCTTTTGGTGACCTTCAATCTCTTCAACCTGACCATGTACACCAACTACATGCCACTTCCACTTGGTAGGTCCCTAAATATCCAAATCTCACATTTTTACTGTACGCAGACCAAACTAACTATATGAAGCTTATAAGTAGAGGTACTCCAAATATTCATCTAACTGACTCAAGATATTTACTGGAGGTCTATCATGATGTTTCAAAACTAAATCCAGATAATCATATTTTTTCCTTAATTATTTGCATTTATTATCATTTCTCCAATATTTGCCAAGTATGAATATGAGCATGAAGTGTAAGGTATTCTTATGATATGGATCCCATAAAATTAAGATAAATCTATCATGCCAAAATAATAGTAAATCCAGAGTGTCACAATTTTACAATCAGGAATTGTCCTCTAATTATAATATTGAATATTTAACCAAAATTAAAAATTTAAGAAGCAACCACCAATAATACTTGTCCAAAAATTATGGGAATATTACCAGACATTTATATTGATCAGAAAGGTTCTCAAGCCAAATTTTAGAATTCATAAAGGCATATTAATCACTTAAATAAATATTCCAAAGAAATCCTAATATGAGCATGTTGTGAAGTAGCCTACTGATAACAATCTCCAAAAATTATATAAATATTCACAGAGCTTCCTAGTGCTCTGAAATGTCATATCACCAAGTTGCACATTTTTTCGAGAGTTTTGGAAACTTAATTATATTTCTTAAGATTAAGGTAAAATAAGTGCCTTGTGAATGAAGTGTTGGTTAAATCACCTAATTAATTACACAAAAATTACCAGAGGTCCATCATATGATTATAAAGGCACTACCAAGGTTTCATCACCATCCAATGTCATTTGAACATGTATATATCTCTTATAAGAAGTTTACCTAAAGGGGTTATGACCTAGTTTAAGGGGAATAAATTCTCCTAAAATTCTCTCAAAATTCCCTAGGGCATAAATACATCCCATGAACATATCTCCTAGGTTCCATGGCCATTCTATAGCTTTTGACCACATGGCCTTCACAAGGTTCTATATGCACCATTAGGGATAAAGCTAGGGTCCTAGGGCATATCCAGCTCTATACCACCCTAAATCACTCATGTGGGTGTTTTAGGAGATCTTAAACCAGTGGTCAAGGTTTCAACCCATGTTGATGAGTTTTGACCACCATACCCCAAAATAAACACCATGCCCTAACTTTGACCTAATAAGACCCAACTTGGGTTAACCAATTTCCAAACTAAATCAGTCCCAATTGGGCTGAGATTTGTACCAGGGTCAGGTGATAACCCTAAGAAGTACCCACCAAAATTTGGAGGGCATTGGAGGTCATTTGACCCAATAATTAATTAATATTTAATTTATGAAATTATTACAAAAACCTTAGGAAAAGGTTCTCCTAAAATTCCCATCTTTGGGTATGATGTGTGGGTAGGTGTAGATAGCCTAGGTTTCAATTTTCAAGTCAATCCCATAAGCCAATCAAAGGTTATTCAAGAAATGGTGGATGTCCTACACTAGGGACCAGTCCCACCAAAATGGAGCTACAGGGAGATACAAAACTCTTTTTGGAGTGAAATTAATTTTAAAATAAAGTAGACTCCAAGGGATACAACTTTGGTGTTGACCACTTTTTCATTTGAGGGGTTATAGAATTTTTAATAATTAAAATGAAATACAGCAGGACGTATGACAAAATGTGTTGGAACAAGTCTCTGCGTTTGACGAAATCCGACCTGCGTTCGACGAAATCTGTTCTGCGTTCGATGAACGCCGTGCTTCAGTGCGCTCGACGAAATCTGATCTTCATTCGACAAAAACTGTTCTGCGTTCGACGAACGTCGTGCTTCAGTTCGACGAAATCAGTTCTCCAGCCAGTTCAGCAGATCATCTCTCAGTTCGACGAATTAATTCAGTTCGACGAATTAGTTCAGTTCGGCGAATTAATTCCGTTCGATGAACTCTGGGTTCAGTTCGACAAACTCAACTATCAGTTCGGTGATTTAATTCCATTTGACGAACTCCGTGTTCATTTCGTCGAACTCAACTATCAGTTCGACAAATTCTAGAGTGTGTTCAACGAATGAATTCCGGGTTCAGTTCGACGAACTCTAGGGTGTGTTCGACGAATGAATTCCGTTCGACGAACTCCGGATTCAGTTCGACGAACTCAACTATCAGTTCGACGAACTTCTTCTACTTAGATCGACGGATCCGACGGCTCAAGTATTTTTAACAAACTAATCTATGTACAGCAAAATATGTGACAGAAATACATATTTCATAACATTTAATATAAAGATCTTGCACAGATCTTGAAGCAGAACGGACGACATTCGCTTGTCTTCTTCCTCTGGATGACGGCCAGAATTAACCACACCTAGAGCTCCTTCATCCTTGTTTTCCCAGCCACCTAAGCGCCGCCCCGGCCGGCCAATGCCACCACCACCTTCGTTGAGGTGGTGGCCGGCGATTTGCGGTGGTTGGCCGGCCGGAGGTGGCCGGAACAGGGGTATGGAGGCGGGATTAAAGCTCCAAAAACGGAGCTCTTGGCCTACCCGATTGGGGACCAATTGGCCCAAATCCTTGCAGGCAACCTGATGGGATCTATCCACAGAGAGAGAGGAGAAGGACCAGACCTGTGTGGAGCCTTGAAGCTTGCCGATTGGGTGGTCCTCCATGGCCGGCCTCAAGCTTTTGGGTTCCATGTCAACTCCTATCTTGGGGGCTCGAATTCTTCAAGTAAGGTGGGGAAACTCCTCCTCTCCATCCACTGAAGGAGTTAAATGGGTTAATTGGGGAGGGGGAAGAGTGTAACTCCTAATTGCCATGAATGGCCATTAATGGCCATTTTTGGCCAAGTGAAAACTCCTCAAATTCCCCCTCTATGTGGATGAGAATGTCCATTAAACTCCTCCAATTTGATTGGGGAAACTGAATGAAATTAGAGGAGGAAATGGTGGCTATTGATCTCCTTAAGCCATGAATGCCATTAATCCCTCTCTTTCTCTCTCCTCCATTCTTGGAGAAAATGAGATTTCTCTCTCATAATCAACATTTATAGAAATTGAGTAATAACTCCTGGTATTCATCAGTCTCCTAAGCTCATGGGCTACTCCAATTAGGCCTAGCCCAAGTTTATTAGGCTTGATTAAGTCAAATAGGTCATTTTGACTCAAATTTAATGTGGAGTTGACTTTGGTCAATTTGGCCTCTTCAGTTGACCCCAATGGGTCCTTGGTGCTCTAAGGGGACCCCTAAAGGGTTAGGTATGCTATGGTGGGGTCAAAGGGTCATGGTGAGGCCCTTAAGTCCAACCCTATGCTTGTTAACTCGAAATTGTATTTGTAGACCACTGTGATTTCCTTCTTCCTGGCTAAGGCCAAGTGGTCTCTTCAAGCTTCCTAGGGTTTTGTCATGACCTAGTGTTGGGAATCTTGCCCACATGATTCCTGATTTGAAGAAGTCACCAAGTCAAGAAAACTTCGCTTTGTATTTGATCACTTCTCTAGCTTATAAATCTCAGGAAGTTAGAAGAACAAGATTCGTCGAACGCAGAAGGAAGTTCGTCGAACGAAGAATGGAGTTCGTCGAACTCAGAAGGAAGATCGACGACTGCTGAGAATTGGTGTGTTCGTCGAACGCAGAAACAAGATCGTCAAACTCAGAAGGAAGATCGACGACCGCTGAGAATTGGCGTGTTTGTAGAACGCAGAAGGAAGATCGTCAAACTCAGTAGGAAGATCAACGACCGCTGAGATTTGGCGTGTTCGTCGAATGCAGAAGGAAGATTGTAGACCGCTGAGACCTGGCGAGTCAGTCGACCGCTGAGACCTGGCGAGTCAGTCGACCGCTGAGACTCAGCAAGATCGTCGAACACAGAGAAGATGCGGTATCGTCGACTTCACCAAAGTTGCCTTGTCGTCGAGAAGATCAGACATCGTCGTGGAGAAGCCTTGTCACTGAAAAGGCTAAGTATGACTGATTGCCTTGGTGTCGATCATCGTCATAAAGAAGGCATGTCGTCGAGAAGACTGAAGAAGGACAGTTGAAGATAAGCAGCTGCTAACATATGATCTATCGACATGTTATCACTCATGTCGTCGAGAGAACAAGGTGATTACGACGACACAGTCAGAGATAGCATATCGTCGTATATGCAGAAGAGCCAGAATGTCTCGTATCGTCGAGATACCATCATCAGAGGCAGAAGCAAGAAGAATTGAAGATCTAACCAGGAGTAAGGCATCGACAAAGTCCTGTCGTCGAGCTATCATCCATGTCATCGTAACAATGGAAATATCGTCGAGACAGATTCTCAAGTTGTGGAAGCGCTGTCAGCATTTAATATCGCCGCCTGATTGTCTAATCAGCGCGTGCTCTTAAGGAAAGGAGCGTCTGACACTTAAGGAACTTTTTTAGAAGACCGTTGGGGACCTCGCAGTCTTATAAAAGAGATAATAGGTTGCCCTAATGCGGTATCAATAGATCACTTAGAAAGAACTTGCGCATACAGAAAAGAGAACAGTAAAAGCGGCGCAAGAAAGAAAAGCGAAAAAGAAGAAGCAGTCATCTCCATCGACTAATAAGAAGCCAATCCTCATCAGGCTAAGAAAAGATTGAAGAAGATTTGTGCGCTCAAGATATGATCCAGAAGCATCTTCTTCAACCTTAAGAAGCCGATCTTCAACAGGCTAAAGTTGTCAATCTTCATCCGGCAGAAGAAACAGTTCTTTTACTGTAATCTCTTGTAAAGGCTTGCGGGCCTATTTGTCTAGCTTGAGGGCTGGAGAGCTGTGAGGCTTGAGGGCCAGGGCAGTGGACTTGCGGGTTCGACACCGTCTAGCTTGAGGGCTGGAGAGCTGTGAGGCTTGATGGCCAGGGCAGTGGACTTGCGGGTCTGATCTTGTCAAGTTTGAGGGCTCGGGCGTAGTAGGGGCTTACGGGCCTAGGCTGTAGGCACAGCACTTGCGGGTCTGTGTTGAGTAGGGCTTGAGGGCCTGAGTGCCGAGCTTGCGGGCTCGGGGGCAGTAGGGGCTTGCGGGCCTAGGCTGTTGGACTTGCGGGTCCGTGTTGTAAGGCTTGAGGGCCTGAAGTTCTTGGCGGCGTTTGCCGATCCAAGCACACTGCTGGGTAGGCGCAGAGGGACAGAGGACTACACAAGACACCCGGTCTTGAGGAACCTCTATAGATCTTGTGTCGTCTGGTGTGCCTTATCTGTGTTTATCTGTGCAATAATTTTTGTTCTGTGCTTGGATTTTCGAATCGCGCGCAAATAACTTAAAAAGAACCCAGATCACCTAACACCCCTCCCCCTTCTAGGTGAACGTTCCATTACTAACAAGTGGTATCAAAGCTAGGTTGATCAAAAGAAGACTTAACCATTTGATCTAGATCGTGGAACGACTCACTGTGGCTGGAGGTGATCAGAATCGGGAGATGAGATCCATGAAACTTACAATTTGCTCAAAGGAGAACTTTCCTATCTGGAAGGAAAGGGTTAGGCTGTTCATGGAAGCGGCTGATCCAAGAATCTATCTGACAATCCAACAGGGTCCCTTCATCCCTACAACTGCTTCCACCGTTGATCCAACAAAGAAGGTGGTAAAGAAATATGAGGACATGACCAAGGACGAGCTAGCCTTAACAGGCCTAGATAAGAGGGCCCAGAATGTCATCGTGAGTGCCGTAGATGACTCAACCCTACAAAATCTGATTCACTGCAAGACGGCCAAGGAGATGTGGGACTCCCTGATCGTATACATGGAGGGTACTGAAGAGGTAAGGGATGATAGAAAATCCCTTCTCAACCAAGAGTATGAGGCCTTCAAGCAAGGCAAGAATGAAACAATCTCCAACTGCTATGAGAGATTTTTCAAGATAGTGAATGGTCTGAGAAACTACGAAAGAGAGTTCACCAACTCAGATCTTAATGACAAGTTTCTCAGATCCCTCACAAAAGAATGGGACATCAAGATCTGTGCCATCAGAGAGATGGGTCAGCTGGGCGTCATGGAGCCCAAAAATCTGTATGGGAAGCTGCTGTCTCATGAACTTCAGCTCAACACTAGGAAAGCTGAAGAAGAGAGCTCAAAGGTCAGCTCAAGAGAAAGATTTGTGGCTCTAAAGGCTGAGAGCACCAGAAGAGCCAAGGGCAAGACCTCTGCAACTCAGAGCAGATATGAGAGCGGTGGAGAATCAGAATCCAGCTCCTCTGATTCTGATGATACTGATAGAGAGGTGGCCCTTCTCTCAAAACAATTCAGGAAGCTGATACACAGAAGGAGGAGGGATAATCACAGAAATTCCACCTCAAGTACGAGAAGACCCGATTATCGGGACAGATCTAAAGCCCCCAGAGAGGAAAGGTATAGGTCTAACTCTCGTAAACATGATTTAAATAATACTGTTTGATATTCCTGCTACAAGATAGGTCACATGGCTGCTGACTGCCCCTCTAAGGAGAAGGAGTCAAGGAACCATGAAGAAAGAAGAAGCTCAAGGAGCAAAAGGAAATCAGAAAAAGGATTTATGGCAAAGAAGGTCAGAACACTGAGTGATTCTGACTCAAGCTCCTCGAGCACTGAGGAAGATGCACTCATTGGCTTGATGGCCATAGGTGAAGACAACCAGGATGACATCTCTCATGGGAAGGTAAACAATAGAACTCCTCTATCTGACTCTGATTCTGAATCAGTAGCAGGTTTTGTGCATGATGATGAGGGTGTGTCTACTACCAACAGCACAGCCTCAAGATCCCAATATGATGTTGAATCTGAACTTGTAAGGCAATATAAAGCCCTATGGAAAGCCTTCAAAAGCTGTAAGAAACTCCTCAGAGTCTAGACCAAGGAGTTAGGTTCCTTGAAGCCTGTTCAATCTGAGCTCCAGGACACAGCTGAGAAGCTGGCTGCTATGAGCAAAGAAGTGAACAAATTCAAGGAAGTCATAAAGCTTAAAAATGCTGAATTGGGACAGAAGAACAAGGCCATCAAGGACCTTGAGGAAATGTTTTTGGCTGAGAAGAAACTGGCATCCAGCTTCTCGATGCCCAAAACTATCCTGCCTATCATTGACACCTTCTCTGGACAGTTCAGAGCTGGTATTGGTTTTAATCAGGAGACAGTTAAGGGTAAAGATTATGAAGCTAGACCTTCCTACAAGAAGGTGTTGGTGTCAAGTCCTTCAGCCAATAAACCTGCAGCAACAACAATCAAGAGTATGGGAAAGGCTGTTCCTACAAAGCCTGTTCCCAAGAAGGTGAATCAAAATGTGGTGAGACTGATTCCACCCCAAACTCACACATATGAAGTTCACCCAAGATCTGTTAGGCAAGAAGCATGCTCTTCTGCTCATCAGCACTGCCAACCCACTCAGATGCACAAGAGAAGATACAACAGACATGAATACTGGTGCTGTGGGAAAGTAGGCCACTTTGCCTTGGACTGTTGGTTCAACCCAACAGGGCTCAATGCAAAGAGAGTGCAGAACCCTATGAGGTTTAGTGTTCCTTTATATCTACCTAACAAAAACCGAGGACCCAATCCATATTGGGTACCTAAGGGGAAGTAATTTGTTTTGCAGGTAGGTCCTGTAAGACCCCCCTCCCGGAACACAAAACACGGTCGAGGGGAGTCTTATGCCCAGGACAGCCGCCTTGCGGAAGCGCCAGCATACGAGCTAGCCTCCCCCACAAGATGCCTACCCTGCCGGCCAAACCAACTAAACAGCGCCAACCCATCAATAATGAAAGCATTAAGAGCCATAGATTCACAATAAGTAATGATGTCCAAACAGAAGTACAAAGAAAGACAGAAAGCTACACGAGCTCCTGCAAAAGTATCAGAATATCAGAGTATCAAGCTAAATGCTCCGAGGGCTACATCTCAAACTGTTCTCACAACTGTCACCGATGGCAACCAAGGTACCATAGTTGCAGGCCTGACTATCCACCTCCAGCGTCGCTGCTCTAAGGTACGCTCCTAAAAAGAGGGACGTAGCAACCGTTAGTCATAAAGACTAAGGGTCCATTTGGTTGGGTTGTTGCTGATGAAAAGCTGCTGATCAGAAATGGAGTTTTGAAAAAGAGCTGTTTCTGAGAAATGGAGTTTTGTTAAAAAACTGTTTGGGTGAAATGGAGTTTTCAGTGCTTATTGAAATGGAGTTTTATAAATTTTGTTTGGGTTAAATGGAGTTTTTGAAAAAAAAAATTGTTGTTCCATAAAATACACAATCTTGATAATACTGACTATAATAGATATAAATACCAATAATTCATCTCACCATCTAAGATCTAGAAGTGTACAAGTGTTGCGCTATATTTTCACGCAACGTGATCATCTCATCTACCCCGCCAAACACACACACACATACACATACACACACATACATACACACACTCATACATATAAACACACACACACACACATTCACACACTCATACATATAAACACACACTCACAAACATATAAACACACACACTCACACACTCATAAACATGTAAATACACACGCACTCACACACACACACACATACATATAAACACACACACACACATAAACACACACTCGTACATATATATATAAATAACACAAACACAAAACACACACATATAAAATACAACACACACACACATAACATACACACACATATATAATACACACACACACACACACATAACACACACACATAACACACACATAAAACATACAACACACACACATATAAAATACACACACACAAACACATAATACACACACATATAATACACACACAAACACATATAATACACACACATATAACACACACACAAACACATATAATACACACACATATAACACACACACACACATATATAACACAAACACAAAAATTAACAAAAAAAAATTTAACAAACACTTTCATCTCACCACACACACTAATAACACACACATTCACCACCATCATCACACCACACACACAAACACATTCATCTAAAAAAAATTAACAAAAAATAATGATTTCTACCTAAAATCCGGCAGAGGAGGAGGAGGAAGAAGCTGGATAGGTTGATTCCGGAGGAGGAGGAAACTGGAATGTCTATTCCGGCGGCATCGAGAGATCCAGACGAGGAGCGGCGGCGTGAAGAGCGGCGACGTGAGGAGCGGTGTGAGGAGTAGGTCCAGGTGACGATGAACGGCGGCGTGAGGAGCGGCGGCGGCGACAAAGAACGGCGAAGGAGATCGGGGGAGAGTCGTCAGGAGCGGGCGAAGGAGATCGGGGGAGAGAAACCCTAGAAGTGAGGTGAGGTGCGGCTGGACTGGCGATAAAAGGTGCGGCTGGGGTTAACAAAGAAACGGAGGTTTTTAATAACCTCCGTTTCAGTCCATAAGCCGCTCCAAACAATGCTTTTGCCTAAACCTTCGTTCCATTCCAGCCGCACCAGAGCAAATAAGCCGCGCCAAACGCACCCTAAGTGGCTTCACATCCGCTCCCCCGATGACTCCAAGGCACCGGGTGAAAGGAAAGGAAGAAATGCTGCAATATAAGCAATAATATACAAAGCAGGTGACAGGAATGGTTGTTCATATATGTCGGTTGTATAAGTACCCAAGTACTTGCAATAACTCCAACTAACAGGTACAAATATAAGCAAGTACTAGTAACAAGAAAGCATAAGCAGAGTATCAATAAGCAGGTACTAGTAACAAGAAAGCATAAGCAGAGTATCAATAAGCAGGTACTAGTAACAAGAAAGAAGTAAGCAGTTCATATCGTACCCTAACTTATATGAATGCCCATACAAACTTATAAGTTAAGGTTTCCATGTTGGAACCCATCATATAAAAGAGCTCATACTAATTTATATGATGGACTCGATGCAGTGCAATGCTACGATTATGAATGATGAATGCAAGGCAATGATTATGATATGATGAATGCAATGCAATTATTATGATATGATGAACTCACCCATGCATTTGCTATGTCGACATAGACCTTTAGTTCTCGCTTTATGAGGGGTAGCTATCCACTCAGGCATCTCCCATCGTGGCCAGACGGAGATAGTGGAACGAGCTCCTCCACTACTAGGAGGGTATGAACACTACCAGTCCTAGGCCTCTGTACGCCTCGACGCTAAGAACACACAGCGGAGACCCTGCGTACTGCTCGACGCTAAGAACACACAGCGGAGCCTTCACGGACACAGAAGGGGACTTAGGTAGGTGAGCACCAAGGGTCCAACCCAACTGGTCTAGAGTTTAACTGCCAGCTTCTGTCGGTGTCACGACTAGCAAGCCCGTAGACCCGCCACAAGTAATCCTCCAAACAAGATCCATACACCACCATGTGTAAGCCATGCAACCCATGCAATTCTCATGCACCCCCGTGCTATCAAGCACCCAGGGACTCGCGGATGGAGCCTTCTTATCTTTCACATCATACAAGTTCAACCGATGCTAATTAGCATCCAAGGCCCCCTACAACCAGGTCCTTAACATTTCACCACAAGATATAACAATATCTTATAATCTGCACCAAACAATCAATGCTACTCATACCGAGTTGTCACGACTCTAAGCAGTAGCATTTGTATAACATGGAAATTACCTTACTAGATCCTGTTGGAATACTTGTGCGTTTAACATCACGAATCCAAAACCCTGGTCCAGATGGGCACCTTAACCTCTCTTTTCAGCATAACGATTATTAGCGGTACATTTAATTATGGATTCGTTCTAAAACCAAATCCACAGAAACTTCTACTAAAAGTCATAATTAATGTCGGAATCATTACCACCAAATTTCGACCTCATTGTATTATGCAATACGTATTTACGGTGCTCCACATTTATATGACCATTACATGCAAATGCTAAACATTTAGACCTCACCCATAATCAAATGTTATTTACCTTCACCATCAACCCCACATGCCCTTTTTATGATTCCACATACAACTAGCAATTAAGGGTTCATTTAAGGAGATATCTCAACATAAATAAATATGAAATTATTATCACAAGTCCATACTAGCATGTACCTGATTCATACGAAATTTCAGCCCAAGCGGCTTTCACATTCAGCATTTATATCTCCTTCAATTTATCAAATAAAACGGCAATAACTTTAGTACTACATAATCAAAAATTATGAAATTCAACAGGGATCTACATATTGTTATCTCCTATGTCTCCATCAATTTTCATGAGCATCCAACCAATATATTAAGAGAAATCCACAAAAATACTGAGATCGGAAGTATTATGACACCGTTTACTAAAACTGGATTTCTGGGTGCTACGGTTGTCCAAAAATTATGATCCACCCCGATTTGGAAAGCTAATAACAAGGGCTACAACATTCATGTTGAGTCCTAAACCCAGATCCAAGTGGTTCCTACCTAAAATCTGCTCTGAAGTCAACTACAGCAATCTGGACAGCAAAAACAGCACACACTTAACACCTCCCAGCTTTCTGGACAGTCCACTCGACTGGACTTGTAGGGAGCTACAGGTCACTTCAGAAAACGCATAACCTATCGTCGGAAAGCTCGTTCCGGGGGCTACAACTTTCATGTTGAGCCCGAAGTCTAATACTAGTGGGATCAAGCCTAAAAATTGGCTTGAACCCAGCTGCGCACAATTTTTCCCTTAATAACCAAGTGCAATGTTATAAATTGAAACCTTCTTTAGCAAGGGCTATTACCATCTTTATCTCAAGATATATAATCAAAAGCCATATTTAACATGGGATTATCCAGCATTTTTATCACAAAAGATATAATTTAAAGCCTACTTAACAGGGGACTATTCATCATCTACCCAAAACAAGGGTTAGGTCATTTCACATTCTCTCCTCCAATACTCCCTCCAAAGACCACCATTCTTCACGAAATCAAGCTCTAAATCTTCGTATTGAAGAGAGGAGTTGATTGAAGGTAATAACATGGCGACGGCGTCTTAGAACAAAAGTTCTAGCGTTGTCTCTTCCTACGAAACTTCATGGAACTCACTGAATCAAACTCTTTTGAGTTCAATGTCTCTCCTAATATTTAGATCTAAAGATCTAGAACCAATGGAGAGGGGTCGGAAGTCACATTATTTCCGGCCGACGATCACGATTGTCTCCTCGGCGGTATGGCGGCGGTTGGACGAGTTGAAATCCTCCTCCAAGCTTGCTCCTTCAAAACCCTAGGTCAAAACCTTGAGGGGAGGTTGGAAATGAAGAGGAAGTAAAAGAAGAAGAAGAAGAGAGGAAGGAGAAGGTGAACAATCCCATCTGATTGGGAGAGTTCAGCTCTTTAGGAAGAATCAAGTAGTGGGATTAGCTTAGGATTGCATTAATGGTAAACCTTTCCCCTAAGCATAAATCTTGAAACTCTACCATTACATGCCAACCTCCTATTGGTCCCAAACTCCACCAGGAGCCTTATGCTATGCATTATAAGCCACCACCAAACAGAAACCCCGTGACTCTGACACGGCCGCTAGCGCCGGCGGTAGCACTAACGCCGGGCGCTAGCCCTCCTCAGCCGTCTCGGCGGCACCGCTGAGACCGCTCGGTCGTCTCGACGAACGCTGAGACGATACGCTAGCGCCGGCGGTAGCGATACCGTCGGGCGCTAGTGACAGAGATCAAAATATAGCAGTTTTTTATTTTAATCCTAGGGAGCTACACAGCTCTCCAGAAAACGTGCAACCAGACGTTGGAAAGGTATTTTCGAGGGCTACAACTTTCACGTTGAGCCCAAGGTCTGAATCCTGCTGGGTCATGCCTAAAAAGTGCCTCGAACCTAGCTGCGCGCCTTACCCAGATTCAGAATTTAGTAAATTTCTAGTTCATGCAACTCCAAGTGACACATGTCACCCGAGGGGTCTAGCGCGAAATGGGATGTTACAAATCCAATAAACGAAGAAACAATTTCGTCCCCGAAATTTAGGTTGGGTCTATGGGGATCGAAGATCAGATTACGAAAGTCATTCTTCCGAGTATACTTAAATCCCGCTCACCACAAGTGAGGGTCACACTCATTCACATTTTAGTCCACCCAATATAAATAGGAATAAAGTTATCCAAATTTTAGCCAATTAATTATAATCAGGAAATAAGCTATCCATATTATCAGGTAGCAAGCATAATAAACCAAGCAGCCACTAGCCCTGAATTTTCCAAATAAATTCCAAATACTAAAACATGTAGGCAATGTGAAGCTTATAACCTGGAAGGAAATGGGGCAGATGTAAACATATAATCCTAGAAAGAAATTCTAGCATATAAATCAAGCAGTTGCTAGTAATAAGCCAACAAATTATATTTATCAAACCTCCCCTTATCATAAACCTTGGCAGCTAGAGATAAGCCTAGAAATAAATTCATCACTTTCATTGCACCTTTGATCTAAACCCCTTTAAGATCGGTGACCCCGATACACATGAGGTTACTACTCGTGCCTCCAGATAAAATTTAGGATCCTCCTCCAAAGGAGTCATGTGCTTTAGATTTGCCAAAAATAAATTGATTCTTCCAATCCCAAGCATCGTTATACAAGTAACATGTAGCACTTTCAATATCATCACTTCTGTGCATCCAAAAAATTTGCGTTAAACGAGGATGGCCTCAAAGTCAAATGGGTGATCAACCATAAAATTCACGATGTAACATCCTTGGGTCAAACCTCAAATACCCAAACAGTTATTGTACCCGCAAGTTCGTCTCTCTTATGTATTAAAAAAAAAGTAGAAGCAAGCCTCAATCTCATCTTCCCGTACAACCATCATTATCTATTTCATTATCAATTGCTTCTATCAATGTCATCCCGTCCGAGGCAACCATTCATACATCACACATCTTTTACACTTAGCACGGCATCCACTTGATACTAAGTTTCAACAATCGTTATGATCACCTTATAATAATTCACTCAAAAGCCACCAACCAAGTCCAGTATCGAGTTATGGCAAGATAATTGCAAAGGTCGATCATCATGGATGCTTACCGCTTGACTATAAATCCATATAATAGTCAAGTCCTGCAATCACCCCACCGTACTTGCCATGCCATTATGCCCTTTCAATCCATCAACTACCAAAAATGATGTTACTAGCTCAAGAATTTAAGCTCAGGAAGCTTTTATGTTTCCAAATAGTTTTCAAATTCCGCACGTGATCATCCTATAATGCTTATCAATTGGTTCCAGTGATATTATGAATCGCTATCGAGGCTCAAAGTAAGGTGAGTCCATGACTCTATACCTCGCATGGGTTATAATCACATCATTCCCTTCTAGTAACACATGACCTTGAGTCAATTGTTACTTTTGTCTACTCCCGGTTCTACTTAGATTTGCTCTGGATTCAAAAATTTGTGCTACTTTTATCTCGTGATTTAATTCATTTCGTTTAAGGGATCCTAAACCGTGAACACAAACCTTATCCAATGGTTGGGTTTCGGCACAGAGTCTTAGAGGACTGCCTTGTCGAGGCAATACAATTACACGAACACCTACCTGCACGTATAGAGACATATTCATATCTTCTTAAATAAGTAAATGCAACTTATCCTCAATATTCAATTCACGGCGTGTCTCAACACCCTTGACACTCTCCCACGTATTGAGAGGTTATCACGAATCCAATCATCATCGTTTACGTACTATTTAAATAAACCGGATCTAAGGGAAAAACGAAGTCGGTACGAAAATAGGCCAATAAACGAAGGGACAAGCCCCCGTACGTTTTTGGACTAAAATTCTTCCACCGCCCATATGGTACATTCATCTCACGTATTAGCACAAACCTTAGGGGCATATCCTCCTTGACTAGAGTTCTTACCTTATAGATCCCCGTATCGACGCACTTATATATCAGCCGTGATGTAGAAATTCAAATTTTTACGGCGACGACCAAGCTGCATCTCATTGTAATGAGAGCATGTACAAATAACATCCAACCACCCGATACATTTATATATGTTTGAACTTAACATGAACCAAGGTGCAAGGCTCGGGATGATTTCCCTTCGACACGGGTTATGCAGACTACCAAAAGTAGGGCATACTTCACAATATGATAAACTAAATCACATCCATTCCAAGCGCCCTACCATCCCTGCCAACAATCATCCATGGCATGTTTATTTTATGAAAAACTTTCATGATTTTAGATCATCAAACAAGTCATATTAATCTTGTTGACTCGACCACCTAACACTTATTAATTTCCCAATGTCAAGTAATTACAACACTAAGGGAATGTTCACCAAGAATTTCTAAACTCAGGGGTAGTGTATCATCATACCAGCAATGCATGCACAAAATTTCATTAACTTCCCAGCTATAACGTTATTACAACATAGCTGCATATCCCCAAAGTGTTAATTTACTACTCTCCTCGTTATTTATCCATATAATCTTAGAACAATATAAAGAAAATTATCATCTTCAAGATGCTTTTCTCTCTTATTCCGCTAATAAAATTCCTATCAACCCAAACATGGCCTTAGCAGTCTGCCTTGCTTAAGGTGAATTAACTCTTCAAGGGTCTCCACCTCCAATGTCAAAAATTATAACGATTTTAAATCCTCAAAGAAACCCAAGACGGTACATAACTAACCCAATAAACGAAGAGATAAGCCCCCGTATCTCTTCGACTGAGTTTCTTCTGCCACCAATATAACAAATTTGTCCCAAAATGAGCTTTCTCTGGATCCGAATTCTTATCATATCTTCTCCATATGAAACCTTCTACATAAATAGAAGTGAGAGGTGTCCACATAAAGTATAAAAGGCATGTTTGGTGGCCTCTTACTAAGCTGATAATAGACTACAGGCATCAATCTCATTGAGATTGCCCTAATATTTTGGGTAAGGTGATAATATTACTCCATATCTGAGATAGAAATCTCAGGGTGTGAGTCTCTAGCATCTACACTCACGCTAAACTCTTCCCTTAGTCACTTGAGGTCACTTTTTTCTTGGTCACATCATCCCCGAGATCGGTATAAGGTTAGGGTATATCACGGCATATCCTGCTAAGTCGACCAAAACGGTATCCTAGTTAGGTTGGCATCAATCCTATGCCAAACCAACTCTAATTGTTGGAATGGGAATACCAATTACTGTCTCGGAGTGAGCCAGCATCTATACGTAAGGGTACGAGTTTGGCTTAGGTTGGCACTTTCTATAGGAAAAAGTGGACATACTTAATGTGAATCACACATGGGCACACCACCGCTTCCGCTGCATCAGTTTGTCCTCAAACTGATTTAGCTAGCAGGGGTGGCCTAGTGGTTTAATGGACTTCTTTATCTCAGGATCGTTGCAAGCTGATACCATTTGTAAGACCCCCCCCCCCCCCTCCCCTCCCAGAACACAAAACACGGCCGAGGGGAGTCTTATGCCCAGGACAGCCGCCTTGCGGAAGCGCCAGCACACGAGCTTGCCTCCCCCACAAGACGCCTATCCTGCCGGCCAAACCAACTAAATAGCGCCAACCCATCAATAATGAAAGCATTAAGAGCCGTAGATTCACAATAAGTAATGATGTCCAAACAGAAGTACAAAGAAAGACAAAAAGCTACACGAGCTCCTGCAAAAGTATCAGAATATCAGAGTATCAAGTTAAAGGCCCCGAGGGCTACATCTCAAACTGTGCTCACAACTGTCACCGATGGCAACCAAGGTACCATAGTTGCAGGCCTGGCTATCCACCTCCAGCGTCGCTGCTCTAAGGTACGCTCCTTAAAAGAGGGACGTAGAAACTATTAGTCATAAAGACTAAGTGGCTTCACATCATCTCCCCCGGCGACTCCAAGGCACCGGGAGAAAGAAATGGAAGAAAAGCTGCAATATAAGCAATAATATACAAAGCAGGTGACAGGAATGGTTGTTCATATATGTCGGTTGTATAAGTACCCAAGTACTTGCAATAACTCCAACTAACAGGTACAAATATAAGCAAGTACTAGTAACAAGAAAGCATAAGCAGAGTATCAATAAGCAGGTACTAGTAACAAGAAAGCATAAGCAGAGTATCAATAAGCAGGTACTAGTAACAAGAAAGAAGTAAGCAGTTCATATCGTACCCTAACTTATATGAGTGCCCATACAAACTTATAAGTTAAGGTTTCCATGCTGGAACCCATCATATAAAAGAGCTCATACTAATTTATATGATGGACTCGATGCAGTGCAATGCTATGATTATGAATGATGAATGCAATGCAATGATTATGATATGATGAATGCAATGCAATGATTATGATATGATGAACTCACCCATGTATTTGCTATGTCGACATAGACCTTTAGTTCTCGCTTTTTGAGGGGTAGCTAACCTCTCAGGCATCTCCCGTCGTGGCCAGACGGAGACAGTGGAACGAGCTCCTCCACTACTAGGAGGGTATGAACACTACCATTCCTAGGCCTCTGTACGCCTCGACGCTAAGAACACACAGCGGAGACCCTGCGTACTGCTCGACGCTAAGAACACACAGCGGAGCCTTCACGGAAACAGAAGGGGACTTGGGTAGGTGAGCACCAAGGGTACAACCCAACCGGTCTAGAGTCTAACTACCGACTTCTGTCGGTGTCACGACTAGCAAGCCCGTAGAACCACCGCAAGTAATCCTCCAAACAAGATCCATACACCACCATGTGTAAGCCATGCAACCCATGCAATTCCCATGCACCCCCATGATATCAAGCACTCAGGGACTCGCGGATGGAGCCTTCTTATCTTTCACATCATACCAGTTCAACCGATGCTAATTAGCATCCAAGGCCCCCTACAACCAGGTCCTTAACATTTCACCACAAGATATAACAATATCTTATAATCCGCACCAAACCATCAATGCTACTCATACCGAGTTGTCACGACTATAAGCAGTAGCGTGTGTATAACATGGAAATTACCTTACTAGATCATGTAGGACTACTTGTGCGTTTAACGTCACGAATCCAAAACCCTGGTCCAGATGGGCACCTTAACCTCTCTTTTCAGCATAACGATTATTAGCGGTACGTTTAATTATGGATTCCTTCTAAAACCAAATCCACAGAAACTTCTACTAAAAGTCATAATTAATGCCGGAATCATTACCACCAAATCTCGACCTCATTGTATTATGCAATACGTATTTACGGTGCTCCACATTTATATGACCATTACATGCAAATGCTAAACATTTAGACCTCACCCATAATCAAATGTTATTTACCTTCACCATCAACCCCACATGCCCTTTTTACGATTCCACATACAACTAGCAATTAAGGGTTCATTTAAGGAGATATCTCAACATAAATAAATCTGAAATTATTATCACAAGTCCATACTAGCATGTACCTGATTCATACGAAATTTCAGCCCAAGCGGCTTTCACATTCAGCATTTATATCTCCTTCAATTTATCAAATAAAACGGCAATAACTTTAGTACTACATAATCAAAAATTATGAAATTCAACAGGGATCTACATATTGTTATCTCCTATGTCTCCATCAATTTTCATGAGCATCCAACCAATATATTAATAGAAATCCACAAAAATACAGAGATTGGAAGTATTATGACACCGTTTACTAAAACTGGATTTTTGGGTGCTACGGTTGTCCAAAAATTATGATCCACCCCGATTTGGAAAGCTAACAACAAGGGCTACAACATTCATGTTGAGTCCTAAGCCCAGATCCAAGTGGGTCCTACCTAAAATCTGCTCTGAAGTCAACTACAGCAATCTGGATAGCAAAAACAGCACGCACTTAACACCTCCCAGCTTTCTGGACAGTCCACTCGACTGGACTTGTAGGGAGCTACAGGTCACTTCAGAAAACGTGTAACCTATCGTCGGAAAGCTCTTTCCGGGGGCTACAACTTTCATGTTGAGCCCGAAGTCTAATACCAGTGGGATCAACCTTAAAAATTGGCTTGAACCCAGCTGCGCACAATTTTTCCCTTAATAACCAAGTGCAATGTTATAAATTGAAACCTCTTTAGCAAGGGCTATTACCATCTTTATCTCAAGATATATAATCAAAAGCCATATTTAACATGGGATTATCCAGCATTTTTATCACACAAGATATAATTTAAAGCCTACTTAACAGGGGACTATTCATCATCTTCCCAAAACAAGGGTTAGGTCATTTCACATTCTCTCCTCCAATACTCCCTCAAAAGACCACCATTCTTCACAAAATCAAGCTCTAAATCTTCGTATTGAAGAGAGGAGTTGATTGAAGGTAATAACATGGCGACGGCGCCTTAGAACGAAAGTTCTAGCGTGGTCTATTCCTACGAAACTTCATGGAACTCACTGAATCAAACTCTTTTGAGTTCAATGTCTCTCCTAATATTCAGATCTAAAGATTTAGCACCAAGGGAGAGGGGTCGGAAGTCACCTTATTTCCGGTCGACGATCACGATTGTCTCCTCGGCAGTATGGCGGCGGTTGGACGAGTTGAAATCCTCCTCCAAGCTTGCTCCTTCAGAACCCTAGGTCAAAACCTTGAGGGGAGGTTGGAAATGAAGAGGAAGTAAAAGAAGAAGAAGAAGAGAGGAAGGAGAAGGTGAACAATCCCATCTGATTGGGAGAGTTCAGCTCTTTAGGAAGAATCAAGTAGTGGGATTAGCTTAGGATTGCATTAATGGTAAACCTTTCCCCTAAGCATAAATCTTGAAACTCTACCATTACATGCCAACCTCCTATTGGTCCCAAACTCCACCAGGAGCCTTATGCTATGCATTATAAGCCACCACCAAACAGAAACCATGTGACTCTGACACGGCCGCTAGCGCCGGCGGTAGTGCCACTACCGCCGGGCGCTAGCACTCCTCAGCCGTCTCGGCGGCACCGCTGAGACCGCTCGGTCGTCTCGACGGACGCTGAGACGATTCGCTAGCGCTGGCGGTAGCGATACCGCCGGGCGCTAGTGACAGAGATCAAAATATAGCAGTTTTTTATTTTAATTCTAGGGAGCTACACAGCTCTCCAGAAAACGTGCAACCAATCGTTGGAAAGGTATTTTCGAGGGCTACAACTTTCACGTTGAGCCCAAGGTCTGAATTCTGCTGGGTCATGCCTAAAAAGTGCCTCGAACCTAGCTGCGCGCCTTACCCAGATTCAGAATTTAGTAAATTTCTAGTTCATGCAACTCCAAGTGACACATGTCACCCGAGGGGTCTAGCGCGAAATGGGATGTTACAGGTCCAAATGCCAACCAATCTCTAATTTGGTATTTAGACAGTGGCTGCTCCAGGCACATGACTGGAGTCAGAAGGTACTTGAAGGAGTTCACCCCTGTGGAGAATGGACCAACAGTGATTTTGGGAGGTTCAGAAAAGGGAGTGACCAGGGGCTATGGAAGCATCTCAAATGGGTTAGTTACCATCACAAGGGTGCCTTATGTGGAGGGATTGAAACGCAATCTCATAAGCATAAGTCAACTCTGTGACTTAGGCTTTGTTATTACCTTCCACAAAGACAAGTATCTAATTAAGAAGTTCGTAGATTCTGAGGCTACCTTAACTAGCACTAGGAGTGGGAATATTTATTGTTTAAATTTTCTCAACACAAATTCTTCCATGCCTATATGTCTTGTGGCTGATGGCAAAGAGGCTCTCTGTGTTCAATGGCACAAGAGACTTGCACACATCAACTATAAGATAATAGGCAAGCTATTCTCACAAAACCTAGTTAGAAATGGACCTGATATTAAGTGCATCAAAGATGGTCCATGTCAAGTTTGCCAACTTGGAAAGGAGACTAGGACCACCTTTAAAAGCATATCTAACAAAGAGTCCACTAGGTGCGTATTTCTACTGCACCTGGATTTGTTTGGTCCTATGTCAGTTCATAGCTTGGGAGGGAAGACCTATACCCTTGTAGTTATTGATGATTATTCAAGGTTCACTTGGGTATTCTTCCTCAAAAAGAAAGCAGATACCCTAGATATCTTGAAAAATTTTGTCAGGCAGATCCAGAATGAGATGGACTATACTGTGGTCAAACTCAGAAGTGACCATGGGACAAAATTTCAGTCAGTGGCCATGACAGAATTTTGCCAAGAACTAGGTATCTCCCAAGAATTCTCCTCATCCAAAACTCTTCAACAAAATGGTGTTGCTGAAAGGAAGAACAGAACCTTGATAGAGGCCAGTAGGACAATGCTAAGTGACTCCTCTCTACCAGAATATTTCTGGGCAGAGGCTGTCAATACAGCCTGTCATGTGATAAACAGGGCTTCCATCATCAAAGACCATAAGAAAACTCCCTATGAGTTAATGAAGGGCAGAAAACCAACCTTATCCTACTTTAGGATCTTTGGTAGCAAATGTTATGTCCATAATAATGGGAAATCCAAGCTAACTAAGTTTGCTGAGAAAAGCAGTGAGGGTATTTTTATTGGCTACAGCTCTCATAGCAAGGCCTATAGAGTGTACAACATCAATAACCAAGCAGTGGAAGAATCTGTTCATGTGGTATTTGATGAGACTAGCCTTATGCATAAGGGCTGGTCTAGTTCTCTAGTGAATGCAGGTACAGTAGAGAGAATAGAGAAATTATCCATTGAAGATAATACTGGCACCTCACTAAGAGATAAGAATCAGTCAGTAACAGTTGAAATCGAGGAAGAACCTGCAAAAAGCTCATAAACGGCTGAAGAAATGCAACCTGAAGAAAGTGCTAATGTAGAAGTGCCCAGAACACTACCAGTTGTCTTGAGACAAGTAAGAGATCATCCCCAAGAACAGATAATAGGAAATGTCAACCAAGGTGTGATGACAAGAAGCAGAGCTGCAAATGAAGCATTGTACCTGAGTTTTCTCTCTCAAATTGAACCCAAGAAATTTGAGGAAGCAAATCAGGATTCATTTTGGATTGCAGCAATGCAGGAGGAACTGAACCAGTTTAAGAGATGCAAGGTCTGGAAACTGGTTCCAAGACCCCAAGGACAGAATATCATAGGAACTAAATGGGTCTACAGAAATAAGTTGGATGAAAATGGAATCATCATAAAGAATAAAGCAAGGCTAGTGGCAAAATACTATAGACAAGAGGAAGGGATAGATTTTGATCAGACATTTGCTCCAGTAGCCAGACTGGAAGCAAAAAGACTGTTTCTAGCCTATGCAGCATACCAAGGCTTCAAAGTTTACCAGATGGATGTGAAGTCAGCCTTCCTAAATGGTGAGGTCAAAGAGGAGGTATATGTAGAACAGCCCTCAGGTTATGTAGATCCTACTCATCCTGATTATGTTTATTTTCTTAGAAAAGTCCTTTATGGCTTAAAACAGACACCTAGGACCTGGTATGAAACTCTGTCAAGCTTTCTAATTGAGAACAAGTTCTCAAGGGGAAGGATTGATAAGACATTGTTCCTAAGGGAAGTGAAGGGCAAGATCTTGCTAGTGCAGATCTATGTGGATGACATCATCTTTGGCTCTACAGATAACAATCTCTGCAAAAAGTTGGCCAACTTGATGCAAGGAAAGTTTTAGATGAGCAGTATGGGTGAGCTCAAATACTTCCTAGGTCTCCAAGTGAAACAATCTGAAGATGGTATATTCATCTCCCAGACCAAGTTCACTAGGGAGCTAGTCAAGAAATTTGGATTAGAGAGTGCTTCTTCAATGAAGACTCCAATGGGAACCAATGTGTCTCTAGACAAGGATGAGAAGGGCATACCCTTTGATGAAACCAAGTACAGATGCATGATTAGATCCTTGCTCTATCTAACTGCATGTAACATCCCCGTCCGCGCTAGACCCCTCGGGTGACATGTGTCACTTAGAGTTGCATGAACTAGAAATTTATTAGATTCTAAATATGGGTAAGGCGCGCAGCTGGGTTCAAGGCACCTTTTAGGCTTGACCCAGCAGGATTCAGACCTCGGGATCAACGTGAATGTTGTAGCCCTCGAAAATACCTTTCCAACGACTGGTTGTACGTTTTCTGGAGGTCTGTGTAGCTCACTAGGATTAAAAATCAAAAATGCTAGATTTTGATCTCTGTCGCTAGCGCCCGGCGGTATCGCTAGCGCCCGGCGGTATCGCTACCGCCGGCGCTAGCGAATCATCTCAGCGGCCGTCGAGACGCCCGAATTGTCTCAGCGGTGCCGTCGAGATGGCTGAGAAGGGCTAGCGCCCGGCGGTAGTGCTACCGCCGGTGCTAGCGGCCGTGTAAGAGTCACGGGATTTCTGTTTGGTGGTGGCTTACAATGCATAGGATAAAGCTCCTGGTGGAGTTTAGGACCAATAGGAAGCTGACATTTATTGGTAGAGTTTCAAGATTATGCTTGGGGATAGGTTTACCATTAATGCAACCCTAAAAAAATCCCACTACTCCCTTCTCCCTAAAGAGCTGAACCCTCCCAATCCGATGGGATTGTTCATCTTCTCCTTCCTCTCTTCTTCTTCTTCTTTTACTTCCTCTTCATTTTCCAACCTCCCCTCAAGGTTTTGACCTAGGGTTTTGAAGGAGCAAGCTTGGAGGAGGATTTCAGTTCGTCCAACCGCCGCCATGCCGCCGAGGAGACAATCGCGATCGTCGGCCGGAAATCAGGTGACTTCCTACCCCTCTCCCTTGGTGCTAGCGTCTTAGATCACAGTAGGAGAGATGAAGGCTCAAGAGAGCTTCTCGTGTGAGCTTTAATGGAGTTTCCTTATGAAGACCAAGCCGGAACCTCAAAGTTAGGGCATCGTTCGCCGCGAGGTTCTAGTAATCATTTCTTCTCTTCAAGAGGAAGAGATGGGATTTGATTTGGGCCAAACCCATGGTCGTTGAGGGAGAGTGAGGGGAATGATTATTTAGGGATTTAGAAGTTGAAATGACCTAATTTTGTTTGGGGAAGATGATGAATAATCCTCTGTTAATTAGGATTTTTAATTATTGTTTGGGGAAGATGATGAATAATCATCTGTTAATTAGGATTTTTAATTATATAATTGTGTGATAAATGCGATGATAGCCCCCTTGCTAAAGAAGTTTTCATTTTATAACTTTGCACTTGGTTATTAAGGAAAATTTGTGCGCAGCTGGGTTCAAGTCACTTTTTAGGCTTAATCCCACCGGAATTAGACTTCGGGCTCAACATGAATGTGGCAGCCCTCGGAAAGAGCTTTCCGACGATAGGTTACCCGTTTTCTGAAGTGACCTGTAGCTCCCTATAGGTCCAGTCGAGTGGACTGTCCAGAAAGCTGGATTGTGATTAAGGTGTGCTGTTTTGCTGTCCAGATTATTGTTGTGGTCTTCATAGCAGATTTTAGGTGGGAGCCACTTCGATCTGGGTTTAGGACTCAACATGAATGTTGTAGCCCTTGGTGAGAGCTTTCCAAAATGGGGTGGCACATAATTTGGGGTGGAGTAGAACTCCCAGAAACTCAGTTTTGTTAATCAGCGTCGTTGTAGTTTGAATTGCGATAATTTTTGGGATATCTCTTATAATACTGGTCTGATGTTCTTAACAATTGGTAGAAATCAAATTGATGATATTGTGCTGACCTCTGTTGAGTTTCATGAGTTTTAGGAGGATACTTGTTGTCATTTTGCCAATCATAGATCTTTCTCGCATTGCTCCGTAAATAATAATTGGGAATGCCGACGGGGCTAATATTTGGTAAGAATGGCCATAACAAGCTAGCGGATCTACGGTAGAAGTTTTAGAAAGGCTCGGTTTGTTATGGGTTCTTAATTAAATATATTGTCGTAAAATATTATGTTGCGGAACTCAGTTAGAGACTAAAAAAATGAACAACCAAGTCGGTTGGAAGAACTAAGTGTTATCTTGAAAAATAGAAGGTTGATATCATAAAGTAAGTTGGACCCCGCTGGGGAGGATTACTTGTGGCGTGTCTACGGGCTTGCTGGTCGTGACACCGACAGAAGCCGGCAGTTAGACTCTAGACCGGTTGGGTTGGACTCTTGGTGCTCACCTGCCCCAAGTCCCCTTCTGTGTCCGTTAAGGCTCCGCTGTGTGTTCTTAGCGTCGGGCAGTACGCAGGGTCTCCGCTATGTGTTCTTAGCGTCGAGGCGTACAGAGGCCTAGGACTGGTAGTGCTCATACCCTCCTAGTAGTGGAGGAGCTCGTTCCACTGTCTCCGTCTGGCCACGACGGGAGATGCCTGAGCGGTTAGCTACCTCTCAAAAAGTAAGAACTAAAGCTCTATGTCGACATAGCAAAATATGCATGGGTGAGTTATCATATCATAATCATTGCATTGCATTCATCATTAATAATCATTGCATTGCACCGCATTTGATCCTCGTCATATAAACTTGTATGGGCACCTTTATATGATGAGTTTTTTTCATGTTCAGATCCTTAACTTATAAGCTTGTATGAGTATCCTTATAAGTTAAGTTCAAATTCGGTTATGTGATACTCTGCTCATGTTTTCTTGTTACTCGTACTTGTTTATATAACCACTGTTATTTTTGTACCCGTTAGTTAGAATATATTGCAAGTACTTGGGTACTTATACAACCGACATATATGAACAACCATTCATGTCACCTGCTTTGTATATTATTGCTTATATTGCAGTTTGTCTTCCTTTTCTATCGCCCGGTGCCTTGGAGTCGCCGGGGGGAGCGGATGTGAAGCCACTTAGTCTTTATGACTAACGGTTGCTACGTCCTTCTTTTTAGGAGCGCCTCCTGGAGCAGCAGTGCACGGCGCTGGAGGAGAATAGCCAGGCTAGGACGACAGGGTTGGAGACCACGATACCCTCGCTACCGTCGGTGACAGATGTGAGCACAGTTTGAGATGTAGCCCTTGGGGCATTTACCTTGATACTCTGATACTTTTGCAGGAGCTCTCGGAGCTTCTTGTGTCTAGTACTTTTTGGACTCTTACTTATGTGAATTTATTTATATGGCTTCTTACTTTTATATTAATGATGGGTTGGCGCTGTTCAGTTGGTTTGGCCGGCAGGATATTCGTCTTGTGGGGGAGGCTAGCTCGTGTGTTGGCGCTCCCACAAGGCGGTTGTCCTGGGCATAAGAATCCCCTCGGCCGTGTCGTGTGTTCCGAGAGGGGGATCTTACAAATGGTATCAGCTTGCAATGATCCTGAGATAAAGAAGTCCATTCCCGCATGGTGCACCCTCTCACCTCTTCAGTTTGAGGACAAACTGAATGAGCGGAAGCGGTGTTGTGCCCATGTGTAATTCGCATTAAGTAGGTCTATTATCTTCTTTCAAGTAGCCAACCTAACCCAAAAAATCTACCTTGCATGAAGATCCCGGTACGTTCAGAACCAGCGATGGCCGCTCCCGTGCCTCCTGCACCTACTCCTTTTCAACAATCAGAGTTGGGCCAGACCCTTACGGCAATTCTGGATGCCTTCAGGTCTCAGCAGATGTCGGTGCAGCCGCAGGCTCTGAACTCAAATTGGTTAAGCACCTTCCGTGCTCTCTCCCCTCCCACCTATCATGGGACGGAGTCCGCAGTTCAAACGGAGGAATGGTTGGACACAGTGCAGGAGTTATTGGCAGGGATTCGATGCCCAGGAAATATGGCAGTCACGTTGGCGGTCACGGCCTTGGATCTTCATGCGAAAATGTGGTGGAAGTCCTTGATGGGCTCCACCTTTGAAGGGCGTAACCATCTTGACATAAGCTGGGACGAGTTTGCAGACGTGTTCCTGGAGCATTTGTCTTTTCCACAGCCCGAGATGAACTCGAGGAGAGGTTCCTGCAGCTGAAGCAGGGATCTAGGACAGTCGTGGAGTATCAACGGGAATTTCAGCACTTGGCTAGATTTGCAGACTCTTATGATCTAGATGATCGTGGGTACGCAAAGCGGTTCTACAAGGGATTGCGAGATCCCCTGAGGCAGGCTCTTCTCTTTGTCACTGATTCGAGCCTCGCACAGATTATAGAGAGGCGCAAAAGTTGGAGACGGACCATTTGGGGGTCCAGGCTAAGGGAAAGAGGCCCGCAGAGGGTGTGATGGAGGCAGGGCCCAGCTTCGGAAGGAGGCGGAACACCAGGGGCAGAGGCAGAGACCGGAGGAGAGATGGTGGGCGTTTTCTCCCCAACTTCAGGATAGAGCAGCCAGCACAGCCGCTACCATTGCCCCCACCACATCAGAATCAAGCGCCTCAGCCGCAAAGAGATGCCGGAGTTTGCTACTATTGTCACCAGACCGGTCACATTCGGGCCTACTACCCGCAGCTGCAAGGAAATGCTCTGAATCGCCCCATGGCTCCCCCGGGGGCGCAGCGGGGTAGAGGTCGAGGTTGAGGCCAAGGTCGGCAGGGTAGGAACCCCAGGCCTGCTCAGGAGCAGGTATACGCTTTGGATCTAACTCAGGAACGAGACCCGCAGGAGGTCATCACAGGTAATCATGCATTTGGTTTCGTCTTTTCATAACTGTTATGCTTAAGTGTGCATGATTTAAAACCCCAGGTACCGTGCTTACTTGCGGTAAGCCAGCCCTTACACTTTTCGATACTAGAGCCACTCATTCGTTTGTATCGGAGGAGTTCGTGAGTGAACTGGGTGAGGTGCAGTGTTTCGAGGGAGCCCCCAGGAGGGTGCGCCTTCCGGATGGCTCAGAGATACTATCTACCGCCAAGTGCAGCATGGTAATATCCATCGCTGGGAAGCAATTTGAGACACCGGCAACGGTGTTGCGGATGCCAGACTTTTATCTAATCTTGGGCATGACATGGTTGCATTGGAATCATGCAAAGATTGACTGTGTGGCAAAGCGGATCACGCTGAGGCATGCCAACTCGGAGGTGGTAATTCAAGGTATAAGATCCGTATCTCGGAACTTATTGTCCTCTGTACATGTTGTAAAGCCTCACGAGCAAGGCGATGAGGTGTTTATAATCTGTTTTGAGATGAAGGAGATGGGGGCTGATATGAAGGATGTACAGGTAGTTCGGGATTTTCCTGATGTTTTCCCTGAAAAACTACCCGGATTACCCCCGCCTAGGGAGTTAGACTTCCAGATTAAGCTAGCACCGGGTTCTAAGCCTGTTTCTCGAGCCCCGTACAGAATAGCACCTAAGGAGCTAGCGGAGTTCCGAGTACAATTGCAAGAGTTGGTGGACTCAGGGTTGGTTCGCCCTAGTTCGTCACCCTGGGGAGCCCCGGTTCTGTTCGTAAAGAAGAAGGACGGTTCGCTCCGCTTGTGTGTAGATTATCGGGAGCTCAACCGGCTGACGGTCCGGAACACTTATCCCCTGCCGCGGATCAACGAGCTCTTCGATCAGTTGGAAGGAGCTCAGTGGTTCTCTAAGCTCGACTTGCGCTCTGGTTATTATCAGCTGAGGATTCAGGAGGAGGACATCCAGAAGACTGCTTTCAGCTCGAGGTGCGGGTTATATGAGTTTACGGTTATGCCTTTTGGGCTCACCAATGCCCCCTCTGCATTTATGAGCATGATGAACAGGGTGTTTAGCCTTATCTGGACGACTTCGTGATTGTATTCATCGACGACATCCTAGTTTATTCAATTCGATGTTGGACCATTGGACGCATCTGGAGTTGGTGTTAGCAAAGCTGAGGGAGCATCAATTGTTCGCCAAGTTCGGCAAGTGCGAGTTCTGGATCCGGAAGGTTGCCTTCTTGGGTCATGTCATCAGTGGGGCAGGATTGGCCATGGACCCTGCTAAGGTTCGCGCGGTGAAGGAGTGGCAGCCTTTGAAGTCAGCAGCTGATGTGCGCAGCTTTTTGGGACTTGCCGGGTACTACCGCAAGTTTGTTGAGGGGTTCTCGAAGATCGCTCTTCCACTCACTGCGCTGACCAAGAAGGAGGTGCCATTCGTGTGGTCACCTAAGTGCGAGGCCGCATTCCAAGAGCTGAAGGATCGCCTCACCTCAGCCCCGATCCTTGCTCTTCCGTCTGGGAAGGAAGGATTTCAGGTTTACACGGATGCATCTATTCAGGGGATGGGTGTTGTACTGATGCAGCACGGGCACGTGATTGCTTATGCTTCAAGGCAGCTTAAGAAGCATGAAGTGAACTATCCGGTGCATGATCTGGAGCTGGGTGCAGTGATTTTTGCCTTGAAGGTTTGGAGGCATTATTTATATGGTGTTCACTGCGAGATATTCACCGATCACAAGAACTTAAAGTATATACACACTCAGAAGGATCTAAATTTAAGGCAGCGGCGGTGGATTGAGTTTTTGTGCGACTATGATTACACGCTAAACTACCACCCAGGGAAGGGAAATTCGGTGGCCGATGCGCTGAGCAGGAGGACATCCAACCTAGAGTCACGATTGATGGCCATAGAGTTGGTAAGGATGCTCGAGGAGATGCAGATCACGCTCGTGTCTAGAGCCGATCCAGAGGTTTTCGCCGAGTACCTGACCACGATGAGCATAGTTTGTGATATTCGAGATCGCATCCAAGCAGAGCAAAGGAAGGATGCTGCCCTAGAATCTATACTTCGAGCAGTGGAGGCTGGATCCGCGGGAGAGTACACCATGCAGGAGGATCTTGTTCATTTCCGTGGCAGGTTATACATACCCGCGGGAGGAGGGATTCGAGAAGACATAATGAAGGAGGCTCACTGCACTAAATATTCGGTGCATCCCGGGATTGTCAAGATGTATACCGATTTGCGGAGGACGATGTTTTGGCCAGGGATGAAGCGGGATATCACCTATTTTGTCACTCACTGCAAGGCGTGCCAGAAGGTAAAGGTGGAGTGTAGAAGCCCGGCTGGGTTGTTGCAGCCATTGTCCATTCCCGAGTGGAAGTTTGAAGATATATCCATGGATTTCGTTCACGAGCTACCTCGTTCCCGCTCTGGGAATGACTCCATATAGGTGGTTGTGGATCGTCTGACGAAAGTCGCGAGGTTTATACCGATGAGGAAGGATACACATGTTGACGTGTTGGTGAGACTCTTCGTCGAGCAGTTTGTTCGTTATCATGGAGTGCCCAAAACTATTATTTCGGACCGTGACGGTCGCTTCACCTCCAAGGAGTGGAAATCAGTGCAAGCTTATTTGGGTTGACGTTTGACTTTTAGCACGGCCTTCCACCCTCAGACGGATGGCCAGTCAGAGCGGACGATCAGGACCCTAGAAGATTTGTTGCGCCTTTGTGTTTTGGATCGAGGAGAACCGTGGGAGAGACTTCTGCCCTTGGTAGAGTTCTCTTATAATAACAGTCATCAGGCGAGCATCGGCATAGCTCCTTATGCGGCATTATATGGAAGAAGGTGCAGGATACCTTTGTCATGGGTCCAAGATGAGGACCCAAAGGCGTTAGGGGTGAAATTCATCGATGATACCGATGAAATGGTCAAACTGGTTCGAGATCGCATGCTTGAAGCGCAGAGCCGACAGGCAAAATATTATGACAAAAATCACAGGGCAGTGGAATTCCATGTTGGAGACAAGGTGTTCTTGAAGATCAGACCGATGCACAGTGTGTCTCGGGTTCGGGGAAGGAAGAAGCTCAGCCCTCGTTATATGGGGCCTTATACCATCCTGGAGCGGATTGGACCCTTAGTTTATCGTTTGATGTTACCGTCGGAGTTGGAGAATTTACATGACGTTTTCCATGTGTCCTCTCTTCGGAGGGACTTGCTTTGCCCTGATCAGCATGTTGTAGCTACGTCTGGTCTTGTGGAAACCGATAGGTCTGTCCGTCTGGAGCCTACGCGGATAGTAGACACCGAATTCAGAGTGATGCGGAGAAAGAGGGTTCCGTTGGTGAAAGTTTTGTGGTCCAACCATGGATGGGAGGAATACACTTGGGAGCCGATGGACCTTATGCAGCAGCATTACCCGGGATTATTTTCCCCAGGTATGACCTAAACTAGTTTGTCATACTTTGTTTCAATACCGTATCCCTAAACTCAAATTTCCGGGACGAAATTAATTTTTTTGTTTATAGGATTTGTAACATCCCTGATAAAGTAGTTTTTATATAAGTTTTTAATAGAAAATTTTGTAATTATTTAATATGAATTTTCCTTTTTATGTCAATTTTAGGTTATAAGTAGTTCTTTTTGTAATTTTGATTCTAACTTAGCCTAATTTTAATATTTGCAGATTTCTGGGACAAATCGGGAAAAATCACATGTCACGCCCTCGGTCACGCCCGTGACCAAGGGCGTGTAACCTGAAGATCAGTCCAGAGTCGCAGCCGTGCTGTTGAGCTAGTCCACACCCAGTCACGCCCCAGGTCACGCCCGTGACCCAAAGTCACGCCTGTGACCGGGGGCGTGTAATTTTAGCATCTGCCACGTGGAGCCGCCGTCGAGACGAGAAGCTGCCGTTGAGAAGCCAACTTGAGTCACGCCCGTGACCCAAAGTCACGCCCGTGACCTTCCCGCGTGATCCAAGCACGCCGCCGCGGCGTCTGGCTAGCCCATGCCGCATTAAATGAAGCCTTCCTGAGTCACGCCCGTGACCCAATTGTCACGCCCGTGACATGTGCGATTTTCTCCCGCCGTCACGCCAAGCCCACGCCGCGACCGGATCCGATGCTGCAGAGATTACACGCCCTAGGTCACGCCCGTGACCGAGGGCGTGTAACATGAAATTTTTGCCTATAAATCCAGAGGCTCTCCTTGAGTTCAAGGTTCAGAATTTTGGAGTGGGGAAGGTGCTGCTGGAGCCAATCTTGAGTAGTTTTCCTTTTTCATGTTCATGTTCATGTCTCTTTATTTTCATGCTCTCTTCCTTTTCTAATGCAATGTATTAGCTTTCCTTTAGTGCAATAGTCTAGTTTAAGCTTGTAATCTTGTTTTTCCTAGCTTGCAATTTCCTTTCTTAAGTCTTGTAATAGTTTTTCATTTAAATAAAAAATAGTTTGTTCTCTTTATTTTGTCTCCTCCTTAGCTAAAATTTCTTAATATGCATTTTTATTTTTCTTCCTCTTCCCCCTCCACCATGATTAACTAATCCTCATTAGTACTCGATCAAAATGATCCGAGGATGAGTTAGACAAGTTATGATTTTCTAAAGTTTTCTTTTTCCATTTTTATAAACACTTGAATTATCCTTGATTTTTAATTAGTGAGGCCATACTTTCGATATATGGTTTTCGCTTAAGTTTTCATATTTAGTTAGCCGAGAGGCTCAAAGTATGAATCGATCACTCAAGGGTAAAGAGAGTTGCACGCACCCCTCGAGAGAGGATGACGTAAATCTCCCGGATTGGAGTCAAATCCAATAGTGGGGTTCACCTCGTAAAGCAAGTTTTAGGTAATCGATTATAGGACGAGAGTCCGGTTGATTTTTCCTAATCTTAGTTGGGCATTAACCTCGAGAGAGGCATGTTCGAGCTTCGGGAACCTCCACGGTCAAGTAGTTCAATTTAAACGGAATTAGATTTAATTTCTTTTTACTTGTCTTTTCTCACTCCAAGGTGACTTTTGATTGAGTACTAGCCTCTTTTATCATCATCTAAACCCTTAATTTAGCTTGCAATTTCTCTTTTTTTTAGCTAAGAACCAAAACCCCAAAATATCATTAGATAAGATAATAGTGACTTTCCTCAAAGTAGAAGTAATCAACGCGCCCCGTGGAATACGACCTTGGTATTTCTTAATATCCTATACTATAGACGATAAGGTACACTTGCCTTTATCGGATATAGTTTTGGAGAAAATCTCAACCCTTCACTAAAATTTCAAAACCGCAAAAATACATATCAAGTTTTTGGCGCCGTTGCCGGGGATTTTTGCGTAGATATTTTGAAACAAGGATAGCTATTAATTTTATCATGTTGTTTTTATTTTAGTTTTTCTATTTTTGAAAATCTTAAGGGTGAAATTAAAATTCTTGGAAAGGACGCTTTGGGCTTGAATTCCCATCACAGCCTCTAGTACCTTGCAAACCCTTCACCGGGTAGATCTTGGGAAGTCCAAGACTAACTTAATCCGCCTAAAAAGAACAAAAAATATTCTCTCTTTTTCTTCTTCTTTCCTTCTCTTTTTAGTGTATGACCCGTGGTAGCACTTCGATTCTTCCTTTTGATCCGGAAATCGAGCGAACCCTTTTGAGGCACCGCCGTTCTCGTGATCAAGGAAATCAAGTAGAATCTGAAGAGTCAATCGGGGACACTAACGCAGCAAATATGGATCATAATCTTAATCCTCCTAATCTTAACGAGCCAAACCCTAATGAGGACGCGCAACGGACCATGTCCTATTATGCGCGGCCGAATTTGGAAGGCACACAATCGAGTATTGTTCGCCCCGCGGTGGCGAACAATAATTTTGAGATCAAGTCCAGCATCATACAAATGGTGCAACAATCGGTGACCTTTGATGGTCAACCGGACGAGGATCCAAATTCACATATCTCTTACTTTCTTGAAATTTGCGACACTTTTAAGATCAATGGCGTCACCGATGATGCCATTCGATTACGTCTTTTTCCTTTCTCTCTGCGGTCTAAGGCCAAGCAGTGGCTGGGCTCCCTACCAAGGGGATCCATCACTACATGGGCCGAAATGGCGGAAAAATTTCTTAATAAATATTTCCCGCCTTCAAAGACCGCTAAATTACGCACGGATATTGCATCGTTCATGCAAATCGACTCGGAGACTCTCTATGATACATGGGAGCGCTTCAAGGAGCTTTTGCGTCGATGCCCTCACCACGCACTTGCCACTTGGCAACAAGTGCAAATATTTTATAATGGCTTAAATCTCCAAACGAGGCAAATGATTGATGCGGCCGCCGGGGGGACATTAAATAACAAAACCCCGATCGCCGCTCAAGAGCTTTTCGAAGAGATGGCCACAAATGCGTATCAATGGAACATGCCCCGAGCGCGGCCTAATAAGCCGGCCGGAATTTTTGAAATAGACGCTAACGCAAATTTGGCTTTACAAGTTGAGCGCTTAACAAAGCAAGTGGCGGAGATGTCTGCTTCCTCCGCCACTCCTCCTTGGGCTAATAATATTTTACTTGAAGAGCAAGTTGATTACATGGGAAATCCACCTCGGCCTTCCTATAACCCGAACACCGCTCCGTATAATAACACCTACAATGCGGGTTATAGGAATCATCCGAACTTCTCATGGAGCAATCAAGGAAATGCTCAGCGTCCCTTAAATTTAAATCAACCTCCAAATCAACTTCTCAATTTAACTCCCCCTCAAAATTTTAATCCACCCGGTTTTCCACCGCAACAGCAAAAACCCTCTCCGCTTGAAGAGGTTTTTGCAAAATATGTTGCTACAACTGAAGCGAACATCCGGAACCTCACCGGATCGATCAAAAATTTAGAGAACCAAGTGGGCCAGCTAGCAAAGATAATCTCCGAGCGACCGCAAGGAGCCCTTCCGGGAAACACGGAGCCCAACCCAAGGGAGAGCGCAAACGCGATTACACTCCGAAGCGGGAAGGAGGTGGCTTCTAAGCAGGACGAACCCATGGTAACTTCCTCTCCTCCTCTTCCTCCTATTTTATCTTCAATTTTACCTACTACGTTAGCTCCGCGCGCTTCTACTTCTAATGTTCCGTATCCATCTAAGTTTAAAAGCGAGAGCGCCGAAAAGAATTATAAAAAGTTTTTAGATATTTTAAAGCAAATCCACATTAATGTACCCTTCTGCGAGGCTATCTCTCAAATGCCTAAATATGCGAAATATCTTAAGGAGTTGCTCTCCAATAAGAAAAAATTAGAAGATATTTCGCATATTTCTTTGAACGCAGAATGCTCCGCGGTTGTACTCAACAAATTGCCTACAAAAGTGAATGACCCGGGACGGTTTTCCATCCCGTGTTTATTTGGCAATTCGTTAGTAAAACACGCTTTAGCGGATCTGGGAGCAAGTATCAATCTCATGCCTTTTTCATTATTTAAGAAACTAGGTCTAGGAAATCCAAGCCCCACTCGAATGAGTATTCAATTAGCGGATCGCTCTTTAAAATATCCGGTAGGAATAGTGGAGGACGTGCTCGTCAAGGTCGACAAGTTCATCTTCCCGGTGGACTTTGTCATTCTTGACATCGAAGAGGATGCCGAAGTACCCCTCATACTCGGCCGCCCCTTCCTTGCCACCTCCCGCGCCATTATTGACGTAAGTAACGGAAAGCTCCTCCTTCGGGTTGGAGATGATGAAGTTTCTTTCGGCATAAATTCCTCGATGCGGAACACATTAGAAAACGACGATTCATGTTTTTACCTGGAAGAGTGTTGGGAATTCGATTCCCCTCCCGAGTTAGTCTCCACCTCGAGTCACGAGTCCGAGTTCGCCGAGCTCTTTTGTCTGGAAGAAGAAGAAGTCACTCGTTTCACACCACCCGAACCACTATTTTTAGAAAAATTAAAAATCAAAACATCTTATGAAGAGCCACCCGTTTTGGAACTAAAGCAACTTCCCCCTCACCTTAAGTATTTATTTTTAGAAAAAGAGTCGAAGCTACCCGTCATCGTTTCATCCGAACTTAGCAACTCAGAAATTTCCGAGTTGGCTATTGTCTTAAGAAAGCACCGCCACGCAATTGCGTGGCAAATTTCGGATATAAAGGGTATAAACCCTTCCTTCTGCACTCATAAAATCTTCCTCGAAGATAATTCCCGAAATTCGGTCCAGCCTCAACGACGGCTAAACCCTAACATGAAAGAAGTCGTTAAGGCCGAAGTGATCAAACTATTGGACGCGGGAATCATCTACCCGATATTGGATAGTACTTGGGTTAGCCCAGTACAAGTCGTACCAAAGAAAGGTGGCATTACGGTAGTAGCTAATGAGAATAACGAGTTGATCCCAACCCGTACTGTTACGGGTTGGCGGATGTGCATCGATTACCGAAAACTAAATGATGCCACCCGTAAGGATCACTTCCCCCTACCATTCATCGATCAAATTTTAGAGCGCCTTTCAGGTCACTCCTACTACTGTTTTCTCGATGGTTTGTCGGGATATTTTCAAATACCGATTTCGCCCGAGGACCAAGAGAAAACCACTTTCACTTGTCCCTTTGGCACCTTCGCTTATCGAAGGATGCCATTTGGTCTTTGTAATGCACCAGCTACATTCCAAAGATGTATGCTGGCAATATTTGACGAGTTAGTAGAGGAGGTGATGGAAGTGTTTATGGACGACTTTTCCGTGTTCGGAAATTCATTAAAAAATTGTTTAAAAAATCTTGAGCGCGTGTTGCAGCGATGCGAGGAAACGAATTTAGCACTTAATTGGGAGAAATGCCATTTTATGGTCAAGGAAGGGCTAGTCCTTGGTCATAAAATTTCGGGCATGGGGATCGAGGTCGATAAGGCCAAGATCGAAGTGATTGAAAAACTTCCCCCTCCAACAAACGTAAAAGCTATTCGTAGTTTCCTAGGCCACGCGGGGTTTTATCGGCGCTTTATACAGAATTTTTCAAAAATCACAAAGCCGTTAACCCACCTTCTTGAAAAAGAATCCTCGTTTATTTTTAGCGATGAATGCCATTTGGCTTTTAAACTCATCAAAGAGAAACTTATAAACTCCCCGATTCTAGTCGCGCCGGATTGGTCGCTTCCTTTTGAAATCATGTGCGACGCGAGTGACATTGCGGTTGGTGCCATTTTAGGCCATCGGGTGAGTAAGTATTTCCACCCTATTTATTATGCGAGCAAAACACTCACGTCGGCACAAGCGAATTACACCACAACCGAAAAGGAGCTTCTAGCGATCGTTTTTGCCTTCGATAAGTTTAGGTCATATATCACCCTCTCAAAAGTTATTGTCTTCACGGATCACTCCGCACTTAGGTATCTTTTAAGCAAATCGGACGCCAAGCCTCGTCTTTTGCGATGGATCCTCCTCTTGCAGGAGTTTGACTTAGAGATCCGGGACAAAAGAGGAGCCGAAAACTTGGCGGCCGATCATCTCTCCCGTTTAGAAAACCCCGCCTCGGAAGTTTTGATAGAATCTGACATCGATGATAAATTTCCCGAAGAGCGCCTCCTCGCTCTCGAAGATATTAATACGTCGTCTACCCCCTGGTTTGCAGATCTGGCTAACTATTTAGTAGCCCGGGTCTTGCCAAAAGAATTCTCGAGTCAGAAAAAGAAGAAATTCTTTTCTGATTTAAAGAATTACTTTTGGGAGGACCCCTTTTTATTCCGTGTATGCGCAGACCAAGTGGTGAGACGATGCGTCTCGAGTAAGGAGGGTCTTAAAATTTTACGACATTGTCACGAGGGACCATCCGGTGGTCATTATCATTCGAACCGAACCGCGAGGAAGGCGCCGGAGGCAGGCTTTTATTGGCCCACGCTCTTCAAAGATGCTCACACCCTTGTGAGTACTTGCGACAGCTGCCAGCGGTCGGGCAACATCTCTCGCCGGGATGAGATGCCCCAAAATATTTTCTTAGAATGCGAGATTTTCGATCTTTGGGGCATTGATTTCGTTGGTCCTCTCCCTCCTTCATTTTCAAATAAGTATATTCTAGTGGCGGTCGACTACGTGTCAAGGTGGGCGGAAGCGCAAGCTCTCCCCACCAACGATGCGCGAGTCGTCGTTAACTTTTTAAAAAAATTATTTTCTCGATTTGGCACTCCGCGCGCTATTGTGAGTGATCGGGGCACCCATTTTTGCAATACTCAATTCACAAAAACTTTAGCAAAATATGGTGTCACGCACAAACTATCCACTGCATATCACCCACAAACAAGCGGCCAAGTCGAAGTGGTTAATCGAGAATTAAAGCGAATTTTAGAGAAAACGGTTTCTATTAATCGGAAGGATTGGGCAATAAAGCTCGATGACGCGCTTTGGGCCTATCGTACGGCGTACAAGACCGCTATCGGTTGTACACCATATCGAATGGTCTATGGCAAGGCTTGCCACCTTTCGGTCGAATTAGAACACCGCGCATTTTGGGCGCTTAAATTTTTAAATCTCGATTCCACTTTAGCGGGTGAACAAAGGAAGTTTCAAATAAACGAGTTAGATGAATGGCGAGCGAATGCGTATGAGAGCAATAAATTATATAAGGAGCGAACAAAGTTTTATCACGATAAACATATAAAATTTCCGAAAACTTTTTCGCCGGGCGATCTCGTCCTCCTTTATAATTCTCGCCTTCGCCTTTTTCCGGGAAAATTAAAATCCCGATGGTCCGGACCCTTTATTGTTAAAGAGGTTTGGTCCTATGGGACAATCCTAATTTCCCACCCGGAAAAAGGCTCCTTCAAAGTTAACGGGCACCGCCTTAAATTGTATCTTCCGGGAGACGTACCTAATGACAAGAGTGATGCGATTTTTCTTCATCATATAACATAATCGGCAAGTGGGTCAAGCTACGCGACCTTAAACAAAGCGCTTTTGGGAGGCACCCCAAAGTTATCTTTTGTTATTTTCTCTTGTCTCTTCTTTTCTGCTTTAACAACTTTTGCAGGTAATCGCGGCTTCCCCACAAAAGCTTCAAAAAAAAATCAGGGAAGCCCTTTTTCCTTCTCTTCTTTCGTTTTTGCATTTTTTTTTATCTTTTCCTACTTCATACTTATTTTTAAACATTGGGGACAATGTTTAACTTTAAGTATGGGGGTGTGAATAGCCCTTTGTAAATTCTTGTAAATAGTTGTTAAATTAGAAAATTTTCAAAAAAAAAAAAAAATATATATATATATATATTTTCTTATGTTTTTCTTCTATTTTAGCACTTGTAAAACCCAAAACTCAAAAAAAAAAAAAAAAATAGAAAACAGAAAAATTTAAATCTTGGAAAGGGACGTTTGGGATTTTATCCCATCACACCTCCTAGTACCTTGCGAACCCTTCACCGGGTAGCCCTTGGGAAGTCCAAGACTTGCAAAAAAATTTGTTAAGTTTTAAATCTAGTTTCCTTTCTTTGTAAATAGTTTTTAATGAGAAAAATTCAAAAAAAAGATAATATCAAAAATTCAAAAAATTCTTATTTCCCTCCTTGTTGTTTTTGTGATTTCTTAGAAATCTAGTTGAGAATGTTTATAAGCATGTTTAAGTTTTTAATTGGCTAAAATTTTGCTTATCATAGTTTGTTAATTTTAAATTTGAGGTAATCTTGATTTAAGAATCATCTTATGATTTTAAATTGATTAGAGAATTTTGTTAGCATGACTTCTCTTTTTATTTTTAAATGGCTTCATTTTGTAGTAAATTTCCTAAACCTCTTTAGATTTCAATTATACTTTCTTCTAACTTCTTAGATCTTAGGAATTTTAATTTTACTAGAATTTGCTCTCAATATGATTTAAAACTAGCTAGATTTATTTTTCCCCTACCCTACCCCCTTTGATGGCATAAAAAAATGTGTATTAAAAGATCATATGTCATGGGAATAAGAGGATAAAATTCATTATTCCCTAAAACATATGCACCCAAAATATTTGAAAAGATTATATGGCATGGAGTAAGAGGATAAAATTCATTACTCCTAAACTATATACATTTTGGGTTTTTATTAGAAGAGAAAAAAAAAAAAAAAAAAAAAAAAGAGAAAAGAAAAAAAAAAAAAAAGGGGGAAATTTCATGATAAATTCCATTTCCTCCATTCAAAAATTTCTCTTCTTATGCCAAATTCTATGAAATCACCCTTAGCCAATTATCATTGTTCTAGTTTTAGTTGAAAATTATGGAGAGAGCAATATTTAGTAATTTACTTTTCCTTAAGATTCTTTTAAGATAGAGTTCTTATAATTTTAATTTAATTTAGTTTTATAATTTCTACAATTTTGTCAAACTACTTAATTTTCTTGAGAAGTTATTGCCTAAACATTTTTTCCCTCTTTTCAAATCATCATCATAATTTAGGACTTAACTCCCCCTTGAATTTACTCTTAACTTAACTTTTGGTTAAATGAAATTTTAGTTTTAAATTAAAAATTTTTTTAAGGATGTCTTATAAATTATGTCTCACACTTTTGCTCTGGAATAGCAAAACCTCAAGTATGGGGGTATTTGATAAAGTAGTTTTTATATAAGTTTTTAATAGAAAATTTTGTAATTATTTAATATGAATTTTCCTTTTTATGTCAATTTTAGGTTATAAGTAGTTCTTTTTGTAATTTTGATTCTAACTTAGCCTAATTTTAATATTTGCAGATTTCTGGGACAAATCGGGAAAAATCACATGTCACGCCCTCGGTCACGCCCGTGACCAAGGGCGTGTAACCTGAAGATCAGTCCAGAGTCGCAGCCGTGCTGTTGAGCTAGTCCACACCCAGTCACGCCCCAGGTCACGCCCGTGACCCAAAGTCACGCCCGTGACCGGGGGCGTGTAATTTTAGCATCTGCCACGTGGAGCCGCCGTCGAGACGAGAAGCTGCCGTTGAGAAGCCAACTTGAGTCACGCCCGTGACCTTCCCGCGTGATCCAAGCACGCCGCCGCGGCGTCTGGCTAGCCCATGCCGCATTAAATGAAGCCTTCCTGAGTCACGCCCGTGACCCAATTGTCACGCCCGTGACATGTGCGATTTTCTCCCGCCGTCACGCCAAGCCCACGCCGCGACCGGATCCGATGCTGCAGAGATTACACGCCCTAGGTCACGCCCGTGACCGAGGGCGTGTAACATGAAATTTTTGCCTATAAATCCAGAGGCTCTCCTTGAGTTCAAGGTTCAGAATTTTGGAGTGGGGAAGGTGCTGCTGGAGCCAATCTTGAGTAGTTTTCCTTTTTCATGTTCATGTTCATGTCTCTTTATTTTCATGCTCTCTTCCTTTTCTAATGCAATGTATTAGCTTTCCTTTAGTGCAATAGTCTAGTTTAAGCTTGTAATCTTGTTTTTCCTAGCTTGCAATTTCCTTTCTTAAGTCTTGTAATAGTTTTTCATTTAAATAAAAAATAGTTTGTTCTCTTTATTTTGTCTCCTCCTTAGCTAAAATTTCTTAATATGCATTTTTATTTTTCTTCTTCTTCCCCCTCCACCATGATTAACTAATCCTCATTAGTACTCGATCAAAATGATCCGAGGATGAGTTAGACAAGTTATGATTTTCTAAAGTTTTCTTTTTCCGTTTTTATAAACACTTGAATTATCCTTGATTTTTAATTAGTGAGGCCATACTTTCGATATATGGTTTTCGCTTAAGTTTTCATATTTAGTTAGCCGAGAGGCTCAAAGTATGAATCGATCACTCAAGGGTAAAGAGAGTTGCACGCGCCCCTCGAGAGAGGATGACGTAAATCTCCCGGATTGGAGTCAAATCCAATAGTGGGGTTCACCTCGTAAAGCAAGTTTTAGGTAATCGATTATAGGACGAGAGTCCGGTTGATTTTTCCTAATCTTAGTTGGGCATTAACCTCGAGAGAGGCATGTTCGAGCTTCGGGAACCTCCACGGTCAAGTAGTTCAATTTAAACGGAATTAGATTTAATTTCTTTTTACTTGTCTTTTCTCACTCCAAGGTGACTTTTGATTGAGTACTAGCCTCTTTTATCATCATCTAAACCCTTAATTTAGCTTGCAATTTCTCTTTTTTTTAGCTAAGAACCAAAACCCCAAAATATCATTAGATAAGATAATAGTGACTTTCCTCAAAGTAGAAGTAATCAACGCGCCCCGTGGAATACGACCTTGGTATTTCTTAATATCCTATACTATAGACGATAAGGTACACTTGCCTTTATCGGATATAGTTTTGGAGAAAATCTCAACCCTTCACTAAAATTTCAAAACCGCAAAAATACATATCAATCCCCGTCCGCGCTAGACCCCTCGGGTGACATGTGTCACTTAGAGTTGCATGAACTAGAAATTTATTAGATTCTGAATCTGGGTAAGGCGCGCAGCTAGGTTCAAGGCACTTTTTAGGCATGACCCAACAGGATTCAGACCTCGGGCTCAACGTGAATGTTGTAGCCCTCGAAAATACCTTTCCAACGACTGGTTGTACGTTTTCTGGAGGTCTGTGTAGCTCACTCGGATTAAAAATCAAAACTGCTAGATTTTGATCTCTGTCGCTAGCGCCCGGCGGTATCGCTACCGCCGGCGCTAGCGAATCGTCTCAGCGGCCGTCGAGACGACCGAATTGTCTCAGCGGTGCGGTCGAGATGGCTGAGAAGGGATAGCACCCAGCGGTAGTGCTACCGTCGGTGCTAGCGGCCGTGTAAGAGTCACGGGATTTCTGTTTGGTGGTGCCTTACAATGCATAGGATAAAGCTCCTGGTGGAGTTTAGGACCAATATGAAGCTGACATTTATTGGTAGAGTTTCAAGATTATGCTTGGGGATAGGTTTACCATTAAGGCAACCCTAAAAAAATCCCACTACTCCCTTCTCCCTAAAGAGCTGAACCCTCCCAATCAGATGGGATTGTTCATCTTCTCCTTCCTCTCTTCTTCTTCTTCTTTTACTTCCTCTTCATTTTCCAACCTCCCCTCAAGGTTTTGACCTAGGGTTTTGAAGGAGCAAGCTTGGAGGAGGATTTCAGTTCGTCCAACCGCCGCCATGCCGCCGAGGAGACAACCGCGATCGTCGGCCGGAAATCAGGTGACTTCCTACCCCTCTCCCTTGGTGCTAGCGTCTTAGATCACAGTAGGAGAGATGAAGGCTCAAGAGAGCTTCTCGTGTGAGCTTTAATGGAGTTTCATTAGGAAGACCAAGCCGGAACCTCAAAGTTAGGGCATCGTTCACCGCGAGGTTCTAGTAATCATTTCTTCTCTTCAAGAGGAAGAGATGGGATTTGATTTGGGGCAAACCCATGGTCGTTGAGGGAGAGTGAGGGGAATGATTATTTAGGGATTTAGAAGTTGAAATGACCTAATTTTGTTTGGGGAAGATGATGAATAATCCTCTGTTAATTAGGATTTTTAATTATTATTCGGGGAAGATGATGAATAATCATCTGTTAATTATGATTTTTAATTATATAATTGTGTGATAAATGTGATGATAGCCCCCTTGCTAAAGAAGTTTTCATTTTATAACTTTGCACTTGGTTATTAAGGAAAATTTGTGCGCAGCTGGGTTCAAGTCAATTTTTAGGCTTAATCCCATCGGAATTAGACTTCGGGCTCAACATGAATGTTGCAGCCCTCGGATAGAGCTTTCCGACGATAGGTTTCTCATTTTCTGAAGTGACCTGTAGCTCCCTATAGGTCCAGTCGAGTGGACTGTCCAGAAAGCTGGATTGTGATTAAGGTGTGCTGTTTTGCTGTCCAGATTATTGTTGTGGTCTTCATAGCAGATTTTAGGTGGGAGCCACTTGGATCTGAGTTTAGGACTCAACATGAATGTTCTAGCCCTTGGTGAGAGCTTTCCAAAATGGGGTGGCACATAATTTGGGGTGGAGTAGAACTCCCAGAAACTCAGTTTTGTTAATCAGCGTCGTTGTAGTTTGAATTGCGATAATTTTTGGGATATCTCTTATAATACTGGTCTGATGCTCTTAACAATTGGTAGAAATCAAATTGATGATATTGTGCTGACCTCTGTTGAGTTTCATGAGTTTTAGGAGGATACTTGTTGTCATTTTGCCAATCATAGATCTTTCCCGCATTGCTCCGTAAATAATAATTGGGAATGCCGACGGGGCTAATATTTGGTAAGAATGGCCATAACAAGCTAGCGGAACTACGGTAGAAGTTTTAGCAAGGCTCGGTTTGTTATGGGTTCTTAATTAAATATATTGTCGTAAAATATTATGTTGCGGAACTCAGTTAGAGACTAAAAAAATGAACAACCAAGTCGGTTGGAAGAACTAAGTGTTATCTTGAAAAATAGAAGGTTGATATCATAAAGTAAGTTGGACCCCGCTGGGGAGGATTACTTGTGGCGGGTCTACGAGCTTGCTGGTCGTGACACCGACAGAAGCCGGCAGTTAGACTCTAGATCGGTTGGGTTGGACTCTTGGTGCTCACCTGCCCCAAGTCCCCTTCTGTGTCCGTTAAGGCTCCGCTGTGTGTTCTTAGCGTCGAGCAGTACGCAGGGTCTCCGTTGTGTGTTCTTAGCGTCGAGGCGTACAGAGGCCTAGGACTGGTAGTGCTCATACACTCCTAGTAGTGGAGGAGCTCGTTCCACTGTCTCTGTCTAGCCACGACGGGAGATGCCTGAGCGGTTAGCTACCTCTCGAAAAGCGAGAACTAAAGGTCTATGTCGACATAGCAAAATATGCATGGGTGCGTCATCATATCATAATCATTGCATTGCAATCATCATTCATAATCATTGCATTGCACCGCATTGGATCCTCATCATATAAACTTGTATGGGCACCTTTATATGATGAGTTATTTTCATGTTCAGATCCTTAACTTATAAGCTTGTATGAGCATCCTTATAAGTTAAGTTCAAATTCGGTTCTGTGATACTCTGCTCATGTTTTCTTGTTACTCGTACTTGCTTATATAACCACTGTTATTTTTTTACCTGTAGTTAGAATTATTGCAAGTACTTGGGTACTTATACAGCCGACATATATGAACAACCATTCATGTCACCTGCTTTATATATTATTGCTTATATTGCAGTTTGTCTTCCTTTTCTATCGCCCGGTGCCTTGGAGTCGTCGGGGGAGCGGATGTGAAGCCACTTAGTCTTTATGACTAACGGTTGCTACGTCCTTCTTTTTAGGAGCGCCTCCTGGAGCAGCAGCGCACGGCGCTGGAGGAGAATAGCCAGGCCTGGGCGAATGGGCCAGAGACCACGATACCCTCGCTACCGTCGGTGACAGATGTGAGCACAGTTTGAGATGTAGCCCTTGGGGCATTTACCTTGATACTCTGATACTTTTGCAGGAGCTCTCGGAGTTTCTTGTGTCTAGTACCTTTTGGACTCTTACTTATGTGAATTTATTTATATGGCTTCTTGCTTTTATATTAATGATGGGTTGGCGCTGTTCAGTTGGTTTGGCCGGCAGGATAGCCGTCTTATGGGGGAGGCTAGCTCGTGTGTTGGCGCTCCCGCAAGGCGGTTGCCCTGGGCATAAGAATCCCCTCGGCCGTGTCGTGTGTTCCGGGAGGGGGATCTTACACTACAAGTAGGCCTGACATAATGTTTGCTACATGTGTCTGTGCTAGATATCAGGTGAATCCTAAGGAATCTCATCATGTCTCTGTCAAGAGAATCTTAAGATACCTAAAGGGTACATCAAATCTTGGCCGATGGTACCCTGGGAATAATGTATGTGAACTAAATGGCTATTCAGATGCAGATTATGCAGGGTGCAAGGAAGACAGAAAGAGTAAATCATGGACATGTCAATTCCTTGGTGGAAGACTGATCTCTTGGATCAGTAAGAAGCAGACTAGTGTGGCAATCTCAACAGCAGAATCAGAGTATATCTCTGCTAGGAGCTGCTGTGCCCAACTGTTATGGATCAAACATCAACTTGAAGACTACAACCTAAAGATGACCAAAACACCCCTATTTTGTGACTCTTCAAGTGCAATCTCAATTGCTAAGAACCCTGTCTCTCACAGCAGGACTAAGCATATTGAGATCAGGTATCACTTCTTCAGGGAGCATGTGGAAAATGAAGATATCACCCTTGAGTTTGTCCCAACAGACAAACAAGTGGCTGATATATTTACAAAGCCCCTAGATGAAGCTAAGTTTAATTTCTTCAAATTCCAACTGGGGATGTTAAACTTAGAGTAATCCTCTACTTATTTTTCACTAATCCCTTTCTAGATGCTTGGTTAGAAAATCTCTCAGGATTGGGATGAACTGTGACCAAGCAAGGGGGAGCCTTGGACTATTGTCTACTAAAAGAAGTGCTCCAGAAAAGAAGTCAGAAAGGGGGAGAAAGGGCATCACATTAAATGTTCAAGACAAGATGCTCAAGAAGACCTCAAAGATAGGGGGATCAAAGAAGTAGGGGGAGCTATAAAAGAAGAGACATCAAATAAGGGGGAGCTACAAGCTTGATGTACTCAGAGAATTCATCAAAGATAAGTACAATCTTACATGCTCAAAGTTAAGATTATAATATTTGTTGTCAAGTGAAAGTAGTCTTGAATTGAGATTCTGACTTCTTCAAATATGGGGAGATTGTTGGGAATCTTGCCCACATGATTCCTGATTTGAAGAAGTCACCAAGTCAAGAAAACTTCACTTTGTATTTGATCGCTTCTCTAGCTTATAAATATCAGGAAGTTAAAAGAACAAGATTCGTCGAACGCAGAAGGAAGTTCGTCGAACGAAGAATGGAGTTCGTCGAACTCAGAAGGAAGATCGAAGACCGCTGAGAATTGGCGTGTTCGTCGAACGCAGAAACAAGATCGTCGAACTCAGAAGGAAGATCGACGACCGCTGAGAATTGGCGTGTTCGTCGAACGCAGAAGGAAGATCGTCGAACTCAGTAGGAAGATCGACGATCGCTGAGATTGTTGGGTTTTTCTACAACCATACATCGTATGTAGGCGCAGCGAAAATAAACAGAATAACCCAAAAGAATTTGGATCGAGCCATGAATATTGAATCAAGAAGTTAACAAAATTGCTAGGTATGAAAATTACCTTTGCGGAGTTGGATCAAATCCAACCTAGATGCTCCAAGAAGATAAGTCCCGTCGTCGGCTGTCCGAGTCCTCACATAGAATAATGTCTACGTCTCTACAGCAGTCCACACGAGCCGGGAGAAGAAGACTACACCTTGCGCTTCCACGGATTGCTTGATCCGCTTCAGGAAGAACAACGCCGGCGACAATCGTCGGAGAGGAGGTCGGCGGAGGCGAACGGACGGCGGAACACTTCCGTCGGCTAGGGAGAGAGGCGGAACTCTTCCGTCGATTGGATTCCTACGTCTGTTATGAGAACCCTAAAAAAAGATCTATTTATACCCAAAGCATAAACAGGCTTCTAGAAGAATCGCTATCCGCAGACCACACAGCAGAATTAGGGTTTCTGTTACAATTCATCGGGATTCCATGGAACAGCATTCGTCGAGTTTTTCACGGGACAATTCGACGAATTCCGACGAATCACATCCGAGGAATCCCGTCGAATTCTATCTGACGAATCCCGACAAATTCTATCCGACGAATCATATCCGTGAAAACCCGACGAATTCTATCCGTGTAAACCCGACGAATTCAGACAGCAACATTTGCTGGACCTCCCCCATTCTATATGGTGATTGGTAACCTTTACCAACACAGTCAATCTTCCATCTTCTCCACATGCTCTTATGTGCGACCCTGCAGACTCATATCGCGTTGGCAGTGAGACTACATGTTTGACCACTTCTAGATCATAATGGTAACTCCAACAGTCTCCCACTTGATCTTGAAAGTATCAAACAAAAACCTCACAAACAATGAGCGGCATCTAGCAATGCATCATTGCTCCCCAAGCAATAAGAGTTCATAACTCATAAGCCTTTATGACCAATGTTCCAGCGTTGTCTTTGTCCCTTTGTCCCTTACATACGGAAAGAACTAGAGGCATGGACCGTGTCACCCTCTTAATAGCTCAATCCAAATTTCTTGATCTAGAACGGACTTCCAGAGAATGGTAAGCTCAATATCACATATTGACTCAACCAAGCATGGCCATGCATTTCTCAGTCCAATTCCATCAAGGGGCCCATGGATGCAACTCATGTTATATAGGAGGACAAATCCCATATCTGCTCACACCCAAACACCCAAATGATTCGTAACGTACCCAACGACCACCCTTATCATCAACTTTCTTCAAGGAAGACTTTAGATGACATCAAAGCACGCTCTTCCTCACTCGATGAATGCTGTGACTTCAGGTCAAAGGACCACAACACCATTGTCAAATGAGACCTACTTGTGACACTTTTAAGTAACAATCCACAAAGTAGTCTCAGGTTTGGTCTGTCCAGTACAACTTGTTCACTAACAAGTACCCATGTGATGACTTGATATCACAATATCATGACCTGTGAGAACCGGTCATCAGTCAACACACATGCTAGTCTTAATGTATCATCATCACCCTTAGCTTCTACGATGATACCTCGACCAGGGACCTTTTAAGAATGAAGCTTCGAAATCATAGGCTCTCACATTCAAGTCACGTACTTGATGTCCTATGGAAGCGAACATTCTAAGGGTATTTATCACGAATTTTATTCTATCATATAGAAACAGTATATCATAATAAAAGAACATGCCATTAATTGTAAACAGAAATAATTGGTACACTATTCATCATATGAATAATAAATAGCCAACAGAATATATATTTTACATGCAACCCACAAGACTCCCACTAGAGTTGATCACTCATGTATCGTATACCCATTGATCTAGTATGACCATCATGCTTTCTCTGCGCGAGAGGCTTTGTCAGTGGATCTGCAATATTCTCCTCAGTCGGCACTCTGCAAATGTTCACATCTCCTCGTTCGACAATCTCACGAATAAGATGGAACCGCCGAAGTATGTGCTTGGAGCGCTGATGGGATCTAGGTTCCTTAGATTGTGCAATTGCACCATTGTTATCACAGTAGAGAACTATGGGACCAACAATGCTAGGAACTACATCTAGCTCGCCGATGAATTTCCTAATCCATACAGCCTCCTTCGCTGCATTTGCCGCAGTGATATACTCGGCCTCAGTTGTAGAATCAGCAACTGTCTCTTGCTTGGAACTCTTCCAGCTCACAGCTCCTCCATTCAGGCAAAACACAAACCCTGACTGAGACTTCGAATCATCCCTATCAGTTTGGAAGCTGGCATCCGTGTAACCACTTACAACGAGCTCTTCCTTTCCACCATATACCAAGAATACATCCTTAGTCCTTCTCAAGTACTTCAGGATATTCTTTACGGCTATCCAGTGACATTCACCGGGATCAAACTGATATCTGCTAGTCATGCTCAAAGCAAAAGAGACATCGGGGCGAGTACATAACATTGCATACATGATTGACCCAATTGCCGAAGCATATGGAATCAACTTCATGCGGTCCTTATCTTCACAAGATTTTGGACACTGGTCCTTAGAGAGATTTACACCATGAGACATGGGCAAAAATCCTTTCTTGGACTCAAGCATGTTGAACCGCTTCAACACCTTCTCAATGTACGTACTCTGGGTCAAACCCAGCAACTTCTTTGATCTATCTCTATAGATCTTAATACCGAGTATGTAAGTCGCTTCACCCAAGTCCTTCATAGAAAAGCAGTTCCCTAGGTTGTTCTTAACAACTTTCAGGGTAGGTATGTCATTCCTGATCAACAGTATGTCATCTGCATACAATATCAGGAAGACAACAATGCTCCCACTGATTCGCTTGTAAACACATGGTTCATCCTCGTTCTTGACAAAACCAAACTCTTTGATCTTCTCATCAAAACGAAGATTCCAACTTCTAGAGGCCTGTTTCAATCCATAGATGGACCTGTTCATCTTGCATTTTTTAGTGGCTTCATTTGGGGATACAAAACCCTCGGGTTGTGTCATGTACACTTCCTTAAGGAGGTTTCCATTTAGGAAAGCTGTTTTGACATCCATCTGCCAGATCTCGTAGTCATAATATGCAGCAATAGCAAGCAATATCCTAATGGACTTTGCCATGACAACAGGGGAAAAGGTCTCATCATAGTCAATACCATGAATTTGCTTGAAACCCTTAGCCACCAGTCGCCCTTTGAATGTCTGTACATTCCCATCCATGTCGGTCTTCTTCTTGAAGACCCACTTGCACCCTATGGGTCGTACCCCTTCAGGTGGTTCCACCAAGTTCCAAACTTGGTTTGTATACATGGAGTCCATTTCGGATTTCATAGCCTCAAGCCATTTGTCGGAGTCTGGTCCATTCATAGCCTCTTGGTAGGTCGCTGGTTCATCATCATGATCCATAAGCAACACATTACCTATTTGAGACACGAGAAATCCATATCTCTCAGGCTCAAATCTTGGTCTACCAGATCTACGTAGGACTTGTGTCTCTTGAGCAGGTTCTCTAGCTACAACATCTTGTAGCCCTGGCTCAGAATCCAATTCTGGTTCATTCACTACTTGTGGTTCTTGAACTTCTTCAAGTTCTACTTTTTGCGTCTTTCTTGACAAGAACTCTTTCTCCAAGAAGACACCCATCCTTCCGACAAACACTTTGCCCTCAGACGGTAGGTAAAAGTAATATCCTTTCGTTTCCTTAGGATATCCCACCAGATAACACTTATCTGATTTGGGTTCCAACTTGTCAGGCATTTGACGTCGTACGTATGCCTCACAGCCCCAAATTTTAATGAATGACATACTAGGACGCTTCCCAGTCCATATCTCATATGGTGTCTTTAGAACCGTTTTCGTCGGAGCGCGATTCAGTGTCATTGCAGTAGTCTCTAAAGCAAAACCCCAAAAGGAAACAGGCAAGTCTGTATGACTCATCATCGACCGTACCATGTCTAACAGAGTACGATTTCTCCTCTCAGACACACCATTATGCTGCGGTGTCCTAGGTGGAGTGAGCTGTTCTACAATACCACACTCTTTCAGATGATCACGGAACTCATGACTCAGGTATTCGCCACCTCGATCAGATCGGAGTGCTTTAACCTTTTTACCCAATTGGTTCTCCACTTCATTCTTAAACTCTTTGAACTTTTCAAAAGTTTCGGATTTGCACTTCATAAGATACACATATCCGTATCTACTGAAATCATCAGTAAATGTAACGAAGTAGAAATACCCACCTCTAGCCATAGAACTCATGGGCCCGCATACATCACTATGTACAACACCCAAGAGATCCTCAGCCCTCTCAGTATAACCAGTGAAAGGGGCTTTAGTCATCTTGCCTAATAAACAAGACTCGCATCGCTCAAATGATTCATAATCAAATGAGTCCAATAGTCCATCTTTATGGAGCTTGGATATGCTCTTCTCGTTTATATGGCCCAAACGACAATGCCAGAGATATGTAGGATTTGAGTCATTTGTTCTTAGTCTTTTATTATTATCTACATTATAGATCGGATGGTCCAGGTTCAAAACATAAAGACCATTAAACAATTGAGCTACAGCATAACAAACATCATTCTTAAATATAGAACAACAATTGTTCTTAATTATAAAAGAAAATCCAATCATGTCTAAGCATGAAATGGATATAATGTTTCTAGTTATGGCCGGAACAAAATAACAATTATTAAGTTCTATTACAAGCCCACTGGGCAAAGAAAGACGGTAAACCCCTACGGCTACAGCAGCAACTCTTGCTGCATTGCCGACGCGCAGGTCCACCTCTCCTTTACTCAGCAATCTCCTCCTTCCCAGTTCCTGCACATTTGTACAAATGTGAGAACCACATCCGGTATCCAATACCCAAGATGAAGGAGCAGAAAGGTTTATCTCTATGACGTAAATATTCGAAGCGGAGGTCATACCTCCCTTCATTTTCTGCAGACCCTCAATGTACGAAGGACAATTCCTCCTCCAATGACCAGCCTTGCCACAGTGGTGGCATTTCCCTTCCTTCACGGTGCTCTTCTTTTTCAGCGCAGAAGATTTGGGCTCAAGATGTGACTTAGGTCCCACCTTCGTCTTCTTGAAGCCCTTGGCCTTACCCTTGCCTTTATGTACCATCAATATGGGACTAGCAGGCTTGGCCTTCTTCATGTTTATCTCGGCAGTTCGCAACATGCCTAGGAGCTCGGGCAGTGTCTTGTCTATTTCATTCATGTTGTAGTTCAAGACAAACTGCGCATAACTATCCGGCAGCGATTGCAGGATAAGATCTGTGGCCAACTCTTGACCCAGAGGAAAACCCAGTCTCTCCAGGTTCTCTATATACCCAATCATCTTGAGTACGTGAGTACCAACCGAGTCTCGAGCTCCCATTTTGCACTGAAATAAGGCCTTCGTGACATCGAACCTCTCTTGACGAGCTTGCCCTTGAAACATTTTCTTTAGGTGCTCGTCAATCTCCTTGCACCCCATGTTCTCGTGTTGCTTCTGAAGCTCAGAGTTCATGGTTTCAAGCATAAGGCACTCGACGTCTAAGGCATCATCGGTATACTTCTTATAAGCATCCTTATCAATATGGGACGAGTTCCCGGTCGGCACCTCGGGGGCTTCTTCTTCCAAGACGTAGAGCTTTCGCTTTTGCCTGAGAACAATTCTCAGGTTCCTATACCAGTCCATATAGTTCGTCCCACTAAGCTTGTCCTTCTCAAGGATAGCTCTCAGGGACAAGGTGGAATGTGAACCACTTGCCATGGAATTCTACAAGAATTCATGCAGAATTTAATCAGTACCTTAATTTCAAAATACAATTTATTTTAATTTGGACTTCAATTAAATACTCCCACTATTTTATTCAAATTGATAGCCCTCACTATCAATTCGGAGAGTCCATGCGAGCTACTCTCTTAGTGGACAAGATCCGTATTTTACCAACACCACGAGTCCACTTTGGCGTTCCTCTCATAATGCGGTTATTTAGGTGGGCAACGCTTGCCAATTGCATCCTCATGCAACTCTTGTATGGATGGTGAATAACTCCTTATTCGCATCCATCATATGGTGCATGCCAACCCTATGCCTCTAGGCACTCAACCTTTGAGGTCACCTAGTTATGTTAGACCCGATATCGACAGTGGGATATCACAATTATCCGCTCGCACCCTTACCAAGATAGATTAATGCACCTTGCTTTGGCAAGCCCACACTTCATCGATCAAGGCAGGAAGAGTGTCATCCATCGGAAGGCATCCGAACACTTAATATTTGATGAAGGAATTTTAATTTTTAATAATAGGTTAACACTTAACCATGATCAACATTTGATCAAAGTGCACATCCATAGAAAAACAAGCTTTCTAAAATCCACATGCATCCCTTATGTGCACAACGTAAAATCCACATGCATCCCTTTGATAGACGAAAGGGCTAAATCTGGACATTTAGAACTCTTCCAAATCTTCAGATTTACATGCATTGGACAAAGGCAAAGACAACTCGACTTAAAGCAGTAGACAAGCTCGTCTCTCATTGTTGGATTCAAAATCCAAAACAATACAAGGGTTCATTAACCACTTGAGGGACGGTTACTGCTAAGGAGACAACAATTTCTAACAATTAGAAATTACCACGAAATCCCAGACGTTCCTGGCGGGGTTCCAAGGGGCCGCGCCCCTGGCGGGGTCTTAGGGGCAGAGCCCCTAACGGGGTCCAAGGGGCAGCGCCCCTGGCGGTGGTCTCGCTGACCGATCAGCGAGCGGGGTCAAGGGGCAAGGGTATTCCAAGAAGAAATCCCACCACCAAATTTTTGAAATCCCACCACCAGAAACCACACAAAATCACATCAAATGTGATATTCCAAGAAGAAATCTTGACATTTAGAACGCTTCCAAATACCTAGATTTGCACGTACTGGAATAGCCTAACTTCTGAAACAACATTCATGACCGGAACGTAGCTCTGATACCACTGTTGGGTTTTTCTACAATCATACATCGTATGTAGGCGCAGCGGAAATAAACAGAATAACCCAAAAGAATTTGGATCGGGCCATGAATATTGAATCAAGAAGTTAACAAAATTGCTAGGTATGAAAATTACCTTTGCGGAGTTGGATCAAATCCAACCTAGATGCTCCAAGAAGATAAGTCCAGTCGTCGGCTGTCCGAGTCCTCACGTAGAATAATGTATACATCTCTACAGCAGTCGACATGAGCCGGGAGAAGAAGACTACACCTTGCGCTTCCACGGATTGCTAGATCCGCTTCAGGAAGAACAACACCGGCGACAATCGTCGGAGAGGAGGTCGGTGGAGGCGAACGGGCGGCGAAACACTTCCGTCGGCTAGGGCGAGAGGCGAAACTCTTCCGTCGATTGGATTCCTACGTCTGTTATGAGAACCCTAAAAGAAGATCTATTTATACCCAAAGCATAAACAGGCTTCTAGAAGAATCGCTATCCGCAGACCACACAGCAGAATTGGGGTTTCTGTTACAATTCGTCGGGATTCCACGGAACAGCATTCGTCGAGTTTTTCACGGGACAATTCGACAAATTCCTACGAATCACATCCAACGAATCCCGTCGAATTCTATCCGGCGAATCCCGACGAATTCTATTCGACGAATCATATCCGTGAAAACCCGACGAATTCTATCTGTGTAAACCCGACGAATTCAGACAGCAACATTTGCTGGACCTCCCCCATTCTATATGGTGATTGGTAACCTTTACCAACACAGTCAATCTTCCATCTTCTCCACATGCTTTTATGTGCGACCCTGCATGCTCATATCGCGTTGGCAGTGAGACTACATGTTTGACCACTTCTAGATCATAATGGTAACTCCAACAAAGATTTGGCGTGTTCGTCGAACGCAGAAGGAAGATCGTAGACCGCTGAGACCTGGCGAGTCAGTCGACTGCTGAGACTCGTGAAGATCGTCGAACGCAGAGAAGACGCGGTATCATCGACTTCACCAAAGTGGCCTTGTCGTCGAGAAGAACAGACATCGTCGTGGAGAAGCCTTGTCGCTGAAAAGGCTAAGTATTGTTGGAGCATGCGTTTCGCACTCCTCCGGTTTGATAATAACAAAGTTCCGTTTGTATTTGATTCTATTTTTTTATTAATAGTGTGCAGGTAACAGGTATGAGATGTTCACATTTCTGCTGGAGCTAAATTTGAATGTGGGAAAATTTCACTGTCGGAAAATTCCGACAGCCGATGTCGCCCCGGCGACAGCAGAGAAGTTACAACTACTTCCCTCCACGACAGCACGACGAAAGGCAGTTTTGAGCTGTCGGAAATCCGACAGCGATGTCGCCCAGGCGACAGCTCGGAGGTTACAACAACTGCCCACGACACCACCACGACCGGCAATTTTGCGCTGTCGGAAATTCGACATCGATGTCGCCCAGGCGACAGCTCGGCGGTTACAGCAACTGCCCGCACGACGGCACTTCTGCGGTAGTTTAGCGCTGTCGAAAAATTCCGACAGTCGATGTCGCCCAGGCGACAGCGATGTTCTATAAATTGACTCCTTGTGTTCGTGCATGACATGCATTGAGAATTCCAAGTTCCTTCCTGAGTGCATACGAACCAGAGAGCTCCAGAACCTCTTCAACTCCCATTTGTGCAAAGAAGGATTGAAGATTGAAGACGAGATCGGGCGCGCTTCTACATCAACGATCATCTCGAGGCTTCAACCATCCTTTCATAGATCTGAAATTCTAGGGAGTTGTTCTTTTCATATTGTATTTTCATTTACACACATTTCATTTTGTATTGGTAGAGAAATCATCGTCTTGCGTGCGGCGTCTAAGTCCTTGCGTGGCTTAAGGGAAAATCGCTTCCTTGTGTGGAGCGTCCAAGTCCTTGCGTGGCTTGGTGGGAAATCGTGGCCTTGTGTGCTACGTCTAGATCTTGGGAAGATCTAGAGGATAGGCTTGGGCTTGGTCTTGGGAGAGACAAGTGATAGCCTTCCGATCCTTGGGAGAAGGATTGGTAAACCAAAAAATTATTGTATTTTTTATTATCATAATTGTGCCTTGATCTTAAGCATTGTTAAGATCATTTTCTATTGTATGCAAATTTCATGATAAATATAATTATGCTCTTTTCACTAATTGCAAATTTATTTGCTTAATTCTTATCTTAGAAATTTGTGTTTGGTTTAATACAAAAATTGCATTGGTTTAAAATTATTTATAAGTAACTTTTTAGTAAAGTAAAATTTGTCTAAAAATTATTAAGTAAAAATTATATTTTTAAACACACCCTTATTCCCCCCCCCCCCCCCCCCCCCTCTAAGTGCGTCACACGATCCAACAAGTGGTATCAGAGGGAGGTTACTCCAAAACGGTTTTACCACCGGGAGTAATGGCGCACAACGATCATGCGTTCGTTGAGGGGCAAGGCATAAGTAGACCACCTTTATTCACGGCACAGACTATAATTATTGGAAAACACGTATGCGTTGTTTTCTAATTGTGCTAGATATAGAAGTCTGGAATATGGTAGAATCTAGTTACACTTCTCCAACAGTTGTTGTAGGAGATGTAACTATGGATAAGCCCAAAGACAAGTGGGATGACAATGATAAATTAAGATGTAAGAACAATGCAAAAGCCATGAATGCTTTATTTTGCGTACTAGATCGCACTGAATTTAATAGAGTTTGTGCTTGAAATTCTGCATTTGAAATTTGGAATCTATTAGAAATCACTCATCAAGGTACTTCGCAGGTAAAAGATTCAAAGCTATTTCAACTGGAGTCTGAATTTGAAAGGTTCAAAATGGAGGTAGATAAAGAGATTGATACGATGTACACACGATTCACAAAAATCGTGAACGACTCAAAGGTGCTAGGAAAGGTGTTCTCAAATGCAGATTTAGTAAGGAAAATATTAAGATCACTTCCCCCGAAGTTCAATCCTAAAGTGACTGCAATTTCCGAGTCACATGATCTTAAGACCTTACAATTGGAGAGCCTCATTGGGAACTTGAAAACTCATGAAGTTTAATTGAAAATTCAACAACAAGAGTATATGGAGCCAAGGAAGAAGGGATTGGCTCTAAGATCTAAGAAGAAAGAAACTAGTGACTCTGAGGAGGATGAAGAAGATGAGGAAAGTTTATTTGTTAAAAAATTTAGAAAATTTATGAAAAATCCGGAGAGAAGGAATTCGTTTAAGAAGTATTTTAAGAAGGAGACCTTTAGGAAGAAAAAAGGAAAGGAAGGCGATGAGGAGGAAGAGAGACCGCCACCAGAGTGCTATCACTGCAAGAAGTTAGGACACATCCGAAGCAAGTGTCCAAAGTACTTGAAAGAACTTAAAGAAAAGAAGCACAAATGGTCGAAGAAGGTGTTGAAGGCGGAAACATGGGATGATACTACTTCTGAGGATGCAAGCAGTTCAGACTCAAGTAAAGAAGAGGAGGCCAACATGTGCTTGATGGGAAAGAGCGTCATATCTGATGACGAATGCAGTGTCCAAAGCGACACTGAGGTAACTCCTCCAACCTACGATGAATTATTTTCTGAATTTTTAAAGACTTGCAAATTTTTTGAAAAAAGTTTAAAAGATAATGATCTTCTTAAATCTAAAAATGAAATTTTGCTTAAAGAAAACAAAAAATTGTTAAATGAAATTAAGACTATTGGAAAAAGAGATATTTCTTGCCAAGAGTGTGATCACTTTATGGGAAGAATTAAAGAACTTGAAGAATCTCTTTCCAAATCTCATTCTACAATAAAACTTCTTACTAAAAATAATGAGATTTTAGAGAGAGATCTCAAATCTTCAATTTCCAAAATCCATGAGGGAAAGAAATCTTTTGAACGTAGATGTGTAAATCTGGTATCCGAAAATACAAAAATGAGAAACTAGATTCATGACTTAACACTAGCCATGAAAAAATTTGGAATGGGCCGAAGATCACTAGATATGATCTTAGGATACCAACGCCATGGATCTGGAAGGTTTGGACTCGGATACACATCTGGAAGCTGTCGCCCGGCGACAACCACTGTCGCCGGCGATAGTGAAAAGTCCAGAAAATTCATTTAAAAAATTCTAAAATTAATGAATTGTCAAATACTGCATCCTCATCCAGTAAAAGTCCAGAAAAGTTATACTCTTCTAAATACATTACATGTGCCAAATGCAATAGATTTGGTCACACTACGGACTCTTGCTGGAAGGAAGGAAAAAGTAAAATTAAACAAATCTGGGTGCCTAAGGCTTCTACCTATACTATGGGTGGAACCACTTGGGTAACCAGATCTTTACTCACCTCTTCTTTCTAGGTGTGTTGGCAGGCTAAGGACAAAGAAGACGTGTGGTACTTGGACTCGGGCTGTTCAAAACACATGACGGGCAATAAAGAGAAGTTCCTTAGCCTAGAGATGAAGAAAGGAGGAGTTGTTACTTTCGGAGACAATGTAAAAGGAAAAATCATCGGCATCGGAGTTGTGGGTAACGAAAATTTTTCAATTTCAAATGTTCTATTTGTAGAAGGATTAAAGCATAATTTGATTTCTATTAGTCAATTATGTGATAAGGGTTTAAATGTTTTATTTGAATCTTCTACAAATTTGTGCAAAATTATTAATTCCAAAACAAATGAAATTGTTTTTACCGCACCTAGATGTCATAATGTATATATGATTAAATTTCTTGATTTTTCAAATTCTACCTTAAAATGTTTTTTATCAAAAAATGATGAATTAGATTTATGGCATAGGCGACTTGGACATACTAGTGCCAAGTTAATTTCAAAACTTTCAAAAGATAAATTAATTAAAGGTTTACCATTGTTAAATGGAAATTTATCTTCTTCACTATGTGTGCCTTGCCAAAAAGGAAAATTTTCAAAATCTACTTTTAAAAGTAAAAATAGTATTTCTACCACTAGGCCACTTCAATTAATACATATGGATTTATTTGGGCCAATTGGAATTTCTAGCTTGGGAGGTAGAAAATACACATTTGTATTGATTGATGATTATTCTCGTTTTTGTTGGACTTTATTTCTAACCTCAAAATCCGATGCATTTTCAGAATTTTCAAAATTATGTTTGCGTATTCAAAATGAATTTGAGTTAAAAATTAATTGCATACGATCGGATCATGGAGGAGAATTTGAAAATGAAAAGTTTATTTCTTTTTGTACGGAGTTAGAAATTAAACATGAATTTTCTGCTCCACGCACACCACAGCAAAATGGTGTAGTGGAGAGGAAAAATAGAACTCTTCAAGAGTTAGCCCGTACGATGTTATCTGAATTTAAATTACCAAAATCTTTTTGGGCTGAAGCGGTTAGTACGGCATGTTATGTAATTAATAGAGTAATGCTTCGCCCTATTTTAAAATTAACTCCTTATGAATTAATTTTTAATAAACAACCAAATGTTTCTTATTTCAAAGTTTTTGGTTGTAAATGTTTTATTTTGAATTCTAAAGATTCCTTAGGAAAATTTGATGAAAAATGTGATGAAGGTATTTTTATTGGCTATTCTTCAACTAGTAAAGCTTATAGGATTTTTAATAAAAGAACAAAAATAGTTGAAGAATCTATTCATGTTAGGTTTGATGAGTTTGCTTCATGTGTAAAAAAGAAAATTACAGGAAGAGAAGATGATCCCCTTCCATCGGTGGAGAATGATGATGAAGAACTTGGAGAAAATGAAGAAGGAAAAGAAGAAGAAAGAGAAGGAGAAAGAGAAGAAGAAGATAGAGAAGTAGAAGAAAGAGAAGAATATGAGCCTCCAAGTGAATTGAGGTTTTCAAAGGATCATCCAAAGGAGCTTATCATTGGAGATCCGCAAAAAGGGGTTGGTACTCGTTCATCGCTACATGTTTTATTTTCAAATCTTTGTTTTGTCTCTGAAATAGAACCAAAAGATGTTTCCACCGCTTTAAATGATGAATTTTGGTTTTTAGCTATGAATGAAGAACTTAATCAATTTGAACGGAATAAGGTTTGGAATCTTGTAGAACGACCCAAAAATCATCCTGTTGTTGGTGTTAAGTGGATTTTTAAAAATAAAATGGATAATGAATCTAGAATTGTTAGAAATAAAGCCAGATTAGTTGCAAAAGGTTATGCACAAATTGAAGGGGTAGATTTTGATGAAACTTTTGCACCCGTAGCAAGATTAGAAGCGGTTAGGATATTTCTTGCATTTGCTTGTTTTAAAAGATTTAAATTATATCAAATGGATGTCAAAACCGCATTTTTAAACGGGTATATAAAAGAAGAGGTTTATGTAGAACAACCCCTGACTTTATAAATGAGAAATATCCAAATTATGTTTATAAATTAGATGAAGCACTTTATGGATTAAAACAAGCGCCTCGTGCTTGGTATGATCGATTAACTCAATATTTGTTAAAGCACGATTATAAAATAGGAAGTGCTGATTCTACACTCTTCATTAAGCAAATTGATCATGATTTAGTTATTTTACAAATTTATGTTGATGATATTATTTTTGGAGCCACTAATGAAGAGTTGTGTAATGAAGTAGTTCAAATTATGAAAAATGAATTTGAAATGAGCATGGTTGGAGAACTTTCATATTTTCTAGGTTTTCAAATTACACAAAAACATGATGGTATTTTTATATGTCAAACCAAATATATTCATGATATGTTAAAAAGATTTGGATTTGAAAATCTTAAGCATGCAAACACTCCTATGAGTACTTCACTAAAATTAGGAAAAGATGAAAGTGGTGTTTCAATTGAACAAACCCTTTATAGAAGTATGATAGGTTCTTTATTGTATTTAACCGCATCTAGACCTGACATTATGTTTGCCGTTTGTTTATGTGCTAGATTTCAAGCTAATCCTAAAGAGTCACATTTAAAAGCGGTGAAACGTATCTTTAGATATCTCATAGGAACATCAAAATTAGGATTATGGTATCCTCATAATGATTCTTTTATTTTGCATGGTTTTTCGGATTTGGATTATGCGGGATGTTCTTTAGATAGGAAAAGCACTAGTGGCACTTGTCACTTTATCGGCCCTTCACTTATTTCATGGTCGAGTAGGAAGCAGAATTCTGTTGCCCTCTCTACTACCGAGGCCGAATATATTGCACTAGGTAGTTGTTGTGCCCAAGCTCTTTGGATGTCACAAACGTTAGAAGATTTTGGCATGCAACAAAGTAGTGTAGAATTAAAGTGTGACAATAAAAGTGCTATAAACTTAACTAACAATCCCGTATTACATTCTAGATCTAAGCATATAGATGACCGACATCATTTTATAAGGGATCATATTAAGAAGGGTAATATAAAAATCAACTTTATAGGCACGGAAAATCAACTAGCGGATATATTCACTAAGCCGTTACCGGATTCCTGTTTTTCTATGCTTATGCTAGAATTGGGAATCCTAGACATTTCTCAATGAATATATCACTACTTAAAACCTATAAAATTTAAAAAAAATCATCACAAAACCCATACATTTTAAAAAGAAAAAGCCTAAATTTTAAAATCAAACCATAGAATATCAAATGACTTAACAAAAATTCAATCATAATTAATATTACATCACTATTGTTCCAATAAAAATAGTAGAAAACAACATTAGTTTCAAGTTCATTAACAGAAAACAACATCTGAAGAAGTTCACTGTCGCCCAGGCGACAGTGGATGTCGGAAATTTCCGACATCAGTCAGCAGCAGCAGCCTGATGAAACTACTCAGAATCCTAAAACCAGCCCCGCTGCTCTCTAGACAATCTTCTGGAGGTCCTCGTCTCACGGCCTTACCACGGCGAGCCCGCCTCACCGATTGGCGTGGAGGTTCTTTGTCTGGAACTTGCCATTCGGCCTCTTCCTCCGGAGTTGGCTTTAACTTCAGACCTTTGACAAGAAACTTCATAAACTTCTGCATTCGACTACGGTCCTTTTTCACTTCTTTCTTGTGATCCTCTAATGAATCACGTAAATCATCAATAGACTCTCATAGTGATCCTGCCCTAGGCATTGGCGGCTCTCTAATCTCAATTCCAGGATGGGCCTTTTTCTGCGTCTTCTTCACTTTCATAGTACCCGTATAATATATCTCCGGATAACAATCATCAAAATATGAATCTTGAGCTATCCATCCGTACTTCTTATATAATATACGCTGAATTATCGCCCCCATTGGCAGCGTGTGAACCTTCACCCATTTTGGATGCTTTAATCTAAACGCATACCGAATCTGGGAGAGTATGAAGTCCGCCACATCGAAAAGTTCATCCTCCATAATGAAGTAAGTAATGAGGGTCAACTGAGCCGTGATACTTCTTGTATCTCCACTCTTCAACATGACTGAGTTCCTTAATATATCTTGAACTAAGAAAGCATCCGGAGTGAGTGACGTAACTTCAGTGGTTAGAGTCTTCTTTTGACTCCCATGTAAACTCATGTTTACAAGGGTCCAATCTCTATCTTTTCTATAACTCTCCACTATATCCGGCATATTTTCACTCATCACTAGTCCGAATTCCTCTCTTAGATCAACATGTGTTATTTCCACATGTTGACCTTGGATTCTTGATCTAACTCCCCCATCCAATTCAGTGTAATTGGGATCTTCCAAATGATTATAGAATTCTCGAACCAAAAAGGATGAAAATGAATCTGCTGTGATTATTGAGAGTATACCTGCATTCGCAGGCCGATCATAGATATGATCATGCTTCAGCGAATCAAATTCAACATATTTCGCTACTCCAACTATGGCTTTCTCCACCCCAGGGTACACTTGATACGAACTATGCGCATCTTCAGAAGTACTCCTTCGCGCTTTAGAACTGGAAGCCATTCTGCAAATAACATATAAAAAAATGGATTAAACATGTGATGTGCACTAGAAGACTGTCGCCCAGGCGACAGTGACAATCGGAAAATTCCGACAGTAATTCAGTAAACTTCTCTTGCAATTTTTTACATAAACTTCCAGATCTACTCAAAATCAAGTTTTATTTCAACATCAAGTTTTAAAAAAATATATATATATAATATTTTTTCAAATCTACATCTTCTCCATATCCTTACTATTCATCATCTTCAACCTTCTTCCAAAAGCAAATCTTCCATTTTTAAAAAAAAATTCTACTATGTACAAATGCAAAACTTCAACCACAAAAAAAATCACAAAATCAAAACATTTTTCACCAAGATCCAATAAGATCCCCTTGATTTACACTAGATCTACACTTTTAAAACACAAAACTTCCAAGATCTACACCATGCATCAAAGGGAAAATAAAAAAACATACATCTTTTATCATCTCCCCTTTCTAAAATAAAAAAAAAAACCTAAAAATTTTTGAGTCAAAACACTTAAAAATCCAAAACCATACCTTAGATCTAGGATGTCGCCGACCTCCGACAGCCTTCTCTCGCCCTTCAGTTCAGAAAAATGATGCACAATAGGGTTTGACTCGGTCCAAAGCCGTATTTATATTTTTGGCTGTCGCCCAGGCGACAGTGACTGTCGGAAATTTCCGACAGCTTCCGATTTGATAAATCTCCAATTTTTGGTCCCTTTGATGCTTTACAATAGTTATATGTCATTATTAATGCTTCACCTCATGACTTGATGACAAACCATGTGCTTTTTATCTTTAAAAAAAATGGCTCTTACATGATTATATGATTTCATTTCCAAGCTATCATCGTATTGACACTCCTACTTAGTTGTTTAGACCATTGGAAATTGTTTTCGCATGCCTCTAAGTATGAGAAATTGTTTATCTATCATAATGAACTATCACGTTCACTTCTTTTGATCAATACGTATGTCTTTTTATTTAATATATACGTGAATCATATTTGCTTTAACATAATACAATAGCACTTCATAAATACAACTTTCAACCTTGATTTGTTAGCACAACAAAATATACACCATCTTTTGCGATTCAAGTGAATTCGGAGATCCTTGGTCAATTAAAAAATTAAGATATCACAAATATGTGATCAAAAAAAATATAAGGTTAAAATTACAAGACAAGGATACTCCACCAAGCACTACTTACCCTCCTGATAAGTCTTAATGAGCATTGTGAGGTTAAGCACCTTGGAAAGAATTGTAAAGTGTCTTGTGCAAAAGAAAAATGGTTTGCTATTCTTCTTGTGCTATATCTTCAACATAAAAGTTGACTTTATATGCTTATATTATGTTCTCCATTTCAATGATCATGTAGATTAAATAACTTTATATGTTTGATCTAAGTATCACATGTACACATCATTATGTTATTTAAGCATTCATCTCATGAGAATTGGACCGAAAATATTCCATAAATCTATACACTATTGTGTCATTCTATGATACTTTCAAATGACCTTACACATGTTTAAGTTATTTTCATACTATGGCATATTCCATAAATCTATACCGTCACTTCATGAGTTTATTCATACTATGGCATATTCCTATTATTTCATGAACTTCAATCATTTCCAATAAAGTGCTTCCGCTTACTCTTCATTTCTACATCCTATATCTTTTCCCTTCAGAACTACTCTTTTATCTAATATTAACTTTTGCTAATACCAAAAGGGGGAGAATTAAAAGTATAAAAAGAGAAATCACAAATCTATTACACCTAAATATTCCACCTAAACAATACATCATTTCAACTTACTTTAACATTTAGGGGGAGCATATATTTAGGGGGAGCATGAATTTAAGGGGAGCATTCATTTAGGGGGAGCTTTCATCTAAAGGGAAATTATTTATTTTTAAGAGAAATATATCATGCTATTTTTGTGCACACACCAAATGTTAAAATCAACAATCTAAATAGACATGATTTCTTTTTATACGGAATTGTTATTATCAAAAGGGGGAGATTGTTGGAGCATGCGTTTCGCACTCCTCCGGTTTGATAATAACAAAGTCCCGTTTGTATTTGATTCTATTTTTTATTAATGGTGTGCAGGTAACAGGTATGAGATGTTCACATTTCTGCTGGAGCTAAATTTGAATGTGGGAAAATTTCACTATCGGAAAATTCCGACAGCCGATGTCGCCCCGGCGACAGCAGAGAAGTTACAACTACTTCCCTCCACGGCAGCACGACGAAAGGCAGTTTTGAGCTGTCGGAAATCCGACAGTGATGTCGCCCTGGCGACAGCTCGGAGGTTACAACAACTGCCCACGACACCACCACGACCGGCAGTTTTGCGCTGTCGGAAATCCGACATCGATGTCGCCCAGGCGACAGCTCGGCGGTTACAGTAACTGCCCGCATGACGGCACTTCTGCGGCAGTTTAGCGATGTCGGAAAATTCCGACAGTCGATGTCGCCCAGGCGACAACGATTTTCTATAAATTGACTCCTTGTGTTCGTGCATGACATGCATTGAGAATTCCAAGTTCCTTCATGAGTGCATACGAACCAGAGAGCTCCAGAACCTCTTCAACTCCCATTTGTGCAAAGAAGGATTGAAGATTGAAGACGAGATTGGGCGCGCTTCTACATCAACGATCATCTCGAGGCTTCAACGATCCTTTCAGAGATCTGAAATTCTAGGGAGTTGTTCTTTTCATATTGTATTTTCATTTACACACATTTCATTTTGTATTGGTAGAGAAATCGTCGTCTTGCGTGCGGCGTCTAAGTCCTTGCGTGGCTTAAGGGAAAATCGCTTCCTTGTGTGGAGCGTCCAAGTCCTTGCGTGGCTTGGTGGGAAATCGTGGCCTTGTGTGCTACGTCTAGATCTTGGGAAGATCTAGAGGATAGGCTTGGGCTTGGTCTTGGGAGAGACAAGTGATAGCCTTCCGATCCTTGGGAGAAGGATTGGTAAACCAAAAATTATTGTATTTTTTATTATCATAATTGTGCCTTGATCTTAAGCATTGTTAAGATCATTTTTTATTGTATGCAAATTTCATGATAAATATAATTATGCTCTTTTCACTAATTGCAAATTTATTTGCTTAAATCTTTATCTTAGAAATTTGTGGTTGGTTTAATACAAAAATTGCATTGGCTTAAAATTATTTATAAGTAACTTTTTAGTAAAGTAAAATTTGTCTAAAAATTATTAAGTAAAAATTATATTTTTAAACACACCCTTATTCACCCCCCCCCCCCCCCCCCCCCTCTAAGGGCGTCACACGATCCAACAAGTATGACTGATTATCTTGGCGTCGAACATCGTCATAAAGAAGGCATGTCATCGAGAAGACTGAAGAAGGACAGCTGAAGATAAGCAGCTGATAACATATGATCTGTCGACATGTTATCACTCATGTCATCGAGAGAACAATGTGATTACGATGACGCAGTCAGAGATAGCATATCGTCGTATATGCAGAAGCGCCGTAATGTCTCGTATCGTCGAGATACCAGCATCAGAGGCAGAAGCAAGAAGAATTGAAGATCTAACAAGGCGTAAGGCATCGACAAAGTCCTGTCGTCGTAACAATGGAGATATCGTTGAGACAGATTAAAAAGTTGTGGACGCACTGTCAGCATTTAATGTCGCTGCCTAATTGTCTAATCATCGCGTGCTCTTAAGGAAAGGAGCGTCTGACACTTAAGGAACTTTTTCAGAAGACCGTTGGGGACCTCGCAGTCTTATAAAAGAGATAAGAAGTTGCCCTAATGCTGCATCAATCGATCAATTAGAAAGAACTTGCGCATACAGAAAAGAGAACACTAAAAGCGTCGCAAGAAAGAAAAGCGAAAAAGAAGAAACATCCATCTTCATCGACTTATAAGAAGCCAATCCTCATCAGGCTAAGAAAAGATTGAAGAAGATCTGTGCGCTCAAGATCTGATCCAGAAGCATCTTCTTCAACCTTAAGAAGCCGATCTTCAACAGACTAAAGTTATCAATCTTCATCCGGCAGAAGAAACAGTTCTTTTACTATAATCTCTTGTAAAGGCTTGCGGGCCTATTTGTCTAGCTTGAGGGTTGGAGAGCTGTGAGGCTTGAGGGACAGGGCAGTGGACTTGCGGGTCCGACACCGTCTAACTTGAGGGGTGGAGAGTTGTGAGGCTTGAGGGCCAGGGCAGTGGACTTGCGGGTCCGATCTTGTCGAGCTTGAGGGCTCGGGCGCAGTAGAGGCTTGCGGGCCTAGGCTGTAGGCACAGGACTTGCGGGTCTGTGTTGAGTAGGGTTTGAGGGCCTGAGTGTCGATCTTGCGGGCTCGGGGGCAGTAGGGGCTTGCGGGCCTAGGCTGTTGGACTTGCGGGTCCGTGTTGTAAAGCTTGAGGGCCTGAAGTTTTTGGCGGCGTTTGCCGATCCTAGCACACAGCTGGGTAGGCGCAGAGGGACAGAGGACTACTCAAGACACCCAGTCTTGAGGAACCTTTATAGATCTTGTGTCGTCTGGTGTGCCTTATCTGTGTTTATCTGTGCAATAATTTTTGTTTTGTGCTTGGATATTCGAATCGTGCGTAAATAACTTAAAAAGAACCCAGATCACCTAACACCCCCCCCCCCCCCCCCCCCCCCCTCTAGGTGAACGTTCCATTACTAACACCTAGTCATGACAAAATCACTCTAGGGGTCTAGTTGTTTGGGGGATGTTACATAAGTTAAGTTGAGATTAGACTCAAGAATTATACATATTGCAAATTAGTTTTTTTTTTAACTATTACCTATACATAGTTGGCTCAAACATCTTCGATGTGTACCTTCACAATATTTTGATGTCTACGTTGTCTCATTATTTCATCCTTCTACATAAATAATTAAATATGGGTGGTCTTATGGACAGATCTACTTTGACTAATGCCATCTCAAAGCTAATGTTAGACCGATAATGTAAATGTTAGACCAAAAATGTTAATGTTAGGCCAAATCCCTCCAAGCCCTCCTTCTCTTCCACTTCGTCCCGACTCGAATTCCCTCATCCTTCCCCTCCGCCAGTCACCGCGCGCTCGACGGAGAAAAAATTCGGCTCTCCCTCTCTGAATCTGGCCCCCATCACATTGATCTTGCAGGGGATCGATACAATTATGTTTCCTTTCGACGAGTAGCCGCCGCTTCCCACCGCCGCAGAGGAAGGATATTTGATGGAAGCAAATGCAGGATGGTCATCGGAGATGTCGTCGGGGAGGAAGCGTTGGGCGGTGGCGATAGTTCACCGAGGCAGGTCGTAGGAAGGCGAGGGCTAGGGTTTTCCATCAGTAGGAAAAATTGGGCTGCCACTAGTCAAAATGATGAGGAGAAAAAACAAATTATTTTTAAATTATTTGATTTGCCCATAGCATAAATCAGTCTGCCCATATAATTATCCTTATATATTTATTCACACACATGAACACATAATAACAAACAAATACATAAAAATACACACAAACACACATACACATACAATTTCATTCACAGCTACACACATACACAACACAAGCAGGCCCTAATCACATACGCAATTTCATTCACATTTGAACAAAAAAATATAGACATCTAAAAAATCACACACACAAACACACAATTTCACACACATGAGCACACAAACACACATAATCAAAACAAACACATACATAAAGCACACAAACACACACATATATCACAACACTATGAACGTCATTATGAAAAGTGCGCGCGCACACACCCACACCATTTCATTCACATTTGAAGACAAACAAAACGTATACACATCATAAAAAACACACTTACAAACATACTCTAATCACATACACACAATTTCATCCACACATGAACACACCATACATAGAGAACTCTCACGAAAGTCGAAGAACCATTGATGTCAGTCGTATATTAAGCACGAAAATCCATTCCCATTTTAATATATTTAAAATTAAGTTATTAGTGTCATTGCGAAATTTCTTGGGTCACCAATGAGAATACACCATACGGTGGGCCTCACACAAAAATGTGCGGTACTCATTGTATGATGGATTTCGTGGATTTTCGTTGGCCCCGGACGCGACCCGAAGGCATATTTTGCAAGCTTTTGAAAACCGGATCGGACCGGCCGGTCCGATCGGTCGAACCGCGGACCGGACACCAAGCTGGTCCGGTCCAGGTAAGCAACCCGCTCCATTAAAAAGGGGGGGGGGGGGGGGGGGGGGGGGGGGGGGGGGGGGGCGTGTGTTTTCGAACAGGCGACCCATGAGGAACAGAACTCTTAACCAATCAGCCAAGAATTCAATATTTATATTTTGACAGTTTTTATATTTATAATATAAATATAATCTTATATATATATATATACGTGAGATTATAAATATAATATACAATTATACATATAAATAAACATATATTTATTACATTTATTAATTAAATATATATAAGATTATTTTTTATATATATATATAATATTTATTATATTTATTTATATGTATAATTGCATATTATATTTATAATCTTATATATATATATCAAAATTAATATATAAAAATAGTCACGTATACAAGTATACAACTATAAAAAATATGTATAAAAGTATACAAATTAATATGCATATGTAGTTATAAATAATATATATATCTATTATTCATTATAATATTATGGTTCAACACCGGTCCAACCAGTCGAACCGACCGGACCTTAAACCTTTGATCACATCGGTTCGATCATCGGTCCAATTTTTAAAACCTTGATATTTTGTTCCATTGCATAATTAATCTCATAGATCTGGAAAATGAAGCCATTGGGCTGATTCTCTTTCCCGCTCTAATCGTAATCTTAATATCATCATTGCTCCAACACGGACCAAACAATAGCAGTCTATATACTCTACATATATAGTATAGACTTGCACTGTAATCTGCAACACTCTACAGTAGGTCCCCAACAGATTCGAAGTTTTCAAGTAACCGGCGATCGCCGGAGAATAAAGAGATGGCATGCATTAACCGAAAGACTGGATAAAATCATATGCGATCATAATGATCACATTGCTATATGTCTATAACATACTTTCTCTCTCATCCCTCCAGTGTTAAGACAGAAAGGTTGACGGCTTTTGATGATGAGGCGGCCGAGAGAGAGAGGAATCAAATTTTCCGCACATGACATTGATTCGGTACTCCGAATAGATCTCGGCCAATGTGCCCGATATCGATATCTTCATCATTTCCACGCCTGAAAGCTGAACTTCTTTCACCGTGGTAACACATAAAGCTGACTGCAGTACTGCGGAGGGAAATACCGTGGGTGGATGTGTGGATAGCCACCCATTGTGATATGACACGTGGCCATAAATATAGGCTATATTGTTATTCTACATAAAAGTCTACATAGAGACTAATTTTTTATCATTTTAGTTGAGTTTACAAATTGTTATCTTCAGACCACTTTTAAACTTGAGCTTCTTCACTTGAGCAGGGCCCGACAACGAAGGAACATCTCCGACGATTTTCTGAGCATTTCATTGTGTGCACGGATTGTGATTCATAAAATGAATCTGTGAATAGATACCTTCTCGAGGAAGAAAGATAATTTTTTTCGTTGTTCGTGCGCTTTTTGTTTGTTTGGGAAGATTTAGATAGCTAGGGTTACTCACTCCCTGTGGTGAGGAAGGCGGAGAGGGCGACCAAAGGTTTTTTTTTTTAATTTCTTTACAAATCCGTAGATAACAAAAATACATGTTGCGGGTCACTCGAAACGCTCGTAGACCGGTCAAAGCGAGAAGTCTTAGCTCGGGAGCGCGTCGAGCGCGCAAACAGTCAAAGGAGAATCCAACGGCTGACACAGGGGCTTTTTACGTGAAAAGATCCCAGAAAGGGGAAAAATCACGGGGTCAGGTCTATGCCGACCGAATTTCAATATTTCTTGCTAAGTTACAAAAGTTTTTCTTATGAGGGTGACATGCCACCTCTCGTTACAAGGGTGTTTCCGGACTACGGGGGTCGCTTGCAGCGGGATGGAGATGAGCATGCTATGGAGCGATCTAGGACGTTGAATGCGGTAATGGGGCTCTGGGCTCGGAGTTGAACGAGGCCTTCGAGTAGTCTTCAGAGGATCCTTCGAGGAGCGAAGGAGATCTTCGATTCATCAAAGCCTGAATGAGATCTTCGAGCAATCTTCAAGAGGTCTTCAAGTACTCTGAGAGATATTCGAGCAATCTTCAAGAGATATTCAAGCGCTGAGGGAGAACATAAGAGATCTTCGAAGGAAGACATTTGAGCTCTCTTAAGTATAGAAGGCAATGTCCTTTCAAATGGGAGCCTTGGGTCCCTTTTGTAGATTTTGAGAATGACACTTTGGTAATTTAGTTGCTAGGGAATCCTACTATCCACACTGTAACACCCTTCCAGTACGGATAATATAACAGTAGGTACGGCCGGGACCACACGCTATACTAATCACACTAGCTAGGCGTTAAAAGGAGATATACAGAAAAGAACTACACCAGAGTATACTAAACATAAGCAGAAGCATAAATATTTAACATTGTTTTTAGAATAGTCCACTATCACAGGAATGAAACAATAAAGTGTAGAGTTACGGCCTTAAGGCCTTACATTCCAAAAAGTACAAAACTCCATAAACATATTTCGGCACGCAGGCCGACAATACATGAAAAGCAGAAAAGAGGCTGGCCTTCGAGGGCCAACACGGCAAAAGGGCCACCGCCCGCTATTTCCCGCTTGGCTCACCTGCACCTGCAACAACGATCCACCAAAATGTGGCAAACAGGTAACCGGTCAGCTAAAGCTGACCAAAATTATAACGACCCCACCCCTAAAGCCGGGGTGGTGGTACTCCCTCCCTGCAGGCATACAATATAGGCATAGATTGTCAAGGTACATTCAAACACCACATGTACAAGCAATCAACACCAACGTGGGCACGCACGGCCACACATTTCGTGCTCTCAAGGCACTCTCACGGTGTACTCTCCGAGCTACACCTAACAACTCCTTAAACAAAGAGTTCGCATGAGCTTTGACCGTCAAGACTAACTTGCCTTACGGACCAATCCCAACATCATACGGTGCACCGAGGAGCTACCTCTTCACCGATTCGGTATGGGAGCGGGTTCGGTTCAGCTTTGCCCGTGCTCAAATCGTCGGAATCAATCGTCGCGACGCGGGTACAGCTTCACCTCGGCCCAAATAACGAAAGGTGGTTTCACACCTCCACAACCAGTTCCCTGGGAGCTACCGTCGGCGCTAGCACTAGCGCCGGGCGGTAGTGGCAGATCTCCGAATCCACCCACAACTTCGGGTATTTCCTGGAGGTTACCTCCAGGACTCCCTGCAGTACTCTACTGTACACAGAACCCGAAAATAGCGCAAACAAAACACGGAGTCTTCTCCGGCATAAATAATCACTATAGCCATCACCAATCTAGACCAACCTGTCCGGATGGGTTTCACACACAATGCCTATATCCGTACTACGATTCCGGATGCTAATGCAAGTAACCAAAGGGGATCGAAACGATCAACCCGCTGGAAAACTCCCTTTTCTCCACCAATCGGTGGGGAATTTTCCATGCAAACATGCCATAAAAAGGGAGGACTTCACTTGTCAAAGTAGAAGATCGTTACCCTTGTCGTTTTCTTGTTCACCATGAGAATCCAAGATTCTAATCGGATGGAAAGGACCGCACCGGGCTGCTCTCCGTGGATCTGTAAATGGCTCGCGATTCGGAGCTTCGGAGCTCCGTCAATGGTGGAAGACACCTTCTTCTTCCTCCTTGGCTTTCCTCTTTCTCAAGCTTGAAGAGAGATAAGACTTTAGAAATAAAGAGAATATCTCCTCTGGTCAAGGCTTAAGAAATCCCGGATTAAACCCCAGCCATCGGATCTAAGAACATAAGGATTTGACGGCCACGATTTCAAATCACGGATCTGTATCGCGCGCTAGCGCCGACGCTAGCTTATGTCTCGACCGCTAGCGTCTGTCGACACTTAAAGCTTCCGTCTCGACGGCTAGCAACCGTCGAGATGGCTAGCGCCAGGCGGTAGCACTACCGCCTGCGCTAGCTCCCAGCGGCCCAATTCTGCTTCAAAGTTTTGGGGTGTTACACGCACACCTGTAGCCATATATTCTACTATGTGCACCCTCATGATTGGGTATATATTTTGCTATACACACACCCATAGCCATATATTTGGCTATATGTACAACCCTATGAGGGGTATTTTGTTATGTGCACACCCATAACTATATATTTGGCTATGTGCACCCCTTTGATGGTTATTTTATTTATATGCACACCGCAATCATATATTTGGCTATGTGCACACCCATGATGCGAATTTTGTTATATGCACACCTTGTAATGGGTGGTTTTGCGGATGACGGGGCGCGGCGACGGTAGTGCAGAAGTTGCCCGGTCGAGGCGGCAAATGTCGGGCGGCAGGGGATAGGCGACGGAGGTCGGGCGGTGGTCCGGCGGCGAAGGTCGGGCAGCAGTGTAAGACTGAGGTGCCAACTGGTTGGGCGAGGTCAGGCGGCTACGCGGCCAGTTGTGCATGGTCGGGCGGCCAGTTGTGCACGGTCGTGCGGCCAGGCAGGTGCCCGGTCGGGCGGCGGCAGCTGTCCGGGCGGTGTGCCACCGGGCGGCGGCGACGGACGCCCGGGCGGTTCGTGTCGTGCATCGTGTGGTCGCACGTGCATCTACGGAGTTGGTCGACAGTTTGGCACACTCCCCTTCTCCCCACTAATGACACTTCCTAAGTTAGTGGGGAGGTGGAGCTTTGGATATTTTTGCCCATTTCTCCTATAAATTTGAGGGGTTTATATCATTTGTGCCCCAAATCCTTGGAGTCCACGGCTTGTAAAAGTGGAGTGTGAGGATTTTTCTTTCTCCTTATTATTCGCTTCTGCGTGCATGTGCATGCTTTGGAGATGGGAGGTCTGTTGGTGTCATGCAGGTGGTAAGCGGAGTTGTAGAGGCGAACGTGGCGGTGCGATCGTGTCGGCGAGGACGAACGGGCAAACACACTTACGTACTAGTGTGGTGCGCCCGTGGTGCAATGGAGGCATATGGTGGCATACCGACATAACCGTGCAGGCGTGCGACTGTATTCCCGAACTAGCGCACATGCGTGTGGTTGCGCGTCGCGCGGGTGGGGTGGCGCGGGTGCGCACGACCTATAAGACCCACCTTTTTTGCATTCATTTTCGGGGTCTTACCGCCTAGAACCACCGCCTCATGGTGACACCCACTCACAGGAAGGTTGCCACCACAAGACACTGATTCTGCCAGCTATTCTTTTCACCCAGGCCAACCAATAAATAATAATAATAAAAGTATAAATATTTCAAGCCGACATCACACATTATATATATAAGAAATTTAAAGAGTTGTCCACAAGATGAGATACAATAGAGTATGACAAATAATACTGTAATAGGGGCTTATGCCCCGTACATGAATTCCTCACTACAACATAGCTCGCGGAAGTAAACTAATACACTAATCACACCTATCTACGACTGCTTCACTACACGATCTCCTTAAGCACCATCATCCTGGATCGTTGTTTTTCCTGGACATGTTGTAGCTGCACCTGTTCCGCATACTCCTAAAATTATATGGTCATAACCGACCGTTAGACAAAAAGACTAAGCAGATTCTTCCACCCCTCCCCCCATGACTCCTAGGCATCGAGCGGGAGGATGGAAAGTTGAGGGACATCAATACAAGATTACACAAGCAGGTGACAATGGCGCTAAATAGTTACTAATAATAACTACGACATATATGTATATACAGTAGAGCTTACTATTATTGATATATATATATATAGAGAGAGAGAACATGGCCTACTTAGCAGTTCTATCATAACAAGTATAATAAACGAACAACAGTAATAATAAGTAATGAAAAACAGCTAACTAGCGGGTAATAGAAATTAATGGACAACAACCACAGTCATTACAGTAAAAGTAACCTTAACTTATATGAATGCCCATACAACTTATACGTTAAGGGATCATTTTGTAAGGACCCATCGTATAGAAGAGCTCATACTAATTTATACGATGGGGGTATGTGATATATGCAATGAGGAATGTGTTATGAATGCTATGCAATGCAATTGGTTATTGATGGCACACACACATGCAACTCACACACACGACTCTGTACGTACATACCTATAGTTTTCATTTTTTGGAGGTAGCTAACCTCTCGGGCACCCCCGTCGTGGTCAATCGGTGGCAGAGGAGCGTGCGTCTCCTCACTTAGGTGGGTATAAACCAGACCTAAGCCCTAACGTACGCTAATGTACCTGACTGGTACTCATGAGCTCCGGGCGTACTCTTGCTGGACCCGAAGGAACTAGACTTTTAGTTGACCAGGTAGGGTTAAGGAGGCTCACATTCCCTTGGACCATATAAGAATCTGGCCCATGTTACCTCTACACAGCCGAGTCAACGTTCAACCATCGGTGTGTCGACTAAGTTAGTACCGAAGACCCACCACGTTTATGCACCTGCACACTATATAATATATCACCTCCTTCTATCATCATCATCGAGCCTCCAGCTCACTGGACTATCAAGTCCTCCATGCTAAGTATCGCCGAGCCAACCACTCACATGGCTAAACCGTCCTTATCAAACCCATGCATATAACTCACAGGACTGAACTGTCATTTCTATTCTACATCCACCACCCCTTAATAGGGATCAGTGTGCACTTTCGGTACAATTTAAGTTAATCTTTTCTAATGATGGTTATGCTTATTGACTAAGGGTTAGCCTTGAGCTTCCTGAGGACTACCCTGTGATGGGCTCGCAACGGCACTAGGAGGTGTGATGGGCTGACATCCCAAACCTCCTTCTTCCCAGGGCACTTAGTCTTATTAGTGGCTACCCTTTACATCTACCCTTTTTTCTCTTTTGTTGCTATGTTCACCTAAGATGAGTTAAGCTTAGTACTTTGGAGTGGGGGAGTTCTTTTGAATCCCAACGCCACTATGACTTGTGATCGGGTGCTAACTCACTCACAATCACATTCTAAACTCGAGTTTCCTTCTTCACCTAGGAACTACACACACAATTAAAATCTCAGCCTTACTTGGGCCCACAATCTTATTCCTTAATCACTCTTAAGCCATGGTTCACCTTAGTCATTTCCCGGCTTCACCCTTAAGTATTAACCCTAAGATGACCTATCCTACTAAGGTTGGTTTACATCCACATAATAACTTAATACTGATGGGTTGAGTGTGGGACCCTTAATGATGTCTAATCTCTTTTTCACGTTTTGGATATCCGCAAACCACTATCCAACCTAAGTATGACCTTAAGGCCCACATGAGAAACCTATACGATCTTCATATTCAACTGACCTAAGATGCTTTCCTGAAGTTCCACATGTCCTAGGGTGTCAAATACTTGTGATGAATCATATTCCATCAAGGGGGGCCTACTTAATTAACCTTGCATATTAACTTAGTGATTTTCCCATTTTGTACATGAAGTATTGTTTTCTGATATCCAAATGGGATAAATTTTCTACCAGAGGTCAAACATGCTAAATTAAGGATAAATCACGTGTTTGGTAATTTTCTCAACTAATTTCCTTCCAAAAATCATTTATGAGAAATATAGGGTCTAGGGGACATTTACAAAGGAACCCTAAGCTATATTGATCCAATTGTTTCAGGAAAATTGTCAGGGCCTAAGATTAACTAAAAATAGCCATAAACTGAATTTCACATTCTTCCAGACCATAAAACCCTTATAATGTATTTTCACAAAAACTGGCATAAATTACAATATTACTGGAAATAAATCTAAATCCTTAAACATAATTCCTCAAAATTTTCTAGACATATAAATTCACCAACTAAACATTTGTCCAGAGTATCTTAAAATTCTAACCAATAATTATTCCAAAATTAAATAAATTCCTAAAACATGAATATTTTAGTTATTGAAGGAATTACAAAAATTAATCATCCAAAATTTATAAGAAAATTTATAGATACTTATAATGATCCAAAATTATTACTGACAAAGATTCATAACATTCCATCAGATAATTTCTCCAAATTTAAATAAATACACAAATCATGAATATCCAAGTTAATGAATAAACCCTTAAAATTATTATTCCAAAAATTATAAGAATATTTACAGAGGTTCATGTGGTTCTAAAAATGATTCTGACAAAATTTAATACAAATATAAGTTCACTTGCATGAGTATTTTCTCCTAAGGCAAAAAGGGCAATATTGGAATTATAAGAATTTCAGTGGTAAAAATAGTTCTAAAGATAAATAAATTTTTGCCAAGATAAGTTATAACTTAAGAAGGCTAATTCTAGAGTTTGGGATTTTTCCCAATCATTAAAAGCATTATATGAATAAAATCACATAAACGTGATTATTTGAATTAATTAATGAATTTGGGAAAATTTATCCCCAAATGGGTCCAAACTCTCAAAGATGGTGGTTTTCATCACTATGCATACATGTATTGAATTTCATCAGCATTCAGTGAGAGTAGAGTAACATCATAGTTCAAATGCCCCAAATATGACCCAGACACATTTACTTTAAGGACCATAGACATGCAAATGGATTTTCCCATGCATGCACATATCCAAAAGCTCTAAAATTTTGATCATAGGCCAACTATACCCTAAAGTGACACCCACCAAAATTTTGGGGACATTTGGATTCATTTTGACATTTATTTAATCCATGCATGTAATATTAAGTAATTACAAAAACTTTAGGAAAATATTTCCTAAAATTTCTCATATTTGTACAGTGGGTGTGTTTTGGTATATCTCATGCATGTTCCAAAAATCAGCTCATTCAGATGAGCCAAATGATAGGGGCACTCAATTTAGTGCCTAGGGTTCACTTTGCACACCCTTCACCAAAATGAGTGCCCAGGGAGATACAGTACTCCAAATGTCACAAAATTAGTGCCAAACTAAAGTTAATTTAGAGGGCTACAATTTTTATTTTTAGCTAGCTAATTTCAGCATGCAAGGTACTGCATAAAATTGTGGCAGAATATAATTAATTATATACATATATGATCAATGCTCTCATTTTGATGCACATTACTACTCATCTTCTTCATGAGCCCGACAGGAAAATTAGGTTTTGAGGTTGTTTTGACCAATACTCTCTCAATGCTTGATGATTCTTCACGAAATAAGTCCCTAAAGCTTCATTTTGAAGCAAGCAATCGTTTAGGATAGAAATTATAAGAAACCATGGCCTAAACCCTGATTTCTAGCATGGGCATTTTCTCCCATTCGACCATGGACTTTTTAGATCAAAATCTCAAATGAGGCCCGGTTCTCATCACCTAAAGATCTAAAGATCTAGCAAAGAGGGAGAAATGGGGAATCCAACCTTTATTGGGCTCGATTAGTGGACATTTCTCCATTTGCCATTTTTGAAGCTTGAGCTCGAGCTCCCATGGTGTTTTCCCCTTCCAGTGGTCGATTCTCCTCTCCAAGAGAGGGCTTCTACTCCTCTCAGCATTTTGAAGCTAGTGGTGATCCCAAATGGGGCTGAGGGGAGCTTAAAACCATTCCACCATTAAAGGGGAATTTTGGCCAAGCATAGGTTCTTCCTCCTAGTTGTCATTTGGCATGGGGTTCAACTGGAATTGATGGGGAATCTCTGGGCGGAGTTTAGGGCTGAGATTAGGAAGGAGAATTGAGTGCCAAATGACACTCAATATTTAAATTCCTTCTTGGCCTTATGTGAAAATTGGGGGAAATCCCATTTTCACCCTTGCATGCCCCATATTTCCGGAAATTTGGGGACATGAGAGATAATTTGACCATTGGGCTTCAAATTGGGCCAAGTTTGAGGGCCTTAGCCCATGTGAATTGGGTTTATTTTCTTTTGGGCCCCATTTAGGCCAATTTGACCAAGTGTTGATGATGCACAAAACTATATCTGCAAACAATAACGGTAAGTGTACCGTATCGAAAGTTGTATAGGTTATAAAACCAAGGTTGTATTAGACTCAGGGTGGTTGAATACTTTTACTTCAGAAAATCTCTATTATTTTATCAATTAGAAATTTGGAGTTGGGTTGCAAATAGTAAAAATTAGAAAGACTAATAGAATTAATTTGATGGTTAAAAGCTAGCACCCGATCTTTGAATCACCTCAGAATACAAGAAATAAAACTTCTAATTCTCTTAAAGAAATTACTTGACCGTGGAGATTCCCGAATTATAAACGTACCTCTCTCGAGGATACGCTCAACTGAGTTTAGGTTGATCAATCGAACTTTCACTCTAGAATCAAAACCCCTAATACTCGCTTTATCGTAATGAACCCCTCTATTGGATTTGACTCTAATTTGGGAGATTTATGTCATCCTTTCTCAAGGGTTGCAATCAACTCTCTTTATCCTTAAGTGATCAATTCGAATTTTGAGTCTCTTAACTGCTAAATTACGAAAACATGAATGAGAATTATATATCAAAAATATAATCCCACCTCAATAAAATTAAGGATAAATCTTAAGTATTTCAAAGAAGGGAAGAAGGAGATCTAATTATTTCATTGCGAATATCATTCTTTGGATCATCTTGATCGAGTACTAATAGAAGTTTAGTTACCCATCGAGATTAAGGAATTAGCAGGAATAAAAGAGAACATGATAAAATAAGAGGGGAATAAGAAGTTAAGAAAACTAATTTTATTGATTTGAAAATGAAAAATACAAACTAAGAAATTAAGATTACAAGCTATTGAAATGAAAGTTACACTTAGAAAAGAAAAGTACATGAATTGAAACTTACAATTGCACTAAAAAGAAAAGTACAATGACTTGAAAATGAGAAAACAGTGCACAAACTAAAACTAGATCTCCAAAAATTTGTTCCTGATCATCTGGAGAACCTCCCTTTAAATAGCTGAAAATTTGGTGTTACACGCCCTTGGTCACACCCGTGACCAAGTGCGTGTAAGGGGCGTGATTGAAGTAGCAGCGGAGAGGGCGCCTTCTGGAGTAATTGTGGGTGTTACATGCGCATCATGCCCTTGGTCACGCCCGTGACCTAGGGCATGTACGCTTCAAAATAGGATGCTGGCGGGAAACTTTCGGTGGGAAAGAGTGCAGGATTGATTCACGCCCGTGACTGGATGTCACGCCCTCTATCACACCCGTGACTGAGGGCGTGTAATTTTAATTGATGTGGCATTGCGCTTCTGCTGCTGGTGGCGGGTTGTAACCGTGGCATTGGGTCATGCCCTTGGTCACGCCCGTGACCTGGGGCGTGTACTTGGCGAATTTTTACGGAATGCACCCGGGGTGGCGGAATCGGGTCTGGAACGCATCTTGGCTGTCATGCCCCTTGGTCACGCCCGTGACCTTGGGCGTGTCCTTGACAATTTTGGTCAAAGTGCCCAGAAAACCAGAAAAATACAGAAAAAGCTTAAGTTAGTTCATGAAATTAAAAAAATAGAAAGATTTATATGATATAATTCATAAAATTTATATAATTTCATATTAAAAATATATTAAAACTACACTAAAGGATGAGTATGAAAAGTACTCATTAAACACCACCATACTTGAACTTTTGCTATTCCAGAGCAAAAGAATGAGGAAAGAATTATAAGAAATCGATATTATTTCTAATGAACCTAAATTTTATTAGACCAAAAGTAAGTTAAAAGCAAATTCTAGAAATTCAAGAAGTAAGTCATAAGTTATGGTGATAATTTAAAAAGAGAAAAATGTTTAGCTAAGTACTTCTCAAGATAACTATTTAGCAAACAAAATTATAGAAATTTTCAAACAAGAATAGATTGAAATTATAGACACTCTAACATAAAAGAAACTTTACGGAGAAGACACCTACCAAAATATTGCTCTCTAAATAATTTTATTTAGGACTAGAATCAATAGAAATGGCTAGGGTTTGGTTTTGTAGAGATGGCAAAATGAAGAGTTCTTTGATTGGAGGTGGTGAAAACCTCACTCAAAAATTAATATTTGTATATGTTTAGGAGAATGATGAATTTTATCCTCTCATTTTCCATGCCATATAATCTTTTAACAATGCTCTTCAATAAAAAACCCAAAATCTATATGGTTATATGTAATGAATTTTATCCTTGTACATCATGACATATAGTCTTTTAAATGATTTTGGGTGCCTATGTTTAGGGAATAATGAATTTTATCCTCTTATTCCCATGACATATGATCTTTTACTACACTTTTTTTATTTGCCAATAAAGGTCGAGGGTAAGAAAATACTTCTAGTTTATAAATTAAACTATTTTGAGCGCTCTTGAAACCAGAGAACTGGTCTCGACGTTCGAAAGGGAGATGCAGCTAACCCTTACTTGACCCGAGCTAGACCCTTGACCAGCCACTAAGAACTGAAGAACCTGGCCCTTGAAGAACACCTATGTCCACAAACGGACCCCTTAAGCTATAGCGTGGAGGTCCCACCACATACCCGGAAGCTCACAAGGAACTTCCCCTCCCAAGCCAATGCTGAGCCTGGGCACCTTGGAGGGCACTAAGGATCACCTCACCGTCCACCTTTAATGACAAGGGGAAGGGAGGGGTAGTGCTTGCTCACAACACACACGTGAGGGAGGGGGTATCAACATCCCTTCCCAACGTGCCCATGTGGGTCTATTTATAGACTTCCCAAAATTGGGCTGCGGATAGCCGAAAATCTATTATCCGTAGCTCAACAACTAACCTAAACGACCAAAATAGGAGGGGGCGAGTGGAGCTTGAGACGTCCACTCCCCCCCTGCCAAGGGTTAGGAGAGTGGACCGAATGGTCCGCTGCTTGGGCTTGGGTGGGTGGACCACTCGGTCCACTCTCCTCAGGGGCGAGTGGACCCATGGTCCACTCCACTGAATGCCCGGGGCGAGTGGACCACAGGTCCACTCGCCACTCACCCTGGGAGAGTGGACCATGGTCCACTCGCCACCCCAGGGCGAGTGGACCATAGGTCCACTCGCCCAAGAAGTGGACTTCCGGTCCACTTCCTCCCTCTTGGGACTGCATCTTTAATCCCAACGACCTCCAATTGGTCGATCTTCTGCGTCACGATCACCCTCTCTATCCCGACCTCATCCATATTGGGTCACATCGACTCAAAAAATATGAGGGTTGTACACAATCCCCGCTCTTTTCGAGCTTGCCTTAAGCTCAAAAAGAAAGTCCAACCCACCTATTTGACGAGTAGGTGGGACCTTAGGGGAATCCACGAAGGGCCCTGCCAACGGGATACTCCTGCCGAGTTTTTCAGCTGAACCTGACTTGAGGCGGAAGGCGAACCATTTTCCACTTAACAACCCTCCTGTGAGTCGAGCTCAACTGGAGGTGGAGAAAGCTCAACACATTAGGTCGAACTAAACTTGACCTGAGGTGGAGGAAAAATCAACACCTCTAGTCGAGCCGAGTTCTACCTGAGGTGGAAGGCAAACCTTCTCCACTTAACAAACCTACTGTGAGCCGAGCTCAACTAGAGGTGGAGAAAGTTCAACACCTTAGGTCGAACTAAACTTGACCTGAGGTGGAGGAAAAATCAACACCTCTAGTCGAGCCGAGCTCGACCTGAGGTGGAAGGCCGAAACTCCACACCTACCAGGGAGCCGACCTCACCTGGAGGTGGAGGAACTCAACACCTAACAGGAGCCGAGCTCACTTGGAGGCGGAGGAACTCAACACCTAACAGGGAGCCGAGCTCACCTGGAGGTGGAGGAACTCCACACCTAACAGGGAGCCGAGCTCACCTGGAGGTGGAGGAACTCAACACCTAACAGGGAGCCGATCTCACCTGGAGGTGGAGGAACTCAACACCTAACGGGGAGCCGAGCTCACCTGGAGGTGGAGGAACTTAACACCTAACAGGGAGCCGAGATCACCTGGAGGTGGAGGAACTCAACAACTAACAGGGAGCCGAGCTCACCTGGAGGTGGAGGAACTCAACCATCTCACAAAAGCAATTGGGGTAGAGAACCAGTCCACATCCTAGGTGCTTACCTTCACCTGGAGGCAGAGGAACTCAACCATCTCACCAAAGCAACTGGGGGCAGAGAACCAGTCCACGTCCTAGGTGCTTACCTTCACCTGGAGGCAGAGGAACTCAACCATCTTACAAAAGCAACTGGGGCAGAGAACCTGTTGGAACAACACTGTTAATGATTTGGGCTAGGATTACTATGTGTTGACTAGGATTAAGTTGACCCCCAATGTATAGTCTAAGGGTCATAGTTTTAGGCTGATAAGATAGCTAGAACTTAGGATTTCTCTAAGTTTCTGCGTTTGACGAACTCTATACTGGGTTCGACGAATTGCTCTCTGTGTTCGATGAACGGCTTCCTCTCTGCGTTCGACGAACGCCTTGCTCCAGTCTCTGCGGTCGACGATCTTTAATACTCAGCAGCTCAGCGGCTCAGCGGTCGACGAATTCTTCAGTTCGATGAACTCTAACATGAGATCGACAAACTCCAGCCTGTGTTCGATGAATCTTTATCAGATGTTCAATTCGACGAACTCATCCTTCAGGTCAATGAAATCTTATCTCAGATCGACGAATTTTCTCTCAGTCTATTCAGATCAGTTATTCTATTTCTCTGAACTCAGTTCAACTATCAGATTCAGTTCTATTCTTCATTTGGAGTTATTCTTCCAGATAAGACAAGTTTTATCCTTACTTTATTTTATTCTCTTTCCAATTCCTTCTCTCGAGAAAAATAGCCGTTTGGCTTATTGGAAAAGGATATCATTTATTATTGAAAAGGAAAGGAATTAAGATTAGCTGAATCAGTTGAAGTTCCAAGGAATGATTTAATGCAGATTATTCTATTCCTATTCAGAGATCATTTGAAATTCAAATCAGTCGTATTCTCTCAGAAAATATAGTATACCAGAAAGAAAAAGAAGATAGACACATAGATAGAAAATATCAGAGCTTTTGTCAAGAGAGAAAATTATTCAGAAGGAAAAAGAAAGTTCATCTTCCTCAAGCAGCATCTTATTCTCTGAGAACTTCTTCAAGATCAATCTCTCAGTCTTTCTGTTGCAAGTTTCAAATCTTCTATAGAGCAACAATAATCTGAGAAACTTCTGTCTTTCAGATTCATCAACTTATCAAGGAAGATACTTTCCTTCAAGAGAAAGCTCCATCCTCAAGCTGTCAAGAATTTCAATCAGACGGGGGGAGCTCTACACCATCAATCCACTAGACTATTCTCTTAGATTGTTGACAGAGAAGAACTTCTTAACCTCTTTATTCCATCTTGTATAGGGTTCTAACTCCCTTCAAAAGTTAACCTCTTGGTGACAGGCACCTGAACAAAAACCTGTGGTTTAGTTAGAGCACCTGATCAAAAGCTCCTTGGTGTGTGGACACCTGATCAAAAACCCCTTGGTGATAGGGCACCTGATCAAAAACCTAGTGGATCCTACCAAGTGTGGTAGAAGAGTAGACGTACCCAGATTTATTGGGGAACTACTATAAAATCTTTGTGTCTCTGTGCTTGTGATTTTCTGTGTTGTTGTGCTGTGCTGATTTGTTCTTTATTTAGTTTTTATAAATCACTCTATACACACATATATATATATCACTAATTTAATTTTGCTATAAAATTAAGGGAAAAGTTTTTAATACTCTATTCACCCTCCCCCTAGAGTAACTTTAAGAACTAACCTCCACTTTCAATTGGTATCAGAGGGTAGTTGATTTTTACAGGCTAACACCTGAATCATAAAGATCAATTAGATCTTAGTTTATTTTAGAGTTTTATTTTTGTCAAAAACCCATGGCACAAAATAAAGAATATTCTAGCACAAGACCTCCTATGTGCAAGGATTAGGTTGTACATGAATTCTATTGATGAGGAAATCTTCAATGTTATTTTGACAGGACCTCCAACACCAACATCAACAACAAGTGCTGAAGCACCAGTAAACAACAATGTTGTTCCACCACCTGAGTGGAAAGAGGCACAGAAAAAGCAAAGAAGTGCAGATGGAAAAGCAATGAACATTCTAGCACAAACAATGTCTGATGACATTTTTCAAAAAGTGGTGGAATGCACTTCTGCAAGAGAAATATGGATCTCTCTCAACAATCTGGTTAAAGGATCAGCTGATGAAAGAAAGGACAGAAGATCCCACCTCATTTCTCAATATGAGAATTTCAAAAAGGGAGAATCTAAAATAGTTGCTGATATGTACAATAGGCTCAGCCTCATAATTAATGAGCTAAAATCTTTGGACAAAGTGATTTCTATCACTGAGGTCAATGATAAGATCCTTATGTGCTTCCCCAGCACATGGGACTCTTGGATCTGGCCAATCAAGGAAGCCAGAAGAATTAATGAGATCTCAACTGAGAGCTTGTTAGGCAAACTCAAGTCCTATGAGCAGCTTATCAAAACCAGAGAAGCTGAACAATCAACTTCATCCTTAGTATCCAAGAAGGAAAAGAATATAGCTTTCCAAGCTACTGAAGAAGAAGAAAAGGCTCCAAGAGATGAGGAGTTCATGAGCCTTCTAGCCAAAAGGTTCTACAAGATGGCTAGAAAGGACTTCAGAAAGAAGGACTCCAGATCCAGAGAAAAGCCAAGGTATGATAAATCAAATTCTAAAGTGATTATCTGTTTTGGTTGCTGGAAACCTGGACACATTCTACCAGAATGTCTAGAGACTCAGAAGAAATAAAAGAGAAAAGAAAAAGAAGACAAGAAGCACTCCAGCAAGTCTTCCTCCCACAAGCACAAACACAAGGGAAGAGGATTTGTAGCAGAAACTTGAAGTGAAATTGAATCAGAATCTTCATCAAGTTCTTTTGATGATGAAGAAGAATCAAAAGAAAAGGACCAGTGCTTGATGGCCATTTATGACTCAAGCAGTGAGTCAGATCTTGCATCTTCATCCAGCTCTTCTTGCAGTAATATAGGTTATAAAACCAAGGTCGTATTAGACTCTGGGTGGTTGAATACTTTTACTTCGGAAAATCTCTATTATTTTATCAATTAGAAATTTGGAGTTGGGTTAAAAATAGTAAAAATTAGAAAGACTAATAGAATTAATTTGATGGTTAAAAGCTAGCACCCGATCATTGAATCACCTCAGAATATAAGAAATAAAACTTCTAATATCTTAAAGAAACTACTTGACTGTGGAGGTTCCCGAATTATAAACGTACCTCTCTCGAGGATATGCTCAACTGAGTTTAGGTTGATCAATCAAACTTTCGCTTTAGAATCAAAACCCCTAAAACTCGCTTTTTCATAATGAACCCCTCTATTGGATTTGACTCCAATCCGGGAGATCTATATCATCCTTTCTCAAGGGTTGCAATCAACTCTCTTTATCCTAAAGTGATCAATTCAAATTATGAGTCTCTGAACTACTAAATTACGAAAACATGAATGAGAATTATATATCAAAAATATAATCCCACCTCAATAAAATTAAGGATAAATCTTAAGTATTTCAAAGAAGGGAAGAAGGAGATCTAATTATTTCATTGCAAATATCATTCCTTGGATCATCTTGATCGAGTTCTAATAGAAGTTTAGTTACCCATTGAGATTAAGGAATTAGCAGGAATAAAAGAGAACATGATAAAATAAGAGGGGAATAAGAAGTTAAGAAAACTAATTTTATTGATTTGAAAATGCAAATTACAAACTAAGAAATTGAGATTACAAGCTATTGAAATGAAAGTTACACTTAGAAAAGAAAAGTACATGAATTGAAACTTACAATTGCACTAGAAAGAAAAGTACAAGGACTTGAAAATGAGAAAACAGTGCACAAACTAAAACTAGAACTCCAAAAATTCGTTCCTGATCATCTGGAGAAGCACCCTTTAAATAGCTGAAAATTTGGTGTTACACGCCCTTGGTCACGCCCGTGACCAAGGGCGTGTAAGGGGTGTATTCAAAGTAGCAGTGGAGAGGGCACCTTCTGGAGTAATTGCGGGCATTACATGCACGTCATGCCCTTGGTCACGCCCGTGACCTAGGGCGTGTACTTTTCAAAATAGGCTGCTGGCGGGAAGCTTTTAGCTGGAAAGAGCGCGGGATGATTCACACCCATGACTGGATGTCATGCCCTCGGTCACGCCCATGACTGAGGGCGTGTAATTTTAATTGATGTGGCATTGCGCTTCTGCTGCTGGTGGCGGGTCGCGACCATGACATTGGGTCACGCCCTTGGTCACGCCCATGACCTGGGGCGTGTACTTGGCAAATTTTCACGGAATTTGCCCGGGGTGGCGGAATTGGGTCTGGAACACATCTAGGCTGTCACGCCCCTTGGTCACGCCCGTGACCTTGGGCGTGTACTTGATAATTTTGGTCAAAGTGCCCAGAAAACTTGGAAAATACAGAAAAAACTTAAGTTAGTTCATGAAATAAAAAATGGAAAGATTTATATGATATAATTCATATAATTTATATAATTTCATATTAAAAATATATTAAAACTATACTAAAGGATGAGTATAAAAACTACTCATCAGTTGACTTTTGAGATGACTTGGTCAAATTGATGAACGAGCTGGCCCCACATGATGGTCATGAGTCCATCGAGACCATCCAACATTGGTTGGGTCATTGTGGGGTCCACATTGCGCTAATTGAACCCATATATACTAAATTGGGGGGGGGGGGGGAGTATGTTGACCAAAGGTTGAATTTCATCAAATTATTGAAATTGATTGGGCCCAATGGGTCAATTTTGACCCATTGGCCTCCCTTGATGGGTAGGAAGACTTTGGAAAGCCAATTTGGTTAATTAAACCCTAGTTGACCCTGAATAGGGTGGTTTAACCTATTTGGGGCTAGGGTTGACTTTGGTCAAGTTGACCCATGTGGTTGATCCCAATGGGTTATTTGGCAGGCATTGACCCGCCTAAAAGGTTGGGGAGAGGTTGGTGGGATCACTTTGATCATTTGATAGCTAATTTGCCCTAGGTATAGTGATTTGACCAATTTAAGGTTAAACTTGACTTTAGTCAACTTGACTCTTGAATCCAATGTGTCCATGGTGACTCTATGACCTCCTTAAAGTGTTATAAGAGTTATGGTGAGATCAATTCAATATTCTGAAGCTCATTTGAACAATCTTAGTTTAGGTGGTATAGAACTACTAAATGTAGGCCAAGGGTCATTACCTAACCATCTGGGCCTCTAAGAGCACTTTGGTTATCCTAGTCCTATGTCATGACCCAAGTCATGCCAAAAATCATTCTAGGTGTCTAGTCATTTCTGGGATGTTACACGGCCGCACGCGCTCCGCGCACTTGCATTCCCCACGATTCCACCCGCTTGTCCGTGGTTTCGCGCGGTTGCGCATGCTTGCACGTGGGTGCGCTCCACTTGCTTGCGCTCCGTGATTTGAGCATGGGTGCGCATTTTGTGATCAGCGCGGGCGCATGTTTGCGCTATGCACGCGGGCGCGCGCTTAAAGATCTCCTAAGTTCTTCCGGAGCGCTTGAAGATCCCTTGAAGATTGCTCGAAGATCTCCCAAAGCGCTTGAAGATTGCTCAAAAATTTCCCGGAGGGCTTGAAGATCCCTTGAAGATTGCCCGAAGCTCTCCCCGAGTGCTTGAAGATCCTTTGAATATTGCTCGAAGATCTCTTGAATATTGCTCGAAGTTCTCCTTTTGCCTTCGAAGTCTCAAAAATCTCTTTCTACCTTCGCCCCTCGAAGGATCCTCTGAAGACTACTCGAAGGCCTCGTCCGGCTCCACGCTCAGAGCCCAGTTATCGTACTATTCAATGTCCTAGATTGCTCCCAAGCACACTCATCACCATCCCGCTACAAGCGACCCCCGTAGTCCGAAAACACCATTGCAATGAGAGGTGGTATGCCACTCTCGCAAGAAAAGCTTGTGTAACTTAGCAAGAAATAGTGAAATTTGGTTGGCAAACACTCGGCCCTGTGATTTTTTATCATTTCCTGGGGTTTTCCATGTAAAAAGCTCCTTTGTCAGCCGTTGGATTCTCCTGTGACTATTTGCATGCTCGACCCTGTTGGGAAAAACCCTTGATTTAACTTAACAAATTAACTAAAAGTGATTTTATTATCTAGGAGTAAATTACCCATTGTATAAAGAGGGTAATCTGGTCATTAGATGTCTTAGGATGTCATACTCAACATAGGGTATCAGGACCAGATCAAGGGAAGCAAAATTGGGCTAAGTTAATATTTGCGTTGAATAGAATTCGACGCAACATCGAGTCCATATCGACGCTGCTCTGCCTAGAAGTCCAAGTGGTTCAACCCTTCTGTCGAAGTAACTCAAGTCGACATTACGTCGAATAGATATCGACGTAGAGGTTAGGGACTTGTCAGAGTAACTAGTGAAGTCGACGCAACTTCTACTTCAACTCAAAGCAGAAGAGGTTATCTGTCGAAGCCATCTAAAGTCGACGCAACGTCGACTGCATCTCGACGCAGAAGATGAAGTTCAGAGCCAGGCAGGTCAACTCGACGTACTCGTCGATAATATGTCGACGTAACATCGACTAGCAGAGTTCAATCAGAGCAGAGATGAAATCGAAGCTACTTCTACAAAAACTCAAAGTTATGTTGATAAGAGAAGAAATGAATTCGACGCTACGTCGAATACAATCTGTAAGAGTATATCTTTTCAGCTATCTCTCTGATCCTTCTTTCATGGCCTACATCCTTCAAGACCGTTCCCCAACGGCTCAATAATTGCCTGAAATAGAAAGGAGCATTAAAGAAGGACACAAAAGGTTTCTTGGAACCATATTCCTTGTAGGTGGACGAGCCTAGAATTAAAGAGGAAAGAAAGAGAATGTCATCAGAAGATTACCTTTTCAAGGCATACCAGAAAGGGAAAGAAATTTGAAATTGAGTAGAGAATATAAAAGGAGAAGAGAAGACAGATACAAACAAAGCATTAATAACAATCGGCTATTCTTCTTCTTGCTAGGGCTTCCTTTTCTCTCTCCCTCAGGAACCCTAACACAGAAAAGAGAAAAGAAAAGCTCTGCTGATCTTCATCTAAATAGAACAAAGGATCTGAGAGCTGCTAATCATCACAATCTCATGGCAGCCAGATCTCAATCAGCAGGATCACAAAGGATCTGACATACAAAGCACCTGTAATTCATCACAGTTAGGATAATCAAGAGCAGATTTTATGAAACATAATTGGTTGTTCTTCATACAGTCCTCATAAGAATTCTGAGAACAGAATTCCTATAACCTTCTTTCCTCTCCTTCTATCTCATTCTATAAAAGAGTTTTATTAATCACTCTTCAAAGGATTCAGTGGTTCAAGATCTCCTTATCAAAAGATCTGGTGCAAGATCTCCTTATCAAAAGATCTGGTGATTCATGATCTCCTTGTCAAAAGATCAGTGGTTCTATGAGTCTCCTTATCAAACTTATCAAAAGACTCAGACACAGTGGTGCATCCCTACCAGGTGGTAGAAGAGGGGAGTACCCACATTTTGGGGAAACTCTATAAAAAATCTGTGTCTTCTGGTTGTCAATTTTCTGTGATGTCTCTATAGCTAGTTTATTCTACTGTCTCTGCTTTACATTCCAGCACAAGTTTATTCTGCCTGAGTTCTTTTGTGAGCATAAATCCTTAGATTAATTTTATTGTTTTCACAGTTAGGATAGAAATAAATTTAAATCCCTATTCAACCCCTCTCTAGAGGATTCTCAGAGGCACACTATGCACTTTCAATTGGTATCAGAGAAAAGTTGATCAATAAAAGGTTAACACCTTGATCAAAAAGACCTCATACTCTTATTTTCTTTTATACACATATATTTCATAAAAAAATGAGTTCTAAGGATTATGCCTCAACAAGACCTCCAGTGTGTAATCTGAATAAGTTTACACTCTGGAAGGCCAGAATAAAACTATATATGAATTCTATTGATGATGAAATCTTCAATGTCACCTCACAGGTGCCCCAGCTCTAATAAGGAAGGACACCAGTGGAAAACTTATACAAACTTTAGTTCTCATAGCAGAATGGATTGATGATGAGAAGAAGGTCAAGGCATGTGATGCCAAGGCCATGAACATACTGGTCTCAACTATGTCTGATGACATATTTCAGAAAGTTGCTGACTGCAACTCTGCAAAAGAGATTTGAGAATCTCTCTCCAGACTAGTTGAAGGAAGTTATAATGAGAGGAAAGATACAAAGGCTCTTCTCATATCTCAATATGAGAACTGTAAGAAAAAGGCTGATGAAAGCATTACAGAAATGTATGATAAATTCAGTCTCATCAGAAATGAGCTGAGAGGGCTTGACAAGGAAATTTCTCTCACAAAAATTAATGACAAGCTCCTCATGTGCTTTCCCAGCACATGGGACTCTAGAATCTGGGCCATCTGAGATTCTAGATGCCTCAGAGAGATATCAACAGATGCTCTCTTGGGAAAGCTCAAATCCTTTGAGCTTCTACTAAAAAGCAGAGCTGAATCAGAAGCCAATGAGAGGACACCAACTCCTAAAGAGAGGACTCTTGCATTAAAAACTGCAGATGCAGAGTCCTCCTCCACTAAAGAGGAAATGTGTAATCCCTTGGCTAAGAGATTCAAAAAGTGGGTTAGGATAGAAGAGTCCAGGAGAATAGAGAGGAGCTCAAACAAGCTAAGGTATGATAAAACTCATAACCAGGAGGTTATCTGTTTCTATTGCAGGAAGCCAGGACACATCTCTACTGAATTTCCTGAAGAAGAAAAGAATAAGAAGAACAAGCAAAAGAAGGAGCATAAGAGAAAATCCCTCATGAGAAAAGGAAAGAGAGGAGAGAAAAGGTTCATAGCTGAGACCTAGAGTGACTCAGACTCTGAATAAAGCTCCCTCTCATCTGATGATGAAGAAGAAGGTGGACCAGGAGAAGCTTGTCTGATGGCCTTTGAAAATTCCACTAATAATGCTGAGGTAAGCATCTTTGAATACTTTGACTTCTCCTCAATAGATTTCAAAGAATGCTTTCAGAAAAGTTGCAAAGATTTTATCAGCAAACAAAAGGAACTTGAAACAATCAAATCTGAAATAAAAGCTCTTAGTAAAGATCCCTCCTCCTCAGTTAACAATGATCTGAGATGTGAACTGCTTGAGAAAGAAAAAGAAATAGACATTTTAGATAATGAAAACTCAGATATAAGGAAAGAACTCTCAAAGGTAAAAGCCTTTGAAGACTCCCTCAATGGAAGGAGACAAAAGATCAAAGAGATTTCAAAAATTCTCTCAATGAGATTTAATCATCTTAATCAAGATTCACAATCACTTACTAGCAAACTTGCTTGTGATAGACAAGTAACATCCTCTAGGTCTAGACCAAATAATTTATCAGAATCATGTAAAGAACATAAGAAAGATAACCCTAATAAACTCACCACATTTAATAGGGTAGACACTAGTGATGAACCAGGAATCCTAGGAAAACAACCCTTGGAAAATTTAGATTTGAATAATGAGTGTGCTACATGTAGAAGTTATAAAATTGAAATATAAGAGATGGATGAAACTTTTGAGGAATATAGAAATGATTACCAAGCACACATTGACTCTGTCATTTCTACTCTTAAAAATAACACAAATGCCTACAATAAAGCTAGACAAGACTTAATGATCAAAAATGATAAATTAAGGTTAGAAATTAACTTGCTTAAGGAAATTGTAAGTTCAAATTCACGAACACTGAATGATATGAATTATACGTCGAATAAAACTCAACGCAATTTTAGGAATACGCCGAATATATCTCGACGGACTCCAGCATATGCGTCGACATCATCTCGAAGCAACTATGTGGGTGTGTCGAATTACACTCGACGTAACCAATATCTTACTTCGAATGATTATCGACGGGACTATGCTGATTCGTCGAATTGCACTCGACGCAACTCTAAAACTACGTCGATTTCTACTCGACGCATATTTCCTGCACAAAATCATCAAACATCAAAATCTTCTTTGTCTATCTTAAGATGTCTTTGCTGCTCCAAATAAGGGCATACTGACAAATATTGCTGGCATAATAATGCATCACTTCTTCACCCAAGGGAGAACAATGAAAGACCATCTCATTCTTCCATATCTCCATATGATGATAGAAGGAAGAGACCCCAACATGAGAGGGTCTTTATTAATAATGTTTAATTTACATGTGCAGAGGGAAGGATGTTCAACCACAAACCATCAGTAGTATCTGGACAGTGGATGCTCCATGCATATGACTAGAGCAAGAGATCTGCTGGAAAATTTCAAGGCCAAGGAAGGGCCCAAGTGAAAGTATCTAGTTGCGGCCTAAATCACCTAGAGGGGGGTGAATAGGTGGATTCTATGTCTTTACGCGGAATTAAAAAATTTAACACAGAAAAGCACACAATAAAGCACAGCTCAGACACAAGGATTTTATAGAGGTTCCCCGATGTGGGTACTCCTCTTTCCCGCCTCGCCTATCTAGCTCTTCGAGGCTAGACTCGGCTACTTCACCAAACTCAGATCAAAATAATCTTACACCTCGGAGTAACAACTCCTACAACTCGGAGTGCACCACTCCTACAACTCGGAGTAAAAACAACTCCTACAACTCAATCCTTAACCAAGGATCTACACAACACTCGGAAGCAAGCTTCCTACAAAGTTTATAAAAATGTTTATTACAACACAACGTAGATTGGAAACAATCTTCTTAAACTTCAGATGAAGTTCTTCTTCAGATCTTGAGAAATAGATTCCTTCTTCTTAGCCTTGAACTTCAGTCCTTTGTGAATGAAGAATGAAGAAATCTTGAAAACGATTTGAAGCTAGATCTGAGAACTTGAATCGACTTGATCAACAGAAGATGAGAGCAAATCAGATCTTGATCTTGTCGATTGAATCTTTAGAAGACGAAACAATAATCGCTGGCTATGTCGGAGACGAATCACTTTCGTGAGAACAGTCGGCCGTTAGAGATAATATGCGATTTCTTCTTCAATCTTTGATTGTTGTTATCTGGAAATAATCCTTAGGTATTTATACTGTCTTCTACAACGGTCATAAACGCGAAATACGGATCTAACTCCACGTGTACTGTACATGGAAGAAGCCCTAGGAAACGCGCATTCAAAAATGAACCGGAAGAATTATTGCAGACCGATTCGGTTAAATGGAATAACCGAATGGAAGAATCCGAATCGAATTCGGTTAAATGATATAACCGAATTGCGATGACCGAATTTAATAACCGAATTCGGTTAATCTAATTCTTCAAAGGAATTCGAACTAAGATCCACCGAATTCGATTATATCCATCCCAACTATATAGTCGAATTCGACTATACGTCTCTGAATGATATAACCGAATTTTACTTGGAAAAACTTCCTTTCTATGGAAAGTCCATCAACAGCTCCAGTCCTCCTTTTCTTGCACTTAGGAAATGAGGTACATCCCAATAGAGAGATTTCACATGAGCCAACACTTTGGTCTATACAATGAGGGATTACATTGCACAAGCCTGTGTTTGACGGCTCATTGAAAACTGACATTGGTTTGTACCTAGAATGGAATGACCTGTCACAACACAGCTAAAGAGCATAATCAAATACAACTACAATTCATCCTAGTTTGAAGGGGACTTCTTCAAATCAGGGCTATTGTGGATACAATACCCAACAATCTCCCCCTATTTGAAGAAGTCAGAACCCTATCTACTGAGGTGAATTGCTAGTAGAAAAGAATAAATATAGGCAAGTAAAGAACTGAACTATGAAGCTATATATGTTGTCATCATAAGCAAAAACTTAAGTCCACCAAAAAATTAATTGGACAGCAATATATAAATGTTCTTAAAAGAGAAATAGAGTCTAGCGATCAAGCATCCATCATTTCTCTTTTGTCTTTGCCTTTTGAATTTTCTTCAATTGTCTGGAAAAATATGCTCTTGGTTTTGGATAGTATCTTGGAGGAGGAGAAGGAGGCTTTTCATCATCTTGATGGTTCCTGTAGTGAATTCTTCTTTTGAGCTTAGCCATCTCCCATTTGTGGATCTCATCTCTATCATAGTGATTGTCAACAGACTCATTTGAGTTCATGACAAGATTGTAAGTGTCCAAAATAATATTCCTGGATTCCGGACTCCACAGTTCTCCAACTATCTTCCTGGGATGAGTTGCTCTTGGTTCTAGAAATCTGGGACCTGCAGCCCTTCTAGCATCATGCAAGAAACCACCTGAGCTTGATCCTCCTAGATCAACTCTAGCTCTCTTCCTGGAGAATTCTTCTTCATCATCTGACCAATGATAACCTTCAGAGGGAATAAGAGGTTCAGACGGAGCAGCAACCTGAGTGTCAGGATGGAATACTTCAGAAGGAAATGCTGGCTGCTCAGAAGATTGGCCTGTCCCTTGGAAACCATAGGCAAAGCCTCTTGATAGCTCATTATGCAACCAAACCTGATTTTGGTGAAGATAACCATATAGGTCTTGAAATTTGCTATCAATATTTCTTGAAACTTCAGCAATCTGAGATTGAACATTTAACTGAGATTCCTGAATCCTTCCTTCTAACTCTCTATTTAAGTCAAAGATTTGAGTTTGAATACGTTCATGCAGTCTTTCCTCCCCCTTTCTGACTTCTTCAGTTAGGGTTTGGATGATCTCTGTCTTGAAAGCCTGGAAAGAGTTCTGAACTGAAGATCTTCCCTGTTCATCATGTTGAAACATGAACTCTTGATTTTCAGAGAGCTTTGTAGTATTCTCACAAAGGGCATGTAATCCATCCCCAACAAACTTAAGGGAGGATGCACCCAGAGAGAAGTACTCGTCCTGTTTTTCTTTTACCTTGTCCATGCTATGAGTTAGAGATTGCAAGTGATTGCCCATTCCTTTGTCTATAGCTCTGGTCTTGTCAAAGATCTGATGAATAGCAAATTCAAAATACTTTTTCTGTTTGACAAGCATTTCTTCCATATTGAGTAGCAATGAGTCGACGGCAGAGGGAGGATGATCTTGCAAGCGAGAAGAGATTCCAAAATCATCTTCTGCTACGAGTAAGTCTGCTGAATCGACATCCTTCATATAGTGATAAAACTGTTGAGTATCAAGAGTTTCTTCATTTTGAGCTGGAGGAGGGGTGGGTTCATCATCTCTCCTGTCTTCCACTGTTATTTGGATTTTGTGAATCTTGGGAGCTTGCACAGACTTTCCCTTAACTTTTGAAGTGGAGGCAGAGGGCCCTGCAGCACTGTTATCTTCAATGAGGATAGTAACGTGTTCAGGGGTTGTAGGAAGATCTGCCTGGTCTTGCCTATCTTGTTCAGGAGCAGAGAAGTCAGAAAGAACATTCTCCCCCTCAATTTGAGCGGGGATAGCAGCCTTAGGAGAAACAGCTGGACTCTTCTCTGACTGACCTGTCTTCACAGCATCAGTATCAGGATCATCTCCCCCTTCATCATTGCCATCACTGTCGATGTGGCTATCAGCATTTTCTTCTTTATCAGATTCGGGCAGCTTGGAACACTCCCCCTTGGAGGGTTCACCGTCTCTTTCATTCAGATCTTCATCCTGTTTCTCACTTTCTTGCTCACTATCTAGATTCTCATGGTGTTGCTCAGCTTCCTGATCACTGTCCTTCTGTCTGGATGGATCACTTTCTGCTTCACTGTCAGATTCTACGCGGGAAGTTCTCTTAACTTTTGGAGCCCTGGGAGATATTACTCGTGGCTCACCAACTTTCCTGGACCACCTCTCAATCATAGAGGAGTCAATTCTTTTGAAATGATGGAGGGGAGTTCCATTCTTCATGCTGAATCTTGTTTTATCTAGACGAGAGAGATAAAGAGAGAGAATTCTCCCGAAATTTGGAGTGTTTAAACTAGCGGAGATTCTGTCAAATAACACTTTTCCCCAGTCAACCCTTTTTCTGCAGATAACTGATCCCAGCAACTTGAACATATCATTGGAGAGATAGTCGTGAGAGCCGACTTTACAGAGGAGAACCTTTCCCATGATATCAGATAGTAATTTTCCTTCCTCATTCATCTGCTTGCGATAAATGGATTTTGTTCCTTTGGGCAAACCACAGAACCGGAGAGCTTGTTTGAAATCCTTGGGAGATAGTGTATCTGTTACTGAAACTTCAGGTAGCTTGAGAAGCTTGGTCAGACTTGAGGCAGTAATCTTGATTTGGACATCACCAATCCTGCTTTTTATTACAGAGCCTCTCTTTCTCAGTTCTGCATGCTTGAAGAATTTTAGAACTTCTGATTCCAACACCTTGCAGGGGTGTTCTAGAACATAGCCCAGACCGGCCACCTCAAGAACGAGGACAATATTTCTGAATTCATCTACGGAGGTGTCGAAACCAGTTCTGACTAGCTCACTCCCAAAAAGCAGCTTCTCAGACGATTTCTTAGGCATTGCAAATGACTGTCGAGCAAGAATCTGTTGACTGTCGGTTGAGGAAGACGAAGAATCGACGGAGACTAACAATCGCCGGTCGGAGAAGAGGAGCACGAACGGACGCACGAATCGGAAGTTGAAGAGCCGTGCGATTCGGAAACAAGAGTTCGTATTTCTCTTTTAAGAACCATTTATATAGTGTTATGAAGATTTAGAGAGAGAGCGCGTACCTGAGATTTGAACCGTGACCCTTCGAATTCCATTTAGGAAAGAGTTGAATTCCAGAAAATTCGTCATCCGGCTAAAGGGAATTAGTCGAATTCGGTTAATCGATATCGCCGGATTAGGTTAAGTGGAATCACCGGATTCGGTTAAATGGAATCACCGGATTCGGTTAAATAGAGTAACCGAATTCGGTTAAGTGAATGTTCGACAGAACATCTTTTTGTCTTCTGAGATTCTGAGAGTCTCTAAGAGTCTTTGTTTAGCATACCAAGCTCCATTTTGAAATAATTGAACTTTGATTCGTCGAGCGGCTTAGTAAAAATATCTGCAATTTGCCGATCTGTCGGGACATAGCTAAGATCAATGTCTTTGTTCTCCACATGCTCTCGGATGAAGTGATAGCGAATTTCTATGTGCTTTGTCCTGCTGTGAGACACGGGATTGTTGGCAATTGCTATGGCGCTTGATGAATCACAGTACATAGGAATTTCTTTGAGCTTTAGGTTGTAATCCTCAAGTTGGTTCCTTATCCAGAGCAATTGTGCACAACAACTGCCTGCAGAGATATACTCCGATTCAGCAGTTGAGATGGCAACACAATTTTGCTTCTTGCTACTCCAGGAGATGAGCCGTTTTCCTAAGAATTGGCACGTTCCTGAAGTACTTTTCCTGTCATCTTTGCTTCCTGCAAAATCAGCATCTGAAAAACCAGTGAGCTCGAAATCATTACTTCTTGGGTACCATAAGCCAAGATTTGGTGTGCCTTTAAGATATCTCAAAATCCGCTTTGCAGCTGAGTAGTGAGATTCCTTAGTGTTCACCTGAAATCTAGCACACACACATGTTGAAAACATTATATCCGGTCTACTTGCAGTAAGGTAGAGCAAGGATCCAATTATGCTTCTAAACTTGGTTTCATCAAAAGGTTTCCCTTTCTCATCCTTGTCTAGAGACATAGCTGAACCCATTGGAGTCCTCATAGAGGTTGCGTTCTCCATTCCGAATTTCTTAATTAACTCTTTGGTAAACTTCGTCTGAGAGATGAAAATTCCATCTTCAGACTGCTTTACCTGAAGTCCTAAGAAATACTTCAGCTCTCCCATACTACTCATTTCAAATTTCCCTTGCATTAAGTTGGAAAACTTTTTGCAGAGGTTATCATCGGTAGATCCGAAAATAATGTCATCGACATAGATTTGCACTAGCAAAATCTTGCCTTTTACTTCCCTAAGAAATAATGTCTTGTCTATCTTGCCTCTTGTGAATTTGTTTTCAAAGAGGAAGGTAGACAACGTCTCATACCAAGCACGGGGAGCTTGCTTGAGACCATATAAAGCTTTTCGAAGAAAATAAACATAATCAGGGAATGAGGAGTCTACGAAACCTGGGGGTTGTTCTACGTATACTTCTTCCTTTATATCACCATTAAGGAAGGCTGACTTCACGTCCATTTGATAGACTTTAAATCCTTTGTGAGCAGCATACGCTAGAAACAACCTGATCGCTTCAAGCCTTGCTACGGGAGCAAAAGTTTGGTCGAAGTCGATCCCTTCTTCTTGTCTATACCCTTGAGCAACAAGTCGGGCCTTGTTCTTGATGATCACACCATCCTCGTCCAACTTGTTTCTGAATACCCATTTTGTTCCAATGACATTCTGTCCTTTGGGTCTGGGTACAAGCGTCCACACTTTGCATCTCTTAAATTGATTGAGTTCTTCTTGCATTGCTATGATCCATGAAGCATCGTTCTTTGCTTCATTGAATTTCTTTGGCTCAACCTGTGAAAGAAAACTTAAGTGTAAAACTTCATTAGCTGTACCTCTTCTTGTTCTTACACCAACATGGGTATCTCCAATAATTTGCTCTGCAGGATGGTCCCTTAAGTGTCGGATCATTCCAGCATATGGATTTCCACGGGGTTCCTGCACTTCCGGTACATCTTCATCTTCTTGAGGTTCATCTTCCTCATGTGCGGATGGAATGTTGACTTCAATAGACTTTGGAGCATCTTCCTTTACAGCTTCTTCCAAGTTTATGTCCTTGAACCTTGCATCAGCATCTTCAACAAGAACACTAGAAGAGCTGCTTTGAAGCATACTAGTTTCATCAAATATAACATTAAAAGTTTCTTCTACAACCAGGGTTTTCTTGTTGAAAATCCTATATGCCTTACTATGGCTACTATATCCTACGAAAATACCTTCAAAACATTTTTCACTAAATTTAGTTTTGTAATATTTCCCGTTATTAAGCACGAAGCATTTACTGCCAAAGATTCTAAAATAAGACAAGGTTGGCTTCTTGCCCTTCAGGAGTTCATAAGGAGTCTTATGATGGTTCTTGTTGATTAGTGCTCTGTTTTGCACGTGGCAAGCAGTGTTGATGCCTTCAGCCCAAAAGTATTCTGGGAGAGAAGAGTCACTCAACATTGTTCTGCAAGCCTCTATGAGTGTTCTATTCTTTCTCTCAGCTACTCCATTTTGTTGTGGAGTACGAGGAGAGGAAAACTCATGAAAGATACCTAGGCTTTCACAAAATTCGGTCATAGCCCCAGACTTGAATTCTGTACCATGGTCACTTCTGATTTTGACCACAGAACATTCTAGTTCATTCTGAATTTGCTTGACGAATGTGGTGAACGAGTCAAAGGTGTCTGACTTGTGTTTCAGAAAGAATACCCAAGTAAAGCGTGAGTAATCATCTACAATAACCAGCGTATAAGACTTGCCTCCTAAACTTCGGATTGGCATGGGACCAAACAAGTCCATATGGAGCAGATATAAGCATCTGGTAGAATCTTTGCCAATAATGCTCTTAAAGGTAGCCCGAGTCTGCTTACCCATTTGGCAGGCATGACAAGGTCTCTCTTTAATGCACTTAACATCTGGAGCGTCACGAACTAAGTTGTGAGAGAATAACATACTTATTGTTTTGAAATTAATATGTGCTAGTCTCTTGTGCCACTGGTCACAGAGAGATGCACTATCTTTTGCTAAAAGACACACTGGTGTAGAAGAGTCTAAACAAAGAAAATTTAAACAAAAGATATTTCTACTCCGAGTGCCTGTTAAAATAGTTTCTGACTTATCAGACGACTTTATCAAGCACTTGTCCTTGTAGAATTCTACCATATAGCCTTTGTCACAAAGTTGACTTATGCTAATGAGATTATGTTGTAATCCATTAACATAAGCCACGTCTGTGAAAGAGACTGTACCATTAGTGATCATACCGTAGCCTTTTGTGATTCCTCGATCAGATCCGCCAAAAATAACTTTTGGTCCATCTTTCACGGGTGTATACTCTTGTAACAAACTTCTTGTTCCGGTCATGTGCCGTGAACATCCACTGTCCAAGTACCATATAGGATTTGAATTGGCCTTTGGACATACCTGCAATCAATAATCAATTGCCCTTAGGAACCCAAATAGATTTGGGTCCTTGGTTCCTTGTCAGATGACCACCAACATGAGTGTTAACAGTGCGAGGAGTCACTCTAGCATTGTTACCTCGTGGGGTCTTAACATAACTGTAATTAAACCAGCAATCTATGGCGAAGTGACCAACTTTGCCACAGCACCAACAATCAAATCGGTTGTACCTTCTCTTGTTCTCCTGCTTTACCTTTTGAACGGGGGGTCTAGTAGGAGCAACCTTCTTAGAGGTGGATGCCTCATGTTTGCAACAAACACAGGGTTCCTTCTTCTCATTAGGCTTAGCACTAACAGATTTAACTTTTGGTGCTTTCTTTTTAACTGATCCATGAACAAATGGACCATGGTCTTTGAGAATTACTTCTTCATAAGGTGCCTTGAAAGGAGTCGAGTCAAAGTTTCGAGGTCGGCTCCATCCCTGATATCTATTGCTAGATTCAACAGGTATTGGTCTAGTGAGATGACCATAGGATGTTTCAAAGTCAAGCGGGTTTGTCGGAAAAACGACCTTCTTGAACGAAGGTTGACTTTGATCAGCCTTCCCTTTACCTCTTTTGACTTTTATCTCGGCAGCCTTACTACTTTCAGCCTCATGACCAATGCCACTAACCTTCCCAGGAGTGGAGAACTTATAAATAAGAGGAAGAACATTTTTTGGCTTGTTGAAACTTTCAGATATTTTCTTCTCTGCCACCAGCTTTTCTTCCAGTTCAGTTATAAGTTTCTCTTTCAGAATTGATGATTCAGTAGAGCTTCTTAATTCCTCCTTCAAGGATTGGACTTCATTTCCGAGGGGAGTTAATCTTTCGATTTCCTCTCTCAGAGCTGATTCCACGTTCTTGAGAGAGACAATTTCTTTTGCTTGAGATCTGACAACCTTGCGGCATTTGTCAAAGCTTTGCAAAAGAGCTTTGTACTGAGTCATTAATTCTGACTCATCCTGTGAATAATAGTCTTCATTTGCTCTGGATGCAGTTTCACACTCAGAGGCAGAAAGAGGAGTATGAAGATTCACCTTTGCCTTATATGAGGTGTCGCTTGCTTCATCATCCGTTTGTGCCATAAGCCCAAAGTAGGCTTCTTCATCAGTGCTTGACACCTCTGAGTCGCTGTCACTCAGAGTTTTTGGCTTCTTTGCAATGAGGCTCTTTTCTTTCCTTCTACCTTTGTAGGATTTCTTATCCTCTTTCTTTGAGCCTTCCTTTTTCTTATATGGACACTCCGCAATTATGTGTCCTGGCTTATTACAGCAATAGCAAATGATATCGTTAGAAGAGTGTTTACTAGGTTTAGATTTATACCTGTCATCTTCATGCTTCTTTTTGTGATGATCCTCATTACGGTTTGATCTTCTATGACGAGAAGACGAGGTTTGACCTCTCATGTTCCTTTGTTTGTTAAAGAACTTTTTGAACTGCTTGGAGAGTAAAGAGAACTCTTCATCTGACATTTCTGAGCCTGAGGGGCTAGCATCAGATTTATCTTCATCAGAGGAGGATCTCCTGACAGGTGGGAGAGCCTTGCCTTTTCTTGAACTTACAGCTTTAAGTGCAGTGGACTTCTCCCTTCCAGAGGCCCTGGTTCCTTCTTCTTCAGCTTTACGGGTGTTCAACTTCAATTCATGGGACAAGAGCTTCCCAAACAGCATTTGTGGCTCCGTTGATCCAAGTTTTCCGAATTCTCTAATGGCTATAACTTTAGTGTCCCATTCTTTGGTCAGGGATCTTAGGAATTTATCATTAAGTTCGCCAGTAGTGAATTCACGATCATAGTTCCTAAGACCATTTACGATCTTAAAGAACTTCTCATAAGTATCAGAAATGGATTCACCAGAGCGTTGCTTGAAGGCTTCGTATTCTTGGTTCAGCAATGATCTTCGATCATCCCTTACTTCATCTGTTCCTTCCATCAGAACAACCAGAGAGTCCCACATTTCCTTGGCGGACTTGCAGTGAAGAAGATTCTGCAACATGGAATCATCGACTGCACCTGCAATGATATTCTTTGCCTTCTTGTCCAGAGAGACCAGTGCAATCTCATCCTTTGTGAGTTCCAGCATCTTCTTGGCGACCATAATTGTAGAGTTTATGGAAGATGGTTTCATAGGAACATGAGGACCTTCTTCCACAATCTGAAATATTCTTGGATCAGCAGCCTCCATGAAGAATCTGACTCTCTCCTTCCACATAGGAAAATTCTCTTTTGTGCAGACTGGAAGCTTGACGGAATCCTTGGTCTTATCCATGCCAGACATACTTGCTTAGGCAACTAGATAAGGAGACCTTGTTCAAGGTGTTAACCTTATAGCGAACAACCTCCCTCTGATACCAATTGAAAGTATCTAGTTGCGGCCTAAATCACCTAGAGGGGGGTGAATAGGTGGATTCTATGTCTTTACGCGGAATTAAAAAATTTAACACAGAAAAGCACACAATAAAGCACAGCTCAGACACAAGGATTTTATAGAGGTTCCCCGATGTGGGTACTCCTCTTTCCCGCCTCGCCTATCTAGCTCTTCGAGGCTAGACTCGGCTACTTCACCAAACTCAGATCAAAATAATCTTACACCTCGGAGTAACAACTCCTACAACTCGGAGTGCACCACTCCTACAACTCGGAGTAAAAACAACTCCTACAACTCAATCCTTAACCAAGGATCTACACAACACTCGGAAGCAAGCTTCCTACAAAGTTTATAAAAATGTTTATTACAACACAACGTAGATTGGAAACAATCTTCTTAAACTTCAGATGAAGTTCTTCTTCAGATCTTGAGAAATAGATTCCTTCTTCTTAGCCTTGAACTTCAGTCCTTTGTGAATGAAGAATGAAGAAATCTTGAAAACGATTTGAAGCTAGATCTGAGAACTTGAATCGACTTGATCAACAGAAGATGAGAGCAAATCAGATCTTGATCTTGTCGATTGAATCTTTAGAAGACGAAACAATAATCGCTGGCTATGTCGGAGACGAATCACTTTCGTGAGAACAGTCGGCCGTTAGAGATAATATGCGATTTCTTCTTCAATCTTTGATTGTTGTTATCTGGAAATAATCCTTAGGTATTTATACTGTCTTCTACAACGGTCATAAACGCGAAATACGGATCTAACTCCACGTGTACTGTACATGGAAGAAGCCCTAGGAAACGCGCATTCAAAAATGAACCGGAAGAATTATTGCAGACCGATTCGGTTAAATGGAATAACCGAATGGAAGAATCCGAATCGAATTCGGTTAAATGATATAACCGAATTGCGATGACCGAATTTAATAACCGAATTCGGTTAATCTAATTCTTCAAAGGAATTCGAACTAAGATCCACCGAATTCGATTATATCCATCCCAACTATATAGTCGAATTCGACTATACGTCTCTGAATGATATAACCGAATTTTACTTGGAAAAACTTCCTTTCTATGGAAAGTCCATCAACAGCTCCAGTCCTCCTTTTCTTGCACTTAGGAAATGAGGTACATCCCAATAGAGAGATTTCACATGAGCCAACACTTTGGTCTATACAATGAGGGATTACATTGCACAAGCCTGTGTTTGACGGCTCATTGAAAACTGACATTGGTTTGTACCTAGAATGGAATGACCTGTCACAACACAGCTAAAGAGCATAATCAAATACAACTACAATTCATCCTAGTTTGAAGGGGACTTCTTCAAATCAGGGCTATTGTGGATACAATACCCAACACCAAGGTAATTTTTGGGAACTCCCGCTCTGATCAAACCAAAGGATATGGTTTGCTCAGGATTGGAGAAATCTCCTTTGCTAAAGTAGCTTATGTTGAAGGACTTCAACATAATTTGTTCAGCATTAGTCAGCTGTGTGATGGTGAATACAAAGTTGTATTCACTAAGTCCTTGTGTCATATAGTTAGCTCTAAGACTGATCAAACAGTTTTGACTGGTCTCAGAAAGGGTAAAGTATATGTTGTAGACTTTGAGTACACAAAGTTTGAGATCTGCTTGTTTAACTCCCAATTAGAAAATAATGAGTTGTGACATAGTAGGCTTAGTCACCTTAACTTTAAGACTATAGCCAAACTTTCCAAACTGAACTTAGTCAGGGGTCTACCAAATGGTAAATTCAATAAAGACCACTCCTGTAGAGCCTGCCAACTAGGGAAGCAGATCAAAGCCTCATTCAAACCAATTGGTAAGAATGATTCTCCTAGAATCCTTTTCCTGTTGCACATGGACCTATTTGGTCACATCTCCACTCAAAGCTTAGCAGGCAAGTCCTACACCTTAGTCATTGTTGATGACTTCTCTAGGTTCAGTTGGGTGTTTTTTCTAAAAGCTAAGTCAGACACCTTCAAGATCCTCTCAAGATTCATTAGACAGATTCAATCTAAACTCAATACACAGGTTGCTGTGATCAGAAGTGATCATGACACTGAGTTTGAGAATTAGTTAATGTGTAGATTCTGTGAGGATGAAGGAATCAGACAAAGCTTTTCAGCTCCTAGGACCCCCCAACAAAATGTGGTGGCTGAAAGGAAAAATACAACCTTAATTGAATCAGGAAGAACATTGTTAGCTGAATCTAACTTTCCAAACTCCTTCTGGGCTGAGGCAGTAAATACTGCAAATTATGTTCTGAATAGAAGTCTCATCCACAAGACTAAGTTGAAGACTCCCTATGAGCTGCTGAAGGGAAAGGCACCCATAGTCACCTACTTTAGAATCTTTGGGTGTTCTTGCTTTATCCCTAACAATGGGAAAAACCATCTTGCAAAATTTGACAAGAAGGCTGATGATGGAATGTTATTAGGATATTATTCATCAAGCAAGGCATATAGGTGCTTCAATAAAAGCTCTCTCAAAATTGAGGAGTCAATGCATATAGTTTTTGATGAAACTAACATGGTATATAAGGGGAAGGAAACTTCCACCAGTCCTATTCTACAGGAAGAAGATCATCTTGCATAGCATGTTGAAAGGATGAGCATAGTAGATCATCCATCAGTATGTCAAGAATAGGAACAGCAAGAAACTGACACTGACTCGGATGAGGACTCTGCAGCAGATGAAGAGGAAACTGCAGCACCAGGGGTACCAGCTACAGATACTATTCCAGTACCTGAGGCTGAAATTCCAACTGTCACTGAGCAGGTGATAGCCCAGGAAGAAGAGCAGATCCTAGATCACTCAACTAGATCCAGGATGACCCAAAAAGACCATCCTTCAACTCAAGTGATATGAAACTTGATAGCAGGAGTCAATACAAAGAATCAACTCACAAGTGAGACTATGTTGCAGTGTTTCTGAAGTATCTAGTTGCCTACCTAAATCACCTAGAGGGGGTGAATAGGTGAATTCTGTGTCTTTTGCGGAATAAATACTTAATAAAAAGATAATCACAGAAAGCAAATCACAATCATAGACGACACAAGGAATTTATAGTGGTTCCCTGATCTTGGGTACTCCACTTTCGAGCCTCACCAATCTAGTACCACAGCTAGCCTTGGCTACTTCTCAAAATCTCAGATCAAGAATGATCCTACAATCTCAGAGTCATAACTCCTACAACTCGGAGACAAATCTCCTACAAACTTGGAGGCACTGCTCCTACAACTCGGAGAAACACTCTGCCACAACTCGGAGAAAAACTCTCCTACAAGAAAATGATATGGAGTACAATGAAATACTTAACAAAACTTTTACAGATCTGAACTTCTGAGATCTTCTTCCTCCTCGAGTCTTGAAAAACTTTGGCTAGAAGAAGAGGGAGAAACGATTGAAATCCCAGATCTGATTTTTAGGATTCGACACAATCCAATAGATTGTTGTAGATGATTAGAGCGCTGATCTGTCAAATATTTTCTTTAGAAGGAATCGATTGATTGAGAGAGAGAGATTGATCCTTCAACAATGGCTGAAGGTAGCAGTTTCTTCACGATGATCCGATAGAATGGAAGATAAGAAAGATTATAATTAGGGTTGAGATAAGACCAGATAGAAGCCTTATATATCAATCATAAGTAACGGCTAAGAGGCCTTGATTTATGGTAAGATTAACTTTAACACCGTTCACACGTGTCGTCAAGTCCGTCAGAAGAAAATAAAATCCCGTCAGGAACCGGATTTCAAAGCAGCAGAGGAAGAAAATAATTTTCTTGAGACAATATGGATTTCTCGAGAAATAGAGTTGACTTCTCGAGAAATGAACTTTACATCTCGAGAAATGGATGCAAGAAACTGAGATAAGGCTGGAAAAAGCTTTCGAGAGGACTGGAAGAGAATTTCTCGAGAATAAAGGGACTTCTCGAGATATGGCTTCGATTTCTCGGGAGAACATAAGACTTCTCGAGAAACCACTGAGAAAAACTTTCAAAGGAAAATAGAAAAGATTTCTCGAGAACAATTAAGACGTATCGAGAAATGAATTCAACTTCTCGAGAAATAAAGGACTTCTCGAGAAATTCCTTAGAAACAAAAGAATAGAAAACATAGAAGAATTTCTCGAAAACTAGAGAGGACTTCTTGAGAAATGAATTGGATTTCTCGAGAGATACCTTTGATTTCTCGAGAAATACCCTTAGCAAAATTTCTGAACATTACTCCTTTCTTCTCTAGAACACCAACAACTCTTCCATCTTCCAAGCTTTAAGAGCGTTGAAAATAAAGTGTATCCCAATTGAGAGATCACACCTGAGTCTACACCATGTTCCACACAATGAGGGATTACATTGCATGAGACTATGTTTAATGTCCCATTATGATCTGACATTGGTCTACACTTAGCATCTATCACCTGCAAGATCATAACTACGAGACAATATCAAATACACTAGCAATTCACCTTGGTTCAAGGTTGACTTCTCACAAATCTAGGATATTGTGGATTCAATACCCAACAATCTCCCCTATTTGTAGAAGTCAGAACCCTATGCACTAAGATGAATTGCAACATGATAAAAGATATAAACTACTCATCACAGAAGAAAAATAATAAAGAAACAGCAGAGACCATCAAAATAAAAAATTATATATATAAACAAGATTGTCTTAAATGGATTAGAGTTCACACAATCTCTCTAATAGAAGATTTTGAAAGGTCTAAGATCCTATCCTTCAATGACTCCTTCTCTTCTTTTCATGTCTCTTGAAATAGGCATAAGGCTTGGGATGATACTTTGGAGGAGGAGGTGGACCTTGTGGATTGTCATATCCATGAGTTCTGTAATGAATCCTTCTCTTAGTCATGCTCATTTCATACTTCTTCCACTCTTCCTAACTGTAGTAATCTTGAACCTTCATGCCACCATCATTTACTAGCTTGAGGGTGTCAAGAATGATTACCCTTGAATCTGGACTCCATTGTTTCAGCAGCTTCTACTGCAATACCCTTACTTGATCCTTCAGAAATTCTTCCAGGGATAGACCTACTAGCAGAAGGACCTTCTCCATACTTCCTTTTCCTTGACCCTGGCACTCTGGACTGAACATCAGATTGGTCTGCAGGCCAGACTTGAGTATAGTCAACATGAGGAACATATCCAGGTTGCCCTTCAGGTCTAGGTGAAAATTGAGGTTGATCAGGATGGATTACAAACTCTAGAAAGATCTCATTATGCAGCCACACTGCAGTCTTTGAAGTGTAAGCATTGATATCTGCAATCTGCTTCTGAACACCAAAATTTAACTGTTCAAACTGATCAACCCAATTTCTTTGAAGCTGAGAGACTTGATAATCCAAAAGCTCTGCCATTTTATCCTCCCCCTTTCTGACTTCTACAGATAGGGTTTGGAGTACAGATTCCTTGAACTGTCCAATCTCATCTATGATCTTAAAAGTATTTTCCTCAGCTTTTCCTTCAATGGTGTCTTGAATTTTTCTGACCTGGATAGTTTGTTCTAAAACTTTACCCATGCACTGAACAGAATGATCTATTGCTTTGCCACTTTGAGTGACAAGCTTCTTAAGATTATCAGTGTTAGCTTGTGTTGGATCTTACGACGCCCTTAGAGGGGGGGGGGGGTGAATAAGGGAATAAAAATTTCTTTCTTATAATTTTATGAAAATTACTAAATTGTTTTATAATATGAGAAAGGCAAAATGACAATTTAGCTAATTTGTGAGAATATCATAATTTTCAATTTTAGAAATAAGTACTAAATTGTTATGTGATTAAGAGATTGAAATAAACAATTTAGATAATGTAATTTGAATTGAAAACTTTGTAACCAATATTTTAGAGATAATGCCAAAGGAGAGAAATCAAGTAAACACAAATAGAGACATGATTGTATTTATTTAAAAAGGTGTTTACATAAATTTGATTTCAATATCGCTAGAAAACGGAGGCGTACAAAAGTAAATATCTTTTCCTTTTCTATACCGACTTTTATCCCCACAAACCGGTTGGCTTTAGCCTATCCTTCCCCGGATATGGCCTCAAGCCGCTCTAGCCAATCCTTCCCCGGATATGGCCTCGAGCACCCCCTAGATCTAATCACCTAGACCTAGTCACCAACACAAGGCGAATTTCCCCCTAAGTCCTACCCAGACCTAGTCGCCAACACAAGGCAAATTCTCTAAATGGTTACAAAAAGGATGGAATGAAAATAATGATAACAATAATAAAACTCCCTATATGAGATCTCTGGAGTCGAGGATGAAGGATCGCTGTAGCATAAGCGAGGTTGAAGCGATCTTTCTTCGGATGTAGCGTGGCGTAGTCCTCCTCCAGAATTCTCCTTAAGCTTTTTGTGGGAGATCCATCTTCGACAGCATAACAACACTGGAATTGTGGCACAAGCAACCTCTCTGGGATGGACCAACTCAAAACGAGAGAGAGCCCATCATTTTATAGAACTTAACGATAGCGCCTGCGGTATCTCCTAGCGCCTGCGGTAGCGTTCGTGTGGAGCAGTTGCGAAACCGTCAGTGGCATGGCGCTGTGCACAAATTTGAGATAGCGGCAGGTGGTAGCGCTAACACTGGCGGTAGCGAAAACTGTCGGTGTCGTGGCAGAACGAACTTTCGTCGATCGGAGCTTCAAGTTCGTCGAACGCAAATTTCGTCGAACGGAGCCAAATTCGTCGAACGAAATTTCGTCGAACGAAATTTTCGTCGACCTAACTTTTCGTCGAACGCAACTTCAATTTCGTCGGACGGCTAGCGCCTGGCGGTAGCGCATTATTCCAGATTTTTTAATTCTGCTGCTTTCTACCTATGGAGTATTGCACCTATAGTTCCTGCACACTATAAACACACAAAATAAAAGATCAAATACAATTTGAGATTTGTTATTCTCAAACAAAGGGATGTGACACACATGTCCAACAATCTCCCCCTTTTGATAATAACAAATCCTCTTAACAAGAAATCAACAAGAGTGTTTATAGTATAAGATAAGCAAGATGATAGTGCAACTATAGTATATGATAAGCATGATAATGTGCATACTCCTCTTATCTTAATGCCCCCTACATAAATGCAATTTATGTTTTACTCCCCCGAAATGATAGATTACATTAATTATTCTCCCCTTATTCTTCTATATTTCTCCTATATAGATTTCTTCAATTAATCTCCCCCTTTTGGTTTTATCAAAAGAAGGTGGGGTGAGGGTAGTAAGGAGGCATTTCTTATAAATGATAAAGCATGATCGAGTTTTTTAATATAGATAATGATAAAGATTTTAAGCATAGTATATATAAGAGATTTCAAATAAAAAGATAAGAGTTGTAAGCAAGCGGAAGATTATAATAAACATCTTTTTGTAAGCATGAAAATCATAAGTAAAAATATGAGTTTTAGTTCAAATTTGAAAGATGTTTTAACTTTTTAAAATCTCAAAGTTTTTCATAAAGATACCAAGCATGAAATGAACATATCAAAGAGAGATTATACAACAATGTTACTTAATTTTAAGTTCAAGAAGTACCAAAACATTGTAGAGATCATGCTAGGTTATCTAGTGCATTTCTTATATAAAAAGTAGTATAGATAAAACATTAGAATCCAATACTCATGAGAAGAAGTGTTATGAAAGATAATGATGTGCACATAAGTGTATTTTGGGCAATGTTAACAATTGATTTAAATCAATAAAATACAAGACACATGTAAAGTAAAGTGCACAATAAAACACAAGTAAATTACTTTCACACACTTTTAATGCACATAATTTTTAACGAAGTGGTGTAATAACCAAGGTTTGCACAAGACACTTTACTATTCTTTCCAAGGTGCTCAACCTCACAATGCTTATGAAGACTTATCTGGAGGTTCAAGTAGTGCTTGGTGGAGTTATATTTGTCTACATATATAATTTTTTTGTTCATATTTGTGAGACAACATTCTTCGAATACACTTGTTTTGCAAACCCAATTTTTTAAACTTAACAACTTTTCTAAATTTCATAAGTGCAATTCAAATATAGTGTAGGCAATAAACTTATGCATGTTTTAATTCATTGTACAAATACAATATACAAGCAAGCATTTTTAGCTTTAAACACACATGTTGATTACCAAAATAAGTGAGTGAAAGGTATCAATATCAATCACAATACATTTACTCATACTTAGAGGCATGCTAAGCTTGAATCTACACATATTTTTCAATATTTGATGCACTTTAAATAGATATATCAAAGCATGATAAGCAAAACAATGTTCATAGTAATTTGAAAGAATATGTTTTAACATTGTAAATAATTCTAAATAATAGAATTCATACATGCTTGATATTGACAATAAAGATCATACAGTTTTTTTGTTTTATCATTTTTTAAATCAATTAAAAACAGAAAATCACAAAAACATATTTTTGTAATTTTTTTAAATTTGAATTTTTGTAGTAGATTTTTCATAATATGAATAAAACACAAAATAACACAAAAAAATATATTTTTGTATTTTTGAATTTTGAACTTTTGTAGTTGATTTTTCATAATATGAATAAAACAAAAATAACAAAAAACATATTTTTGTATTTTTGAATTTTGAATTTTTGTAGTTGATTTTTCATAATATGAATAAAACAAAAATAACAAATGTTAGAAACATAACAAATAAGTAGTATATATGAATAACATATTTTTATAGATTTTTGGAAATTTTAAAAATCAGAAAAATCAAACACCCACGCTAGCGCGGCAAACAGTACTTGCCTTTTTGAGAATTTTTAAAATTTGATTTTTGATATTTATTAAGTGTCCTTAGAGTAGTCTTATGCAGAAATTTTGTAATTTTTGGAGATGTCTTGATTGCTCAAATTTGCATAAAACTTTAGCTTTTTCAAATACATGTGTTTTACAAAAACATTTAAGCACAAAAATAAATAAATTATGCAAAACACAAAAGGACATAATTTGAACAACCCAAAATATGCATGATTTAATTGATAAGTAAATAAAATGATCATGCAAAGAGTAATATAAGTATGTCCTAGGATTACAAATTACCCGGACTAAATGTCTACACCCTAGCCCTGTACTAAGTGACGGATGGGCATGCGGAGCTGCACACATGCCGTAGGTTGGGGTGTTAGTCCCATATGCTCACACTAGAGAACGCTCAACCTAGCACTCTTTCCCCCAGTGCCTCGCAAGGCCCCACTGGAACCCTCCCCGGTTAAGGACAAGACATGACTTAGAGGTTAGGTCTCTAATGCATACAACCCTACGCCCCCGCTATTGTGAGATATGAAGTCAAAGGTGAATAATCTTTGGACAACCTATGCTTTTTAAACTATGGGTTGATTTATAAACTATGGGTTTTGTTTAATGTGATGAGTTATAAAGCCGCATAGTTTTTCTACTTTTATGAGATGATGATATGTGATAACTAGCACAATTACTAATATTTAATAAGTGATAAAGCTAGTATGATGAGTTTTGGGTTTAATGTCATGTCATAAGATTAATATTAATATTGCATGTATTCCAAAATAGAGTTTCAATTTACAGATCTAGAATAAAGTGATGATTTAGTTTGATTTAATTTTATTGTTACAAAGTTGATTCTAGAGTCTGCATATATGTGAGATACATGCAATCAATAGCAAAGCATATCAATACACCAAATAATGGAAAGAAATACATAATTCATATTCACAAGATTCATAATTCCTAGGTGATATACATCATTGATTTGAGATATTTCTTGATAGAACATGAATTATGAATTATGATTATAGAGAATTTTGCATAGAATATATGTTAGATTATCATGATGTATGAAAATTCTAATCCTTCTAGACTTATGATATAGTGATATAGTGATTTTCTTTTGAATAAGCATGTTTGATTTTTAAGCCTAGAAAATGATGAACATGTGTCATATTAAAGACAAAGATCACATATATAATTTTTTGAAATTTATAATAAAATTTGCATTCAATAATTGAATCTATTGATCTTTGGTTTTGCATGATAATATATGATTTATGATACAATATTCATATATATATATATTCTAATGATTAATCCATAAACTATGTGTTTGTTTGAATTTTATTATTATATTATAATTTCAAATCACATAGTTATCATTAATTTTAAATAACATTGTACATGTTATACCTAGCATATAAATTTAAGCAAAAAATAAGAGGTGATGCTAGGATGATGAGTTTGAATGTAATGTTATTACATAGGATTAATGGAGATAATGTTGCATGTAATATGAGAAGTTTTCAAATTAATTTTCTTTAGACCTAGAATGAAATGATTAAACTTTTGATTTAATCTTAATGATACAAGATGATTCTAAGGTCTAAATTACATGCAAACAATGGTGAAACACATCACACATAATATCTAAATTAATATATGAAACAATTATACATAGGATAGCATGTGATGAAAAATCCATAAACACAAAAATTTCTGAATCAAGCAAACTAAGATAGCATTTTTAAAAAAAAATGGAGTTGAAATTGGGCAAGTTGAAAGCACCAAACGAACTCAAAAGGGCAAGCCTAGTTCGCTGGTGGATGGAGATTTCTGTGCTCTTTCCGAAAATATATTAAACGCAAAAATCGGACGAGCGGATCAAAAGATATGGTTGTTTGAAGTTTTGATCGTAAACTCGCATTTTTGAAAGATTAAACATGCGTTTCGATGAATTTTTGTTTTTGATTTTATTTGATAATATTTTTCATTATAAGGGCTATCAAATGCAGCAAATAAAATAGAAAATAAACAAAACGTTACGCATTTTAATTTTTAGCTTAAGCCCTTTAATAAACTATTTAAATTCATTTTTCTAAAATAATTTCATTAGTCTTGAAAATAATTTCAATATTCAAATGATAATGTTAATTCAAGACATTGATGGGTAAAGGATTTAAAAGGCTATATATACACAATTTAAGATGAGAGATAGATCATTTTGAAAAATATATGACTTATTGTTCAATTTTAATTCAAATTTGATTTGATAAACATTAGGCTTAATGTTTGAAAGTCATATTTCATGATATATAAAGTGATCATAGCATGTTTGTTCAAAAAAAAAAAATAAACAAAAAAAAGAGACAATAAGCATATCATGAAGTAGAGTATTGATATTTCATTTTTAATTGTTTCTACTTCATGCAAATGATTGGATAGTAATGAATGAGAGATTTAGGTATCCAAAGTGGACCAAGTGGGATGGTTCCTTTGGGTACCCAAATACATCGTGGTGATTTTTTAGGAGACAAGGATAAATGGGCCATTTCAATTAAAGTTGATGTGTCATTTTTCTTTAAGGGTCTCCATTCATACCTTGGTTGTTTATCTTTCAAATTCATATTATGATTATGTGACATCTTTATATGATTATATTTGTTTGAAAAATAATTCATTTGTGATTTATGTTTATTCAAATTATTTTTCAAAATAGATTGATGTTGATAATCATAATGAATTTTATTATATGGATTCTTTGAAAGTGTATAAGAGTGATTGTCTTTCTTTAGAAGTGATTGTTGAAAGAGTGGGTTACAATATGTTTTAAAAGATTGATTATTATTTTGATGATTTTCATTTCCACTCTTTCTTATAGACATACTCTTATAATATGATGTTAAGCTTTTAGGCTTTTGAAGATTTGATAAACTAGAAATAAGAGATTTTTTTATTATATGAGAATTTTTGAATAAACATTTTTAATGATTCTAGTTTATCCTTTATATTATCATTTTCTTTTATCAATTTTTCATTATGCTCTTTTGAAATTAAAAGTCCTTTTTCTAAATCCTTAAATTTTTCTTTAAGATCATTAAAATCAAAACAAGGAGTAGGAATTTCAACTAAAGAGCATGAAAGAGAATTTAACACATCAATATGAGATTCTACTTTAACATTAGCTTTTAACCTTTTATTTTCTAAACGTAATTTATCATTTGTAATTTTCAATTTCTTAATTTTACGTTTAGCAATTTGTAGCATATGTAACGTGGAAATAGAATTAGTCACAAGGATAGAAGAATTTGATTTACTTACATTGCTATCGGGAGAGACAAGATTTGAACATAATGTTCCTTTAACATCTTTTTGGCACTCCTCTTCCAAAGACAACATTTCTTCTTCTCTTCCACTTGATGTGCTCTCCATGGTTTCATCCTGAGAGATTCTTTCTTGATTGCTTGTGCCAATTTGAATGTTTTCCAAATGTTGTGCATGCTCCAAACCTATACACGGAAGATCAAACATTTCATCAAGAAACTTTCAAACTTTGTAAGCATTAGTAAAACAATAAATCAATTTGGAAATATCTTTTGATAAAGCACAAAATAAAGTATTCATAGCCTTCGTATTTAAATGACATTCCAATTTATTTGATTCATCCGCTGGTCTTATAATTGCCGTATTCCAAATTTTGATATCATATGAGTTAAAAAAAGATTTCATTAATATTTTCCACCCTTTATAATTTTTGCCTTCAAATAAAGGTGGTGCTAAAGATTTTTCATTTATAAGAAAGTTCTCCCCATTAATAGAAGCGAGATCATGAGACACCATTATTCCTGGTATTTAAACCGTTTGGAATAACCTGCTCTGATACCACTTGTTGGATCTTACGGCGCCCTTAGAGGGGGGGGGGGGGGTGAATAAGGGAATAAAAATTTCATTCTTATAATTTTATGAAAATTACTAAATTGTTTTATAATATGAGAAAGGCAAAATGACAATTTAGCTAATTTGTGAGAATATCATAATTTTCAAGTTTAGAAATAAGTACTAAATTGTTATGTGATTAAGAGATTGAAATAAACAATTTAGATAATGTAATTTGAATTGAAAACTTTGTAACCAATATTTTAGAGATAACGCCAAAGGAGAGAAATCAAGTAAACACAAATAGAGACATGATTGTATTTATATAAAAAGGTGTTTACATAAATTTGATTTCAATATCGCTAGAAATCGGAGGCGTACAAAAGTAAATATCTTTTCCTTTTCTATACCGACTTGTATCCCCACAAACCGGTTGGCTTTAGCCTATCCTTCCCTGGATACGACCTCAAGCCACTCTAGCCAATCCATCCCTGGATATGTCCTCGAGCACCCCTAGATCTAATCACCTAGACCTAGTCGCCAACACAAGGCGAATTTCCCACTAAGTCCTACCCAGACCTAGTCGCCAACACAAGGCGAATTCTCTAAACAGTTACAAAAAGTATGGAATGAAAATAATGATAACAATAATAAAACTCCCTATATGAGATCTCTGGAGTCGAGGATGAAGTATCGCTGTAGCATAAGAGAGGTTGAAGCGATCGTTCTTCGGATGTAGCGTGACGTAGTCCTCCTCCAGAATTCTCCTTAAGCTTTTTGTGGGAGATCCATCCTCGACAGCATAACAACACTCGAATTGTGGCACAAGCAACCTCTCTGGGATGGACTAACTCAAAACGAGAGAGAACCCATCATTTTATAGAACTTAACGATAGCGCCTGCAGTAGCTCCTAGAGCCTGCAGTAGCGATCGTGTGGAGCGGTTGCGAAACCGTCGGTGGCGTGGCGCTGTGCACGAATTTGAGATAGCGCCAGGCGGCAGCGCTAGCACTGGAGGTAGTGAAAATTGTCGGTGTCGTGGCAGAACGAACTTTCGTCGATCGGAGCTTCAAGTTCGTCGAATGCAAATTTCGTCGAACGGAGCCAAATTCGTCGAACGAAATTTTGTCGAACGGAATTTTCGTCGACCTAACTTTTCGTCGAACGCAACTTCAATTTCGTCGGACGGCTAGCGCCTAGCGGTAGCGCATTATTCCAGATTTTTTAATTCTGCTGCTTTCTACCTGTGGAGTATTGCACGTATAGTTCACGCACACTATAAACACACAAAATACAAGATCAAATACAATTTGGGATTTGTTATTCTCAAACAAAGGGATGTGACACACATGTCCAACAGCTTGAACTTCAGCTAATCCTTTGCTCATCTTTTTTCAACATCATAGATCTTGGCATGAACACCTTGAATAGAACTTTCAAACTTCTCTCTTTGCTTATTTAGCATTATTTCAATCTGACCAAGAAGAGATTCTGCATCATGCATAGGAGGTGAAGGAGGTGGAGGAAGTAGAGTATTAGTCCTCCAATCAGGAATTTCTTCTAGAAGTACATAACTGACTTTCCTTTGGGCAGAGGATGGAATCTCATCCTCTCCCTCACTGGCATGCTCAGAAAGAGCAGCCAGGCCTTCACACAAAATAGACTCCTTCTCCCCCTCAACATCTGTTGTGGGAGGAGAGTTCCTTTGCACTGAGTCAACATCATCATTATCAGCAAATTCTAGGTCAGCCCCTGACCTTGCCTGATGGGAACTAGGACTGTGCTCTTCATGATAATCTTTCTCAATGTCTGCAACAGTGTCTATGGTGGAGGGGATGGCATCTTCAAGGAGAATTTCAGGAACTGGTGGAGATGGAACTAAACTCAGAGTTGGAGCTGGTTCTTATTGATAAACTGTCTGTTGAGGTGGAATTTGTTGTTGGGGTAGAGCTGGTTCTTGAGGAGGAACTGGTGGAGCACCTGAAGGCTGAGAAGAGAGGAGGGGAGCTGGAGAAATAGGCTTATTTCCATCGTCATTAGAAGGCTCAGGCTCCCCCTTGGAAGTTGCACCTGCATGCACTAGCTTAGTGATCCTTATGTCCCACCTCTGTATTGTGGTGGCATCTATTTTCTTCAAGTGGTGGAGAACTGCTCCTTTGGACAAGTCAAAAACTTCTTGATTGAGCTGATTCAGATAAAGAGAGAATTCTTGCAAAGTTCAGAGCAAGAAGGCTTTCTTTAATCTTTGTGAAGAGGAGATTTGCCCAGTCACATTTCTTTACACAAATAATAGTTGTCATTAAGCAGAAGACATCTGCAGAGATATAACCAAAGCTACCTGTATTGCAGAGGAGTACTTTAGAGATAATATCGACCAAGAGCTTGCCTACATCATTCATTTTCTGTCTTCGAACTGATGTAGCAGCTTTAATCCGACCACAGAAAGACAGCTTTTGCCCAGTCTGCATCTTCAAGAATCTCTTCAGAATCCACTACCGGCAATCTCAGATATTTGGAAATTGTCTTGGAGCTGAGCTTGATCTTGAAGTTATTCACCGTGGATTTCATCATTTTCCCATCCTTGTGAACTTTGATGTTGATAATGAACTCTTCTACTTCCTTGAATAGAATCCGACTCGGTTGCTCAAGAACAAATGTCAAGCATGTAGCATCCAAGAGGTAAAACAGATTCTGGAACTCATCTGAGATTGAGCTGAGGCCTGCACGCACCAGTTCACTGCCAATTCCGATCTTAGGTCGAGGAAGAGGTGCCATTGATCGAGAAGAAATCTTAAACTTGTTGAAGTTGAAATTGAATTGACAAGAGGGGTTGCGAGAAGTCCAGGGAGATGGGAATGTTGCGAGAGGTCTATGGTTGCTCTGAGGGAAAGATTGCGTGAACATTAATTCTCTCGACTCATCTTATTTATATATAATTCTTGATTTGATGGAATAAAATAAAAGAAATAAAATTCGGCACGTACCTGACCTTTCGACTTCTTTTAGGGAATGAATAGTTGATTTTGGAAAATTAATATCTATTTCTCAAGAGGTCGAATTGATTTCTCGAGAAATCAGAATTTGTTTCTCGAGACGTATTGTATTTCTCGAGAAATTGCAGTGTGAACACTTAGAAGTCTTGATCCAGAGATAATTTGTATTTCTCGAGAATATTATGATCATTTCTCGAGATAAATGGTATTTTGCGAGAAATTTAAGTGTCTTCTCGAGAAATCTGTAGAAGAGTTACTTTGAAGTCAATACTGGAGGGATTTACCCATTTCTCGAGATATAATAGTGAGTTCTCGAGATATAAAGTTCATTTCTTGAGAAAACTCAGACATAACTTGAACTTTCATAAAAAATTACAGATCTTTGCTTTCTTGATAGATTGATGAGATGAGGATCTTCCTTGCTTCATTTATGACTTGATTAGGACTCTAAATTGAGCATTCCAAGTTCTGTCTTGAAGAAAGAGAACTTTGTCTCATCTAGTAGCTTTGTGAAAATATCCGCAACTTGCTTATCCGTAGGGACATAACTTAGATTGATGTCCCCATTCTCCACATGCTCCCGGATGAAATGATATCTCAATTCAATATGCTTTGTCCGGCTGTGAGAGATTGGATTATTAGCAATTGCAATAGCACTAGAGGAGTCGCAAAACATTGGGATGTCCTTGAACTTCAAGTTATAATCTTCAAGCAGATTCTTTATCTAGAGAAATTCTGCGCAACAACTGCCTGCAAAAATGTATTCTGACTCGGCGGTTGATATTACAACACAATTATGCTTCTTGCTACTCCAAGAAATAAGCCTCATTCCAAGAAATTGACAAGTCCTGGAAGTGCTTTTTCTATCATCCTTGCTACCTGCAAAGTTTGCATCTGAAAAAACCAATTAGTTCGCTATCGTTACTTCTTGGGTACCATAAGCCAAGATTTGGTGTACCCTTAAGGTATCTAAAAATCCTCTTTGCAGCGGTATAGTGAGATTCCTTAGAGTTCACCTGATATCTAGCACATACACAAGTAAAGAACATTATGTCGGGCCTACTAGCAGTAAGGTAGAGCAGAGAGCCAATTATGCTTCTGTACTTGGTTTCATCGAAAGGTTTCCTTTTCTCAACCTTGTATAGAGACATAACTGAACTCATTGGAGTCCTCATAGAGGATGCACTCTCCATTCCAAATTTCTTTACCAACTTCTTGGTGAATTTTGTCTAAGAGATGAAAATTCCATCTTCAGATTGTTTCACTTGAAGTCCTAAGAAATATTTCAGCTCACCCATACTACTCATTTCAAACTACCCTTACATAAGTTTGGAGAACTTCTTGCAAAGGTTGTCGTCCATAGAGCCAAAGATAATATCATCGACATAGATTTGCACTAGCAAAATCTTGCCTTTAACTTCCATAAGAAATAACGTTTTATCTATCTTCCCTCTTGTGAATTTGTTCTCAAGAAGAAAGTTAGATAGCATTTCATACCAAGCTCAAGGAGCTTGTTTCAAATTGTATAAAGCTTTTTGTAGTAAATAAATATAATCAGGACGTTCAGAATCCACAAAACCTAGGGGTTGTTCAACGTATACTTCTTCTTTTATATTACCATTGAGGAATGCTGACTTGACGTCCATTTGGTATACAGTGAATCGCTTGAATGCAACATAAGCTAGGAACAGCCTGATCTCTTCGAGTCTTGCTACAAGAGCATAAGTCTGACCGAAGTCGATCCCTTCTTCCTGTCTGTATCCTTTTGCTACAGCCTACAAGTCTGGCTTTGTTTTTGATTATTGTTCCTTCTTCATCAAATTTGTTTATGTAGACCCACTTTGTTCCAATGATATTTTTATCCTTGGCTTTTGGAACAAGAGTCCACACTTTGCACCGCTTGAATTGATTCAATTCTTCTTCCATTGCAATTATCTAATGGGGGTCTTCATTTGCTTCTGGTAACTTCTTTGGTTCAACATGTGAGAGAAAACTGAAATGCATATTTTCGTTAGTAGTACCTCTTCTTGTTCTTATACCGACTTGAGGATTTCCTATGATCTGATCAACCGGATGATCCCTCATATGTATGAACTCAAGATTCCTTGCATCAATTGGGACACCAGGAACTTCTTCTACTATTGGAATGTCTTCTTCCACTTGAATTGACTCTTCATCTTGGTGATCTTCCTCTTCAGTTGAGGTTGGGGGAGAGATCTTGACGAAGGTTTGAGTATTCTCTTTAACTAGCTCATCCAAGCTCGAGTCTTGCAAATTTGAGCCTGCATCTTCAACAGAAGCACTAGAAGAGCTGCTATATAGCATGCTCGTCTCATCAAATAAAATCTTAATAGATTCTTCTACAACCAAGGATTTCTTATTAAAAACACTATAAGCTTTGCTATGGCTACGATCGCCTACGGAAATACCTTCAAATCTCTTTTCACTAAACTTGGTTTTGTAATGCTTCCCATTATTAAGAACAAAGCATTTACTGCCAAAGATTTTAAAATAAGAGATGGTGGGTCTCTTGCCTTTTAGTAGTTCATAGGGAGTCTTTTCATGGTTTTTATTTATGAGTGCTCTGTTTTGCACATGGCATGCAGTGTTGACGGCTTCAGCCCAGAAGTATTCCAGAAGTGAATAGTCGTTCAACATTGTTCTGCAAGCCTTAATGAGTGTTCTGTTCCTTCTCTCAGCTAACCCATTTTGTTGTGGAGTTCGAGGAGAGGAAAACTCATGAAAGATACCAAGGCTTTCACAGAAATCTGCCATGGCTCCAAATTCAAATTATGTTCCATGGTCACTTTTGATTTTGACCACCGAACAATTTAATTCATTCTGGATTTGCTTGAAAAATTTGGTGAAAGTATCACCGGTATCTGACTTATGTTTTATAAAGAATACCCATGCAAAACATGAGTAATCATCTACAATAACCAATGTGTAAGACTTACCTCCTAAACTTCTAATTTGCAAAGGACCAAACAAATCCATATGTAGCAGGTGTAAACACCTGGTTGAATCTTTACCAATAATGCTCTTAAAGTTAGCTCTTATTTGCTTGTCTTTTACACACGCATGACAAGGTCTATCTTCAATGCACTTAACATTCGACGCATCACGCACTAAGTTTTGTGAAAATAATTTATTTATAGTTTTGAAATTAATATGTGCTAGTCTCTTGTTCCATTGGTCAACAAGAAATGCACTATCTTTTACTAAAAGGCACACTGGTGTAGAAGAGGATAAACAAAGAAAATTTAAACAGAAAATATTTCTACAACGAGTGCCTGATAAACTCATTTCAGAATTTTCTGCCGACTTTATCAAACACTTATTTTTACAAAAATCAACTGTGTATCCTTTATCACATAGTTGACTTATGCTTATCAGATTATGTTCTAATCCATCCACATAAGCGATATCAGAAAAGGATACATTACCATTAGTGATCATACCGTAGCCTTTTGTTATTCCTCTGCCGGATCCGCCAAAAATAACTTTTGGACCATTCTCAACTCGAATATAGTTCTGTAATAGGCTTCTTGTCCCGGTCATGTGCCGAGAACAACTGTTGTCGAAATACCAGATAGGATTTTTGTTGGCCTTTGGACATACCTGCAAAAATAGATTACTTTGCCTTAGGAGCCCAAACAAATTTGGGTCCTTGGTCCCTTGTTAGTTGAGCACCACGATGAACGTTAACATTACGAGTGGTCTTTCTTGCAATGTTTACTTGTGGTCTCTTAAAATAAATAGGATTGAACCAGCAATCTACGACAAAGTGACCAATCTTGCCGCAACACCAACAATCAAATCTGTTGTATCTCTGCTTTGTATTCTCCTGCTTTACTTTTTGAACGTTAGTTTTGGCAGGAGCATTACTTTTTGATGAGGATCTCTCATGCGTGCAACATACACATGGTATAACTGCCTCCTTTGGCTTAGGAGCAACAGGCTTCACTGTTGGTGCCTTCTTTGCATTAGGTCCATGAACAAAAGGACCATAACTTCTCAGATTTATTTCCTCATATGGTGCCTTGGACGCACTAGCACCAAAGTTTCGGGGACGAGTCCACCCCTTGTAGTCATTGATAGGCCCAGACACAATTGGTCTAGTTAAGTGACCATAAGAGCTTTCCAGATCATAGGCATTTGTAGGAAAGATAACTTTCTTGAATGTCATCTGATCCAGATGGGCCTTCCCTTTCTCTTCGGCGGTGGCTTTCTTAGCACTCTTATTTTTCTTCTTGGCTAGTATGCTTTTAGAAGATTTACTAGATTCATCCACATGACCTAATCCACTTCCACTTGCTTTAGCGGAGAATCTATCAATAATTGGAAGAATAGTTTTGGGTTGAGAGAACTTTTCAACTATCCTTTTCTCAGCAGCTAGTTGTTCTTCCAGCTCTTTGATACTTTTCTCTCTCAGGGCAAGGAGCTCATCTGAGCTTTTGATTTTGTCTGTCAGGATTTGGACTTCCTCTTCGAGTGATGTAAGTTGTGCAACTTCTTCTCTCAGATTAGATTCCACTTCCTTGAGAGACATAATCTCCTTGGCCTGGGTTTTGACAACCTTTCGGCATTTGTCAAAGGCTTTAAGCAATTCAGTATATTGAGTCATGAGTTCTGAATCCTCATCTGAGAGGTAGTTCTCTTGTTCAGCTGAGGAATAATCAGATTCAGATAAGATAGTGTGAGAATATACCTTCCTTTTGTAAGGAGTTTCTTTTTCGTCGTCAATCATAGCCATGAGCTTGAAGTAGGTGATGCGTGAATCTAGCACACCGCTATAGGCGGTAGCGAGACTGCGGCACAAAGCGACAGTGTACCGATCGTTCAAGTACTATAAAATGTGGGAGTGAATCCCCAAGTATCGAATCTCAAAGGAACACGGTAAGGTAGAGTTTACTATCGTGGAAGGACTTGAGATTGAAGTCCTTTAGGTCGAAAGGAATGCAGAAGATTTGGTTTTGGTTTTGTAAATAAAATAAAATAACTACAACTACTCCTATGCAATGCCGCTATACAATGCTTCGCTAGGCGGGATGGAAACTACGTAGGCCTTGAACGCCTACTTCGCAAGGGCGGATGTATGAGTAGTCAAACGGAATGGAATGGCGGGTTTGCGGAGTGGAATGGAGTGGGGGGGGGGGGGGGGGAAATGGATTTGCTGGCGCACCTCTAGTGACTAATAAAAATACAACAACATTTCGTAAACATGAATTACCATGAAGAGCAAATATGTTTATAGCACAACATCATCAATAAAATGAAGAACACAACCAAATACATTCACACAAGTAGAGAAAAATGCAAGAGGGTTGAAAATGTTGAAGTGGAAGTTTGTGGAGCTTTTGGATCTGGGCGGTCTGGGAGGAGGTCGCGCGGTCTGGTGGGACCGCACGACCTGGCGATCTGTTATGCGGTCTGGCTTGTCTTGCCTAGCCGTAGTCTCTTGGCATGACCGCTGGTATTTGTCCAAGGCGGCTGAAGGTGAGGCCGCGCGGTCTGTCTGTGACTGCGTGGCGGGCTAGCTTCTTCAGGGCTGCGCCGGTCTGGCGCTTATGACTGCGTGGCGGGCTGGCTTCTTCAGGGCTGTGCTGGTCTGGCGCTTATGACTGCGTGGCGGGCTGGCTTCTTCAGGGCTGTGCCGGTCTGGCGTGACCTCACAGGTTGGTCCAGGTTTCCAGAATTTCGGACTGGTGGCTGTCCGGGTTTTCTGGTGGTTATCGCGGACTAAAGCTCTTAGTTGTGCGGTCTCTGTTCGCGGTCTCAGGAGGAGGCTGGTATGCGAACATGTCTCTGTTCTCGGTCTCAGGAGGAGGTCGGCTTGCGAACAGGTGTTCACGGTCTTGTGGCGAACAGACAGTGTTTGCGGTCTCGGGCAAACACTGGTGGTGAGCGGCTTCTTGGCGGTCTGGCGATCTCCTTGTGGAGTCGCGATTTGACTAAGGGAGTGGCGATCTCCCGCGGTCTGGTGTGAAGCCGGCGAGCTCATTAAATGAAGCAGAAAGAACTGTTGCTGATCGCGTGGTCTGGGGGTGGTGATCCTATTTCATAGGGCGGTGACTGGATCAGGTCCCACACCTATAAATAGGAGCCACTGTAGCAGCAAATTAAGACACACCAAGTGTAAGCTGAGTTTATTCTAATTCCTGCGGTCAGTGTTTTCTGACCGGGCGGTCTGCTGATTGAATTTTCTTGTGCAGTTTCTGCGGATAGTGAGGTCTGCAGCGATCACCTCTTCCTCTGAATGTGTTCAGGCGGTCTGCGGCTTGTAGTGTGGGTTGCTGGAGTTCGGGAGAATCAGTGGAGGTCGTAAGGAGCGTGCGGTCTGCTCAGCGGTCTGAGGTGGTGTTCTGTAACCGGCAGTGTTGTGCAGTTAGACGGCTTGCAGAGATCGGCAAGGAGACCGCGCGGTCTGGAGCGGTCTCAGTTATCTTCCTTTCAAGTTGTGTATTTTCTTTTTTGGTTTTGTGTGCTGGCGAAATCATGTCTCGCCAAGCATACCTCTCCCTCTAATGAAGTTTATGCTATCAATAAAGACTATATTTCCTTCATGTACTTCTGGTTGTTTGGCTTGTGAACTCTAAGTTGTATGATTCCTGCTCACTCCATAAAGATTCGAAAAATTTCACATGGTATCAGAGGTAGGTTGGAGTGGATAGAGCAGTGAACAACTTAGAGTAGCCATCGCCTTTGTGAAGAAGGAACCAGTGGTAGAGCCATGGATGTGAGGGGTCTTGGAATTGAGATGCTCAACTCGACCAACTTTAAGAAGTGGAGGTCTTGTATGCAGAGCTATCTTCTGGGTGAGGACCTCTGGGAGGTAGTTGGAGGAGAAAGCACAGAGGAAGTATTTATGGTTGGAGATAACCATCATTAGGTGAGGAACTGGAGGCGGATTAATGTCAAATCAGAGTTCTCCCTGAAGAGGGCAATATCACCTGATCTGTTTGAGATCTGGAGAGCCCTGGATGGGCTGTTTAACAAGAAGAATGTGGCAAGACTTCAATTCCTGGAGAATGAGCTGGCCAGATCGGCTCAAGGTGACCTTTCTATCTCTACGTTCTTCTTGAAGTTGAAGAACTTGTGCGCCGAGATTTCAGCGCTGGATCCTGATGAGCCAATCTCTGAGGCAAAGCTGAAGAGGCACATTATCCGTGGCTTGCGGAAGGAATATGTTGCCTTTGTGATGTCGGTGCAGGGCTGGGCAAATCAGCCGTCTCTGCTGGAGCTGGAAAATCTGCTTGCTTCGCAGGAGAGTCTAGCAAGGCAGATGGCAGGGGTGTCAGTGTCTGGGGGAGATGGCAAAGTTCTCTTCACCGGAATGAAGAAGAAGAAGTGGGATAAGAAGAAGACCGCTGGAGGAGGCAATGAGCCTTCAACTTCTAGATAGCAGGAGAGGGGCTATGCTCCTAAGGCTGAAGGGAACAAGAAGGGGGAAGGTCCCAAGTGCTTCAGGTGCGGAAAGGTTGGTCACATCAGAAAGGATTGCCAGGTGAATCTTCAGCGGGGGAATGCTGCTGCAGGAAAGGGGGAAGCTGAAGCCAGGCAGGTTGATGGAGGATGGGGAGGAGCCTTCTCGGATTCTATTGGAGCTGAGGCTCCTATCAACTATCAGGAGGACTGGATCGTGGACTCGAGGTGTGGTCATCACCTCACCGGGGACGAGTCGAAGCTTTCTTCAGCGCAGCCCTATTCAGGTAATGATGCCATTATTACTGCTGATAATACTGTGCATGCTGTGGAGAAGGTGGGGGTTGTTTCCTTGGGCAGTGATAGGGGGTCGCTTACATTGAGAAGTGTCTATCATGTGCCTGATATGAGGAAAAACCTCTTCTCCGTGACCAACGCTGTAGACACTGGGTATCACGTTCTGTTTGGCCCAACAGAAGTGAGGTTTCTTCGGAATGTGGAGGCGGTGAAGGCTGAGGTAGTTCATGTGGGGAGGAGAGCTAAAGACTTATTCGTTTTATCGACAAGTTCTTATGTTGACAAGATGCGGACGAACGATGGTGCTGTTATTTGGCACGAGAGGTTGGGGCATGTAGGGATGGATAAGTTGAAGGCTATGGCAGTGAGAGGTCTGGTCAAGGGCCTGCCTAGTCTATCTTCCTATGGAGACAGTCATGTGTGCGCAGGATGTCAGTTCAGCAAGTCTCATCGACTACCATTTGATAAGTCGCAGACAAGGTGTAGTGCGCCGTTAGAGTGCATCCACGGTGACTTGATGGGACCGACTGCTACCCCAAGCCTCGGAGGCAGCAAATATATGCTGGTGTTGATCGATGATTACACCAGATATGTCTGGGTATATTTCTTGAAGGAGAAGGCGGAGGCGTTTGCCAAGTTTGTGGAGTTCAAGGAGCTCGTGGAGGCTCGGCTTGGACTGCGGGTTAAGAAGCTGAGGACTGACAACGGAGGGGAGTTCACCTCTGGTGAGTTCTCCACTTTTTGCAGGAAGGCAGGCATCCGGAGGGAGCTTACTTGTGCACATACTCCACAACAAAACGGAGTTGTAGAGCAGAAGATATGTCATCTGACGGAGACCTGCAAGTGTTGGTTGCATGCCAAGAGTATCCCAAAGTCCTTCTGGGCAGAGGGAATGTCTTGTGCTGCCTACGTCATCAACATGATGCCTCTCAGTCCCATCAACATGAAGACCCCGCATGAACTAATGTTCAAGGAAAAGCCAAGTGTGGCACACCTTCGGGTGTTTGGTTCCACCTGCTATATGCACATTCCAAATGCTCTTCGAACAAAGCTAGATGCGAAAGCAAGGAAGCTAGTCTTCATGGGGTATGATGACCAGAAGAAGATCTGGAAGTGCATGGACCCCGAGACGCGGAGATTTGTTGTATCTCGCGACGTCGTGTTCGTCGAGGTGACATCTTACAAGGGGAGTTCTTGTGTTGAGCTACTAGAGAGCGGGGTGGAGGAGCCAGAGAGGGCTGTGGAAAATCTTCAGGTGGAGCTACCTGTGTCACCAGGTGGTCCATCAATATCTAGTTCTGAGGCGGAGGCTTCTGGGTCAGGAAGCAGGGGGAGCGATGCTCCAAGTACGTCTGGAAGAGGAGCTAGGGAAGAAGCAGCCGAAGATACTGCGAGTCAGGGGAAGGCGTTGCGGAGATCGAAGCGAACTATCATTGCCCCTGATCGCTATATAGGATGAAATATGGTGAGCTTTGTCTCTTGTTTCTTTGCTGGTCCCATGGATGAGAGGGAGCCGTCGAGCTTTGAGAAGGCCAGGGGCGTGAAGGAGTGGGACATTGCGAAGCAAGAAGAGATGGCAGCTCTCGAGAAGAATGAGACCTGGTCTCTGGTGCCCAGGCCCAAGGGCACCACTCCTGTCACATGCAAGTGGGTCTACAAGCTGAAGAAGAAAGCTGACAGAAGTATCGAGCGATACAAGGCTCTCCTTGTGGCTCGGGGGTTCTCGCAGCAATACGGTGAAGATTATGAAGAGACATTCAGTCCGGTGGCAAAAATGACTTCTGTTCGGGTTGTGATTGCCTTGGCGGCTTGTTGGGGGTGGAAGATTTGGCAGCTTGACGTAAAGAATGCATTCTTGTACGACGAGATTGACAAGGACATCTTCATGGTCCAGCCGCCATGCTTCGTTTCTGAAGATCCGGAGCATGTCTGCAAGTTGAAGAAGGCCCTGTATGGGTTGAAGTAAGCGCCAAGGGCGTGGTATGGAAAGATTGCAGAGTATCTCTTATTCTGCGGGTTTGGTGCTGCAGACTCAGACTCAAGCTTGTTCGTCAAGAAGAGTGGGGAGCTTCAAGTCATCGTGCTGCTTTACATCGACGATATGATCATGACGGTGAATTCGAAGGATGAGGTAGCGCAGCTTCGCGCAGAGCTATCTATCAGGTTCGAGATGAAGGATTTAGGTGAGCTGCACCACTTTCTTGGACTCGAGGTGTAGAGGAAGGAGAGTGGAGTGCTGGTGTCCCAGGCTGGATATGCGGAGCGGATCGTTGAGCGGTTCGGCATAAAGGAAGGGAAGTGCATCTCCACACCTCTGGAGAAGGCTATGAAGCATCGGAAGGATGAGGGAAGGATTCTGCAAGATCCGTTGGTGTTCCGAGCTCTGGTCGGGAGCTTGATCTATCTGATGATCACTAGGCCGGATATTACATATGCAGTTGGCAGAGTGAGTCGGTATATGGCAGAGCCACAGATGCCTCATCTACTAGCGGCCAAGAACATTCTGAAGTATGTCAAGGTGACCTCGGATATGGGTCTCCTTTATAGGAAGGATGCGGGCTTCGAGGTGCATTGGTACATGGATGCTGATTACGGAGGAGATTCAAATGATCGGAAGTCGACGTCTGGTTATGTCTTCATGGCGGGCCCCATGGCTATATCATGGCGCAGTAAGAAGCAGGATTCTGTGTCGGTCTCAACCACGGAAGCGGAATACAAGGCTTCGGCCTTGGCAGCTCAGGAAGCCATCTGGCTTAGGAGGTTGGTTGGAGACGTTCATAAGGAGGTTCGGTGTCTGACTCTGCTCCGCAGCGACAACGAGAGTGCTCTCAAATTGGTTACTTATCCAGTTTGTCACGTGAGGACCAAGCATATCGAGATCGAGCATCATTTCATTCGTGAGAAGGTGCTGGATGGGTCTCTTTCGGTCGAGCATGTTCGGAGTCAGGATAACATTGCTGACATCTTCACAAAGGCACTGGCGAAGGGGCCATTTAGTCAGCTAAGGAGCCTACTGGGGCTATTTTCAACTTCCCACTTCAAGGGGGAGTGTTGAAAATGTTAAAGTGGAAGTTTGTGGAGCTTTTGGATCTGGGCGGTCTGGGAGGAGGTCGCGCGGTCTGGTGAGACCGCATGACCTGGCGATCTGTTCTGCAGTCTGTCTTGTCTTGCCTAGCCGTAGTCTCCTGGCATGACCGCTGGTATCTGTCCAAGGCGGCTGAAGGTGAGGCCGCGCGGTCTGTCTTTGACTGCGTGGCGGGCTGGCTTCTTCAGGGCTGTACCGGTCTGTCGCTTATGACTGCGTGGCGGCTGGCTTCTTCAGGGCTGTACCGGTCTGGCGCTTATGACTGTGTGGCAGGCTGGCTTCTTCAGGGCTGTGCTGGTCTGGCGTGACCGCACAGGTTGGTCCAGGTTTCCAGAATTCCGGTCTGGTGGCTGTCCCGGTTTTCTGGTGGTTGTCGCGGACTAAAGCTCTTAGTCGTGCGGTCTCTGTTTGCGGTCTCAGGAGGAGGCTGGTATGCGAACAGGTCTATGTTCTCGGTCTCAGGAGGAGGTCGGCTTGCGAACAGGTGTTCGCGGTCTTGTGGTGAACATACAGTGTTTGATGTCTCGGTCAAACACTGGTGGTGAGCGGCTTCTTGGCGGTCTGACGATCTCCTTGTGGAGTCACAATTTGACTAAGGGAGTGGCGATCTCCCGCGGTCTGGTGTGAAGCCGGCGAGCTCATGAAATGAAGCAGAAAGAACTGTTGCTGATCGCGCGGGTTGACCGGTCTGGTCGCACGGTCTGGGGGTGGTGATCCTATCTCATAGGGAGGTGACTGGATCAGGTCCCACGCCTATAAATAGGAGCCATTGTAGCAGCAAATTATGACACACCAAGTGTAAGCTGAGTTTATTCTAATTCCTGCGGTCTGTGTTTTCTGACCGGGCGGTCTGCTGATTGAATTTTCTTGTGCAGCTTCTGCGGATAGTGCGGTCTGCAGCGATCACCTCTTCCTCTGAAAGTGTTTGGGCGGTCTGCGGCTTGCTGTGTGGGTTGCTGGATTTCGGGAGAATCAGTGGAGGTCGTAAGGAGGGTGCGGTCTGCTCAGCAGTCTGAGGTGGTGTTCTATAACCGACAGTGTTGTGCAGTTAGGCGGCTTGCAGAGATCGGCAAGTAGACCGCGCGGTCTGGAGCGGTCTCAGTTATCTTCCTTTCAAGTTGTGTATTTTCTTCTTTGGTTTTGTGTGCTGGCGAAATCATGTCTCGCCAAGCATACCTCTCCCTGTAATGAAGTTTATGCTATCAATAAATACTATATTTCCTTCATGTGCTTCTAGTTGTTTGGCTTGTGAACTCTAAGTTGTATGAATCCTGCTCACTCCATAAAGATTCGAAAAATTTCACAATGAGATACAACCGAATCCGGAGGCTTGTTGTAGATTCACGGTAGGAATCGTCGGAGTGTCAATTTACGTCCTAGCTCGGTCCCAACTATCTTCCGGGGTAGAGGAGGGCTGTCACTTCCTCCCAATGGACCCGTCTTCTCCGGTAAACTACAATCCAACCACGTCTGATGCAAAGAACTCCAAGCTTGGCGATGAAGATGAGTGTAGAATCCTCTCCTTGAAGTGCTTGGATGATGGAGGCGGCCGAGAGGATGCTCCGACTTTAGATTTGTAAGGAAATGGTGGCCGGAGCTCCTCCTTAAGTTGGACGGCGATGGAGCGGCGAAAATGGAGGAACTAGAACCCTTCTGACGTGAAAAAGATGATTGATCGGGTGAACTGCAGATTAGGTCGAGATCTGCAGCTTTTATAGAAAAAGTCAGAAATTTGGTCACGCACGGTCGAACACACGACCATGCGTGAACCGTGCGATATCAATCAAGGAAAAAGACCAGGAAGACGAAGCAGGCATGCCTGTGCGTTTTACTCACGCACGGTCGAAGCAGACCGTGCATAAAAATGCACAGACAGATTCAGATGGCCAAAAACAAGGCTAAACAGGTCGATCGTGCGATTCCTTCACGCACGGGCAACTGCCCATGCGTAAAGACGCACGATCAAAGACAAAACATCATTTTTCACCACAGACGATAGCGAACGATCGCAGATGACCGTGAGTCAAGGAAACGCATGACCGTGCGATTCATGCAGACATTAAATCTGGGTAGAATTGGACGAACAGTCCACCTGCATAAATATCAACACAGCTGGGAATACCCCTCCAGCTCAATACAAATACAGAATAAAAGGTTAGGGAGCACCATGTGCTTACCCCCAACAACAAGAAGCACAAAATCAAACCAAGATAGTCTTAATAGTTTCACATAGCACGGAAGTGATTATAAGAGAAATACAAGCAATAATAGCTCGAATTGGACGTGCACAAGAGTGAAAACTAGCCCGGATGAGTCCATAAATGTGTATACAAATGGGACTCATCACGCCCCCAGACTTACCTGTTTGCGCGTCCCGAGCAAACCAATTCATGCTAGGGGAAAACAAAGTAGTTGGTTAGGAGATTGCGACACAGAGTAAAATGATAAATCCCATACTCACATGCGTAAAAATATAACAACAAAGATTTCTAATTATACTACATAATTTATAGGTTTCAAAAAGAGTACAGAGTTATTATTCTACTCAAAATAGGAATTGCGGTGAATCATCTAATCATGCGCAAGGAGAAAATAGATGGACCGTTGAGATGAGCATTGCCTAAGATTAGGATTCGGCATGACCTCCACTAAAATCCATTAGTGTCGGGGACCATATGCTTGCATGCTCACATTCTCTCCACGGGACTAGATTGGTTCACTTGCACGAGTCGGTAGGACTTTAGGTTTGAATGGGGCTTGGGTCATGGTGAGATACACAAAGGTAAACATAAAGGCTAAACGCACCAAACCCAAATGAGCTAATCTTAAAAATAATCTATCAAGCAACCACTAAGTGCACGAGTGCACCACACCCCTAGACTTAAACTTGATAATATGGGTGTGTGCCCCGCCTAATCCAAACATAAATCTCAAACATATTTTCAAATAAGCTCTTTTTTTCATTTTATTTTCTTTTTCAATCATTTTTTTTCTTTTTCTCTTTCTCAGTTTTATTTTCAAATCATTTTCAGCATATTTTCAATAAAAGGACAACCACCACCACAACATTTTCCATATCACACCCCCAAAATAAGAAATATTAATCCGCTCTAGCTTGGTATTTAGGTGCATGACTAGGATCGGCATTTTGGCTTTGGTGATAACTAGGTAGAGCTGAATCAAATGACATGGATAGGCTCAAGGAGGCTAGCAAGGGAAGATGATAGGAGCGAAAGATAGGCTCAACCGGGCCAAAATGAAGGCCTACGCCACTCTCACAAAAATGAACTATCCCATGCCCATGCTTCAAGAATAGCTTGGGGCAAGTTCTTAGCCCCCGAGAAAGGCAATCCTTCCTCCGAACTCAAACAATACAAGTCTAATGATTATCTACACTCATCCCAATGCTACCATTCGATTCACACTACATTCACCAATTTGAGTAGAATAATTAACAATTTCACTTAGAGAAATAAAATAAACTAAAAGTATAAAGAGAAATCTACTCTACACATATTTTTATACAAATGGGAGTACTCGACTAGGAGCACTGCACGAGTCACAACTTACTCCGCTACACAATCCTAAACCAGCACCTCAATTTTCCAATTAAGCAGTAAAATAGAATTAAACTCGGAGCATGCTCGCGGGTAAGTGCGCTCTTAAGTGGGTGTAGTGGTGTGCAATGAAGATGAACAATACTAAATTAATGAAATTAATATACTTCTAGTATGCAAATGATATGTGCACGTGTAGTGGGTAACACATAACGACTCTCCCCTAGACTTAATTTAAGCAATAGACACAAATGATGTAACCATGAAAATTAAATAGAAGACTAGGGGAAGAAAAGTTACCCATGCTCAGAAATGAGCATACCAGAAGATTGGCGTGTAAACCAAGAAAAAACTGCAGCATCCCCATCCAGAAAATGAACCTACAGGGGTGAGTTTCGCCAAGCGTGTAAAAACGCACGGACAAATCCAGATGGCCAAAAACAAGGCTAAACAGGTCAATCGTGCGATTCCTTCATGCACGGGCAACTGCCCGTGCGTAAAGACGCACAATCAAAGACAGAACATCATTTTTCACCACAGACGAGAGCGCACGATCGCAGCTGACCGTGCGTCAAGGAAACGCATGACCGTGCGATTCATGCACACATGAAATCTGGGTAGAATTGGACGAACCATCCACCTGCATAAATATCAACACAGCTGGGAATACCCCTCCAGCTCAATACAAATACAGAATAAAAGGTTAGGGAGCACCCCCAACAACAAGAAGCATAAAAGCAAACCAAGACGGGCCTAAAAATTGCACATAGCGCGGAATTGATTATACGAGAAATAAAAGCAATAATAGCTCGAATTGGACGTTCACAAGAGTGAAAACTAGCCCGAATGAGTCCATAAATGTGTATACAAATGGGACTCATCATTAGGCTTCTTCTCCATCACTTGACTTCTCCGAGTCACTATCGCTGAGAGTTTTGGACTTCTTAGCGACTAAGCTTCTTTTAGTTTTCTCTTTCACGTGCGTGGATTTCTTTTCTTCTCTTCTTCCACCTTTTTCTTCTTGTAAGGTCATTCAGCGATCATATGCCCTGGCTTATTACAGCAATAACAAATAAAGTCAGAACAAACGTGTTTGTTCGGTTTAGACTTATACCTGTCATGGCTGCTTGAGCCCTTCCTGTGATGATCTCCATCACGATGAGAATGTCTATAGTCAGAGGAAGAGGGCTTGTTCTTCATAAGCCTTCTCTTGCTTAGCAGTTTCTTGAACTAACGGGAGATTAGAGAAAATTCCCCATCTGACATTTCTGAGCAGGAGGAGCCGGCTTCTGATTCTTCTTCTTCATAAAATTCTTGTGGCCTAATTGTAGACACAGTTCTGCTTTTCCTGGAGCTTTCGACCTTCAGATCCAAGGTCCTTTCCTTGCTAGAAGTCCGATTCCCATCTTCTTCTATTTTGCGGATATTCATCTGCAGCTCATGGGATAATAGCTTCCCGAATAGATTCTGTGGGTCAATATTTGGCAGCATTCCAAACTCCCTAATGGCAACGATCTTGCTATCCCATTCTTTCATCAAGGATCGCAGGAACTTGTCATTGAGTTCACCGTTTGTGAATTCCCGGCCATAGTTTCTTAGGCCGTTAACAATTTTGAAGAACCTTTCATAGGCATCGGCAATGCACTCCTTCTTACTCTGCTTGAAGGCCTCATACTCTTGGTTGAGTAGAGATCTTCTATCGTCCCTTACCTCTTCGGTACCTTCCATGAGGACAATTAAGTATGTCCACATCTCTTTGGCTGATCTGCAGTGAATCAAGTTTTGTAACATAGAATCATTCACTGCACTAGCAATAATGTTCTTCGCCTTTTTGTCCAAGGCTACTATATCGATCTCATCCTTAGTTAGGTCCATCATTTTCTTTGAAACCTGAACAGTAGGGTCAATTGTAGAGGCAGTCATAGGCACATGAGGGCCTTCTTCCACAACTTGAAATATTCTTGGATCTGCGGCTTCCATGTAAAATCTAACTCTTTCTTTCCACATGGGAAAATTAGCCTTTGTGCAGATTGGGAGCTTCAACGAGGAAGAATCCTTGCTTCTTTTCATGATTTGCTAGCAAATAGAATGGATGGATCCCGTTCAAGGTGTTAACCTAGAAACGAACAGCGACCCTCTAATACCAATTGAAGTATCTAGTTGCCTACCTAAATTACCTAGAGGGGGGTGAATAGGTGAATTTTGCGTCTTTTGCGGAATAAATACTTGATAAAAAGATAATCACATAAAGCAAATCACAATCACAGACGACACAAGGAATTTATAGTGGTTCCCCGATCTTGGGTACTCCACTTTCGAGCCTCACCAATCTAGCACCACAGCTAGCCTTGGCTACTTCTCAAAATCTTGGATCAAGAACGATCCTACAATCTCAGAGTCACAACTCCTACAACTCGGAGACAAATCTCCTATAAACTCGGAGGCACCGCTCCTACAACTCGGAGAAACACTCTCCTACAACTCGGAGAAAAACTCTCCTATAAGAAAATGAGATTGAGTACAATGAAATACTTAACAAAACTTGTACAGATCTAAACTTCTGAGATCTTCTTCCTCCTTGAGTCTTGAAAAACATTGGCTAGAAGCAGAGGGAGAAACGATTGAAATCCCAGATCTGATTTCTAGATTCGACATGATCCAATAGATTGCTGTAGATGATTAGAGCGCTGATCTGTCAAATCTTTTCTTTAGAAGGAATCAATTGATTGAGAGAGAGAGTGAGATCCTTCAACAATGGCCGGAGGTAGCAGTTTCTTCACGATGATATGATTGAATGGAAGATTAGAAAGATTAGAATTAGGGTTGAGATAAGACCGTATAGAAGCCTTATATAGCAATCATAAGTAACGGCTAAGAGGCCTTGATTTAAGGTAGGATTAACCTTAACACCATTCACACGTGCCGTCAAGTTTGTCAGAAGAAAATAAAATCCTGTCAAGAACCAGATTTCAAAGTAGCACAGGAAGAAAATAATTTTCTCGAGACAATGTGGATTTCTCGAGAAATAGAGTTGACTTCTCGAGAAATGAACTTTACATCTCGAGAAATGGATGCAAGAAACTGAGATAAGGCTGGAAAAAGCTTTCAAGAGGACTGGAAGAGAAGAAATGGCTTCAATTTCTCGGGAGAACATAAGACTTCTTGAGAAACTGCTGAGAAAAACTTTCAAAGGAAAATAGAGAAAATTTCTCAAGAACAATTAAGACTTCTCGAGAAATGAATTCAACTTCTTGAGAAATAAAGGACTTCTTGAGCAATTCCTTAGAAATAAAAGAATAGAAAACAGAGAAGAATTTCTCGAAAATTAGAGAGGACTTCCTGAGAAATGAATTGGATTTCTCGAGAGATACCTTTGATTTCTCGAGAAATACCCTTAGCAAAATTTCTGAACTTTACTCCTTTCTTCTCAATAACACCAACAGCTCTTCCATCTTCCATGCCTTAAGAGTGTTGAAAATAAAGTGTATCCCAATAGAGAGATCACACATGAGTCAACACCATGTTTCACACAATGAGGGATTACATTGCATGATACTGTGTTTAATGGCCCATTGTGATCTGACATTGGCCTACACTTAGCACCTATATTCTGCAAGATCATAACTAAAAGACAATATCAAATACACTAGCAATTCACCTTGGTTCAAGGGTGACTTCTCACAAATCTAGGCTATTGTGGATTCAATACCCAACATTTTCCTATCACAATATGAACCCAAGAAGTTTGAAGAAGCAGACAGTGACCCTCACTGGATATCTGCCATGTAAGAGGAATTGACCCAGTTTGAGAGGAACAAGGTGTGGACTCTAGTAGAAAGACCAAAGAACTACCCAGTCATTGGCACCAAGTGGGTGTTCAAAAATAAAATAGACTCAACAGGAGTCATTATCAGAAATAAGGCTAGACTTGTGGCACAAGGGTACAGACAAGAGGAAGGCATTGATTTCAATCAGACATTTGCTCCTGTAGCAAGGTTGGAGGCAATCAGAATGTTCCTGTCATATGCTGCTCACATGAAAATAAAAGTCTACCAGATGGATGTTAAGAGTGCCTTCCTCAATGGAAATCTACAAGAAGAGGTGTATGCGGAACAGCCACCCGGTTTTGTCAATCCAACCTTTCCCTCTTTATATTTAGACTAGATAAAGCACTATATGGTCTCAAGCAAGCTCCAAGAGCTTGGCATGAGACCTTATCCACTCTTCTTCTGGAACACAAATTTGAAAAGGGGGAAAGTGGATAAAACCATTTTCACAAGAGCACACAAGAATCAACTACTTCTTGTACAAATATATGTGGATGATATTATATTTGGGTCCACATATCAATCTTTATGCAAAAGGATTGCTTACCTAATGCAGTCAAGATTTGAAATGAGTAGCATGGGGGAGTTATCCTATTTCCTTGGACTCCAGGTTAAACAGAGTCCAGATGGCATTTTCATATCTCAATCCTAATATACCAGAGAACTCATTAAGAGGTATGGGATGGAAAATGCAACAGTTATGAAAACCCCCATGGCTACTAATGATGTTCTAGATATAGATGAACAAGATAAGTCATTTGATCAGAAGTCTTACAGAGCATCCACTGGCTCTCTTCTCTACCTAACAACTAGCAGACCTGATATAATGTTTGCTACCTGTATCTGTGCAAGATTTCAGGTTGACCCAAAGCAATCCCACATGAGTTCTGTCACAAGAATCCTCAGATATCTGAAGGGCACTCCTGAGCTTGGCTTATGGTATCCAGCTGAATCTGGTTTTGAATTGGTTGGATATTCAGATGCAGACTATGCTGGATGCAGGCTTGATAGAAAAAACACTTCAGGAGCATGTCAGTTTCTGGGTGGTAGATTGATAACATGGTTTAGCAAGAAGCAAACCACAGTCTGCACTTCTACAGCTGAAGCTGAGTATATAGCTGCAGGAAGCTGCTGTTCATAAATTTTGTGGATGCAAAATCAGTTGCTAGATTACAACTTTTCCCATGGCAATTCCACAATTTATTGTGACAGCTCTAGTGCAATTTCAATTGCTTCCAATCCTATTCTCCACAGCAGAACTAAGCACATAGAGATAAGGCACCACTTTCTCAGAGACAATGTAGAGAAGGGTAAGATCAACCTTCAATATATCTACTGACAATCAAAGGGTTGACATCTTCACTAAGCCTCTTGATGAAAGTAAGCACAAGTTCTTCATCATTGCCTTGGTGATGCTTGATGGAGCTTTGTAGGTCCCCTATTATTATAAAGATCTATCTTTTGCAGAAAATTATTGCTGGGAAAAACAGCAAACATCTTGAATAAAATCATACAAGTTTAATCAAAGCTGCGTCAAATTCAAATCGACGTAACGTCGACTTCTACTTGACGTCAGCTTTGAGAGCTCTATGGGGAGGATCCTTCGAATACCACACGATGTAACGTCGAATACTTATCGACATTTACATCGACATCATTATTAAAGACTATATCTCGAAACCACGCCGACATCAACTCGATGCTCCGTCAACATAAATGATTGCAAGACCTTACCTCTGACCTAGAGGTCTTTGACAGGGAAGTGAGATCGGTAGCTGTGTCGGCTGATGGCCTTATATCCTTCTTCAATAATATAAAGCAGGGGGAGAACAGTACCAACACACATCAAACACATCAACAACAGATCCCTCAAGATTCTGTCTATACGACATCAATCCCTCTCTCCCTCATCTCTGAAGGAGAACCTGCTGTTTCTTTTAAGTTACAGACAGATGCAGCCATCCAGGGGGAGTCATCCTCACCAAGAATCCTACCCTCAATGCAGGGGGAGTCTTCAATATAGGGGGAGAGTCCTGTATGTTCAGATGATCAAATCCATGTTGTTGGTTATAGAACAATCACCACGGGGGGGGGGGGGGGGGGGGGGGGAGGGTTAGGTGATTATTAAATATTTTGCAAGAAATGTGTTTAATGGAAGCACTGCACAGGAGAATCACAGAAAATAACAGCACACACACAACACAAGATGTATAGAGGTTCCTCAAGACCGGGTGTCTTGAGTAGTCCTCTATCCCTCTATGCTTACCCAGCAGTGTGCTAGGCTCGACAAACTTCGCCAATGTCTTTAGACCACAAGCCTTACAACTCGGACCCGCAAGTCCCTGCAGCCTAGGCCCGCAAGCCCCTTCACTGCACCCGAGCCCGCAATCTCGACACTCATGTTTGATCTGTAGGCGCCCTTAGAGGGGGGGGGGGGGGGGTGAATAAGGGTTTTAAACTTTTTTTGATTATTAAAGAAAATAATTCTCTGTTGCTACCGCCAGCGGTAGTGTTACCGCTCGGCGTTAGTGCAGAGAAAATACGTTTAGGTTAAACCAATGAAAATCAGAGAGCACGAATCAGAGATGAAGAAACAAATATATTTTCATTAATATTAAATTGAAATAGTTATGACGCTTGGAAAGATGAAACCAATGAAAACTCTTTTGGTTTTCTATACCGACCCTTCTCCCAAGGACCGGCTGGCTTTAATCTATCTCTCCCCAGATAAGGCCTCAAGCCGCTCTAGCCTTTCTCTCCTCAGAAAGGCCTCAAGCACCCCCTAGATCTACTCCCTAGACCTAATCGCCGTGTGGCGAATTCCTCCCTAAGCCCCACAAGACAAAGTCACCAACGCGAGGCGAATTTCCCCTAGTCCCCGCAAGGCCCTAGTCGTCGTGTGGTGAATTCCTCTACCGAACAAAATATATAAAGGTTACAATTTGAAACTAAAACAAAACACAAACTAAAAACTCCCTCAAAAGAAGAACTTGATGTTGATGTAGATGCGATCAGATCGGTCTTCAAGTTTTTTGCGTTCACGAACGTTGACCGAGTTCTTCGGCCTGCTTTGAGAAGGCTTTCACGAGTGCTCTGAATATGTGGCTCCAATTTGTTTTGTAATAGCAAGCAACAACAGAGGAAGCACGCGTCTTTAAAGAGAATCAGCCGCTACCGCCTGCGGTAGTACTAACGCCCCACGGTAGCCACATTAGGAAATGATCAAGCACACAGATCGTTGCATCTTAGGCAACTTTTGAGCGCCAAACTTTGAGCTCCGACTAGCGTGCCGCGGTAACGCTAACGCTCCGCGATAGCAAGATAACCTTCCTTCAGCCAATATCTCCTTCTATAGTTGCTCCTCAATCACATGCAGATGGGAGGATTCCAAAAGCTGCCGCCGGGTGGTAGACATGCCACGCCGTGGTAGAGCATGCTAAATATGCATCCCGCCAATCATTCCTTTTTCTCCACTGTCTCCTTCCCGACAATTGTTACCATTTATGCTAGCGCTAGCAGTAGTGATAACGCTCCGCGGTAGAGCACATCTCTTTTCGTCGATCGCATCTTCATCGAACGGCCTCACATTTCGTTGACCGCTTCTTTCATTTCGTCAAACTTAATTTCGTCGGACACAAGTTTGTCGAACGACATCTATTTTCGCCAAAAACCATTTCGTCAATTCGCTAGCGCCATCGGTAGTGTTAACACTTTGCGGTAGAGCACATCTCTTTTCGTCGAATGCATCTTCGTCGAATGGTGTTTTCATTTTGTCGAACTCAATTTCGTCGAACACCAGTTCGTCGAATGACATCTACTTTCGTCTAACACCATTTCGTCGAGCGCATCTCATTTCATCGAACCGCTAGCACCAGCGATAGTGGTACCGCGCCGCGGTATCAATCAGAGAATAATCCTGATGTCGCTTCGACATCTTTCTTTTTCCACTCCTTTGGGGATTGAATGTTGAAGATCCTGCACACTATAAAGACAATGCAAGTATGATCAAATACAATATGATTTGTTATTTTCAAACCAAGAGATGCGGAAAGCATGTTCCAACAAACTCCCCCTTTTGATAATTACAAATCCCTTTAGAAAGAAATAGTTCAAAACATAGGAATTGTGTTTATTAAAAAGGATAAGCATGAAATTTAAGACATGTGCATATGCTCCCCTTAAATGAATGCTCCCCCTAAGTGAATGCCCCCCTACAACAAAACTTCATATGAACTTGACTTCCCCAAACATGTGAATTTCTTTCAAATTTATTCTCCCCCTTTTGGTATTATCAAAAGAGGGAGGAGAGAAAGTCAAACAGGAACGTGTGCAATAAATGTGTAGAGAGGGAATGAACATGATAAAGAGATAAATGCTTAGGAAAAATACAATATATAGGAGTGAAAAAAGAATGTGAAGAAATTGTCATAAGGAAACTACTTGTTGGAAAAAACGTATTCATGATCGAGCGTACAAGTAGTAAAGAGGTGGAAAGCATGAAGAAATATATTTTTGAAGTGAACATCTATATATGAATGGTGAAGCATAGTAGATGATTAAGAATTTTAGACAAAAAATAGATGTTGTAGTAATTTAAGTACACAAAATGATTTTAGTTGCAACATAACCATACACTTGTTTTGAAAAGGAAATATTCATGATCGAGCTAAAGGAGAGAGTAGCACAGCGGAAAAGATATAGGATAAGCGTGAAAGAACATTAATTAATGAATATATAAAAATAATCACTTGCCTTTTTAAATTAATTTTAAGAGGTGTAGTACTTGTTTAAGGGAGATGCAATGTTGTGTGACAAGTACATGTAAAGAATAAGCATGAAAACAATGTAGGCAAGTAGGAATGCGGAAAGTTAAAACAAGGTTAAAAAGATTAATATTTTGGTAATAGTTTGACCATTTCAACAATTGAGCAATTTAACTTTGAAAATTTTCATAACAAATAGGCAAGCATGAATTAACATATCCAAAGAGATAATAACTACAATGTAACCAATTCGTATTTCAAGTAAAGAAAACATTGTAGAAATCATGCATTGCAATCCAGTGCTTTTACTTGAGTTTTAGAGAATTATGTAATTTTGCATTAGGATCCAATTCTCATGAGTAGAAGCTTTATGAAAATCAATGATGTGTGCATAAGGTGTTTGATAAAAGTATACAAGTGAAATAATCAAAACACATGACATATGTAATGAGATAGTGATAACAATATTAAGGATGCAATCTTATAATTACTTTCACACATAAAATCTAGAATAAAGTTTCAAGGCACGTATAATGAGTACAACAACCAAGGTGCTTCGCCCACACAATGCTTATTAAGACTTATGAGGGACCGAAGTATTGCTTGGGGGATCACATAAGCAATTTTATTAATTTTTATTTTTAGTGATCCGGTGTACAAATAGAAGTGATAAAAGATGAATGTGTTTGCACAAAACACTTTACAATTCTTTACAAGGTGCTCAAACTCACAATGCTCATTAAGACTTATCAGGAGGGTGAGTAGTGTTTGGTGGAGTTATCTTTGGCTTTTTATTTCAGATTTTTATTTTGGGCCAAAGGTCTCCGAATTCACTTATTGTTGCAAACATTAATATTATTGAAATAACACTTCTATATCATGCATAAAATTTATTTTTGAAAGACGGTGTAGATAATGTAGACATACAACTTAATATGTTAAAACTATTACACTACAAAATCATGCAAGACTAAGATTATGAACACATGTAGATAATCAAAGTAGTGAGTGTATGAATCATTGATAAACATAAAACAATACTCATACTTAGAGACATGCTAGGCAATCATGCATAATTATCTATAGACTATTTCATTGCACATAATTAGATTAAGGTCAAGGCATGAAGATAAAACAATGTTTAGGAAATTTGAAATTAAAATTAGACATTGAAGACTATCTTTAAGTGTATGTCAAACACATTTTTGACCATTTTGAAACAGAAATAACTAAGATGTTTGCTCTTGTGAAATATTATAGTCAAACTAAAATTTTGTAAAGAGATAAAGCAAAACAAATAACAAAAACATATTTTTGATTTGTTTTATAGTTTGTTTTATTTTTAGAATTTTAACAGAAAATGAGAGGAACTGAAAAAAATGAAAAAGAAACTGGAAATTCAGAAATACCTACTACCGCCAGCGGTACCCAGCTATCGTCGGGCCGTAGTGTCAGAACTCGAATTTTGGGGAAAATGTGAAATTTTTCAGAATTTTTCTTTTGAATATAATTGTGCAGATTAGTGACAATGAAGTTCATCAATGAAATCAGACATATGCATACACGAAAATGCGGATTTTGCAAGTTTAAGCTAATATGTCCAAAACCCCAAATTCTAGCCTAAGGTGTCACAATACACTTTCAAAATACTTGTATTTTTCACATGCATGAGAGTTCAGAAATAGATAATATGAAAAACATAAGATAACATGTTTGAGCACAAATATGCATGAGTGAAATGATCATAAATAAGTGAAATAATATTCATGCAAAGTATACAACATAAGTATGTCTAAGATCAAGATACTCTAACAACATGTCTACACTCTAGCCCCGTACTAAGTGACAGATGAGCATGAGGAGATGCACGCATGCCGTAGGTTGGGTTGTTAATCCCACATGCATACAAAAGACAATGCTCACCCTAGCACTCTTTCCCCCTAGTGCCTCGCAAGGCCCCACTGGAACCCTCCCCGATTAAGGACAAGACATGACTTAGAGGTTAGGTTTCTAATGCACACAATTCTACGCCCTCGCTATAGTGAGACACATAATGTGGTTGAATGATCCTGGGCATACTAAGCATTTAATCTTATGAAAAAAAACAATTTATAAACTATGGCTTTTATGCAAGATTAATTTCTCATTATATTTGTTTTTAAAGCACATAGTTATTATGAATTTTAACTTCCAATTTTTCAGATTTTGGTTAAGAATAATAGGGGAAAACAAATGACGCAAATATATTAAGTAAATAAGCAAAATTTGTGCATTTTATAAATTTAGCCTAATACCCCTAAAATACCTTTTAAATCCATTTCGACAATTATTTCATTTAGTCTTAAAAATATCATATGAAAAATTTAGTTTTCAAATTTTATAAGACTTTTAGGGAATGAATTTAGAAGGATAAGAATAAAAGATAATTAGATCACTTGAAAATAATATGACTTTATATTCAATTGCGTTCAATTTGATTTATTAATGAATTTAGGTTTAATATGTGAAAATCATATCACAAGTTATATAAAGTGATCTTATCATGATGGCTCAAAGAAATAAAACCAAAAACAAAAAGGAAATAAAGCATATCATGAAGTAGAGAATTGATATTTCATTTATAATTGATTTCTACTTCATCCAAATGATAGGATGCTATTGAATGAGAGATTTAGGTATCCAAAGAGGACCGGGCGTGACGGTTCCTTTGGGTACCCAAATATATCATGTTTGCTTTTGGGGAGATAGTGATGAATGGGCCTTTTTGAGTGGAGTTAGTGTTTCATCTTTAACTTTGGGCCTCCATTCAAACATTAGTTTAATATTATTTTTATTTGTCAAATTTCCATGATGATTTTGCAAAACATTATTTATAGGAAATTTGTTTATCTTTAAGTTTATGTTGGGATAAAGATGATGTTGTAAATGATAATGATTTGGAATTTCACTTTCAAGCATTTGATATTTTTCATTTCCTTTTTTATGCTTATACATATTATGAAAATTCACATTTAACTAGATTTTGGAATTTGCTTGAAATTGTTGATTTATGTGTTGAGAAATTTTCTTTATAATTTTCTTAAGCAAGTTGACTTTAGTTTCTAATTCATAATTCTTAACTTTAAGATTATGCCTTGCTTTATTATAGGCTATTGTGCTATTTTTGAGAGTGGATACGATAGACTCAATATGATTGTTATATTCGTTTCTAAGGTCATCAAAAGTTTCATCCATCTCTTTAATTTCAATTTTATTGTTTTTGCACATATCACAATTATTTTTTAACGATGAATTTTCTAAAGACAATTTTTCATTGTGTTCTTTTACACAAATAAATTCCTTTTGAAGTTCCTTGTATTTTTCTTTAATATCATTACAATCAAAACATGATATAGAGTTCTCAAATGAAGAGCATGATGGAGATACAAACATTTCATTTTTGGATTCTACATTCACATTTGCTTTCAAAGTTTTATTTTCTAAACGTAGTTTTGCATTAGCCATTTTTAGTTTCTTAATCTTACGTTTAGTAGTTTGTAGTAATTGTAATGTAGAAACAGAAGTACAAAAAATGGAATTTGATTTCCTTACATTGCTTTCGGGAGAGGCACGATTTGAACATATAGTTTCTTTGACATCTTTTTGGCACTCCTCTTCCGAAGACAGTACTTCTTCTTCTCTTCCATTTGATGTGTGCTCCATTGATCCATCATGAGAGGAACATTCTTAAAGACTTGTGCAAGCATATTCTCCGGTTCTTGCGATTGTTCCATACCTGTAGAAGGAGAATCATAAGTTCTTTCAAGAAAATTCCAAATCTCATATGCGGTAGGTAACGTATAAATAAGTTTGAAAATATTGTGGTCTAACGCACAAAATATACTATTCATAGATTTTGAATTTAAAATAATTTCGTTTCTAGTTAGTACGCTAGGTGGCTTTTCAATAGTAATGTTCCAAACTTTTTCATCTAAGGCTTTAAGAAAATTTTTCATTAATATTTTCTACCCTTTATAATTTTTGCCCATAAATAAAGGTTGTGATAATACCTTTTCATTTATATTAAAATTTTCCCCACTAGTAGAAGCGAGATCATGATCAAGAGACACCATTATTCCCGGTTGTTAAGCCAATTTGGAATAACCTCACTCTGATACCACTTGTTGGATCTATAGGCGCCCTTAGGGAGGGGGGTGATAAGGGTTTTAAACTTTTTATGATTATTAAAGAAAATAATTCTCTGTTGCTACCGCCAGCAGTAGTGTTACTGCTCGGTGTTAGTGACAGAGAAAATATGTTTAGGTTAAACCAATGAAAATCAGAGAGCACGAATCAGAGATGCAGAAACAAACATATTTTCATTAATACTAAATTGAAATAGTTATGATTACAAAAAAAACTTTTCCCAATGACGCTTGGAAAGAGGCGACGAATGAAAACTCTTTTGGTTTTCTATACCGACCCTTCTCCCAAGGACCGGTTGGCTTTAGCCTATCTCTCCCCAGATAAGGCCTCAAGCCACTCTAGCCTTTCTCTCCCCAGAAAGGCCTCGAGCACCCCCTAGATCTACTCCCTAGACCTAGTCGCCGTGTGGTGAATTCCTCCCTATGCCCCACAAGACCTAGTCGCCAACGCGAGGCGAATTTCCCCTAGTCCCCGCAAGGCCCTAGTCGTCGTGTGGCGAATTTCTCTACCGAACAAAAGATATAAAGATTACAATTTGAAACTAAAACAAAACACAAACTAAAAACTCCCTCAAAAGAAAAACTTGATGTTGATGTAGAGGAGATCAGATCGGTCTTCAAGTTCTTTTCGTTCATGAACATTGACGGAGTTCTTCGGGCTGCTTTGAGAAGGCTCCCACGAGTGCTCTGAATATATGGCTCCAATTTATTTTGTAACAGCAAGCAACAACGGAGGAAGCGCGCGTCTTTAAATAGAATCAGCCGCTACCGCCTGCGGTAGTACAAACGCCCCGTGGTATCCACATTAGGTAATGATCAAGCACACGGATCATGACATCTTAGGTAACTTTTGAGCGCCAAACTTTGAGCTCCGACTAGCGCACCACGGTAACGCTAACGCTCCGCGATTGCGAGATAACCTTCCTTCAGCCAATATCTCCTTCTATATTTGCTCCTCAATCACATGCAAACGGGAGGATTCCAAAAGCTACCGCCGGGCGGTAGACATGCCGCGCCGCGGTAGAGCATGCTAAATATGCATCCCGCCAATCATTCCTTTTTCTCCATTGTTTCCTTCCTGGCAATTGTTTCCATTTATGCTAGCGCCAACTGTAGTGCTAACGCTCCGCGGTAGAGCACATCTCTTTTCGTCGATCGCATCTTTGTCGAACGACCTCACATTTCGTCGAACGCTGCTTTCATTTCGTCGAACTCAATTTCGTCGGACACCAGTTCGTCGAACTACATCTATTTTCGCCGAACACCATTTCGTCGATTTGCAAGCGCCAACGGTAGTGCTAACACTCCGCGGCAGAGCACATCTCTTTTCGATGAACTCATCTTTATCGAACGGTGTTTTCATTTCGTCGAACTCAATTTCATCGAACGCCAGTTTGTCAAACGACATCTACTTTCGTCGAACACCATTTCGTCGAGCGCATCTCATTTTGTCGAACCGCTAGCGCCAGCGGTAGTGTTACCGCGCCACGGTATCAATCAGAGAATCATCCTAATGTCGCTTCGACGTCTTTCTATTTCCACTCCTTTGGGGATTGAATGTTGAAGATCCTGCACACTATAAACACAATGCAAGTATGATCAAATACAATAGGATTTGTTATTGTCAAACTAAGAGATGCGGAAAGCATGTTCCAACAACTTAGGCCCTCAAGCCCTACAACTCGGACCCGCAAGTCCCTATAGCCTAGTCGCTCAAGCCCCTTCACTGCACCCGAGCCTGCAAGCTCGACACTCAGGCCCTCAAGCCCTACACAATACAGACCTGCAAGTCTTGCCTACAGCCTAGGCCCGCAAGCCCCTTTACTGCACCCGAGCCCTCAAGCTCGACACATTTGGACTGCAAGTCCCTCTTCCCTAGCCCTCAAGCCTCACAGATCTCAAGCCCTCAAGCTTGACGCACAGATCTAAAAACAGATCTAACAAGTGTGGCCCACAAGCCTTAAAAGAAAGATTTACAATATTGATTATGCCTGATGGAGATCCGCTTCTTTTCTTGAATAAATTGCTTTTGATGTGAACCTTGACGGTGCGAATCTTCTTCAAGCTTCTTGCTCTACCGGATGTTGACTGGCTATCTTCTATCTGGAACTCTTCTCTATCAGCCGATTAAGCTAGACTGATTCTCTTGAGAACAAAAGATGAAGATCAACTTGTTCTCCGTTCTTGTTTTTGCTTATCTCCATCGTTATTGTTCTATTTAAGACTTCTTAGGGAGATTCTCTTAAGGTCCAGGATTCGAGAGAGAGTTTAGGGAATCCACTGTTCCCTTTTATAGGACTGAGATGCACCTTAACGGTTTCCTATGATGTCCTTTACTGACAGACTTACATCCCTCAAGACAATGCGTTGATTGGACAATCAGGCGGCAACATTAAATGCTGACAGCGCGTCTGACTACTTTTGAATCTGTCTCGACGATATTTCCATTGTTACGACGATATGGACAATATCTCAACAACATGGCTTGTCGATGTCTTGAACTGGTTTCTTCTTCAATTCTTCATTAGATAGTGATATCTCGACGATACGGGACATCACTGCTGCACTCGAGCTTAAGATGACACGATGTCATCAAACTGATATCGGCGAGAACTCCTTGTCTGCTAGATATTGCTGAAATCACATTATCTTGTCGACGACATAATTAATATCATATCGATAGACTATACTTCAGCAACTGCATGTCTTCATATGACATTTTTTAGTCTTCTCGACGTCACGCCTTCTTTACGATGATGTCATCGGCATTAGTCTTGCTTAGCCTTTCTGACGATAAGGCTTCTTGTCGACGACATCTGTTCTTCCTTAGCCTTATCGATGTCAAGGCTTCTTGTCGACGATATCGTTGACATCTTTAAGTCTTCTTCTTCATCTCGACTTTCTAATATCGCTGCAAGGTGATGTAGTGTTGATGTCACAATGATATCACTATTTTTCCTTGCTCTGCATGTTGTCGATGACATGCTTGCTGTTATCGACGATACGCTTGATCCTTTTCGACGACATCAGACATGATCATTCTTCTTTGCTTTGCCTATACTTATCTTTTACTAAAATGATAAAGCTAAGAGGATAATCAAATACATAGTGAAGTTCTCTTGAATTGGCGACTTCTCCAAATCAGGAATCATGAGGGCAAGAATCCCAACACATGTCATGCACACTCAAGGATACACTGCTAAAACTGAGATATCCATTCTTGATCCCCTTCAATGCAGGGTGTCCTTTGGTGACTCTACCACAACACCTGCTTCTTCCAAGGTGCCTGATCAAGAGTGTGATTCAATTGAACTTGCCTTAAATTATCTTGTCATGGATCAGCTATCAACACCAGCTCAACCTCCTTCTCCATCACCTGTCCCAAGACCAATAACTGAACCTATCCTTCCAACACCTATCTACAGAGGAAGACCTACTTATCAAGGCAAAGGAAGAGGAAGAAGGGGAAGGGGAAGGGGAAGGGGAAGAATACCCATCAGGGAAATGTACACAAAGGAACAGAGAAAAGATTACAGAAAGGATAAGTCTTATTACAAGAAGTATGAAAAGGTTAAAGTTCCAGAAAACATAATCAAGACATACTCTAATCCAAAACTTGATAGAGTGTTAGAAGATATTGGTGAAAGAGAAATGTATGAATATGAGACAGCTCAAAAGGAGCTTCAAGGAAAGAAAAATAGATTTATTGACATTCTAAAAAGAGGAAAAGAGGTAGTTGAACAGGAGGAATTGGCCAAGGCAATTCCCATTAAATCAACCTGGTTTGATCATACAAAGTACCTCACAAAGACCCTCAAGCTAAAATGCTAGAAGGAGTAAGACAACTCCATAGAGGTGTTATTGGTTGCAATCCTAAAGATGCAGTACAACTCACATAGAAGAGAAAGGAAGGGAATAAGTTACCTGAAGAGGAGATCAAGATAAAGAAGGTCATGTTGACAAAAGCTTCAACTTTTGGAAAGGAACAAGCTACTGTCAGTGAATCACAAGTATTGCCTGTTGAATCCATATTAGAGAAGGCCCTTGAATCAGCTGACCTGAATCTAGAAATTATAAATCTGATGACAGCTAAAGTTTTTGGGCTGGGCTTTACACTCAAGGATGTCAACCTAACACAGAGATGGATCTGGAAAAGCTCTTCAAAGGCCATAGGAAGATACAGAGTAATACTGAAAAAGCTACTCCAGCAAATTTTAAATATGTGGAAAGAAAATACATGAGAGTATATGAAGATCTATCTCTATTTCTCAGAGAAGTAGTGATACTCACTTTTGAGTAAGCTATGTAAAACCTCTGACTAATCTGGTATTATCTCTGTTATCAGTTCATATGGGTTATTCATTTAATGTGTGTGCTATTTTGTATTGCATGTATTGTTATTTATGAAATGAAAAATTGTATAAAATCACTCTGAAAAAACTGTAAAATTTGTTAAGATAAATAGGGGGAGATTGTTGGGAAAAACCCTTGATTTAACTTAACAAATTAACTAAAAGTGATTTTATCCTCTAGGACTAAATTACCCATTGTATAGAGAGGGTAATCTGGTCATTATATGTCTTAGGATGTCATACTCAACATAAGGTATCAGGACCAGATCAAGGGAAGCAAAATTGGGCTAAGTTGATATTTGTGTCGAATAGAATTCGACGCAACATCGAGTCCATATCGACGCTGGTCTAACTAGAAGTACAAGTGGTTCAACCCTTCTGTCAAAGTAACTCAAGTTGATGTTATGTCGAATAGATATCGATGTAGTGGTCAGGGACTTGTCGGAGTAACTAGTGAAGTCGACGCAGCTTCTACTTCAACTCGACGCAGAAGAGGTTATCTGTCGAAGCCATCTAAAGTCGACGCAACGTCGACTGCATCTCGACGCAAAAGATGATGTTTGGAGCCATGCAGGTCAACTCAACGTACTCATCGATAAGATGTCGACGTAACGTCGACTAACAGAGTTTAATCAGAGAAGAGATGAAATCGAAGCTACTTCTACAAGAACTCGAAGTTACATCGATAAGAGAAGAAATAAATTCGACGCTACGTCGAATACAGTCTGTAAAAGTATATCTTTTCAGCTGTCTCTCTGATCCTTTTTTATGGCCCTCATCCTTCAAGACCGTTCCCCAACGGCTCAATAATTGCCTGAAATAGAAAGGAGCATTAAAGAAGGACACAAAGGTTTCTTGGAACCATATTGCTTATAGGTGGACGGGACGAGAATTAAAGAGGAAAGAAAGAGAATGTCATCAGAAGATTACCCTTTCAAGGCATACCAGAAAGGGAAAGAAATTTGAAATTGAATAGAGAGAATAAAAGGAGAAGAGAAGATAGAAACAAACAGAGCATTAATCACAATCGATTATTCTTCTTCTTGCTAGGGCTTCCTTTTCTCTCTCCCTCAGGAACCCTAACACAGAAAAGTGAAAAGAAAAGAAAAGCTCTGCTGATCTTCATCTAAATAGAACAAAGGATCTGAGAGCTGCTAATCATCACAATCTCATAGCAGCCATATCTCAATCAGTAGGAGCATAAAGGATCTGACATACAAAGCACCTACAATTCATCACTATCTAAGGTAGGGTCTAATCAAGAGCAGATTCTGTGAAACATAATTGGCTATTCTTCATACAGTCCTCACAAGAATTCTGAGAACAGAATTCCTACAACCCTCTTTCCTCTTCTTATATCTCATTCCGTAAAAGGGTTTTATTAATCCCTCTTCAAAGGATTCAGTGGTTCAAGATCTCTTTATCAAAAGATTTGGTGGTTCAAGATCTCCTTATCAAAAGATCTGGTTGTTCATGATCTCCTTGTCAAAAGATCAGTGGTTCTAAGAGTCTCCTTATCAAAAGACTCAGGCACAGTGGTGCATCCCTACCAGGTGGTAGAAGAGGGGAGTACCCACATTTTGGGGAACCCCTATAAAAAATCCGTGTCTTCTGGTTGTCAATTTTCTGTGCTGTCTCTATAGCTAGTTTATTTTACTGTCTCTGCTTTACATTCCATCACAAGTTTATTCTGCCTGAGTTCATTTGTGAGCATAAATCCTTAGATTAATTTTATTGGTTTCACAGTTAGGATAGAAATAAATTTAAATCCCTATTCACCCCCCTTTAGAGGATTCTCAGAGGCACACTGTGCACTTTCAAACCCACTCCTGCGCTAAGACGGCTTGCTTTGACTGGTCTACAAGCGCTTCGAGTGACCCGCAACAAATGCAAATAACGAATTTGACTTTCTTTAGAGCTGCGAATAGACCAACACTATTTTTGAATAACAACCACCTAAATATAACACCCACATATATTCTTATTAAGTAAATTTAGATTTATCTCAGCTTTTTAATATTTGAATGGATGCCATAAATAAGTTTAGCTTTATAGTCTTTAAAATGTACATTTTTAAGAATTAAAGTAGTGACGGGGTGTTGAGAAAATATGTTTTCTATCTTGATGGTCGGTATAAGATCAAGTTGTCACAATAGAAATCTATATAATTAGATAACATGTAAATTAGAAAATATATTATTGGACTTATTAAAAGAAATTATATTGTTCAAGTTGGTGTTTAGAGTATTCAACACATGTTGATAAAGACATATATATGTGGGTGTTGTTGGAAATATCTATAACTTAGATATTGTAAGAGAAAACTGCAAAATATGTTATGTTAGAGACATTTGTACATAGTGTTTAAACCCGGATACCGGTTCAACTATGTTCGAGACTTGGGGAGTAGCTTGAGTTACTTCTCTCTTCGTTTGGTCCCTAGGTTTAAGTATTTTGAGCTGGGAACTGGCCCTCACAGTATGGTGGATAATTGCCTAAGAACAGACCCACTAGCTGCAGCGAGGAGGTCCCGTCACTAACCCAGAAATCTTATTTGATATCCCCTCCCAAAACCATTGGTTGAGCCTCTCTCTAAGATAGCACGAAAGGAAAAGGAGGAAAGCTCAGGCTCTCTTGGAGGGTGGATCTGTGCTGATCTGAGAAATAATTGGTCCAATTTATAGAAAATTTCTTCTGAGGGTAAAAGTGTCCAATCGGCATGCGGATAGCTCCCTCTGCCTTAACTGAATTACTATATGTAGACCCAAGTGGGCTGCGACTAGCTCCGCGCGCCTTTTTGAAAATACTAACTACAGCCCCCTGTCGGTCTGCCGATAGCGAGGGAATAATGATGAGTTAGGTCGACCCGAATTCGCCTCGCTCCCTTCTTGAGTGAGTACGAATGATGTGATTAGACTCGTCCTCTGCTTATCAGGGGCGAGTTCTCCTGAGATGAATTTGCCTGAGGCATGCTCGCTTGAGGCCATGTCGCACTCGCCTCGCCTTGCTCTGGGCAAGAAGGAGCTTTCATCATTAGGACGGATTGCACTTGTGTCGTCGAGAAGAGATTATGTCATCGTGAAGAGAAAGGGGGCGTACTCGCCTCACCTTACCCTAGGCCCGCTAAGTCAAATGCTTGGTTTACTCCCCGAATATGGATTATACACATGGGTATTGAGGAAAGATTGTTATATCTAACCACGTGTTATGAGAGTTTTGTTCTAAAAATTTGCAATATATGTTATTGCATGGACAACACTCACTTTATAATCATCTGTCTTGAGACCTGCACTGCAACCATCTCTTAGGAAGCATTCATGTGTATATAATCATCACTGATGTTAAGAGGAGATTAGCTCATGCTGACATAGAGGGTTGGAGACTCAAAGACCGCAAGAGATTGGATCCATTGATCGCAATTCGAGGGGGTTCAAGTAAGTTTCAGCGACTGTCTGAAGGGAATTAATAGTTTGCTTAGAGTCATCCACATGATCGAATCCGGAGATCTCGATCCAAGGGGGAAACAAGTAAGTGAGGGTTTCAGGTTATCTGACGCTTAGAGACGATTCGATAGACCTCACATCACAAAAAAATGTTAGCATCTTACAATCAACCAACAGAATACATTCATTGTTCATAGATAGGGATCGAAAGCAAGAACATAGAAAGGATATCGTGACCTAAGAGTAATATCTCTCCAAGACATCGTCACTCCAAGTGTTGGAGATCTCCTCTTTATCATGGGATTGCAAACAGTAGGCCACGCTCTTGAGCACTTCCTTGATAATGAAAGTGTACAACCCGTATTCGACGAGTAGACCGACATCATCCGCCGAGTAGATCCAATGATGGTCCTACTCGCCTAGGGTAGGGTGAGGCGAATACGCCCCTCCCCACCATAGCTCTTATCGACGTGATTTCTTCTTGACGCCATAGTTTCCTTCTCGAAGGCATGGTCCCTTCTCAGTGTAATGAGCGTGATTCATCTAAGAGATTTGAACAGCCCGTCTCGACGGCAAAAGCTCTTTCTCGCCTCTCGGTGAGTAAGGTAGGGCATAGTCGCCTTGGCCGCGATTGCGTAAGAAGGGAGCGAGGCGAGTTCGGGTCAACACGACTCCTCAACCCCCTCTCATTATCCGCAGAACAGTGGGGGTTGCGATTAGTATTTATAAAAAGGCACGAGGAGCTGTTCGCAGACCATTATGGTATGCATGTAGTAATTTAGTTAAGGCGAAGGGAGCTATTCACATGCCTTTTGGACTATTTTGCCCGCAAGAAGGTTTGCCTATAAATAGGACCCATTATGTCTCAGATCAACACAGATCCACCCCCCCCCCCAAGAGAGCATGTGCTTTCTTCCTTGTGTCCTTGTGCTATCTGAGATAGGCTCAGCCTTTGGTTTTTGGGAGGGGAAATCAGGTCAGATTTCCGGGTTAGTGGCGGGACCTTCTCGCTGCAGCCAGTGGGTCCTTTCTTAAGGCAACTACCTATCATTATGTGAGGGCCAGTTCTCAGCTCAAAATACTCAGACCTAGGGATTTGATGAAGAAAAAAGTAACTCAAGCTACTCCCCAGTCTCGAACATAGTTGGACCGGTATCCAGGTTCCAACAGAAAGGACCTGCCCAGTTTGGGTTGAGCTTTCCTACAGATCCATTCTTCCTGTTGCATCTACCTTTTTCATGATGAGATCTCCCATGACGAATTTCTTCATTGTGACATGCTTTTCAAAATGTTTGACCATCCTTATCTTGATCTCTTCATGTCTGACGACGGCCTAGTCCCTCAGTTCCTTGATAAGGTCGAGGCTGCACTTCATTTCTTCATTGTTGCCTTCCATCCAATTCTCATCATTCTGCTTGGATAGAATGACTCTCAGGCTCATGACATTGAACTCTAACAGGTTGAGGGCCTCAAAACCATGTGATAGTTTGAAAGGTGTTTTTCCGGTGGATTAGGATGAGGTAGTTCTCAATGTCCACAACACTGAGGGAAGCTACTCCTCCCAATTTTCGCCGATGTTTTCCACTTAGTTCTTTAATAGATTATGGATCTATTTGTTGGCGGCCTCCATCTACCTATTGCTCCATGGGTAGTGGATTTACGCGAAGCGAAGTTTGATGTTGACCTGTTCACAAAAATATAACAAATCAGCGTTGGCAAATTGAGGATCATTATCACTGATGATGGTCATGAGGATTCCATCCAATTTAGGATGCACTTCATTTCTTCGCAAATTCCATCCAATTGGCAAATTGAGGATCATTATCAGTGATGATGATCGAGGTTGCACTTCATTTCTTCGTTGTTTCCTTCCATCCAATTCTCGTCATTCTGCTTGGAGAGAATGACTCTCAAGCTCATGACGTTGAACTCTACCGGATTGAGGGCATCAAAACCATGTGATAGTTTGAAAGGTGTTTTTCTGGTGGATGAGGACGAGGTAGTTCTCAATGTCCACAACACTGAGGGAAGCTACTTCTCCCAATTGTCACAGATTTTTTCCACTTTCTTCTTTAATAGATTATGGATATATTTGTTGGCGGCCTCCATTTACCTATTGCTCCGTGGGTGGTGGATTGACGCAAGCAAAATTCAATGTTGACTTGTTCACAAAAAACATAACAAATCATCGTTGGCAAATTGAGGATCATTATCAGTGATGGTGGTCATGAGGATTCTGTGCCGATACACGATCTCCCCCATATGAATTTTTAACGACTAATGAAAAACATGGGGCACAACATATAATGAATAACTTTTTGGATGTTTTTCATTATAACAATGGTAAACGCTGAAAGTATTTCATTATAACAATGGTGAACGCTAGAGCATTGTACTAAAAGACCAGGGAAATAAGAATTGTTAACTAAACTAAAAGTTTATCAAAATCATTAGTTTTTCATTATAATGCTCCAGAATATTTGTAAAATCTATACATCCGCTTCTTCCCTAAACTTGGGCCTCTTTTTCTATCAATCCTTGCAATCATTACATTGTATTTTCTTCTTCTGTAGTACCGCCTCCATTTACATCATCCAAAAAACCCCATAATCAGTCCAATTCGACTGTGTTGGGATCCTCGTAACTATATTTATCATCCAATTTCTAATATCTTTCAGGAATGCATCTGATACATGCTCGTATATGAAACATATCTGCAAAATAGAACTTAGACGTTATTAATACTATTTATGTAAGGAGAACAACTACCAAAGATAAATGAACATAAAATATTAGTTCTGGAAGGGAGGCCCGATGCATTACGGTGGGCAGTGAATCATAAAACTCCCAACATTAAGCTTCAAACAGCACACCAGTAATGCCCAATAGTTTATTAAAAGGCAGAGCATTAATAAATAATCAGAAGCCTCAACAGATGAATGAGTTACATGAGCAACCAAGCATTTGGGATTGTTCATAGAATGTGTTCAACCCCGTGTTCACCGAGGTATAAAATTGACAATCAGGCATAGACGAAGCGAGCGAGGGCTCACCGCATCTCGAAGAGCGAGTTGCGAGGGCGGGGCGAGCTAGTCTCACCGCCTTGCAAGGTTGAGGCCAAGGGGTGCTCGCCGCTTCGGAGTGCGATTAGTAATACTAAGGGGGGGGGGGGGTCTCGCTGCTGGGCGCCGAGCGGCTCGGTAGCGAGTTGCACTCGCCTGGGTAGAACCTCAGGGATAAGGTGAGGACCGACCTCGCCAACCCCCCGAGATCTTTGGTATAATATTTTATTCGCGTTTATTCAAGTTTGTCTGCCGATAACCCATCAGTACATCAGATTTTGGCTGTTACCAGACAACTTTGTAGTGCGTCTAGCAAAATCAAAAGGCAGAGTTACGCTATTAGCAGACCCAACAGATAAACTATATATAAACCCTGAAGGGCACCTTTGAAGGGGATCTGATTTTTATTGGCTTCTTCCTCCTGAGGACATTTTGGTTAGCTCCTAAGGCTCTCCAAGGTGCCCAACTTCAGCTTTTGGCTTGGGAGGTGTGTTGGAACAACCCTATTACTGATTTGGGCTAGGATCACTATTTGTTGATTAAGACTCAAGTTGACCCCATTGTATAGTCTATGGGTCAAGGTCTAAGTTAGCTAGAACTTAGGAAAACTTCCAAGTTTCTGTGTTCGACGAACTTCAATCTGCGTTCGACGAAATCCGTTCTGCGTTCGACGAACGTCATACTTCAGTTCGATGAACTTGCTCTTCAGCTCAACAATTTCAGTCTTCCATCCAGTTCAACAGATTTTATGTTTAGTTTGACGAACTCCAGATTCAATTCGACGAACTCTAGATTGTGTTCGACGAATTAATTTAGTTCGACGAACTCCAGATTCACTTTGACAAACTCCAGATTGTGTTCGACGAATTAATTCAGTTCGACGAACTCAACTCTCAGCTCGACGAACTCAGTTTTCTGCTGGATGAATTTCTTCTCCAGCTTAACAACTTTTGATATATCAGTTATCTATTTTCTCTGAACTAAGATCGACTATTCAACAATGGATCTATAATATGATATGGACTTATTCATTTATCAGATAAGTCAAGATTTGACCTTTCCTTTGATTATTCCTTTCCATTCTCTTCTCTCGAGAAAGTAGCCGTTTGACATATTAAAGAAGGATAATCTTATGGAAAAGGAAAAGGAATTAATTATTATTGCTGAATCAGATTGCAGTTCTAAGAAATATCTTTTCAAGATATTATATTCCATATCTAGAAGATTTGAATTTCAAATCAGTCATATATTGTCTAAGGAAAAAAAGACAGAAGAGGAGTAGTACCAAAGAAAGAATAGAGAAATATCAGTCGAGAGTGAACTTCAAAAATGTCAAAAAGATTTACAGAGTTCATCCTCAACAACAGCATTCTCATTCTCTGAGGACAACAACACAAATCTTCTCTCAGTTTTTAGCTGCTGGTTCTAATCTTCAAAGAACAACAATAATCTGAGAAACTTTATCTCTCAGATTCATCTACTATCAAGGAAGATCATTTACATCCAAGAGAAAGCTCCATCCATTATCTGTCAAGAAATTCTATCAGATAGGGGAGCTTCACAACAACAATCCACTAGTCTTCTCTCATAGAGAAGAATTTCATAAACCTTTTTGTTTACTTCTTTTTATCACATCTTGTACATGGTTTTAACTCCCTTCAAAAGTTAGATCTTTGGTGGCAGGCCACCTGATCAAAAACCTGTGTTTTATTTTGAGCACCTGATCAAATGCTCACTGGTGTTTGGGCACCTAATCAAAAATCCCATTGGTGATAGGGCACCTGATAAAAAACCTAGTGGATTCCAACCAAGGGTGGTAGAAGAGTAGATGCACCCAGTTTGATTGGGGAACTACAATAGATCCTTGTGTCTTTTGTGTTTATGTGATTTTCTATACTCTGCTGTGCTGTGTGATTTGTGTTTATTTTACTTTTACACTCACTCTGTACACATATCACTATTTTAATTCCGCTATAAAATAAGTTAAAACTTTTTAATACTCTATTCACCCCCCCCCCCCCCCCCCCTCTAGAGTAAAGCTAAGATCTAATGCCTCACTTTCAATTGGTATCAGAGGGTGGTTGATTGGTTACATAGGTTAACACCTGAATTAAAAGATCAATTAGATCTTAAGTTTTTCTAGAGTTTTATTTTTCTAAAAACTCATGTCACAGAACAAAGATTACTCAAGCACAAGACCTCCTATGTGCAATCTCAATAAGTTTGCATTATGGAAGGCAAGGATCAAATTATATATGAATTCTATTGATGAGGATATTTGTAATTCCATTTTGACAGGACCCCCTACTCCTTCAACATCAACAAGTACTGAAGCAGCAACCAACAATAATGATGTTCCACCTCCTGAGTGGACAGAAGCTCAAAAGAAGCAAAGAAATGTAGATGCCAAGGCAATGAACATATTGGCACAAACAATGTCTGATGATATTTTCCAGAAGGTTGTGGATTGAACCTCAGCCTGGGATATCTGGAACTCCCTCAACAACATGGTTGATGGTTCTGCTGAAGATGAAAATGATGCAAATGAAAAGGATCAATGCTTGATGGCTGTTTATGACTCATGCAATGATTCAGAACTTGCATCATCATCAAGCTCCAGTGATGATGAAGATGATGAAGATGAAAGAAACTTCTGCATGATGGCTATCAATGCCTCAGGAAGTAATTCAGATGAATCAGAATCTGATAATGACAGTGATCAGGTAATCTCTACCTTTGACTTTAATTCAAATGATTTCAAAAATGAATTTAAAACTCTTTGTTTGGATTTAATTAAATCTGAGAAGGAAATAATTTCCCTCAGAAGTAAGTTGGTTGAAATGAATCATCTCGCTGAAGATAATGTCAATCTTAAGAAAGAATTGGCTGCCTCCAAAGAACACATTGTTCTCATTGAGAACAAATTATCTGAGGCTAAGAAGTTTGAACAATCCCTCAATGGGAGAAGCATCAAACTGATGGACATCACAAGAACTGTGAATGCCAGACTAAATGGCAAACTGGGCTTGGGTGCATCATCAAGTCAACCACATCTCCTTAAGAAAAACATTTTATCTACACCAGTAAAGTTCATCTCTGCCAAGAGCAAAGAAGCAATAGTTGTAGGTAAGAATATCTCAAGTAAGGATGTTAAGAACAAAGGAATTCAAAAGAATTCATCGAACGGCGTTCGACGAAATCACATGAATTAGTCGAACAGAGATCGTCAAACTCTGAATATAGACTTTCATTATAGCTATTCTTCAAACGACGCTCGATGAAATCACTTCAATTCGTCGAACGGCGATCGACGAACTCAACCAAGTTCGTCGAACAGAAATTGTACTGAATTTTAAAAGAATTCTAATTCTCAACATACTAAGAATTCCTTTACTGAGTGGATCATTCCTCCAAGGAAATATCATCCACAAGGCTATAATGATCAGCCTGAGATTTCTTACATTTTAGAATTTTGTGGTAAGACAAAAGGACCCAAGGTAGTCTGGGTCAAGAACAACTGGTTTATTTTCTATTGTGCAGGTACAAGGCTATCCAAGCATAAAAGAACAGCGGTATTTGGATAGTGGGTGCTCCAAGCACATGACAGGAAACAAGGCCAACCTAAGCAACTATAAGGCAAAGCTTGGACCCAAAGTGATTTTTGGAGACTCCAACTGTGGACAAACCAAAGGATATGGAAAAATCAAAGTTGGAGCAGCTACCTTCAAGGAGGTAGCATATGTCAAGGGTCTCAAGCATAACCTCATTAGCATAACCCAGCTATGTGATGAAGGTTATCAGGTAACTTTCAATCATTTCTTATGTCTTATCACAAATAATAAAAACATTAATGTGTTATCTGGTATTAGACATGGAAATATTTATTTAGTCAATTTTGACTCTGCCAATTCAGACATTTGTTTATTTAATTCAATGAGTAAAACAAATGAATTATGGCATAAAAGGCTAGGACATATTAACCTTAGAACTATCTCTAAGCTCTCCAAGGACAGTCTAGTAAGAGGACTGCCTTCTGGTTCATACAAGAAGGAAGGACTCTGCAGGGCTTGTTAATGCGCGATTTTACTAACGCTAATTAGCAAGAACGAAATGCGACATGATGGCAGTGCACCGGTCGCTCAAGTAATAAAATAGGGAGGAACTCCTCAAATGTCAATCTCAAAGGACCACAAGTTGGGTAGTATGATTCGCTCTGCCCAGAAATTAGTTAAAAGGATTACTAAGTAATAACAAAGGGGGTTGTGATAGGATTCCTAAGCTATTGTAGAAATAAGAGAAATGCGGGTCGAAAAGCACCGCTTCGCAAGGTGTGGGTGAGTGCAGCGGCCGCGATGCCGCGCTTCGGTAAGCAGATGGAGTGGCCACAATGTGAGGTTTTGTGAGGGTCGTATTCACCTCTTCGCCAACATCACCACTAGCAATTGCTAGATGGCTTCACACACAAATAACCTAGGCTATCACAACATAAGCAAGGATCCATAACATTAACCTAACAAGCGTTCGTACAACAACACAAAGAGAAAGCACAAGCATCAAAGTTTAGAAAGGACCACATAGAAGATGTCACCGCGTCTTGGGTTCTCGGCCGGAGTGAGAGGTTGTAGGGCTCTCTTCGGGCTCGGCCCTCAGATGGTGTGCGGACTCGAAGGAGGCTGTCACCGCTCCAATGATCTTCAACGCTCTTATGGTCTCCTCGACGAAGAATGCTTGAACTAGTGGCGGAGAATGCTTGCAAATGCTCCCGGATGGAGGAATGGCGAAGGAGATCGCTGGAAATGGTCTCCTCTTGTCTCCTCTGGTGGAAAGGGCGAAAATGGCGGGATTCCTGGCTTTTCCCGCGAGGGGAATCGGGGGCCTTTTCTGGTAGTGGCATTTCCTGCTTTAAATACTAAACAGGCACAGTATTGGTCACGCACGGTCGAACGCACGATTGTGCGCTGCCCGTGCGATAATTAATAATAAAAACTGGCGTGAAGACTAAGCTGCGCCGCCCGTGCGATTTACTCACGCACGGGCAAATCTTCCTGTGCGTCAAAACGCACGGGTAAATTCAGAAAAGCTAAAAAACAGGAAGAAACAGGCGTCCGTGCGTTTGACTCACGCACGGGCAATTCCGCTCGTGCGTCAAAACGCACGACCAAACTCAAATCTCCCGTTTTCTGCCTGGAGGAGAACGCACGACCACAACCGTCCGTGCGTCAAGGAAACGCACGACCGTGCGTTGCACACAATCATGAATTCTGGGGGAAAACTGGATGATCCGACCACCTGTATACAAGATAAAACAGCTGGGAAAACACCTCCAGCACTAGATAAACAAAGAGAAAGGGATGGGGAGCACCATGTGCTTACCCCCAATAACAAGGAGCGCAAATTTGCACCGAAACGGGCCTAAGGGTGCACCTAGCAAGGAATAACAAATATGATCAAAAACATGCCTAAAGTGTAGTGCATCGACTAGAAATACGGCCCAGACGAGTCCAAAAATGTGTATATAAATGGGAGTCATCACACCCCCAGACTTAACCATTTGCACGTCTCGGGCAAACTACTCAGCTCTCCTGTCGGAACAATTGGATGTTAGAGTGAGTTTGAGCGGTAGAGACCTATGCGAAGTCGCATGCACACGTGCATAGAAATACATTAGAACAAAATTAAACTCAAAATTATATCTAACTATTTCTAGAACAGTAATTTGAAATTTACTTTACTTGGATGGTGAATCCCGGTGAATCTTTCGGTCACGCAAAAGGGAAAATAGCATGACTAATGAGTAGAGTTTTACTCGAATCAAAGCTCGGGACAAACTCCTAAGAAATCCATCAAAGTCGGTGTCCATAGGCTTGCACGTTCGCACTCTCTCTACTGCATGAGACGACTCGTATCTAAAATCAATAGGACTTATGGGTTAGGATTGGGCTTAGGTTGAGTTTAGGCTAGATAAGTAGAAGGACGATGGGAATCGCATTCAACATAAACTGAGCACTCAAGAGAATTACAATCACCAATACAACATTTTCAAGAATTACACAACACCCCCAAACTTCAACTGAACACTAGGTGCGTGCTAAGCCAAATATAATTTAAATTTGTCGAGAGAGTATTCATTTTGAACAACCCTTTTTTTCTTCTTTTCTTTTCTCTTCTCGACAGAATACTTTTGTAGGCACAATAAAAACAGCTCCTTTAGCTAATTCAAAGCTACCATACACCACAGAGATAACACCAAATGCGATCGATAAATAAATTTCTTTCAGCTCAAAAGTTGGTGCGAAAATAGGTTTGGCAGTATGGCTTTGGTGAAATTTTAGTGGAGCTAAACAAGGAGGAAAGGTAGGCTCAAGTGGGCTTGCAAAGGTGATTACGTTGGTAAGGATTTCAAAAGCACAAACGGATCAAGAAATGTCCTATATCACATTTTATAATGAGTACTTCAACGAATCGTTTCAAGAGTAGCCTAGTGCAAGTTCTAGCCACCGAGAAAGGTTGTCCTTCCTTCCGACCCTAGTAATAAGCTACTACTAGTCCTGATACACACGACCTTATGCTACCGTTGAATTCACCGGATTCACCACTAAAGTAAAATAAATTTCAGCTACTGTAATAGAAATAATTAAATTATAACTTTGAATTTTATTCGACTCTAATTGAATTTCTAGGCGTGATGGGCGCATTTAACTAGAGCACTACTCGAGTCAACATTTTTCTCTACTCCTCACTCCTACACTAACAATCCAATTCTTACGAGCGGGGAACCTCGCAGCAATATCCAATAAGCGCGCGTGATCAAGTGCGCGTGAACTAGGTGCAAGTGTATGCAATGTGTGCAACAAAATGATAAATCCTAACTCAGCACATTCTAACATGCCATGCAAAGTGTGTGTACGTGCACAGCTCGCTCTCTCCCCCAGACTTGATCAAAATGAAATAAAATAGACAATTAAGAAATAGGCAAAATAGGGGTAGAGAGGACCTATGCTTATAAAAGAGCATGCCAGAAGTGCGGTATAATCCTTCTTTAAAGATCTCCTCCTCTTCATCCAATCGCATTCACACCTGCGATGTTAGCACCAAAGCAAAAAACAAACAAAACATAATAGAAATTAAAGCAAGCAAGCGGAACCGGGTGGTTCCCATGGGTTTCTCCCAAGAATCCCTTTTGTTTAACGTCCTTAAAGGTGGACCAAATACCTGTATTAACCATTGTTCATAAAGCAAAAAATTTAGAGAAGTTTCACACACACAGATCACAGCAAGAAAAAGAACCTCAGCTATACACGCTTTTGCAGTGCACGTCTCCAGTGGCTTGTAGGCTGGAGGTGAAAGCTCTAGGGCCAAAATTGGTGTCACCCAATTTTTCCTTAGTCTCTGCCATCTTGCCACTAGAATTAGTGGAGCGTGCACCACGCAATCGTCTTTCTTGTTTCAACTTCTCCACGGTTGGAGAGCGCCAGTGTTGATAGTCGTCAGATTTTCCCACCTTGGTGGTGGGTAGCATCACTTCCGTTGCCGCAGTGGCAACTGGGTCAGCACAAGAGACAGACTGTTTAAGAGGTTTATTACACGATTTCTTGCTAAATAAAAATGGGACATTGTCCCGAGTTAAGTTTTGCTTGGCGGGTTCAGAAACGAGGCTCTCCTTCCTCTCTGGGTCACATTCCTTTCGTAAGCCTGCTTCTTCTTCTTTTTCGCATGACTGTTTCTCATCCTTTTCTTCCTCCAACGATACTATTTCAGCCCTGATTCCTGCATTACTAAGAGATTCATCAGAAATAATTTGGGGAGAGCGAGACAATGTTTCGGTCACAATCTTGGGGCAAGTAGGGATGATAACACTCCCTCCAGAGAAATCCAAAGTGGCACCGCTCTCATTCAAGAACGGCACTCCCAAGATGGGGATAAAATTATTCTCTTGGGGTCCCAATACTTGAAAGTCAGCGACCACCACCGTCCCCTCGACCATGACTTCAACATTTTTCACTTCTCCCTCCGACTGAATAATGGTCCCATTAGCAAGCACCAAAGACTTCCGATCGTCCGTGTTCATTTCGAGTTGCAATTTAGCAACGTCTTGCAATGCAAGGAGGTTGCGGGATGAACCAGAGTCACATAAGGCAGCAGTTTTGACATTATTAATAGAACAAGTGATTACTAATTCACTTGGGTTAACCACTTCCGTGTCGGTAAGACTCTTCCCTTGATTGATATGATTTTTTTCTGTGTTGCTGGGAAGGGTCCCTTGCGAACGCTCGGTTAACAATTGAGCCAATTGGCCCAATTGCATCTCTAAGCTTCACATGGACGCGGTTTGGTTAACCATATTCGAGTTTGCGGCCTGCATAAACCTCTCCATCATTTCTTCGAGATTGCTCTTCTTAGGAGTAGGGGCACCTTGACTATAACTCGGTTGAGGCGGCCGCGGTAGGCTACCAGAGGCTTGAGCATCGAATTGATGCGAGCCTCCTTGCCATCGTTGGCCTGGAACGTTTTGTTTCCAAGATAAGTTTGGATGACTCCCCACGCCCGAGTTATAGGCATTATTAAACGGTGCTCCATGATTTTGATCATTAATATAATTGATGCTTTCATCAAAAGAAACTTCGGTAGGTTGCTCACCTGTGGGGCACTCATATGCATGATGCCCCGGGCTTCCACAACCTTGACATGAGATCATCATCACTGGGGCAGAAGGGAGGGTAGGGCTCTTTAGTATCATGGTACTTTCAGCGGGTGCACCAGACGTGTTCACCTCAAAGAGTCCCCAAGCATTCCTTAGAGCGTTTCTTCCAGCAGTCCAAAAGGAGCTATGAATGGCAGTGTCTTGGACGATCCATAATGCGTCTTCTAGGGTGTGGTTCATCAGAGTTCCATTTGCAGCAGCATCAATCATGGCCCTGTAGTTAGGTGATGGCGCAAATCTCACACACTGCTATAGGCGGTAGCTCGACTGCGACACGAAACGGCAGTGTACCGATCGTTCAAGTAATATAAAATGGGAATGAATCCCCAAGTATCGATCTCAAAGGAACACAGTAAGGTGGAGTTTATTATCGAGGAAGGACTTGAGATTGAAGTCCTTTCGAGCGGATGGATGCGGAAATGGGAGATTTGGATTGTGGAAAATAAAGAGAAAATACTATAATTACTCCTATGCAATGCCACTATGCAAAGCTTCGCTCGGCGGGATGGAAGACTACGTAGGCCTTGAACGCGCTACTTTGTAAGGGCGGATGGACGAGTAGGCTAGCGGAATGAGGGTCGCCGGCACCTCTTCGACAAGCACACCACTAGCAATTGCTAGGGCGGCACCGAACACGATGGTGGAATGGAAATTAGATGGGGGCGCACCTCAATAAGCACACATGAACTAAATGTTTCCAAATAAATGAAATAAACATTAAGCAATATTGTTCATAGCATACATCATCAAAATATAGAGGGAACTAGTTTATACAATCAACAACATAAGGGATGAAAAAGAGAGTAAAGGAGTCGACCACATCCGAAGCCTTGCCGAAGATTCACGGTTGGAATCGCTGGGTTGTCAATCCGCGTCCAAGCTCGGTCTTCAACTACGTCCGAGGTAGAGGAGGGCTGTCACTTCCTCCCAATGGCTCGTCTTCTTCGTGTCACGATCCAATCTCCTCCGATACACGACCTCCTTGCTCGATGTTGGCGATCTTTGGGCTAGAAACCTCTCCTTGGAGCTCTAGGATGATGGAGGAGGCCTAGGGGGTGGAAAACCCGTGGAAAGGGCGAAAACGGCGGACTGAACGGAGTTCCCGATCATGATCCCGCCCTAATTCACGAACAGGATATTTATAGGCGCTGAAACGAATACTGCGCACGGTCATTGGCACACGACCAGTGGTCGTGCGCACTGGAGTTCTACGATCGTGCGCGCTGCCTGGAGGGAGCCTGAAATGAAAGAAATTTATAAAATACATATTCGCATGACTAGTGACGCACGACCAGTGGTCGTGCGCACTATCGTAAATGGTCGTACGATAAGCCAGACAGAACTCATAAAATGGGCGTTAAGTGAGCACGATCAGTGGCGCACGACCAGTGGTCGTGCGCGATAGAGCCAGTGATCGTGCGCAGTATTCCTGTACAGAATTGTACCGGGAACACCTGCACGACTCCTCTAGCCACTGAAGGTGGCACTTAACACTGCATGAAAACTAGTAACGTAGATGAACAAGAAATAACATCAAAATGGGCCTAGAAGTGCACTTAGCATGGAGTATTAAATAGGAATGAAAAAATGTCTAAAGTGTAGTGCATAGACTAGAAAATCGGCCCAGATGAGTCCATAAATGTGTATATATTTGGGACTCATCACACCCCCAGACTTAACTGTTTGCGCGTCCCGAGCAAACCATCTCTCGCGGACAGGAAAAACATAGCTGACAAAGAAATTAACCAGCAGAGTATCATGCGAAGTCGCATGCTCACACGCGTAGAAATTCAATAGAAAAAATTCCTAATTGTACATATTAGTTTATACTTTTCTAGGGGCGTATTTATATATTACATTTACTCAAAAAGTGAATCACGGTGAATCATAAGGTCGTACAAAGGAAGAAAGTAAACAGAACACTGAGGCGCGCATTGCCAAAGGTCGGGGCTCGGGACAACTCCATTGAAATCCATCAATGTCGGTGACCATAAGCTTGCCCGTTCGCACTCTCTCCACGACACTGGTTTGACTCAAATGCGTGAATCAATAGGACTTAAGGTTTTAGATGAGGCTTGGGTTTAGGTGAGGATAAACAAATATAAACATGAAGGCTTAAAACACAAAAACCCAAATGAGCTAGTGCAGAAATTCTCCTCATTCACCACACAAATACAGGGGTACACCACACCCCCAGACTTGGATTTGACTACATGGGTGTGTGCACCGCCTACTCCCAAACATACATTCATACACAGATTTTTTCAATAAAGCTCATATCTTCTTCTTTTCTTCTCACTTCTCTCCTTTTTCTTATTTCCTTTTTCTTTTCACATATTTTCAGCAATCTAAACAATGATGCATATCCACATTTTCACAAACATAACACTACATCAACAACCCAGTAATGAAAGTAATATACTAGAGCTCAAATTTGGGTGTGCGACTAGGATTGGCGTTTAGGCTTTGGAGAGACAACAGTGGGGCTGAATCAAAGAAAGGGTAGGCACAACTGGGCTAACGAGGATAAAGCGATAGGAGTGGGCACAAAGTCTCAACCGGGCCAAAATGATGGCCTATATCACATTCACGCAATTGACTAACCGTATACCCATGCTTCAAGAATCGCTTGGGGCAAGTTCTAGCCACCGAGAAAGATAATCCTTTCTCCCGACTCGGGCAATACGAGGCTAACGAGCATCTACACACATTCCTATGCTACCGTTTGATTCACACCGGATTCACCAATTTTGAGTAGAGTAAACAATATTTACGCTAATAGAAAAAATATAAACTAAAAGCATAAAAAAGAAATTGAATCTACACGAATTTCTAAACGAGACATGAGCACTCGACTAGGAGCACTACAGGAGTCAACATTTTACTCCGCCTCATAATCCTAAGCCAGCACAATGATTTTCCAAATCACACAAAAAGAAAAATTCAACTCGCGACGTGCCAACGGCTAAGCGCGCTCAAGTGGGTGCTGTGGTGTGCAATGAAGATGAACAATACTAAATAAATGAAATAGAAATACTTCTAGCATGCAATGCAATAGTGCACGTGCGTGGGCACACAGAACTACTCTCCCCCAGACTTAAACTAAACAACCCACATAATATATGATATGAAAATCAAAATAGGGCTAGGGAAAGAGAGTACCCAATGCTCAGAAATGAGCATACCAGAAGATTGGCGTGTAAGCTAAAATGAAGCTACAGCATCCGCCATCCAGAAAAGATACCTGCAGGGGTCAGCTCCGCAAAAACAAAAGAAAAAGACAAACTAAAATAAACTACGGCTAACTAAACATGATTAGAAGAAATAAAAATGCAGGAAAAGTAAGATAACTACTGGGGTTATTGTCCTTCAAGCACGACTTATTCAGGTGTTGCACAGTTCTAGCTTATAGGCCTATGAAAAAGGAAATGCACAAGTAACTGTTCTAATATGCGCATCGGTAGCGGGTACCGATACGGAGACAGAGAAGTCACGCCTCTACCTAAATATAGATACCTGCTCCTCACAGGTAGAGGGTAGAGAATGTAAGAAAAGGAGGAGGCCTGGTCCTCACTCATCTCACGAAAAAAATCCTTGCCGAGCAAGGTATCGTCCACAACAGGTCCGCAGGAGGAGAAGGCAATGAATGAGGCTTCCTTAATGGAGGAGGAATCAACCTCCTCGCATAAAAGGACACACCCATCATTGACTTGAGCACAAAGCTCCAAGTCCTCCTGAAGTACCTCTGAAGATTCATCCTGCACAGGCTCGGGTGAAGAAGGGGGGTCAAGAAATAAAAGAGAAGAAGGACAAAAATAATCAGAAATCAGGGGAGTGATCCCGGTCTCACTCCCATCAGGTTGGGGAAGTAAAATAATGTTGGCATTGTCATCAATGCTGCAAGGTTCGGCGGGATCGACAGTGGCCATGCCCAAGATTTGGACTTCCTCCACCGGTGTTGAGGAAAGCTCCTCTTCACCTAGAAGGTTGTCCTCCTTCATAGGAATAGGCACAACACTCAGATCACCAGCCTCATCCCGCGACACATCCTCAACAATGTTGTCGGAGACGAGTATAGTATGCACAATAGGGGGAGGAGTAGTGCTCGGATAAAAGTCGAGCACCGATTCCTCACAAAGAATCGAATCCACTAGGGGTGGTGGATGCACTGGGAGAATAGGCTCAACAATGTTGGTGCATAGATCAGCCGCACATCCGGTGACCGTATCCATGCCATTCCCTTCAAGATGTGAAGGTGACAAAGATACCTAACCGGTTGTTGAAGGTGTGCCGCCAGATTTAGGAGTTGGGATGATCCGGATATCCGGCTCGTCATCCTCGTCCAATTGGCGAAGATACTCGACACAGTCCTTCAAGACATGATCAGTGCTCCGACAAAACTGGCACTGCCTAGCGGGCTTCTTTGGCACAGTGGGGGCTGAAGCCGAAAAGAAGTAAGACGGTAAAGGCTCAGCAGAGTAGCCATAAGACTTACGCGCACCATATGGAGTATCAGACGAAGTCGGTGCTCCATATGCTGGGCTATAAGAATTATGCCTACTATTCTCCGTAGGGCATTCATCACTAGAGTGGGAGGTAGCTCCACACCAACGGCAACGGAAATTAAGATGTGCCCACATAGTGCGAAGATAAAACGATTCAAAAATAAAAATGCTATTGTGCAAAATACTACACCTAACAAAAATTACTAAAGCAACCTAATTAAAACAGGAAAATGGAATAAAAAGAAATAAAACAAAGAAATGCAATTTACAAATGGAAGGTCTTCTCTCTCAGGTTCTCCCTCTCTAGAAAACTCACACGTCTGTGTTCCCCGGCAACGGCGCCAAAAACTTGATGGCGCAAATCTCACACACCGCTATAGGCGGTAGCTCGACTGCGACACGAAACGGCAGTGTACCGATCGTTCAAGTAATATAAAATGGGAATGAATCCCCAAGTATCGATCTCAAAGGAACACAGTAAGGTGGAGTTTATTATCGAGGAAGGACTTGAGATTAAAGTCCTTTCGAGCGGATGGATGCGGAAACGGGAGTTTTGGATTGTGGAAAATAAAGAGAAAATACTATAATTACTCCTATGCAATGCCGCTATGCAAAGCTTCGCTCGGCGGGATGGAAGACTACGTAGGCCTTGAACGCGCTACTTCGTAAGGGCGGATGGACGAGTAGGCTAGCGGAATGAGGGTCGCCGGCACCTCTTCGACAAGCACGCCACTAGCAATTGCTAGGGCGGCACCGAACACGATGGTGGAATGGAAATTAGATGGGGGCGCACCTCAATAAGCACACATGAACTAAATGTTTCCAAATAAATGAAATAAACATTAAGCAATATTGTTCATAGCATACATCATCAAAATATAGAGGGAACTAGTTTATACAATCAACAACATAAGGGATGAAAAAGAGAGTAAAGGAGTCGACCACATCCGAAGCCTTGCCGAAGATTCACGGTTGGAATCGCTGGGTTGTCAATCCGCATCCAAGCTCGGTCTTCAACTGCGTCCGAGGTAGAGGAGGGCTGTCACTTCCTCCCAATGGCTCGTCTTCTTCGTGTCACGATCCAATCTCCTCCGATACACGACCTCCTTGCTCGATGTTGGCGATCTTTGGGCTAGAAACCTCTCCTTGGAGCTCTAGGATGATGGAGGAGGCCTAGGGGGTGGAAAACCTGTGGAAAGGGCGAAAACGGCGGACTGAACGGAGTTCCCGATCGTGATCCCACCCTAATTTGCGAACAGGATATTTATAGGCGCGGAAACAAATACTGCGCACGGTCATTGGCGCACGACCAGTGGTCGTGCGCACTGGAGTTCTGCGATCATGCGCGCTGCCTGAAGGGAGCCTGAAATGAAAGAAATTTATAAAATACATATTCGCACCACCAGTGATGCACGACCAGTGGTCGTGCGCACTATCATAAATTGTCGTGCGATAAGCCAGACAGAACTCATAAAATGGGCGTTAAGTGCGCACGATCAGTGGCGCACGACCAGTGGTCGTGCGCGATAGAGCCAGTGATCGTTCGTAGTATTCCTGTACAGAATTGTACCGGGAACACCTGCACGACTCCTGTTCCAGCATACAACACCAGTCTAGCAACTGAAGGTGGCACTTAACACTGCATGAAAACTAGTAACGAAGATGAACAAGAAATAACATCAAAACGGGCCTAGAAGTGCACTTAGCATGGAGTATTAAATAGGAATGAAAACATGTCTAAAGTGTAGTGCATAGACTAGAAAATCGGCCCAGATGAGTCCATAAATGTGTATATATTTGGGACTCATCACACCCCCAGACTTAACTATTTGCGCGTCCCGAGCAAACCATCTCTCGCGGACAGGAAAAACATAGCTGACAAAGAAATTAACCAGCGGAGTATCATGCGAAGTCGCATGCTCACACGCGTAGAAATACAATAGATAAAATTCCTAATTGTACATATTAGTTTATACTTTTCTAGGGGCGTATTTATATATTACATTTACTCAAAAAGTGAATCACGATGAATCATAAGGTCGTACATAGGAAGAAAGTAAACTGAACGCTGAGGCGCGCATTGCCAAAGGTCGGGGCTCGGGACAACTCCATTGAAATCCATCAATGTCGGTGACCATAAGCTTGCCCGTTCGCACTCTCTCCACTGCACTGGTTTGACTCAAATGCGTGAATTAATAGGACTTAAGGTTTTAGATGAGGCTTGGGTTTAAGTGAGGATAAACAAATATAAACATGAAGGCTTAAAACACAAAAACCCAAATGAGCTAGTGCAGAAATTCTCCTCATTCACCACACAAATACACGGGTACACCACACCCCCAGACCTGGATTTGACTACATGGGTGTGTGCACCGCCTACTCCCAAACATACATTCATACACAGATTTTTTCAATAAAGCTCATATCTTCTTCTTTTCTTCTCACTTCTCTCCTTTTTCTTATTTTCTTTTTCTTTTCACATATTTTCAGCAATCTAAACAATGATGCACATCCACATTTTCACAAACATAACACTACATCAACAACCCAATCATGAAAGTAATATACTAGAGCTCAAATTTGGGTGTGCGACTAGGATTGGCGTTTAGGCTTTGGTGAGACAACAGTGGGGCTGAATCAAAGAAAGGGTAGGCACAACTGGGCTAACGAGGATAAAGCGATAGGAGTGGGCACAAAGGCTCAACCGGGCCAAAATGATGGCCTATATCACATTCACGCAATTGACTAACCGTATACCCATGCTTCAAGAATCGCTTGGGGCAAGTTCTAGCCACCGAGAAAGATAATCCTTTCTCCCGACTCGGGCAATACGAGGCTAACGAGCATCTACACACATTCCTATGCTACCGTTTGATTCACACCGGATTCACCAATTTTGAGTAGAGTAAACAATATTTACGCTAATAGAAAAAATATAAACTAAAAGCATAAAAAAGAAATTGAATCTACACGAATTTCTAAACGAGACATGAGCACTCGACTAGGAGCACTACAGGAGTCAACATTTTACTCCGCCTCATAATCCTAAGCCAGCACAATGATTTTCCAAATCACACAAAAAGAAAAATTCAACTCGCGACGTGCCAACGGCTAAGCGCGCTCAAGTGGGTGCTGTGGTGTGCAATGGAGATGAACAATACTAAATAAATGAAATAGAAATACTTCTAGCATGCAATGCAATAGCGCACGTGTGTGGGCACACAGAACTACTCTCCCCCAGACTTAAACTAAACAACCCACATAATATATGACATGAAAATCAAAATAGGGCTAGGGAAAGAGAGTACCCAATGCTCAGAAATGAGCATACCAGAAGATTGGCGTGTAAGCTAAAATGAAGCTACAGCATCCGCCATCCAGAAAAGATACCTGCAGGGGTCAGCTCCACAAAAACAAAAGAAAAAGACAAACTAAAATAAACTACAGCTAACTAAACATGATTAGAAGAAATAAAAATGCAGGAAAAGTAAGATAACTACTGGGGTTATTGTCCTTCCAACACGACTTATTCAGGTTTTGCACAGTTCTAGCTTATAAGCCTATGAAAAAGGAAATGCACAGGTAACAGTTCTATTATGCGCATCGGTAGCAGGTACCGATACGGAGACAGAGCAGTCACCCCTCTACCTAAATATAGATACCTGCTCCTCACAGGTAGAGGGTAGAGAATGTAAGAAAAGGAGGAGGCCTGGTCCTCACTCATCTCACGAAAAAAATCCTTGCCGAGCAAGGTATCGTCCACAACAGGTCCGCAGGAGGAGAAGGCAACGAATGAGGCTTCCTTAATGGAGGAGGAATCAACCTCCTCGCATAAAAGGACACACCCATCATTGACTTGAGCACAAAGCTCCAAGTCCTCCTGAAGTACCTGTGAAGATTCAGCCTGCACAGGCTCGGGTGAAGAAGGGGGGTCAAGAAATAAAAGAGAAGAAGGACAAAAATAATCAGAAATCGGGGGAGTGATCCCGGTCTCACTCCCATCAGGTTGGGGAAGTAAAATAATGTTGCCATTGTCATCAATGCCGCAAGGTTCAGCGGGATCGACAGTGGCCATGCCCAAGATTTGTACTTCCTCCACCGGTGTTGAGGAAAGCTCCTCTTCAGCTAGAAGGTTGTCCTCCTTCATAGGAATAGGCACAACACTAAGATCACCAGCCTCATCCTGCGACACATCCTCAACAATGTCGTCAGAGATGAGTATAGTATGCACAACAGGGGGAGGAGTAGTGCTCGGATAAAAGTCGAGCACCGATTCCTCACAAAGAATCGAATCCACTAGGGGTGGTGGATGCACTGGGAGAATAGGCTCAACAATGTTGGTGCATAGATCAGCCGCACATCCGGTGACCGTATCCATGCCATTCCCTTCAATATGTGAAGGTGACAAAGATACATAACCGGATGTTGAAGGTGTGCCGCCAGATTTAGGAGTTGGGACGATCCGGATATCCGGCTCGTCATCCTCGTCCAATTGGCGAAGATACTCGGCACAATCCTTCAAGACATGATCAGTGCTCCGACAAAACTGGCACTGCCTAGCGGGCTTCTTTGGCACAGCGGGGGCTGAAGCCGAAAAGAAGTAAGACGATAAAGGCTCAGCAGAGTAGCCATAAGACTTACGCGCACCATATGGAGTATCAGACGAAGTCGGTGCTCCATATGCTGGGCTATAAGAATTATGCCTACTATTCTCCGTAGGGCATTCATCACTAGAGTGGGAGGTAGCTCCACACCAACGGCAACGGAAATTAAGATGTGCCCACATAGTGCGAAGATAAAACGATTCAAAAATAAAAATGCTATTGTGCAAAATACTACACCTAACAAAAATTACTAAAGCAACCTAATTAAAACAGGAAAATGGAATAAAAAGAAATAAAACAAAGAAATGCAATTTACAAATGGAAGGGCTTCTCTCTCAGGTTCTCCCTCTCCAGAAAACTCACACATCTGTGTTCCCCGGCAACGGCGCCAAAAACTTGATGGCGCAAATCTCACACACCGCTATAGGCGGTAGCTCGACTGCGACACGAAACGGCAGTGTACCGATCGTTCAAGTAATATAAAATGGGAATGAATCCCCAAGTATCGATCTCAAAGGAACACAGTAAGGTGGAGTTTATTATCGAGGAAGGACTTGAGATTGAAGTCCTTTCGAGCGGATGGATGCGGAAATGGGAGATTTGGATTGTGGAAAATAAAGAGAAAATACTATAATTACTCCTATGCAATGCCACTATGCAAAGCTTCGCTCGGCGGGATGGAAAATACTATAATTACATATTCGCACGAACAGTGACGCACGACCAGTGGTCGTGCGCACTATCGTAAATGGTCGTGCGATAAGCCAGACAGAACTCATAAAATGGGCGTTAAGTGCGCACGATCAGTGGCGCACGACCAATGGTCGTGCGCGATAGAGCCAGTGATCGTGCGCAGTATTCCTGTACAGAATTGTACCGGGAACACCTGCACGACTCCTGTTCCAGCATACAACACCAGTCTAGCCACTGAAGGTGGCACTTAACACTGCATGAAAACTAGTAACGAAGATGAACAAGAAATAACATCAAAACGGGCCTAGAAGTGCACTTAGCATGGAGTATTAAATAGGAATGAAAACATGTCTAAAGTGTAGTGCATATACTAGAAAATTGGCCCAGATGAGTCCATAAATGTGTATATATTTGGGACTCGTCATTAGGCTCAATAGCAAAGTAAAAATTTTCTACTATAGTCCATGGTTGCAGCTCATGCTGGGGACATTTCCGGAGAAGGTTCATAAACCTCTCCCAAGCTTCTGCGAGAGACTCCTGATCGTGTTGCTGGAAGGTTGCAATTTCCCTCCGCAAGTTTACAACCTTGTCGACAGGATGGAACTTCGCCAGAAGTTTTTCTTGCAGAGCGTCCAAAGTGGTAGCTGTGCCAAGTGGTATCGTGTGGAGCCACGCCTTTGCCTTGTCACGTAGAGAGAAAGGGAACAGCCTGAGCTTTACCATCTCGTCAGCCAGCCCTGCGTACCGAAATGTCCCGCAAATTTCTGCGAATTCAACCAAGTGAAGATGGGGGTCTTCACTGGCTAACCCAGAGAATTGGGCCTTGTTGCGGATCATGTTTAGGATGGCCGACTTTATCTCAAAGTTATTGTTGGTGATAGCCAGGCCGAATCCAGGGTACACACTCCCAATAGTGGGTGTAGTGTAATCTCTTATGGTCCTGGGTCGTGGTCTAGCCACTTCATTCTCGTCAGCTACCTGACCCACGACCGGTGCATTTCCCACTCCGGGATCAACCTGATTTCTATTAACATCCATGGTGGCAGCAGCACGGAGACGCGCCCGCAGGGTACGCTCTATTTCAGGGTCAAATGCTGCGCACTCACCGGAATCTCTTCTATGCATACACACTCTTCAACATAAAAGAAGAAAAAAAAAAAAAAGAAAAAGACCTTAAAACAAATTTCCAAAGAAAAACAAATCATACACGCTTGCAGTCCCCGACAACGGCGCCAAAAACTTGATGCGCAATTTCAGCAATGCTAATTAGCAAGCACGAAATATGATAAGACGGCAGTGCACCGGTCGCTCAAGTAATAAAATAGGGAGGAGCTGCCCGAATGGCGATCTGAAAGGACCGCAAGTTGGGTAGTACAATTCGCTCTGCCCGGAAATTAGTTAAAAGGATTACTAAGTAATAACAAAGGGGGTTGTGATTGGATTCCTAAGCTATTGCGGAAATAAGAGAAATGCGGGTCGAAAATCACCGCTTCGCAAGGTGTGGGTGAGTGCAGCGTCCGCGATGCCGCGCTTCGGTAAGTGGATGGAGTGGCCACAATGCGAGGTTTTGTGTGGGTCGTATTCACCTCTTTGCCAACATCACCACTAGCAATTGCTAGATGGCTTCACACACAAACAACCTAGGCTATCACAACAACAACGAAAGCTATTCTCACCACCACATCATCATTGCACACGAACACAAGCAAGGATCCATAACATTAACCTAATAAGCGGTCGTACAACAACACAAAGAAAAAGCACAAGCATCAAAGTTTAGAAGGGACCACATAGAAGACGTCATTGCGTCTTGGGTTCCCGGCCGGAGTGAGAGGTTGTTGGGCTCTCTCCGGGCTCGGCCCTCAGATGGTGTGCGGACTCGAAGGAGGCTGTGACCGCTCCAACGATCTTCAACGCTTCTATGGTCTCCTCGGCGAAGAATGCTTGAACTAGTGGCGGAGAATGCCTGCAAATGCTCCCGGATGGAGGAATGGCGAAGGAGATCGCTGGAAATGGTCTCCTCTTGTCTCCTCTGGTGGAAATGGAGAAAATGGCGGGATTCCTGGCTTTCCCACGAGGGGAATCGGGGGCCTTTTCTGGTAGCGGCATTTCCTGCTTTAAATACTAAATATGCAGAGTTTTGGTCATGCACGGTCGAACGCACGATCGTGCGCTGCCCGTGCAATAATTAATGATAAAAACTGGCGTGAAGACAAAGCTGCGCCGCCCGTGCGATTTACTCACGCACTGGCAAATTCGCCCGTGCGTCAAAACGCATGGGTAAATTCAGAAAAGCTCAAAAACGGGAAGAAACAGGCGTCCGTGCGTTTGACTCACGCACGGGCAATTTTGCTCGTACGTCAAAACGCACGACCAAACTCAGATCTCCCGTTTTCTGCCCAGATGAGAACGCACGACCACAACCGTCCGTGCGTCAAGGAAACGCACGACCGTGCGTTGCATACAATCATGAATTCTGGGGAAAACTGAATGATCTGACCACCTGTATACAAGATAAAACATCTGGGAAAACACCTCCAACACTAGATAAACAAAGAGAAAGGGATGGGGAGCACCATGTGCTTACCCCCAATAACAAGGAGCGCAAATGTGCACTGAAATGGGCCTAAGAGTGCACCTAGCAAGGAATAACAAATATGATCAAAAACATGCCTAAAGTGTAGTGCATCGACTAGAAATACGGCCCAGATGAGTCCAAAAATGTGTATATAAATGGGACTCATCACTTGTCAACTAGGAAAGAAAACCAAGAGTAGTTTTAAATCTTTATCCAAGAGTGATTCACCTAGGATTCTGTACTTACTGCATTTGGATCTCTTTGGACCCACTGCAATATAGAGCTTAGGAGGGAAGCATTACACTTTAGTTATTGTAGATGACTTCTAAAGATTCACTTGGGTGTTCTTTCTTTGGAACAAGTCTGACACCTTCAGTGTTCTGACAGACTTTTTCATGTCCATCAAGATTGAGTACTCTACTCTAGTTGCATTGATAAAAAGTAATCATGGCACTGAGTTTGAATCTCTTCTGATGAGAGAATTCTGTGGAAAAGAAGGGATCAGGCAAGGTTTCTCTGCTCCTAGAACTCCTCAACAAAATGGGGTAGCTGAAAGGAAAAATAAAACATTAATTGAATCGGCAACTACATGGCTTACTGATGCTCACTTGCCACTCTTTTTTGGGCAGAGGCAGTGAACACAGCAAATTATGTGTTGAACAGAAGTCTGATACATAAACTTAAGGGTAAAACACCCTATGAAATACTGAAGAATAAAAAGCCAAGGGTTAGCTATTTTAAGATTTTTGGCTGTAAATGCTATGTGCATAACAATGATAAAAAATATCTAAGGAAATTTGAAGCAAAGTCTGCTGAAGGTATATTCCTTGGATACTCTCTTTAGTAAAGCATATAGAGTTTACAACAAATCAACTCTTAAGATAGAAGAGTCCATGCATGTGTCTTTTGATGAAACTAACATATTAAATGAGGAGAGGAATACCACCTCTACCAGAGATATTTTGCAGGTACAATGACAATCTTTCTTCTAAAATTGCGTCCTTCCCTACCTCCTCTACACCTATCCCTTCTTCTACGGGCCTAGATTCAGGTCTCCCTGAAACTAGGCAGGGGGAGATGCTTGATGAAGAAGTTCCAGATCATGCAGATCCAGATTCAGTTATGGTGTTTAATATAGCAGATACAGTTTTTGATACAACAACTCCAGTTTGTGATATAGAAGCAGCACTATCTATTGATTCTCATATGACAGATTCAGTTCCAGTTATTACTACAGCTCAGATAAACAAAGCCAAAGCAGAAGGCAAGGATTTCTCTCAGTACTCTACAATGTCTGATTTCAGAAGACAAGAATTTGAAAGGTACAACTCAAGACACCTATTTAATGCTGAAGATTATTTAAGGTTGCACCCAACAACAGTGGTTCCTCATGCATCATCTCAAACCCTGTTGGAAGCTAATGACCTCTACATGAGTAAAAGGGAAATTGAGTATCCAAATAGAGAAATAATCTTTAAGCCTTCTTCAAAGTGAAAGAGTAAAGATTCAATTCATTTGGTTTTGACTAATTCTGATTACAGTGTAAATATTTCTAAACCCAGGGTGATATATTTTCTATCTGCTGAAATGATTTAAAATTCTGTCAGATATATATGCTCTATTTTTTGCTATTTGTTTGTTTTAATACTGTAAAATAGTGTCCTAACCCAAATAGGGGGAGATTGTTGGAACAACCCTATTACTGATTTGGGCTAGGATCACTATCTGTTGATTAGGACTCAAGTTGACCCCATTGTATAGTCTAAGGGTCAAGGTCTAAGTTAGCTAGAACTTAGGAAAAATTCTAAGTTTCTGTGTTCAACGAACTTCAATTTGCTTTCGACGAAATCTGTTCTACGTTCGACGAACGCCATGCTTTAGTTCGACGAACTTGCTCTTCAACTCGACGATTTCAGTCTTCCAGCCAGTTCAACAGATTTTATGTTCAGTTTGACGAACTCCAGATACAGTTCGATGAACTCCAGATTGTGTTCGATGAATTAATTCAGTTCGACGAACTCCAGATTCAGTTCGACGAACTCCAGATTGTGTTTGACGAATTAATTCAGTTCGACGAACTCAACTCTCAGCTCGACGAACTCAGTTTTCTGCTCGACGAATTTCTTCTCCAGCTTAACAACTTCTGATAGACCATTTATCTATTTTCTCTTAACTCAGATCGACTATTCAGCAACGGATCTATTCTATGATTTGGACTTATTCATTTATCAGATAAGTCAAGATTTGACCTTTCCTTTTATTATTCCTTTCCATTCTCTTCTCTCGAGAAAGTAGCCGTTTGACATATTGGAAAAGGATACTCTTATGGAAAAGGAATTAATTATTATTGCTGAATCAAGTTTTGCACCTATAAATATTATTATTACCCTATCTATGAGTCAGTTACGTAATTAATTACCCGATCTTTGAGTCACCTCAGAATTAATTATTATTGCCGAATCAAGTTTTACGCTCTAAGACATTCCGGGTGTGTGGTGGGACCTCCACGCTGCAGCTAAGGGTCGGTGTTCAGTTTTAAGTGTTCGGTCAGGTTCCTCTACGGGATCAGTAGGTGCTAGTTGCCTCCTCTTAGGGGTCCAAACTCCTCGATGGTCCAAATCTCGGTTCCAACATTTTTGATGCGGTGAGCTAGTACAAGAAATTCCCAAGGAGGCAACATGACATGAGAGGATGAGCGAGATGCTGGCTATGATGGTTCGCCACCATCTGTCTCTCCAGCAATGGTAGGGATGCTGTCAGATTTTTGAAGAGAGGTTCTCGAGATGATCAACCTCTCCTTCACTGCGGGGCGAGGCGAGTTCGCAACCCCATCGGCCCAGGTCATCCCGCTGCGGGGGTTAGGCGAGAATGCCCTGGGCCAGAGTTGTTTCCCAGCCTGGTGAGCGCGAGCTCGGTGGGTGAACTTGTGGGGCGAGTGGGGAAGGCGAGGACGGCGAGCAGGGGAAGCCTATTCTGCGAGATGGGGAATCTCGTTCGGGAAGCTAGTACTTTCTGCACCGGTTCTAGAAGGTTTCTGAGAGACGGATATGGTCTACTACACTGATAAGGATGACCCCGTCCAACACCTGCAATGGTTTGAGGACACGGTCTCCATTCGTCCTATGTCAGATGCTTTCAAATGCCAACTTTTTGCCATCACCTTGAAGGAGAAGGTGCGGGACTGGTTTCACCAGCTCCCAGTGGGGTCGATGAACGCATTTGAGGATCTATGTCGTAGCTTTCAGCTACGCTTCTCGACCTCGAAGAAGAGGAAGAAGGATGTTGAGGCGCTCTTCAAGGTCAAGTAGGGACCGGGGGAGTCGCTGGCCCACTCCGTGGACCGATTCCAGGAGGAGGTCCTGCTTATCCAGGAGGTGCCCGGGTTCACCCTCCAGCTTGCCTTCACGGTGGGGCTGCGGGAGGGGTTCATCAAGATGAACCTGAAGTGGAAGGCCCCCTGTCCTTCGAAGAGCTGATGGAGAGGGCGGAGGAGGAAATCGAATGGGAAGCGGCCAACCAGTAGTTCACAAGAAGGCTGACAAAGTTGAGCGAGCCAGAGGTCAGGCAGCAAGTGGTTAGGAGAAGAGAAGAGCCGAGGGCCCCAGAGTTGGGGTGGAGGAAGCAGGGAGGGGCATGCAGGGCCTGAGAAGAGGTTTCTCCCAAGGAGGGGGCAACTTACAGGGAGGTCAAGGAAGACCCAAACACCCAGGAGGCAGGGCCCAAGGCCACTCCCTCCCCCGCCTGAGCAGGCCATGGCAATTAGCTGCGAAAGGGGAAGGAGAGTAGGAACAGGAGGAGGAATAAGAGCAAGGATAAGAAACCGTGCAACAGAGGCCGAGCGAATGGGGATGGCTTTGCCGTATTGTGACTTCCACCAGGAGGAAGGTCATGCAAAGACCACCTGCCTAAAGTTCTTGGAAATCAGGAGGGCGAGAAGCCTTAGGTAGCAACCGCCACCAGTAAGGATATAGGTGGTGACCGGGGCGTCAGAGGAGGAGGATAGGTGTGTGGATAGGGCTGACATAGGGAGCCGAGGAGGGATCGGGGTGATCCACGGTGTTTACCCAGAAATCGGCGATCCATCCAAATGCGACGAAAGTAATCCGCACGGTCTCAGAAACTCAGGCGGTCTCGCAGTGCCCGGGTGACCTCCTCTAGTTTTCCAGCTCCGGGAGACCTCCTCCAGGTTTCCATCTCTAGGCGACCTCCTACAGTTTTTCAGCTTTGGGCGATCTCGCCAGGTCACCGAGCCCAGACGGTCTCCCACTGCCCGGGTGATCTCATCAGTTTGCCGAGCCCGGACGGTCTTCCACTGCCCAGGCGATCTTGCCTATTCGCCGAGCTCGAGCGGTCTCCCACTGCTCGGGCGATCTCACCAGTTCACTGAGCCTGGGTGGTCTCCCACTCCCCAGGAGATCTCGCCAGTTCGCCGAGCCCAGGCGGTCTCCCACTGCCCGGGCGATCTCACTAGTTTGCCGATCCTAGGCTGTCTCCCACTGCCCGGGCGATCTCGCCAGTTCGCCGAGCCCGGTCGGTCTCCCACTGCCCTGGCAATCTCGCCAGCTCACTGAGCCCGGGCGATCTCCCATCGCCTAGGCGATCTCGCTTACGCTGGTCACTCAGAGCTCGGGCAGCCCACTTTTCCCTGCTCTGCCCGTTTGGGCATGTCCCGCGCCTATATATAGAGGGGCGGGGGTACCAGTTGAGGGACATTGGAGAGTTTCGAGCCCCTAGCCGGTGACTTGGGCGGTCTCCATTTTTGAGACCGCGGAGACCTCTTCCTCCTTTCTTGGGCGATCTCCCACCTGCCGGGCGGTCTCCCTCGACGACCTCAGTGACTCCTTCAACTCCCGTCTTCCCTAGCGACCTCTTTCCAGCTTCTGACCATCTCTTTTTCTCCTCTCTCACTCCTTCACTCATAGCTCAAAGTAACTGATCACCCAATAGTTTTCCCCCTCCTTCTTCAGCTTGAGAAAATGTGGACCTGATACATTTTTACTTCGAACAAATAGGGGAGTGGGAATCGAGGCGACCCAAAAGGCAAGCCTCCACACTATGTGTCATCGGAGCGTGGCTTCGACTTCTCAAACGCCACCCTCGGAGGAGAAGATTACCTTCTCTCGAAAGGATATGCCCAACCACGAAGACCCATTCTGCGATGCACTTGTGATCCAGGCGGCCATCAAAAACTTCATCGTCTCTCAGATTCTCACCGACAATGGGTGCTCGGTCAACGTCATCTTCAAGGAGTTCAACGAGATGAAGGTGGAGGCAAGGAGGGTGTTAGCCTCGGATGGCCCACTGTTTGGGTTCTTAGGAGAAAGGAAGGAGGTGGAAGGAGGAGTAGGGCTCCATGTCATCTTGGAGGGACAGTCCCACAACTGCCAGTTGGTCATCATTGATGCTCCGAGTAGCTACAACTCCATCTTCGGATGACCCATCATCAGTGCATTCTGATGTGTCCCTTCCTCATTCCACCAAATGCCTTAAGTTTAACATAGGTGGAGTCTAGATCTGGGTTAGGGTAGACCCAAAGGTAGCAAGGCAATGCTACATTACTGCGGTCAACGCCATCACCTGTAAGCAGAGGTGGAGGAGGTGGACTGGGAAATAGAGAGACAAGATGTGAGGGAAGGGGTCTTTGAAGGGACCGAGGCAGAGGAGACGGGAGAGGGAAGGGGTCTTTGAAGGGAACGAGGCAGAGGAGACTGAAGAGGGAAGGGGAGAAGAGGGTCAAGCCTAGGAGGAAGGGATAGAGGAGCTGCAGGAAGTCCGGGAGGAGAGGATGGAGGAAGAAGAGACTGAAGCACTCGCTTGCGGAGGAAAGAAGGAAGGTGTCTGTGGGGAGAAATCTAGGTTGGAGGCAGTGGAGGAGGTCGTGGAGCTGGAGGTCATTTCCCGGGCGGGGGTGGTAGAGAAAGTGAAGATCAGTGGGGAGCTTAGCCCCGAGGATCAGGGGAGGATCCAAGCCTGCGTCTAGGAGAATGTGGACGTCTTCGCTTAGAGCGTGGCGGAAATGCTAGGTATCGATGTGGATGTGGCCTGTCACCACCTCAACCTTGACCCCGACTCTATCCCCATCCAGCAAAAGAAGAGGTCCATTACTGACAAGCTAGTGGAGCCCATTTGGGAGGAGGTGGACAAGCTCCTCAAAGATGGATTTGTATCAGAGATCTAGTATCCAGGCTGGGTCTCCAACGTAGTAATGGTAAAGAAGGGATATGGAAGGTGGAGGATGTGTGTGGATTTCTCTTTATTAAATAAGTCATGCCCTAAGGATTGCTAAACCTTTCCTCGAATCGATGAGTTGGTTGACTCAGCCGTCGGTTTTCTCTAATGAGTTTTCTAGATGCCTTTTCAGATTATCATCAGATTCGCATGCATCCCCCAGACATTAAGGACGTCTCATTCATCACTGGGGATGAGTGCTATTGCTACAATATGATGCCCTTTGGGCTGAAGAATGCAGGAGCAACATACCAACGAATGATGGATTGGGTATTCCGTGAGCAGAAGGGGAGGAACCTGGAGGTTTACGTGGATGACCTCATGATCAAGAGTTGGGATCTTGAGTCCCACCTCCGGGACCTTGAAGATACCTTCAGTACCTTGAGAAAATTCAAGATTGTTGGATCTTGAGGCACCCTTAGAGGGGGGGGGGGGGTGAATAAGAGTTTTAGAAAACTTTATGTTGGGTATTATGCCTTCAATTTCTCTAGATTTGAAGAAGAAACACAAGTATAGATAAGTCAAGTTGTTTTTGATATTTTGTTTAAGTTCGTGATATGACAGATACATCAAATCTACATCACTAGTGTATAGAAGACAAAAATAATGAAAATTTAACTATGTAAAATATTGTCTCAAGACTCAGCAGAAGAATCATGAAGAAAAGTATCATATCGTTGAAACAGTTTTGACGATATCGCCTTGAAAAAAGCACATCATCTTGAAGGATGAAGAAAGCTTGTCGTAGATAAAGTTAAGTCCAGATGTCGACGACATCGTCGTGAAGAAAGCATGTCATAGATAAAGCTAAAGCTCAGATGTCGACGACACCGTCCTGAAGAAAGCTTATCGTAGACACAACTAAGATATCTTCACGATATTGTCAAGAAGAAGTAATATCGTTGAGATATTAGATAAAGCCTTCAAGAAGGATGTATGTCGACTTAATGGAAGCATACTACTTTGAAGATCGAAGACATATTGCATATAAGGAAGTATCTCGGCGATATCGTCTAGAAGAAGCAATCTCATTGAGATAACCAGCCAAGTACTGATGTAGAAAGTATATCGACGACATCGTCGTGAAGAATATATGTTGATCAAGACAATATCGTCTTGAAGGAACAATATCGTCTTGACGGTTGTAGAGCTGCATTTAATGCACATAAATTCTTGGAAATGAATAATCAGGGAACGCGCACGCCGTCTATCTTGCGCACAAATCAAGGAGCCATAAATAAAATATTCTCTGCAGAATATGACCGTTACACTGTATTTAAGAAAAAAGATTTATTATTTCTATTCTCTGCAAGTTCCAGGAGAGGCTAGTAATAATGACAAAGAATTTCCAATTCCGCAAAAAGTTTTCAAACGAGAAATTGATTATGGAATAATCAATAAGGGGTTTTAAGCAAGATTGCAAAGGATATAAAAGAAGATAATTTTATTTACAGGATACTCTTCTTGAATAGAATTTAACAAAGTTTTCATTCTCAAACATATTCTCTGAAGAGAAGAAGTCTTCATTGTTGCTGGGTTGTGAAGTTCTACAGAAGATTCTGAAGAAAGGTTCATTGATCCATAAAATCCTTGGACTTAGAAGAAGAAGAAGATCTGTTATTCAAGTGTTCATTTTCTGAAGTTTTCTCTTCTACAACAACAATTCTGTACTACTTTGTAGGGCTCTTTTTGAGTCTAAGTTGTGATGCGCAAACACCAAGTGCACCGGTCGCTCAAGTAATAAAAGTGGGAGAAAGTCCCCAAGTATTGATCTCTCGAGGAGTGCAGGTAGGGATTGTGAGTTCTCTATCCGAGATAATAACTGTAAGGGTGAAACGAACCAAATGGGGGGTTTTGTGATTGTGTTTTTACGCTACAAACAGAAAATAAAATGAGGGTCGCAATCACCTCTTCACCAAACACACTCCTAGCAATAGCTTGGACGACACAAGCATACAACGAGTAGCCAGGAGGAAATAAGCTAGGTGCACCACGAAAGTAAAGACCACAAAATCAAGCACGAAGACATGATTAATAAAACTAAGCACAATGAGTTTTTACACACCAATACCGCATTCCACAAGTTCATAAACCAAACTACAACTAAGGAAGAGGAGAAGAAATACAACCAAGCATACGAAGGCTTGCCGGGATTCGCGGCCGGACTCAAGGGTTGTCAGTCCTTGTCCAAGCTCGGTCCACGGTTGACGTCCGGGGTACGGAGAGGAGTTGTTAATTCCTTCTAGTGAGCCCGTCTTCTTCGCTGGTCTTTGCCGGTAGTACTCTGTACGAAAACTTCCCAAGTTGCAGCATTAAATGGCTAAAAACGGAGCTTGAGAGGAGACATCAATGGCGGTGGCCGAAGACAAAGCAATTGCAAGAGTTCCACAAAAAAATGGCGGTCGGAGCTCCTCTCCCAAGGTGGATCTCAGTTGAGTGCTAAAATGGAGCTCTCCCGCTCCTCCGACGGCTCCCCAATGAAACAGAATGAAAAAAAGAGGTCCTTAGGTCGGGCAGTCTTGCGCGCTTAAATAGAGGCATTAATTTAAAGAAACGCACGACCGTGCATTTTGAGACGTGCGATTGGCAGTGATAAACAGCGCCTGGAGCTACAGGAAGGTCGTGCATTTTTGTTCACGCACGAGCGGAACGCTCGTGCGCGACCAAAAATGCACGGGGTAAGACAGGCTGCAGATTTTCCTTTCCTCCAAGTAAGTCGTGCGTTTTCCTTCATGCACGATTGGATTCAATCGTGCGTTAAGGAAAATGCACGATGAGCATCATTACATCCAACTCTGAGTAAATCGCATGATCGCTTCGATCGTGCGTTAACAATAATTGCACGGTCGTGCGATTTACCTAGGTTGCAATGCTCACCTCAAGAGTATAAACCACCTGCACACAATTAAAAACATAGCACCAATCCACAAAAAATAGCTCCAACCACAGGGCTAACAACCAAAATAACAGCAAGACAGGCATGGGGAACCCGCCGAGGCATACCCCCAGCACAGAATGCGCAATTGCACACCCGGATAGGCCAAAAGAGTGCACTATGTGTAAAGTGATGACTAAAGTAAATACAAGCGATTTACCACTAGAAGTGTAGTGAACGAGTGAGAAAACAAGCCTAGATGAGTCCGAAAAACCCTATATAAATCAGACTCATCACACCCCCAGACTTAAACTTTTGCTCGTCCCGAGCAAACTATTCCTCTCACGGGTATTAGAAGAGTCAAAACTAACAATTAGGACATGATATTAAAGAGTAAATAAGGAAGTTTTATATTCATGATGTGAATAGGAATAAAAACTAGAGTTAGTTCTTATGCATACTAAGTATCTATACTATTCAAAACAAAATATCAAGAGGTTATATCCACTTCTAAAGAAGAAAAACAAAATCGTCCTAGACATTGTGAAGACAGAAAATAGCGCGGCCACTGAGCATAATAGCATTCTACTCCTTAGACTATGGGATAGCCTTCAAAGAAATCCATCAATGACGGTGGCCATAGGCTTTCCTGGTCACACTCTCTCCGCGGCGCTGGTAAATTTCAGTTATGCAAATCAATAGGACTTAGACTAGGATGCAATATTAGGCTTGGGTTTAAGGTGAGGTGTATCAAGGATAAACATGGAGGTTTGAACACACTTAAACAAAAATGAGAGCTAGCATCAAACTCAGTCTACCAGGGATATAAATTGGGAATCGACACCCCCAGACTTAGCTTTTTACATATGGGGTCACTTCTGCATAGCCCAAACTCAAATATATATATATATATATATATTTATTTCATTTTTCTTTTTCTTCTCGGCTTTTTCAACAGTACCCAAAATATAAATCTGTTAAAATGCATCCCATCACAAATATTCACAAAAAGCATAAGTAGAAATTCAGAATTTTAGTTTCCGCTCAAATCTAAGTGTGAGATTAGGTTAGTCATTTTGGCATTGGTGATTAAGAGGTGGGGGTAAAACAATGGATGGGTATAAGGCCCAAATTGTGTATACAATGGTAGAAAAATAAAGGCATGGATGCAAAGGCTCAAACTATCCAATAAAAGGCCTAAATCATTATTGCAAAATTGGAATTTTTCTATACATATGCTTCAAGAGTTGCTAGGGGAAAGTTCTAGACATCGAGAAGGGATACGCTTTCATCAAAGTCAGAGAATACCCAACTAGTGGCTCGCTATAAACGATTCTACACTAATCTATGGACGAAATTGCGTTCTACCTAAAAGTGGATATAATCCTAGATATAATGAAAGAGAAGTATAAATAAGAAGCATGTAAAGGAACTAATCCTATCAAGAATTCCTACCACAAACATGTATACAAAACTAGAACACTGCACGAGTCATTGTATACTCCCATAATCACATACTAAACGTAGTTTACACTAATTTAACCCCTATAAGAGGAACAAGAAAGCTTGAGTGGAACAATTGTTCAGCTATGAAACGTGTGGGTGCAGCAATTTAGAAATGAGTGAAACAAATTGAAAACAACCGGAATGCAAAATGGTGTGTGCTCGACCACACGAATAACCTATTAAATCCCCCCCCCCCCCCCCCCCCCCAAGACTTAAATGATGCATTGTCCTCAATGAAAATATATATAAGAATGAAAATGAGGAATGCAGGAAAAAGAAAGGGATAGGAATGCGTTACCCAATGCCTGAGAATGGGGCATACCAGAAGTTTGACGTTAAGTTGATAAATCGGGGGATCCAAATTCCACCAAGAAAGAGCATCCACCTGCAGAAGAAGCACTACTACAAACAAGATGAATGAAAAGCATAGCACAAAATATCACCAACAAATAAACGTATGCTAGCATCTCACAAAAGCATAAAACAATCTCACAGCAAAGGACGAATAGTATAGAAATAGTCCAAACCACCCTGGGGACGAAGCCCTAGAAGAATAATGTAAATCAAAAATTGTTTGAAAATTAAACAAAAACTACAACAAAAGCTAAAACTAAACCACCCTGTGAAGAAAAGCAAGAACTAGAAAGCTACCACATCACGAGGGAGGAGAAGAACTAGAGGGAGCATTAGGAGGCGAGGGACGATTCTTCCGCTGGTAGCGTATCTGAATAGGATCAGCGGGCGGAGGATCAAGGCCAAGATGATCCCCAATCTACACAAAGTATTCATGCTGAATCGACATGGATTGTTCCAGCATAGATAGACGCTCGGCAACAGCAGGACTGACCTCCTCCTTGGCCTTCCTGGGAGAACACCTCCGATGAGCATAGGAAGATGGTCCAGGAGTAGCGGAGGCAGGATGCGTAGAACCCGCTGAGGAACTACCCTCAGGAATATCAGATGACTCATCCTCATCAACAGATCCTCTCCCAAGAAGAACATAGGAGATGCCACGACTAGACTGCACACGCTTAACTAGCTTGAATTCCTATATTATGCTCAGAGTAATACACTGTCCTTTGGTTGCAACAGCCATCCGGGGTGCACCCTCCATGATGCCAAGGCCCTTGGCAATCCTGGAAATATAATGCGCCCCTCCAATTGATTTTAAAGGATCATAGGATGCCTGATGAAAGAGGTACTGAGAGAGTACCCTGCCAAGATGTAGGGGAACCTACTGATGCATGCTATACAGGTAAATGAGATCTTTCCACCCCACTACGTTGCGACTCATTGTTCGAGCATTGATGGAATGCCCTATCAAGAGCTGCACGTAGCGCAGTGCAGTAAAACTATAGATGAGGATTTTGCAGCTCGAGCCTCATATGATGCATCCTGTTCCATGATTGTCTGCCAGAATTCACTGGGAGAGACGCCCGTGAGGAACTCATAAGGATGGGTGAGTACATCCGTGTTCTCGAGTTCCGCCTGGGTGTAAATCCCAGCGTAGACTGCCAGCAAGCCTGGACCCATTGTAAAGGTCTACCCCATCATCCAAAATGAAAGCGGTATGTGCTCCCCGAAGATTTCCTCCACCACCTCACGGCAATGGAGGGTAGAGATGAATTTAAGGGTGAGCTCTTCATACCCATCATCCGTAATGTAGAATAGGTTTCCCACGAGCCAACCTCAAGAAGTCGTCTCACCGCCGCGTCGAGGTCAATGGATTCAAGCTCCGAGAAAGAGACAAAGCAAAAATTAAGGAGCTCTTTCCCCCGCAAAATTTCATACCTATTACATTCCTCCCGAGCTTCGAAGGTAAGCATCTCCGCGGTGGAGATTTTTGGCATTCGAGGAACAAGAGCTCCAGAACCCCTCGCATTCCTTTAAAACGGCAGCTTCGGCCCCATGGCGGACCTCGATTGAGCTTGAGAGAGAGAGGATGGATATTGGTGGAGAAGATGAGGGCGATCGACGACAAGGAGCTGCGGGATGCGAAGAAGAAGCCGATCCGCAAAAAGATCTAAAGTGCAGATCGGTGCGGCTGGGCAGGGGTTTTAATTCGCAAAAATGCACGATCGTGTGATTTTTGCAGACGCACGACTATGGATCGTGCGATCTGTAAAATCAGCACTGTGCACCTATTTGGATTAAAATCTCTGTGACCACAAAATGAAATACAATGGGAGAATACAAAAACACAAGAGAGGCAAAAACAGAGAGAAAACAACAACGAACTAAATCTTGTAAGCCGGACAGAGCAGTTCAGAAGTACCAGCACAATAAGATTATCACTAAATTAAATCTACTCCTATTCCTAGATAAATACTGGGATTATTGTCATCCCAGCACGACTTATTAAAAGAAATTGTCATATTAACTTATTGTCCTATGAAACAGGAAGGATATAGGCAAATGTTCTATTATCCGCTTCGGTAGTGGGTACCGATACAGGGACAGGATAGTCACCCCTCTACCAGCATAATCATACCTGCGCCTCACAGGTAGAGGGATGAGGAAGTAGGAAGAAGATGAGGGCTCCTCGCTCAAACCACCAAAAATATCCTTGCCAAGCACGGTTCCCTCAACAGGGAGGAGGTCAGAGTCCTCCAGAAGTACCTGCGATAGCAACACCTGCATAGGCTCAGATGAAGAAGGGTGATAGGAAATAAAAAGGAGGAAAAACATGAATAATTAGAGCAAGGGGGAGTGGTCCCGGTCTCACTCCCATCAGATTTTCCAGAAAACTTATTGCCCGCTGCATTAGAGTCAGTGTATGCATAATTTTAACTGCTAGGACCCTCAATGATGAGTTGGACCTTCTCCTCTATTGATGATGTAGAAACCTCCTCACTAAGGAGAATATCTTCCTCAGTGCAACTTAGAGCAGCATCGAGTTCCATAGGATCATCCTGCACATTTAAAAATTCAGCAATAAGAGTAGAAGATACATGCATATTGATACATGAAAATATCTGAGTAGAAATAGGACTCAATATAGAGTCCGAAAGGATTGAAGAAATATCATCAGATATAAAATCCACAAGAAATGATGTCAGAGTAGAGGAAGAAAACTCCAAAATGTCATTGTAATGATCAACCACGATGCTAGTGGACACATCCATCAAGCTCTCATGAGGATATGGGGACATGGCATATATGTCCTCAACGATTGGAGGTGCAGTATGATACAGAAATGGTGGAATGGTAATGAGCTCATCATCCTCTTCCAATTGCAATTTCCATATCTCACAGTCCTTCAATGCGTTATCAAGACTCTGGCAGCACAAGCAGTGCTTCTCGGTAGGTTTTGACCCTGGAGAGGCCAAACCACCCGGCACAGACGATGCTCGTGAAGGGGCCACATAATTATAATACATAGGTTCATTGTATGAAGATCTATATTCTCCATACGATGAACTATACGGATTATAATTATGTCTTCCTGAATAGCATGCATCACTAAAATGATTAAGCGATTTACACCATCTACATTGCTGATAGACATACATAGTGGTGCAAAGAAGGATTCACAAATAACTCAGTAAGCATGAAGGAAAAATTAAATCAATAGAAACCTGAATTTTTAAATACTTACAAACAGATAAAAAGCGAATTTACAAAGACTAAATTAAAACAAAATGTAATAAACAGATGAAAAAGACTTTATCCCTTGTCGCTCACTCTCAAACAACTCAAATGATGAAGATCCCCGACAACGACGCCAAAAACTTGATGCGCAAATGGCAAGTGCACCGGTCGCTCAAGTAATAAAAGTGGGAGCAAGTCCCCAAGTATCGATCTCTCGAGGAGTGCAGGTAGGGAGTGTGAGTTCTCTATCCGTGATAATAATTGTAAGGGTGAAACGAACCAAATGGGGGGTTTTGTGATTATGTTTTTACGCTATAAACAGGAAATAAAATGAGGGTCGCAATCACCTCTTCACCAAACACGCTCCTAGCAATAGCTAGGACGACACAAGCATACAACGAGTAGCCAGGAGGAACTAAGCTAGGTGCACCACGAAAATAAAAACCACAAAATAAAGCACGAAGACATGATTAATAAAACTAAGCACAATGAGTTTTTACACAGCAATACCGCATTCCATAAGTTCATAAACCAAATTACAACTAAGGAAGAGGAGAAGAAATAAAACCAAGCATACGAAGGCTTGCTGGGATTCACGACCGGACTCAAGGGTTGTCAGTCCTTGTCCAAGCTCGGTCCACGGTTGACGTCCGGGGTAAGGAGAGGAGTTGTCTATTCCTTCTAGTGAGTCTGTCTTCTTTGTTGGTCTTTGCTGGTAGTACTCTTGCCGGAAACTTCCCAAGATGCAACACAAAATGGCCAAAAATGGAGCTTGAGTGGCGGCAATAATGGCGATGGCCGAAGACAAAGCTATTGCGAGAGTTCCACAAAGAAATGGCAGTCGGAGCTCCTCTCCCAAGGTGAATCTCAGTTGAGTGCTAAAATGGAGCTCTCCTGCTCCTCCGACGTCTCCCCAATGAAAAAGAACGAAAAAAGAGGTCCTTAGGTTGGGCAATCCTGCGTGCTTAAATAGAGGCATTAATTTAAAGAAACGCACGACCGTGCATTATGGGAAGTGCGATTGGCAGAGATAAATAGCGCCTAGAGCTACTGGAAGGTCGTGCACGAGTGAAAAAACAGGCCTCGATGAGTCTGAAAAACCCTATATAAATAAGACTCATCAATTTGTTAGGATCTAGTGATAGATCTGAGTTGGTAGGATTCTTGGTGAACTTGAGTTTGGTAGGATCTTGCTGAAGATTTGAGTTTGTAGGACTTGTAAAGTCTGAGCCTTGTAGGGTTCTGTGTGAACCTGAGTTGTAAGATCTTAGTATAGTGAAAAGATCTGAGTTGTTGAAGTTTCCTAGTCCAGCATACTGCTAGATAGGTGGGAGGGACAGTGGAGTACCTCTAGACACATTGTCTAGTTGTGAACCACTATAAATCATTATGTGTTTTTTGTGATGCTTGTGTGCTGTGATAGATAAACTATTAAATAGCAAAGAAAATCAAAAACACCTAATCACACCCCCCTCTAGATGTAGTTTACAGTCAACCCATATCTTTCAATTGGTATCAAAGGTAGGTTATGTTCAAAAACTTAACAACTTATAACAAGATCTACAAAACTAGTGGGTTGTAAGAAACAAATGGCTGGTGAGCATCATAAGGAGATGAGCTCAATGAAGCTGCCTATCTGCACCAAGGAAAACTTCCTCATCTGGAAGCAAAGAATTAGGCTATACATGGAAGCCTCAGATCTTAGATTCTATCTGGCAGTAGAAGAAGGACCTTATATTCCCATGAACATTCATGTAGATCCAACAGTTGTTCCCACACCTAAGAAATTATTTGATTTCACCAAAGATGAAGTTGCCCTGGTCACTATGGACAAAAAGGCTAAAAACATCATTGTAAATGCAATTGATGATTCAACATTCCAGAACCTAATTCATTGCAAGACAACTAAGGAGATGTGGGATTCCCTGATTATCTATATTGAAGGAAATGAAGAAGTCAGAGATGACAGGAAATCCCTCCTAAATCAGGAGTATGAACCCTTCAGGAAAGATAAGAAGGATGACATAGCTACCTGCTATGAGATGTTCTTCAAGATTGTTAATGGGCTCAAAACTTATGGAAGAGAGTTCAACAACTATGAACTAAATGATAAATTACTGAGATCCCTGAACAAAGAATGTGACATAAAGTTGTGTGCCATAAGAGAAGTCGGCAATCTGGGAGAAATGGAGCCTGGACAGCTGTATGGCAAGCTCCTATCATACGAGCTGTAGCTGAATACCAGAAAGGCTGAGGAAGAAAACTCCAAGGCTTAATCCAGAGAAAAGGCAGTGGCTTTTAAAGCTGAAGCTTCCAGAAAGCACAAGACAGTGGAGCCTGTCTATGTGTCAGATGAAGAGATCTCAAGCAACTCCACTTCAGAACTTTCTGACGAAGATCTATCACTGTTCACCAGGCAGTTTAAGAAACTACTGAGAAACAGAAAAAGAGGGAACAAAAAATATGAAGCTTCACCCTCCAGCTCCAGGAGAGAAGAAAAGCATAGAAGAAAACACAGATCAGATGGGTATGATTCCAAACCTAGGAAACAAAATTTTTCTAACATTATTTGTTACAGCTACAACAAGCCTGGACATGATTACTGAATGTCCATACAAAAGACAAGAGAAGAATGAAGAAAGGAAGCACTCAAGGAACCAGAAGTCAGAGAAGAGCCTTGTGGCAAAGAAAGTGAAGACACTCAGTGATAGTGGCACTGATTGTTCCTCGTCGGTAATTCCTAAGCATCTCCTACTCTCTGACACAGATTCAGTTGTCAGCTCCTCTTCAATAGAAGAAGAAATTGACACTGACTACATAAACAAATTTGGTGCATTGCTTGATGCTCTTAAGAAATCAAAAGCTCTTTGTAAGGCACAAGCTGTAGAGATCATCTCCCTGAGTGGGAAGAGAGATGAACTGCTTGAGAAAGTAACCGTGCTAGCTCAAGAAAAGACCAAATTGTCAATCACTCCACCTGGTATCTCTCCACTGAGTATCAGCACCTTGACTGTAGTCATCAAGCACAAGAATACTAAAATCAAAGAACTCGAGCATAAGCTTCTTAAGGAAAGGAAAATTGTGGCTAGTTATTCCAAGACACAAACAGTTCTTCCCTTGATTGATAGCTTTTCACAAATAAATAAGCGAGGTTTGTGATGAGTAACCATTATATACATGTTTTAGGACTCATTTAGGCTTATTATCATGCATAGGTACTGCATATTAGGTGGATTATCGCTCATATTAGATTAGTAGTTTATTTGCGTAGATAGTACCTTCCAAAGCCTTATTCTGTGTGTTATCTTGGATGCTCCCCTTTTATTCTCTTTGGTGCATATTTTATGTCGCTGGGGAGCTTTGTTTCTATGCCCCAGCGGGTATGTTTGAGTTTCCATGTAGGTTCATGGGTCGTGCGACGTTCGGAGTTTGTTTAGGAGCAGTTTATGCCTGAAATGCCACTGATCGTGCGTTTCCTTCACGCACGATCAGTTGATCGTGCGCCTCTGGTCGTGCGCGTTCATCTGCTGCCCAAAAACAGCTTCAGAGTTTGGTCGTGCGTTTGCTACGCACGATCGTGCGCACGGTCGTGCGATTTATTATTTTCTGTAGTTTTGCCTTGCAGGTTTCCGGCTACAGCGCGCACGACCACTAGCGGCCCAGTGCGCACGACCCCTGGTCGTGTGCCACTGGTCGTGCGCACTATTTATTCCAGCGCTTATTTATAGCCCGGCTCCACGATTTTAGGGCATTGAGCAATACCGGGGCGCATCAAGTTTTTTAGCAGTGCTAATTAGCAGTGCATGAAATTGCGCATCAAGTTTTTGGCTATACTCAAGGTGAAAACATTAGGAAATCCACCCAAGGAAAGACAATCTTTAGAAAAGTGATTATACCCACAAACTCATATGATCACAGCAACATCTATGGATGCAAATAAAGCCAAAAGATTGACAATGGACTTAAGCTGCCTTCTACCTGGCTGAGCAAAAGACAAACTTTCCTTGGGAAAAGTGCTTTATCTGCACCCCAAAAGAATCCTCCAGTAAAGGCTTTCAAAAGTTGTCATGTTGGGGAAAACCTTTCAGCTTCCAAGAAGGGGAGGCTAGCTGTTATGCAACAACCTAACTCAGTCAGTTATAACACTACAAGAAAATCTAGATATAATAGATTTGAATGTTGGTGTTGTGGAAAGGTATGGCACTTTGCCCTAGACTATTGGTTCAATCCAACTATTCAGAATCATTCCCACATGACATCCAGAAAGCAAGCTACCAAATCATTCCCTAACAAGCACCTAGGACCTAAGAGAAACTGGGTTCCTAAGGAAGTGTAGTTGTCTTGCGGGTATGTCCAAAGACAACCAAGACTCCTGTGTGGTACTTGGACAGTGGATGTTCTAGGCAAATGACTGGAACAAGAAGCCTATTGAAGGAGTTTGCACCTGTAGAAGATGGACCCAAAGTAAAATTTGGAGGATCTGATAGAGGTGTAGTCAAGGGCTATGGTAAGATCACAAATGCCAGTATCACTATCACAAGAGTAGCTTATGTGGAAGGGTCACAACATAACCTTATAAGCATAAGTCAACTATGTGACTTGGGATATGTTGTTTCCTTCCACAAGGATAAGTGCCTGATCAAGAACTATGAGAATGAATCCATTCTAACAGGTACTAGGAGTGGAAATATTTATTGCCTAAATTTTATTTGCATTAGGAAAAATGAGCCTGTATGTCTTGTAGAAAATGTTGGAGTGTCTGATTATGTAAAGTGGCATAAGAGATTATCCCACATTAACTACAAGTCTCTCAAGAAATTAATGGCAGAGAACTTGGTAAGAGATGTTCCTAGGCTGGATTGCTTAGAGATGAGTCCTTGTCCTGCATGCCAAATGGGCAAGCAGACAAGAAATTCATATAGAAGCATACAGGACAAAGAATCCACTAGGTGCATATGCCTACTGCACATGGACTTATTTGGTCCTATGGCAGTACTCAGCATAGGAGTATTGGCTTATACATTAGTTATTGTTGATGATCATTCTAGATTTGCCTGAGTATTCTTTTTGAAACACAAGTCTGATACCCTAAGTACATTCAAGAATTTTGTCAAACAAATTCAGAATGAAGTAAGCAGCTCTGTGGTCAAAATCAGAATTGATCATGGAACTGAATTTCAGTGTGGGTTAATGACCAAAATCTGTGAAGAAGAAGGTATCTTACAAGAGTTTTCTTCTCCCAGAACTCCCCAACAGAATGGGGTGGCTGAGAGAAAAAATAGAACACTTATTGAAGCTGGAAGGACCTTGCTAAGTGAATCCTCTCTCCCAGAATACCTCCGGGCTGAGTCTGTTAACAATGCATGTCATGTGCAAAATAGAGCACTGATGAGTCCCATTTATATACACTTTTATGGACTCATCTGGGCTAGTTTTCCTGCATTTGCACTTCACTTTTAGTTCATTAATGCTTATATTTCACTGGTTCACTCTTCTCACATGAAGTGCACTTTTTGGCCTATTGTGGTGTGCAATTGTGCGCTTTGTTATTGGGGGCAAGCACAATGTGCTCCCCATTCTTTTTATGCATTTATGCTTGAGCTGGAGGGGTATTCCCAACTGTGTTGTGGCTGATGCAGGTTGACGAATCATCCATTTTATCCAGAATTCATGTCTGCGTATATCGCACGGTCATGCGTTTTCCTTGATGCACGGCCATATGTGATCGTGCGTTCTCTTCTGTGGAGGAAAATGATGTTCTGTCATTGATCGTGCGTCTCTACGCACGGGCAGTTGCCCGTGCATGAAGGAATCACATGATCGACCTGTTTAGCCTTGTTTTTGGCCATCTGGATTTGTCCGTGCATTTTTACGCACGGTCGGCTTCGACCGTGCGTGAGTAAAAGACACGAGCGTGTGTGCTTCATCTTCCTGGTCTTTTTTTCTTGATTAATATCGCACGGTTCACGCATGGTCGTGCGTTCGACCGTGCGTGACCACATTTCTGACTTTTTCTATAAAAGCTGTAGATCTCGACCTAATCCGGAGTTTGCCCGATCCATCTTCTTTCCCGCGCCTAAGGGTTCCCGCTCCTTTCCAGTCTGCCGTTCAATCATGGCCCACCATTTGGAGGTGCTCCAGACACAATCTTGGCTCAAATCTTGAGCCGGAGCATCCTCTCGGCCGCCTCCATCATCCAAGTGCTTCATAGAGAGGATTCCAGCCTCATCTTCATCACCAAGCAAAGAGTTCTTTGCATCGGACGTTATCAGATTGTAGTTTACCGGAGAAGACGGGTCCATTGGGAGGAAGTGACAGCCCTCTTCTACCCCGGAAGATAGTTGGGACAGAGCTAGGACGCGGATTGACAACCCAACGATTCCTACCGAGAATCTACAACAAGCCTCCGGATTCGGTCGTATCTCTTACCTTTTTCTCTACTTGTATGGATGTATATGAATGTAATATTTACTATTTGATAATGTATGCCATTCTAGACTCTTGATTTATAGTGTTATTTTCATAGTTCTGAAAATGCTTATTTGTGTAGAATGTGCTTGAAGTGCGCCGATTTCGCCCCCACTCCATTCCACTCCGCAAGCCCGCATTCCATTCCGCTTGGTTACTCATCCATCCGCCCTTGCGAAGTAGTGCGTTCAAGGCCTACGTAGTTTCCATCCCGCCTAGCGAAGCATTGCATAGCGGCATTGCATAGGAGTAGTTGTAGTTATTTTATTTTATTTACAAAACCAAAACCAAATCTTCCGCATTCCTTCCGACCTAAAGGACTTCAATCTCAAGTCCTTACTCGATAGTAAACTCTACCTTACCATGTTATTTTGAGATTCGATACTTGGGGATTCAGTCCCACATTTTATATTACTTGAATGATCGGTACACTGCCATTTCGTGTCGCAGTCTCGCTACCGCCTATAGCGGTGTGCTAGATTTGCGCATCAAGTTTTTGGCGCCGTGATGAGTCCCATTTATGTACACTTTTATGGACTCATCTGGGCTAGTTTTCCTGCATTTGCACTTCACCTTTAGTTCATTAATGCTTATATTTCATTGGTTCATGCTTCTCACACGAAGTGCACTTTTTGGCCTATTGTGGTGTGCAATTGTGCGCTTTGTTGTTGTGGGCAAGCACAATTTGCTCCCCATTCTTTTTATGCGTTTATGCTTGAGCTGGAGGGGTATTCCCAGTTGTGTTGTGGCTGATGCAGGTGGACGGTTCATCCATTTTATCCAGAATTCATGTCTGTGTATATCGCACGATCATGCGTTTTCCTTGACGCACGGTCGTATGTGATCGAGTGTTCTCTTTTGTGGAGGAAAACGATGTTTTGTCGTTGATCATGCGTCTCTATGCGCGGGAAGTTGCCCGTGCGGGAAGGAATCGCACGATCGACCTGTTTAGCCTTGTGTTTGGCCATCTGGATTTGTCCGTGCATTTTTACGCACGACCGGCTTTGACCGTGCATGAGTAAAATGCACGGGCGCGTCTGCTTCATCTTCCTGGTCTTTTTTCTTGATTAATTTCTCACGATTCATGCACGGTCGTGCGTTCGACCGTGCTTGAACAAATTTCTGACTTTTTCTATAAAAGCTGCAGATCTCGACCTAATCCGGAGTTTGCCCAATCCATCTTCTTTCCCGCGCCTAAGGGTTCCCGCTCTATTCCAGTCCACCGTTCCATCACTGCCCACCATTTGGAGGTGCTCCAGACACATTCTTGGCTCAAATCTTGAGCCGAAGCATCCTCTCGGCCGCCTTCATCATCCAAGTGCTTTACGGAGAGGATTTCAGCCTCATCTTCATCGCCAAGCAAAGAGTTCTTCACATCGGACGTGACCGTATTGTAGTTTACCGGAGAAGACGGGTCCATTGTGAGGAAGTGACAGCCCTCTTCTACCCCGGAAGATAGTTGGTACCGAGCTAGGACGCGGATTGACAACCCGACGATTCCTACCGAGAATCTACAACAGGCCTCCGGATTCGGTCGCATCTCTTGCCTTTTTCTCTACTTGTATGGATGTATATGAATGTAATCTTTACTATTTGATGATGTATGCCATTTTAGACTCTTGATTTATAGTGTTATTTTCATAGTTGTGAAAAAGCTTATTTGTGTAGAATGTGCTTGAAGTGCGCCGATTTCACCCCCACTCCATTCCACTCCGCAAACCCGCCATTCCATTCTGTTTGACTACTAGCCCATCCTCCCTTGCGAAGTAGTGCGCTCAAGGTCTATGTAGTTTCCATCCCGCCTAGCGAAGCATTGGATAGCGGCATTGCATAGGAGTAGTTGTAGTTATTTTATTTTATTTACAAAACCAAAACCAAATCTTCCGCATTCCTTCCGACCTAAAGGACTCTAATCTCAAGTCCTTCCTCGATAGTAAACTCCACCTTACCGTGTTCCTTTGAGATTCGATACTTGGGGATTCACTCCCACATTTTATATTACTTGAATGATCGGTACACTGCTGTTTCGTGCCGCAGTCTCGTTACCGCCTATAACGGTGTGCTAGATTGGCGCATCAAGCACTCATCAATAAGAATCATAATAAGACTCCTTATGATCTGATTAAGGATGGGAAGCAAACACTAGCTTTTTAAGACCCCCTCCCCATTACTAGGAGGGTTACCCGGGTCTTATGCCCAGAACCACTACCTTACGGATGACACCAACACACGGGTTAGTCGTCACCGCAAGATGCCAATTCTGCCGGCTATTATGATCATATAACTCAGGCCAATAGAGAGAAGAATATGATACTAAAATAATAAGTCCACATCACATATGTTATAAATAAAACAGATAGTTCAGAATGAGTACAAAAATAAATAGAAGGGCTTATGCCCGATACATAATCAAATGAAAGCAGTAAGCAAACTCTCTCTCTCTCTCACTACAACTCTAAGCGGAAGCTAAACACTCATATCTTTCAGTACTTGTCTCGTAGTGGAAGTAATGCATGACATCTGCTCCTCAGGTCCTGCCTCCTCTTACAGCTGGGGCTCCAGCTCCTCAGGCACCTACGGTTACAAACGACCGTTAGTCATAAAGGCTAAGCTGATTTTTTCCCCGCCTCCCCCCGCGAATCCTAGGCACCGAGTGGGAGGAAGGAAGCAGAGGACAACAAAGTGGAGTAACAAAAGAAGGTGACAGGGAAATCTATGCTAGCGTATATATGTAAGATAAGTACCACTATAGAGTATAATCAGGTAAGCAGTAAAGAGCGGTAAAGTGATGAGTCCCAATTATATACATATTTTCGGACTCATTTGGGCTGGTATTCTAGTCTTTGCACCACATTTTAGGCACGTTTTCATTCCTTTGTACTATTCCATGCTATATGCACTTTTAAGCCCATTCCGGTGTGCAATTGCGCTCCTTGCTGTTGGGGGCAAGCACTTGGTGCTCCCCTTCCCTTCTTCTATGTTTTTCTGATGCTGGACGTGTATTCCCAGCCATTGTATCTTGTATGCAGGTGGCCGGTTCGTCCTGTTTTCCCCAGAAGTAATGTCTGTGCATATCGCACGGTCGTGCGTTTCCTTGACGCACGGTCGGTTGCGGTCGTGCGTTTGTGTCTGGGCTGAAAATGGAGCGTCGGAGTTTACTCGTGTGTTTGAACGCACGGGCGGATTCACCCGTGCATGAGTAAAACGCACGGTCGACCTGTGTATTCTTGATTTCAGGGCGTCAGATTTTGCCCGTGCGTTTGTACGCACGGGCGGTGTTGATCGTGCGTGAGCAAAATGCACGGGCGGCGCAGCGTCTTCCCCAAGTCACGTTTTACCATTTAATAATGCACGGTCTGTGCACGGTCGGGCGTTCGACCGTGCGTGACCATTTTCTGACAGTTTTTCTATTTAAGCCGCAGGTCTTGCCCTATTCTGGATCGACCTTTTTTTCCCGCTCCCAGAGCTCCAGTTCTGCCCCCTGCATCATCTTCCACCACCAGGAGGTGCTCCGGGCTTGTTCTTCATGCCAATCTTGAGCCGGAGCTTCCTCTCGGCCTCTTCCTTCATCCTAGTGCTTCAAAGGAAGATCTAGCCGCCATCGCCATCAAGCAAGAGAAAGTTTGCAACCTCTACCGGATCGTGAGACGAAGAAGACGGGCTCATTGGAGAGTAGTGACATCTCTCTCTACCCCGAACGTAGTTGCGGACCGAGCTTGGACGCGGATTGACAACCTGACGATTCTAACCGTGAATCTACAACGAGCCTTCAGATTCGGTCGATTTCTTGTCGTGTTCTTCTCTTATTGATGTATGTGTAGTTAGATCTAACATTATTATGAAGTAGCACTTAACTTTATTTGCATTTCTATACATTTCATGTCTATGTGAAATACTTTACTGTCTGAGTTGCTTGAGGTGCGCCCCATTCCACCCTCCATCCCGCCGTCACGATCGTGTGCCGCACTAGCAATTGCTAGTGGCGTGCTTGTCGACGAGGTGCTTGCGACCCTCATCTGTATGCCTACTCTTCCATCCGCCTAGCGAAGCGTGGCATAGCGGCCCGTGTAATCCATTCCGACTCCGCCGGTGCGAACCATTCCATCCGTATGCCTACTCTTCCATCCGCCTAGCGAAGCGTGGCATAGCGGCCCGTGTAATCCATTCGCCTAACGAAGCAGCGCGCTCAAGGCCTGCACAGTTCGATTCCGCTTGCCTACTCGTCCATCCGCCCTTGCGACGCAGTGCGCTCAAGGTCTGCCTAGTCTCCATCCCGCCAAGCGAAGCATTGCATAGCGGCATTGCATAGGAGTAGTTATAGTTGTTTTCTCTTTATTTTCCACAAATCAAATCCCCCATTTTCCGCAATCCATCCGCTCGAAAGGACTTCATTCTCAAGTCCTTCCTCGATAATAAACTCCACCTTACTGTGTTCCTTTGAGATCGATACTTGGGGATTCATTCCCATTTTATATTACTTGAACGATCGGTACACTGCCGTTTCGTGCCGCAATCTTACTACCGCCTATAGCGGTGTGCTAAGATTTGCGCATCAAGTTTTTGGCGCCGTTGCCGGGGAACACAGACGTGTGAGTTTTCTTGAGAGGGAGAGCCGAGAGATAGTCGTTCTTCCAGTGTTTATAGCCGCCTTATTATTTTTGTTTGCTTTTTAAATTTATATTGTTTGTTATTATTTCTTCTCTTCTATTTTAAAGTTTTAAGCAAGTTTAATCCAAGGAGTTTTATTAGTTTGTGTAGATTTCCTTGCAAAGAATTTCAGTTTCGTTTTATCTGCTTTTATTGTTGAAAATGTCTTCATGGGATATTTCTCCTGGCACTTACGACATGATGGTATATTATATAGACCAAATGAATGAGTTAAATGCTAGGCAGTGTAGGAACGTTGTTTGCTTATTGTGTTGAGGAGAGGGTCATGAATTGAAGGATTGTCCTAGTTTTTTCAATCCTGACCGCCGCTCCTCCACTCATGACAGCATTGTCCCCATCACTCACTCTTTACCCATGGAGGCAATCGTGCCCTCTACCTCCGATCTTATTTCGTGCATGGACTCCTCACTCCCTGTGTATGGCTTCACTCCTAGTGATGATGATCACTCATCCGTTGGCCAACAAGGAGAGGAATGGGAGCTCCTAGATGCACCTGAGTGGGATGAGGAAAGTATTCTTTCCATCGGAGAGGCATTAGCAGATCTTTTCCCGGAGGAACCAAATCTTTTTGTTCCTCCAGTTTCTTTGCAAGATTTTTCTACACACATTCTTTATGATCCTATCGAAGTGAAGGAGTGGGGTTATGCTTCTGACTCGGAGGATGCTCCAAAGTGGGATGAGGAGTTTGTTTTCCCCTAAGTGGAGAATGAATACTTTGAACACGATGGTGCACCTCGGTGGGATGAGGAGGATACTCTCTCTGATGAGGAGGTTTGCACTTCTTCATGGGACGAGGAGGTCCAAACCACCACTGAGGCCCTTGAGTTCTTGGGTTCCCCTTGCTATGGTACGTACGATGATGATATAGATCTATCCTTGGATCCTGCTGGGAGTGAGACCGGGATCACTCCCCCGATTGATTTTTATTCATGTTCTTCTTCTTTTTTATTTCTTGATCCCCTTTCTCTATCGGAGCCTGTGCAGGTTGAGTCTTCACAGGTACCCCAGGAGGATTTGGAGCATGATGCTCAAGTCAAGGATGAGAGCATCCTCTTATGTGAGGAGGTTGATTCCCCCTCCGTAGAGGAAGCTCCACTCATTGCCTTCTCCTCCTGCTGCCTCCCTGGAGATGATACCTTGCTGGGCAAGGATAGTTTTGGTGAGATGAGTGAGGATTCCTCCTCTTCTTACTTTTTATTCCCTCTACCTGTGACGAGCAGGTATTATTTATATTCGGGTAGAGGCGTGACTTTTCTATCGCCGTATCGGTACCCGCTACCGACACGCATATTAGAACAGTTACCTGTGCATTTCCTTTTTCATAGGCCCATTAGCTAGAACTGCTTTAAATTTGAATAAGTCGTGCTGGGATGACAATAACCCCAGTAGTTATCTTACTTTTCTTGCAATTTCAATTTATCCAGTTTGTTTAGTTAGTTGCATTTCTGTTTAGCATTTCTGCTTTCTTTTGTTTTTGTGGAGCTCACCCTTGCAGGTACTCATTGCAAATTCTGAATGGCGGGTTTGCTTCAGATTTCCACGCATCTTCTGGTATGCTCACTTGCTGAGCATTGGGTAACTTCTTCCCTAGCTTTCGATTTTGATTTTCATGGTCAAATCATTATGTTGTATTGTTTAGATTAAGTCTGGGGGAGAGCCGCTATATGTTACCCACTGCACGTGCACATCTCATTTTCATACTAGAAGTATTTTAATTTTAGTTATTTAGTATTGTTCATCTTCACTGTACACCACTGCACCCACTTTAGCGCGCACTCGCTTGTTGTATGCTCCCGTATATTCAATTCTTGGATGTGATGTAGGAAGTGCTGTATTAGCCAAAATAATTGCAAGATGGAGTGGAATGTTGACTCTTGTAGTGCTCTAGTTGAATACTCGTGTTTGCATAGGGATTTGAGTAGAATTGGTTTTTATTTATGCTTCTAATTTATAATTTGTAGATTTGCGTAGATTTTAATTTATTTTACTCGAAATGGTGAATGTGGTTAAATCTTGCGGTAACGTGGTATTGTGTGTAGGCGAATGTGAGGTTCGTGTTGCTCGAGTCGGGAGGAAGGATTACCTTTCTCGGGGGATAAGAACTTGCCCCAAGCGACTCTCGAAGCATGGGTGCGAATGACTTGCAAGTTGAGCGTGACATAGGCCATCTATTTGGCAAGCTTGAGCTTTGTTCTACCATTCCTATACGCTAACCGTTGCTAGCCTATTTTGTGCCTACCCGATCTTTTGTTTCAGCTCCACCATACTTCACCAAGGCCTAAAAGCTAATCCTATTATCGCAACCAAAAATTAAGCTAAAAGCATTTATGAATTGTAAATTTTCAATGCGGTGCGGTGATGCGAAACTTCAGTGTTGATGTGGAAGTTTTAAAAATGTCTATGTGCTGAAAATTGTGTTATTAGATCTGGGGATGAAAAGAAAAGAAAAAGAAAAGCAAAGAAAAAAATAGAAGTATACCCCCAACATTTTAATTGAAACATCTAAATGGTATTGATTGTTGTTGGCCGAGTGCACACCCGGTTTCAAAGTCATGTGTGGGGGTGTGTTACAAGTGTATTATTGAGGCTGCTTTGAATTAGCACTTTGGTGAGCTCTGTTGGGTTGCAACTAGCCTTCACGTTTATCTTTGCATTCCAAACCGTAACCTAAGCCTCGTGTAAACCCAAAGTCCTATTGATTCATCTTGTGAGTTCACTAGCGCCGTGGAGAGAGTGTGACAGGGCGAGCTTATGGCTCTCGACGTTGATGGATTTCAACGGAGATAATTCCGAGTTCCGGTCTTGGGTAACATTCACCTTCGCGACTTGCTTACTTTCGTACTACGTGTGACCACGAGATTCACCAACATTCCATTTTTGAGTAAAAATAAATTTCTTTTTACGCATTTACACTTTTATAAATTAGCTAGCATATGTAGAAACTTCTTCTAATGAACTTCTATGCACACAAGTATGCAACTTCGCATTCTATTCCATGTTTGCAATTTTTTTGGATAGCTATGCTTTTCCTACTCCGCCGGATTTGTTTGCTCGGGACGCGCAAACAGGTAAGTCTGGGGGTGTGATGAGTCCCAATTATATACATATTTTCAGACTCATTTGGGCTGATATTCTAGTCTTTGCACCACATTTTAGGCACATTTTCATTCATTTGTACTATTCCATGCTATGTGCACTTTTAAGCCCATTCCGGTGTGCAATTGCGCTCCTTGCTGTTGGGGGCAAGCACTTGGTGCTCCCCTTCCCTTCTTCTATGTTTTTCTGATGCTGGACGTGTATTCCCAGCCATTGTATCTTGTATGCAGGTGGCCGGTTCGTCCCGTTTTCCCCAGAAGTAATTTATGTGCATATCGCATGGTCGTGCGTTTCCTTGACGCACGGTCGGTTGCGGTCGTGCGTTTGTGTCTGGGCTGAAAATGGAGCGTCGGAGTTTACTCGTGCGTTTGAACGCACGGGCGGATTCGCCCGTGCGTGAGTAAAACGCACGGTCGACCTGTGTATTCTTGATTTCAGAGCGTCGGATTTTGCCCGTGCGTTTGTACGCACGAGCGGTGTTGATCGTGCGTGAGCAAAACGCACGGGCGGCGCAACGTCTTCCCCAAGTCACGTTTTACCATTTAATAACGCACGGTCAGCGCACGATCGTGCGTTCGACCGTGCGTGACCATTTTCTGACAGTTTTTCTATTTAAGCCGCAGGTTTTGCCCTATTCTGGATCGACCTTTTTTCTTAATCCCAGAGTTCCAGTTCTGCCCCCTACATCATCTTCCACCACCAGGAGGTGCTCCGGTCTTGTTCTTCACGGCAATCTTGAGCCGGAGCTTCCTCTCGGCCTCCTCCTTCATCCTAGTGCTTCAAAGGAAGATCTAGCCGCCATCGCCATCAAGCAAGAGGAAGTTTGCAACCTCTACCGGATTGTGAGACGAAGAATACGGGCTCATTGGAGAGTACTGATAGCTCTCTCTACCCCGGACGTAATTGCGGACCGAGCTTGGACGCGGATTGACAACCCGACGATTCCAACCGTGAATCTACAACGAGCCTTCGGATTCGGTCGATTTCTTGCCGTGTTCTTCTCTTATTGATGTATATGTAGTTAGATCTAACATTATGATGAAGTAGCACTTAACTTTATTTGCATTTCTATACATTTCATGTCTATGTGAAATACTTTACTGTCTGAGTTGCTTGAGGTGCGCCCCGTTCCATCCTCCATCCCGCCGTCACATTCGTGTGCCGCACTAGCAATTGCTAGTGGCGTGCTTGTCGACGAGGTGCTTGCGACCCTCATCAGTATGCATACTCTTCCATCTGCTTGGCGAAGCGTGGCATAGCGGCCCGTGTAATCCATTCCGACTCTGCCAGTGCGAACCATTCCATCCGTATGCCTACTCTTCCATCCGCCTAGCGAGGCGTGGCATAGCGGCCCGTGTAATCCATTCGCCTAACGAAGCAGCGCGCTCAAGGCCTGCACAGTTCGATTCTGCTTGCCTACTCGTCCATCCGCCCTTGCGATGCAGTGCGCTCAAGGCCTGCCTAGTCTCCATCCCGCCAAGCGAAACATTGCATAGCGGCATTGCATAGGAGTAGTTATAGTTGTTTTCTCTTTATTTTCCACAAATCAAATCCCCTGTTTTCCGCAATCCATCCGCTCGAAAAGACTTCAATCTCAAGTCCTTCCTCGATAATAAACACCACCTTACTGTGTTCCTTTGAGATCGATACTTGGGGATTCATTCCCATTTTATATTACTTGAACGATCGGTACACTGCCGTTTCGTGCCGCAATCTTACTACCGCCTATATCGGTGTGCTAAGATTTGCGCATCATAAAGAAGTAAGGAAGTAAGCAGTGCACACAAGTTTAGTAAGCAAGTAAAGTAATTTACCATACGTAAGTTATCTTAACTTATATGAATGCTCATACAAACTTATAAGTTAAGATTTCCGGAAATATAACTTATCATATAAAAGAGCCCATACTAATTTATGTGATAAGGGTCTGCATTTAATGTTCTATGATTTATGTATGTTATGATATGCTTACTATGTTATGATTCACACAAGTGCAACTCATGCGCCCACATGACTCTGTGATCACAGACCTTTAGTTCCTAATTTTTGGAGCTAGCATCACAATCTGGTACCACCATTGTGGCTATAGCAGCAGTGGAGCGGGCACCTCCACTTCCTAGGCGGGTATACACACTACCAGGCCTAGACCCTTCGTACGTCTCTGTACACGTCCTAGGTGCACTCTAGAGTCTTACATACTCTTTGCTGGAATCCACCAGTTTTTGAGGTTGGGTGTGCATCTTTGGGGATAGTCCTCCAGACCGCAGTATAAACAACCTACTGGCCCCTCAAACCCACACACATGCCTAAGTCAAAGTACTGCCGTCGGTGTGACGACCGGTCTAGTACCAAAGACCCGCCACTAAATTATTCTTATGCACATGCTAGTTATCACCACCCGAGCCTTCAACTGGAAGGACCAACCCGTCCTGATATACAACCTTCCGAGCCTCCAACTCGCAGGACTAACTCGTCCTGATATACTTTTTCCCATCCTCTAACTAGGAATGGAGTTCCTCGTATCTCTTAGTTCATTTAGTTAGACTATTCATGTCTAATTATTGTTATACTAGAAGTTTATGGTGAATCCTGAACTTGTCGAGGTCTACCTGGTGAAGGGCTCGCAGCAGTACTAGGGAATACGATGGGTTGAAACCCAAATTCCCTTTTCCATGGTAATTAATTTTATTGGTGGCGACCCTTTACTAAAGTCCCACTCTCCTTATTAATCTTCATAACCTAGATATTTTATGACTTAACCTACACCCTATTTCTAAGCAAATATTCTCTTGAACGATGTTCAACACTTAAGATCCCTCATCCTCTGAATGGTGTAAGCTTTATGTAACTCACAATATCCCTAATACACTCTAAAGATATGACATGAATACCTCAACATGCTATTTGATTACTGTGCTCTCATAATGTACTCCCTGCCCCTTTACGTATAAGGCGACACGAATCTAAATTATTCCTTAAACCATAGTACTAACGTACTCCAAAAGTTCCACGACTTCTAGTGGCTTGTATAAATGATATGATACTATTATAATCCAAATTTCACTGATTTCCTAAGTGATCATGCTGGTCAAATCAACACATTAAGTTTTTACTAATCGCAGACCAAAATAAGATTGAACTAAATTTGATTCCTATGATGCAATCTTGTCCATATCAAGTCCAAATGAGTTTAAATAATTACCATAGGTTTATAATGAGTACATTAAGGGTTGACCAAAGTTTTGACATATTTCAAATAAATTTGACCTCTAATTAAAATCAATTATTCAATTGACATTATCTAAATTACAAAGGAGGTACCTGGTCAGTAAGTTGAATCTTGCTAATAAAATTTCCAGAGATAATAAATGACATAATAACAAGATTCCCAAAATTCCATAATTTTCCATAGGATTTATAATCATAATTTCCATTTAACACAAAAGGGATGAAAATATGACTTTACACATCAAGTACTAGTTTATGTCTACCTAAAATTCTGAGAAAATTACTATAGTACTTTAGTGATCTAAAAACATCATATCTAAAGTTTCATAATTTTCCAGGAATGTTTCATCATAGATATTTCATAAAATAAGAAGTGTGAGAAATTGAATATATGGAATTTTACCATAAATAATACATCCAAAAATTCTTCCAAACATTCCAGAGGTTCCTAATTAGATTCCTAATTATTTTCTAGAGTTCCAAAAAAATTCTCAAACATTTTGCTCAGTGAATTCTCATTTATTCAGAATTATGACCTAAGGTAAATTTGATAAATCCTACAGAAATAATCACTGAAATTTTCTACAAAAATTTGCGGAGATTCTAGATAGTACAATAAGTGGTTTTCCAAAGTATCACAATTTTCTACAAGGTAATTGATGAGTCCTGATCATATACACATTTATGGACTCATCCGGGCCGTTATTTAGTCATTTCTCCGCACTTTAGCCTTGTTTTAGTTTATATTTGATAATCCATGCTAGGTGCACATCTTGGCCCACTTTGGTGTGATTTTCATGCTTTTTGTCTTTAGTAGTATTCTTGTGCTCTTAGGTGCCACTTTCAGTGGCTAGATCTGTGGTTGTGCGGGAATAGGAGTCGTGCAAGTGCTCCCGGTGCAATTCTGCACAGGAACACTGCGCACGATCATCGGTTCTATTGCGCACGACCACTGGTCGTGCGCCACTGATCGTGTGCACTTAACCCTTTTTCACGAGTTCTGTTTGGTGCAGTGCGCACGACCATTAACGACAGTGCGCACGACCACCGGTCGTGCGCCACTGCTCGTGCGCACTTACCATTTAATTTCCGAGTTCTGTTTGCTGTAGTGCGCACGACCATCGACTCCAGTGCGCACGACCACCGGTCGTGCGCGACTGGTCGTGCGAACATTTTATTTTATAATTTCGTATCTTGCAGGTTCCACCCAGGCAGTGCGCACGATCACAGGATTCTAGTGCGCACGACCACTGGTCGTGCGCCAATGACCGTGCGCGCTGTTCAATTTAGCGCCTATATAATGACCTGATCGCGAATTAGGTCGGGATTACGCATTTGGACTCCGTTCCTTCCGCCGTTTTCACCATTTTCAGAGGGTTTTCATCCCCTAGGCCTCCTCCATCATCCAAGGGCTTGCAAGAAGGCATCCTACACTCATTTTGATCGCTAAGGAAGAAGTTCTTCGCATTAGACGTGGCCGGATGGTAAATCGCTGGAGAAGACGGATCCATTGGGAGGTGTGACAGCCCTCCTCTACCCCTGATGCAGTTGGGACCGAGCTAGGACGCGGATTGACAACCCGGTGCTTCCTACCGTGAATCTACAACGAGACTCCGGATTCGGTCGTATTTCTTGCCTTTTTCTTCTACTTGTGTGGTTATATTTGTTGTAATCTCTTTATTTAGATGATGAATGCTATGAACCATGTGTATTATTGCTTATTTCATGATTTTGGAATTATCTAGTTCATTTGTGTTATTGAGGTGCGCCCTATTCCATCTCCCACTCCACCACCGTGACCGGTGCCGCACTAGCAATTGCTTGTGGCGTGCTTATTGTTGACGAGGTGCTTGCGACCCTCATTCCGCTTGCCTTCTCGCCCATCCGCCCTTTCGACGCAGTGCGCTCAAGGCCTGCTTAGTCTCCATCTCGCCAATCGAAGCATTGCATAGCGGCATTGCATAGGAGTAGGCGTAGTATTTTATTTTATTATTCGCAAACCAAACCAACCATCCATTGTAACACCGACCAAGGACTTCGATCTCAAGTCCTTCCTCGATATTAAATTCCACCTTACTGTGTTCCTCAAGAGACCGACACTCGGGGATTTTCCCCATTTTTATTACTTGCGCGACCGGTGCACTTGCCGAAAATATCGCATCAAATTTTTGGCGCCGTTGCCGGGGATCACAGTTGTGTGAGTTTTCTGGAGAGGGAGAATCTGAGAGAGAAGCCCTTCCATTTGTTTATCGCATCTTTTATTTTATTTCTGTTCTCTTTTTTCCATTTTCTTGTTTTATAGTAGGTTGCTTTAGTAAATTTTTGTTAGGTGTAGTATTTCGCACAATAGTGTTTTTTTTTTTGAATCGTTTTATCTTCACACTATGTGGGCACATCTCAATTTCCATTGCCGTTGGTGTGGAGCTACCTCCCACTCTAGTGATGAATGCCCTACGGAGAATAGTAGGCATAATTCTTATAGCCAAGCATATGGATCACCGACTTCGTCTGGTACTCCATATGGTGCGCGTAAGTCTTATGGCTACTCTGCTGAGCCTTTACCGTCGTACTTCTTTTCGGCTCCAGCTCCGGCTGTGCCAAAGAAGCCCGCAAGGCAGTGCCGGTTTTGTCAGAGCACTGATCATGTCCTGAAAGACTGTGCCGAGTATCTTCGCCAATTGGACGAGGACGACGAGCCGGATATCCGGATCGTTCCAACTCCTAACTCTGGCGGCACACCTTCAACATCCGGTTATGTGTCTTTGTCACCTTCGCATCTTGAAGGGTATGGCATGGACACGGTCACTGGATGTGCGGCTGATCTGGGCTCCGACATTGCTGAGCCTATTCTCCCAGTGCATCCACCACCCCTAGTGGATTCGATTCTTTGTGAGGAATCGGTGCTCGACTTTTATCCGAGCACTATTCCTCCCCCTGTTGTGCATACTACTTTCGTCTCTGACGACATTGTTGAGGATGTGTCGCGGGATGAGGCTGGCGATTTATGTGTTATGCCTGCCCCTATGGAGGAGGACAACCTACTAGGTGAAGAGGAGTTTTCCTCAACACCGGTGGAGGAAGTCCAAACCTTGGGCATGGCCACTGTCGATCCCGCTGAACTTTGCGGCATTGATGACAATGCCAACATTATTTTACTTCCCCATCCTGCTGGGAGTGAGACCGGGACCACTCCCCCGATTTCTGATTATTTTTGTCCTTCTTCTCTTTTATTTCTTGATCCCCTTTCTCTATCTGAGCCTGTGCAGGTTGAGTCTTCACAGGTACCTCAGGAGGACTTGGAGCATGATGCTCAAGTCAATGATGAGTGTATCCTCATATGTGAGGAGGTTGATCCCCCCTTCGTAGAGGAAGCTCCACTCATTTCCTTCTCCTCCTGCTGCCTCCCTGGAGATGATACCTTGCTGGGCAAGGATAGTTTTGGTGAGTTGAGTGAGGATTCCTCTTCTTCTTATTTTTTATTCCCTCTACCTGTGACGAGCAGGTATTATTTATATTCGGGTAGAGGCGTGACTGTTCTGTTGCTGTATCGGTACCCGCTACCGACACGCATATTAGAACAGTTACCTGTGCACTTCTCTTTTCATAGACCCATTAGCTAGGACCTTTATGTTTTCAAATAAGTCGTGCTGGGATGACAGTAACCCCAGTAGTTATCTTTATTTACCCTGAAATTTTATTTTGTCAGGTTTAGTTAAGTTTTTGTTAAGGCTATGAATGCCTCGCTGCGTGTGCTGACTCCTGGTTGTGCGTAAATTGCACGGTGGATGGAGTTTTTACTAAAATTTTGGCCGCTTGGAAAATTCCTAAGGTGCACGATCACTGGTCGTGCGCACTACTTATTGCGCACGACCACTGGTCGTGCGATCGGCCCAGATTTTTATAAAAAGCCCGTCCGCCCGAGCCTTTCGCGCACGATCTAGGGTTTTCGTTCGCCGACGTCCGTGCGCCATTTCTGCCTGCTTGCCGCCGATCGTGCGCCTCCTTCCCTTCCGGTGAGCCCATTCCCTATTTCTCCTCCTTCCTTTGCCCTCCTACCACCATGAGCTCCAGAGATCGTCAAAAGGTCTACCAACGCTCCGGCCGCTCTTCCGCCTCTCCTGCTCAGATCCTCGCTAGGATGGCGACTTTTTCCAAGGATTCGCATACGCGGCGATTCAATTCTCTTAAGGAGAAGCCATTCCTATCACAGCGTCTCGTGGATTGGAACGAGTTGAACTCTATCGGCGACAATGGGGAGTTGGGGGAGGTCGTCCGCCAACGCTATTATTTCGATCATTGGAGCGGGTGTTCGAGTGCAATGACCTCGGCTACCGGGAGCTCACCTTGGAATTTCTTGCTACGTTTGAGTGGGAAGTGTTGCCCTCCGGTAACGTCCGGGAAAGTGCTCTTTCCGAATTTTGGGCAAGGTTTTCACTCTCTCCTTATCCGAGTTGGCGGTGCACGCTGGATTTTACACCGAAGCCGAGGCCACGACGATCCCTTTTCTGGATTTGGATGTCTCTTTCCCTGATGGTGTTACCCCGCGTGCCGCGTGGTGTGCCCTCACGGGTCGTGATGAAGAATATGTGGCCAGAAAAAGCAAATCCACATGGATCGTCGCGCCTGCTCTCCGATACCTGCAGCACGTCCTTAGCCACTCTCTTGTCGCTCGTGCCCTTAGTCAGAATGTAGTGGGGTGGCAAGATCTGATCTCCCTCTATAGTATGGAATTTCGGCAGCCTTTGCATCTTGGCTACATGCTCGCCTTCTTCTTCCACCACGAGGCCACTTACGGTCTCACAGGTGCCATTGGTGGTGCCTACTATATTACCCGCATCGCCAAAAGCCTGGGGGTCTGGAGTCATCTGTCTCCGATGGTGCAGGTGACTGCGCCCTCCTTCATCACTCGGGCCACCATGGTGAGTTTCCATCTATTACGGGTCGTGGGGAAGAAGAGTAGTAGACGCTTTGTGGTCGTGATGCCGGGAGATGCGCCTAGGGAGAGGCAAGGCGACGAGGAGCACGGAGAGCCGGCTGAGCCGCCAAATACTCACCGCGAGGTAGCCCTTCTGCAGCCGCGAAGGCATTCATTTCAGCAGGAGCGGAGAGCCAAGGAGGAGGGCAGTTCATCAAGAGCGCCGGAGGTGCCAAGTTTCGATCGGCGCCTCTCCGATTTGGAGGCAAACCAGTACTGGCTTACGGATTTCGTCTATCAGCAAGCACTGCGGGGAGGGCTAAACATCCCCCCACCTCCGGGTCGGGCCGCGTCATCTTCCAGACGGTCGCCGTCCGTTGTGGTGTTAGATAGCGACAGCGACGACGAGTGATCTTCCTCCCTGCATGCGAGATATTCTAAGCCGTGCTTTCTGTTTAGTTTCTTTTGTTGAGTCGTTTGAACTCCTTCTCTTTTGATGTTTGTAATAATAACATTTTGCTTGTGGAATGCTCTTCTGGGCATAGTTTTATTTATTCAGCTTTTTCTGTTCCCTTATTTTGTGTGCGAGTGCTCAATATTTATTGCAGGAACAAGTTCACTCCCATGGGTGATAACTTAGAATTCTTGATTTTTTGTGCTCTCACATGTTTAGTCCAGTTTTTACTATTTTTGTTGCTCTAGTGTATAACTTTCAGGTGGCCTTTGTTTCTCTTGAGAGCGGATGCTGCGGACTATTCTTGATCATTTACGCCAATCGTCTGGTATGCTCATTTCTGAGCATTGGGTAACACTTCCTCCCCTCTTCTTGCTTCAATTTCTAGATATATCGCTTAGCTTAAGTCTGGGGGAGCGGTTGTTGTTATCCAATGTGCACATGCTGCATTGCATACTAGAAGGTTGCTTTTTATTTATCATTTTCATTATCATCGTTGCATTCTTCTCACACCACTTCACCCACTTGAGTGCGTGCTTGTCTTTTTGTTGTTGTTCCGTTTAAACTAGTTTGGTTGGAATGTGAAATAGGTTGTTAACGCAGGAATTATTATTTGGAGTGCGATGTTGACTCATGTAGTGTTCTAGTCACTTCGCATGCTATGGTAGAATTTGTGTAGAACTAGATTTTCTTTATGCATCTAATTTATGTTTAGTATTTCTGCGTAAATTTAGATTTAATATACTCAAGTGGTGAATTTGAATGAAATCGACGATAACCCGGTGTTGTGTGTGTGCGGTTGCTAGTCGTGTGTTGCTCGAGTCGGGAGGAAGGTTTATCTTTCTCGTGGGCTAAGAACTTGCCCCTAGCGACTCTCGAAGCATGGGTGAGAGCTACTCGTTGAGTCAAACATGATGTAGGCCACCCTTTGGCTAGTTTGAGCTTTGTTATTCCATGTCCATTTCATTCACCTTTGCAAGCCAATTTTGTGCCTACCAATCCTTTGTTCAGCTCCTCTTCATCCACCAAAGACTGAAGCCTATCCTACTCCCGCAACCAAAATGTTTTTAACTGCGCTCATAATTCTAAACTTGTGTGGAGTGTGGAATCCTTGTGTTATGAAGGAAAAATAAATTCTGTCTGCTGATTTTGAACCAACCGGGGGTTACATAAAAGAAGTAAAATATGTAAAAGAAAGAAAAAAAAGTATTTTGAAAAAAAAAAATCCTCCCGAGCTAAAAACAGAAAATCTGTTGGTATTTGTGAAGTAGGCCGTGTGCACACCTGGTTTTCATGATAAGTCTGGGGGTGTGTCACACGAGCATTGTTCGTTGGTCTTGTATGGTGCAGCGTTCCGTTAGCTCACTTGGGTTGCGTAGCCGCCGTGTTTAACTTTGAAATATCATACCGTAACCTAAGCCCCGTTTTACTCCTAAAAGCCCTACTGATTTGACTTGCGAGAGTGCTAGCGCCGTGGAGAGAGTGTAACCGGGCAAGCGTATGGTTCACGACGTTGATGGATTTCAGCGGAGTTATTCCTAAGCCCCGATCTGTTGCAACACCCGCCTCAGTGTCTCGTCACTTTCATACCGGGCATGATCGTCAAATTCTTCATAATTCACCAATTGAGTACATCTAAATCTTTAATTACGCTTTAATACTCTTGTAAATTAGTTAGCATAGTTAGAATCTCCTTCTACTAAATTCTCTACTTGCATGCGTATGTTACTTCGCACCGTACTCCTTTGTGTAATTCTCTATGTTAATTATCGTTTTCACGCTCCGCCGGATTCGTTTGCTCGGGACGCGCAAACAGTTAAGTCTGGGGGTGTGATGAGTCCTGATCATATACACATTTATGGACTCATCCGGGCCGTTATTTAGTCATTTCTCCGCACTTTAGCCTTGTTTTAGTTTATATTTGATAATCCATGCTAGGTGCACATCTTGGCCCACTTTGGTGTGATTTTCATGCTTTTTGTCTTTAGTAGTATTCTTGTGCTGTTAGGTGCCACTTTCAGTGGCTAGATCTGTGGTTGTGCGGGAATAGGAGTCGTGCAAGTGCTCCCGGTGCAATTCTGCACAGGAACACTGCGCACGATCACCGGTTCTATTGCGCACGACCACTGGTCGTGCGCCACTGATCGTGTGCACTTAACCCTTTTTCACGAGTTCTGTTTGGTGCAGTGCGCACGACCATCAACGACAGTGCGCACGACCACCGGTCGTGCGCCACTGCTCGTGCGCACTTACCATTTAATTTCCGAGTTCTGTTTGCTGTAGTGCGCACGACCATCGACTCCAGTGCGCACGACCACCGGTCGTGCGCGACTGGTCGTGCGAACATTTTATTTTATAATTTCGTATCTTGCAGGTTCCACCCAGGCAGTGCGCACGATCACAGGATTCTAGTGCGCACGACCACTGGTCGTGCGCCAATGACCGTGCGCGCTGTTCAATTCAGCGCCTATATAATGACCTGATCGCGAATTAGGTCAGGATTACGCATTTGGACTCCGTTCCTTCCGCCGTTTTCGCCATTTTCAGAGGGTTTTCATCCCCTAGGCCTCCTCCATCATCCAAGGGCTTGCAAGAAGGGATCCTACACTCATTTTGATCGCTAAGGAAGAAGTTCTTCGCATTAGACGTGGTCGGATGGTAAATCGCTGGAGAAGACGGGTCCATTGGGAGGTGTGACAGCCCTCCTCTACCCCGGACGCAGTTGAGACCGAGCTAGGACGCGGATTGACAACCCGGTGCTTCCTACCGTGAATCTACAACGAGACTCCGGATTCGGTCGTATTTCTTGCCTTTTTCTTCTACTTGTGTGGTTATATTTGTTGTAATCTCTTTATTTAGATGATGAATGCTATGAACCATGTGTATTATTGCTTATTTCATGATTTTGGAATTATCTAGTTCATTTGTGTTATTGAGGTGCGCCCTATTCCATCTCCCACTCCACCACCGTGACCGGTGCCGCACTAGCAATTGCTTGTGGCGTGCTTATTGTTGACGAGGTGCTTGCGACCCTCATTCCGCTTGCCTTCTCGCCCATCCGCCCTTTCGACGCAGTGCGCTCAAGGCCTGCTTAGTCTCCATCTCGCCAATCGAAGCATTGCATAACAGCATTGCATAGGAGTAGGCGTAGTATTTTATTTTATTATTCGCAAACCAAACCAACCATCCATTGTAACACCGACCAAGGACTTCGATCTCAAGTCCTTCCTCGATATTAAATTCCACCTTACTGTGTTCCTCAAGAGACCGACACTCAGGGATTTTCCCCATTTTTATTACTTGCGCGACCGGTGCACTTGCCGAAAATATCATATCAGTAATAGCCATGAACATTTCACAAATACAAAAGTGTGACATAAATCATATTAATCACATACCTAGGATTTTTGATCCCAAAAATCCTAAATTTTACCGAGGTAATGTATTATATCATAAGAAGGGTGTGTACAAAATTTCAGAAGCTAACACCAAGCCATTTGGGCTAAATACACAAAATACCCCTTTTGTCTATTGACACACCATAACTCCCTTCTTGACAAAGACATGCAAGTGAAATTACCCCACATGCAGAGGTCCAATTACTCTCAAATTTTAAGCATGGCCTAATGATGGCCTGATAAGCATGACACCCAAATTTGGGGTCATTTGGAGTTACACAAACTCTAAATATTTCATTTATTTGATTTATCACATTTTGAACAAAACCTTAGGAAAATTATCTCGAAAAATTCTGATTTTTGGGCACAAGCTAGAAATAGGGCACATGCATGCATGGTCTGATTTTTAGCTCCATCAGACATACCATTTAAAAGATATAATCAATCTAAATTCTGGTTTACACTATGACCAGTCTCACTAAAATGGATGTTGATGGTTCTACAGTGCTCCAAATGAGCTGATTCAAATTTCTAAATAATGTAGACATTTAGATCTAAAAAAGCTATTTCAGGCTACTTTTCATGAAATGGCTTCTAAGGGCCTTAAAATCATGAATGAAAATATATATGAAAATGTGACAAACATTTCATTTAATTAATTATGACATGCAGATATCATATCACATGAAATCAACGGCTGTGATTTCGTCCCCTACTGATGAGTCCCATATATATATATATATTTGGACTCATTTGAGCTGATATTCTAGTGTTTGCACCACATTTTAGGCACGTTTTCATTTATATATACTATTCCATGCTAGGTGCACTATTAAGCCCATTTCGGTGAGCAATTGCATTCCTTGTTGTTGGGGGTAAGCACATTGTGCTCCTCTTCCCTTCTTTTATATGTTTCTGTGCTGGACGTGTATTCCCAGCTGGTATATCTTGTTTGCAGGTGACCTGATCGCCCCGTTTTCCCCAAAAGTAATTTCTGTGCATATCGCACGGTCGTGCGTTTCCTTGACGCACGGTCCGTGCGGTCGTGCGTTTGTGTCTGGGAAGAAAATGGAGCGTCGGAGTTTACTCGTGCGTTTTAACGCACGGGCGGCGTTGGTCGTGCGTGAACAAATCGCACGGGCGGCGCAGCATCTTATCCAAGCCATATTTTATCCGTTAATATCGCAGGGTCTGAGGACGATCGTGCGTTCGACCGTGCGTGACCAAGTTTCAGCCTGTTTCCTATAAAAAGCAGGAATCGAGGCAGTCAATGAGAGAGCTATAGAGGACGACCGGGAGCGATTTAGAGAGCGGGAAATCTCTTCCTTCCCGCTGCTCTTGAGGGCTGAAGGCTTCCCCTTCATCTCCTCCACCATCAAGGCCATTTCCGATGATTTCCACCTCCATCCTTCCATCCGGGAGCATTAGGAAGCTTCATCCACCATTAGCTCAAGCATTCCTTGCCAAGGAGACCAAGGAAGCGCTGAAGATCGTAGGAGCGGTGACAGCCTCCTTCGAGCCAAGCTCACCATCTGAGGGCCGAGTCCGGAGAGAGCCCGACAACCTCTCATTCCGGCCGTGAACCCAAGACATGACTTCTTCTTTGTGTTCCTCTCTAACCTTGAAAGCTTATACTTCGTTTTTGTGTTGTATGAATACTTGTTAAGTTAATTTTAAGGATTATTACTTTCGTTCATATGCACTGATGTTGTGGTGGCATGAATATCCCCTTGTTCCTAGTGATTTTCTGTGATTCGTTGTGGGTGAAGCTACTAGCAATTGCTAGTTGTGATGTTTTGAGAAGAGGTGTGTGCGACCCTCAACCATCATAGTGATTTCCGGTCCACGCGCATTCCGAAGCACGGCATCGCGGCCGTTGCACCCATTTCGCCGTGCGAAGCAGAGTTTTGACCCACATCTTTCTTCATTCTACAATAGCATAGGAAACCAAATCAAACCCCTCGTTGTTACTTATTAATCCTTTTAACTGATTTCCTGTTTAGAGCAAGTCGTACTACCCAACTTGCGGTCCTTTAAGAACAATATTCGGGGAGTCCCTCCCTATTTTATTACTTGAGCGACCGGTGCACTGTCGTCGTATCGCATTTCGTGCCTGCTAATTAGCAGTGCCGAAATAGCGCATCAAGTTTTTGGCGCCGTTGCCGGGGAATGCAGGCGTGATGAGATGTGTTTGTGAGTCTATTATTTTCGAGTGAGTCTTTTATTCTTTTTAATTTATTCTTTTTCATGCTATTTTCTTCTTCTATATCATGTGGGCGCATTTGAATATCCGATGTCGTTGGTGTGGGGACACATCCCACGCTAGTGATAGTTGTCCCAAGGAGTATGGTGTTGTTCAGAAACCGTACGGAGCCCATAAGTCTTTTGGCTACTCTACTGCACCTTCGCTATCGCACCTTTACACGGCTGCCGCACCTTTTGTGCCGGCAAAGCCGGCAAAGCAGTGCCTATTTTGCAAAAGTAGAGAGTACGCCTTGAAGGACTGTGCTGCTTATCTTCGCGAATTGGCGGATGACGATGAGCTGTATATCCGGATCGTCCCATCTTCAAATTCTGCGAGCACAGCTTCTTCCTCTGATTACGTGTCACTTCCACCTTCACCTTTTGAAGGCTTTGGAATAGACACGTACGTCAGTGTCCCTCATGACTCCGTTTCTGATGCGACACCTCATACTTCTTCGGTTCATGTACCACTTTGCGTGGATTCGTGCCCTTGCATGGAGAGTGAGCCCAAACTCTTACGAAGCACGTCCTCTCCCGCCACGCACGAAATTACATCTGTTGCTGATGTTTTTATTGAGGTCACTTTGCAGGATGTTGCGGACCTGCGCAATGTGGTGCCCACTCTCATGGAGGAGGACAGCCTTGATTGTGCTGAAGCAACCGCTTCGGTCCAGTGCGAGGAAGTCCAAGTTATAGAGGAGGCCATTGCGTGCGCTGTGGAGTCTAGCGAAATCTTCGATGATATCATCAGTTTGTCATTCCCGCTCCCCATGGGGGATGAAGCTGGGATTGTCCCCTCAGATGAGATTTTTTTTTGTTTTTCTTCCAATTTATTTCCTGACCCCCTTTCTTTATGTACAAGGATGCAGGATGCCCCTCCTCCGGTTGATCAGACCTTATGCATGGAGGAGCTGAAAGCCTGGCGGGATGAGGAAGATAAAGTGAAGGAACATCTTATTTCCTCATCTTCGTTGGTGCTTCCCCTTGAGGATTGGTTAAAAGGGGGCAAGCGGTTCTTCTTTGAAGATATAATACTGGAGGAGAAGAAGAGAGCGAAAAAGGAGGAGATTTGGGGTTGGAGGCTGAGCATCTTACTTATTTTCCACCCCTACTACCAGGTCCCCGGACCTTTTTCTTTCATCAGCTGTTACTACTTCAAATCAGCTTATAGTTGATTTATTTTGATCTTGTAATAATAATTAGGATTTATTGACCTTTGCTCATTCCTAGACTTTATAAACTGCTTTAATACAGGTATTTGGTCCACCTTTAAGGACGTTAAACAAAAGGGCTTCTTGGGAGACAACCCATGGGAACCACCCGGTTCCGTTTGCTTGATTTAATCTCTATCATGTTTTGTTTGCTTTTGCTTTTGTTTTTAGCTATGCAGGTGTGAACTTGATTGGATGAAGAGGAGGAGATCATTGAAGAAGGATTATACCGCTCTTCTGGCATGCTCTTAGGAGTATAGGTACTCTTAACCCAGCTCTTAGTTTGCTTCAAAAGATTATATTTTCTTGTGTTTCAATGCAAGTCTGGGGGGGAGTGAGCCTGTGCTTACGCTACACACACATACATGCTAGAATGATGTGTTAGGAAATTTATATTTATTGTCTCATTGCATAACGCACACCACATGCATTTTATTTTTACCCGTGCGCAATTATCGTGTAAATGCTTGATGAATATGTTTAGAAGTTTGATTGTTAGTTTAGGATTGTGTGGCTAAACAGGATGTGACCCGTGCGGTGCTACTAGTAGAGCGCTCACGAAGCTTAAAAATTCACGTAGAATGGATTTAATTAAAAAGTTATAGTTTTATTTACTTCATTTGTGTAATTACTTAATACTCTACTCAAACGGTGAATTTGGTGAATCTAGCCGTAGCCCTAGGTCGAGTGTAGAAGAGCTGTTAGCCTCATGTTGTTCGAGTTGGAAGGAGAGGAGACCTCGCTCGGTGGTTAAGAACTTGCCCCAAGCTATTTTCAAAACGAGTGCGTTGAATGATCTTGTTGGGAGCATGACGTAGGCCATCATTTGGTCCGGTTGAGCTTTGATTTCCCAACCTAACGTCATCCTTTGCTAGCCCCATTGAACCTTACCCTTCTCATTTGTTAAACTCCACTAATCGTTCACCAAGGCCACATATCCTAACCTAAAACGCACTAGAGTCAAGCTTTGAAACTTATACATATTGATGATGATTGTGCGAAGCGGAGAACAAATATGTGGTTGTGTGATGTGGTGTGTACGCGCAGAAAAAAGATGATGAGATTGAATTTTTTTTTTGATTGATCCTAAATTATGTCTCTATGGATCTAAAAAAGGAGTAAAAGATCTCTAAAAAGAATCGAACCACAAGTGTGGTAGTCTCGCGCACACCATAGTGCTTAAATGAAGTCTGGGGGAGTGTGCTTCAAGGTGAAGATGTTAAGGTTGAGTTTCATTTATTTTCCGGAGGTTGAGTGCGTTTAGCCTACGTTCTTCTACTTCATTACCGTACCTTAACCCAAGCCCAAGTCTAACCTAAAAGTCCTACTGATTCTTGATGAGATCGTCTCATACAGTGGAGAAGGTGTGAAAGGGAAAGCATATGACCATCGACCTTGATGAATTTCTTGGAGAGCTCTTTCTTGAGATCCAATTTGAGCAACGCTCACCTCAGCAGCTCACACTATTTTCCCTAGGGCGTGACTGTACGATTCACCAATAATTCACTTTAGAGTAGTGGTATTTTGTATTTTACACTTGTAGAAGTTCTTAAAATATAGTCTTTGTTTTAAAATCTTTTCTACTTTATTTTCACGCTCGTTAGTCTTTACTTCCCATCGTGTTTCGCCTGCACAGTTGCTTCCTTAACGTTCATTTTTCTACCATAGGATCGAGTGTTTGCCCGAGACGTGCAAACGAGTAAGTCTGGGGGTGTGATGAGTCTCCATTATATACATGTTTTAGGACTCACTTAGGCTTATTATCATGCATAGGTACTGCATATTAGGTGGATTATCGCTCATATTAGATTAGTAGTTCATTTGCGTAGATAGTACCTTCCAAAGCCTTATTCTGTGTGTTATCTTGGATGCTCCCCTTTTATTCTTTTTGGTGCATATTTTATGTCGCTGGGGAGCTTTGTTTCTATGACCCAGCGGGTATGTTTGAGTTTTCATGCAGGTTCATGTGTCGTGCGACGTTCGGAGTTTGTTTCGGAGCAGTTTATGCCTGAAATGCCACTAATCGTGCGTTTCCTTCACGCACGATCAGTTGATCATGCGTGTAACGGCCCAGCCCCGACCACCACACCAGAGGCCTACGGCACCGCCCCATCCCTGGTGGGCCGGCTAACCGACCGTTAGACGCCTGGCCCCATTGTCCAGGACGCCCGGGCTGCAGCCCGCTTAGTAACACCCCAACCAATCCCTGTAGCCTGTTTCTCAGCTACAGTAGGGTGTTGATGGCGGGTCTCGATCCCCCGCCACCCTTGATAAGAACCTCTTCAAACAGGTCTCATCACCAACTGAGCTGCAGCTCAGTTGGTGATGAGACCTGTTTGAAGAGGTTCTTATCAAGGGTGGCGGGGGATCGAGACCCGCCATCAACACCCTACTGTAGCTGAGAAACAGGCTACAGGGATTGGTTGGGGTGTTACTAAGCGGGCTGCAGCCCGGGCGTCCTGGACAATGGGGCCAGGCGTCTAACGGTCGGTTAGCCGGCCCACCAGGGATGGGGCGGTGCCGTAGGCCTCTGGTGTGGTGGTCGGGGCTGGGCCGTTACAAAAAAGTGCACTTTTTTGTAACGGCCCAGCCCCGACCACCACACTGAGGGCTGGCAACCCGGCTCACAAGGCCGGTCCATCTCCACCCAGTGGGCCGGCTAACCGACCGTTAGACGCCTGGCCCCATTGTCCAGGACGCCCGGGCTGCAGCCCGCTTAGCAACACCCCAACCAATCCCTGTAGCCTGTTTCTCAGCTACAGTAGGGTGTTGATGGCGGGTCTCGATCCCCCGCCACCCTTGATAAGAACCTCTTCAAACAGGTCTCATCACCAACTGAGCTGCAGCTCAGTTGGTGATGAGACCTGTTTGAAGAGGTTCTTATCAAGGGTGGCGGGGGATCGAGACCCGCCATCAACACCCTACTGTAGCTGAGAAACAGGCTACAGGGATTGGTTGGGGTGTTGCTAAGCGGGCTGCAGCCCGGGCGTCCTGGACAATGGGGCCAGGCGTCTAACGGTCGGTTAGCCGGCCCACCAGGGATGGGGCGGTGCCGTAGGCCTCTGGTGTGGTGGTCGGGGCTGGGCCGTTACAAAAAAGTGCACTTTTTTGTAACGGCCCAGCCCCGACCACCACACTGAGGGCTGGCAAGCCGGCCCACCAGGGATGGGGCGGTGCCGTAGGCCTCTGGTGTGGTGGTCGGGGCTGGGCCGTTACAATGCGCCTCTGGTCGTGCGCGTTCATCTGCTGCCCAAAAACAGCTTTGAAGTTTGGTCGTGCGTTTGCTACGCACGATCGTGCGCACGGTCGTGCGATTTATTATTTTCTGTAGTTTTGCCTTGCAGGTTTCCGGCTACAGCGCGCACGACCACTAGCGGCCCAGTGCGCACGACCCCTGGTCGTGCGCCACTGGTCGTGCGCACTATTTATTCCAGCGCTTATTTATAGCCCGGCTCCGCGATTTTAGGGCATTGAGCAATACCGGGGCGCGATTAGCCCGCCGTTTTGGGCGATTTTCATCCCATCTTCATCTCCATTCCTTTTCGATCATCCGGGAGACTCCTCCAGCGATCAAGAGTTATTTCTCTACCATCGGGGAGCCATTCCGGCCGTCAGCAAAGCTTTCCTAGTGAGCGTTCTTCAAGTTGTTGCGGAGAAAGTGGAGATCACCGGAGAAAGTGACAGATCTCCGGCACCGGAAGCACCCCTCGACCGAGATCGGAAGCGGATTGACAACTCGCTATTCCGGCCGTGACCGACGGCTCTCCTTCTTGAGTGGTTTTCTCTTAACTTATCTTGTTATAACTAGTTGAATATTTGTGTAATGAACTTGAATGATTTGTTTGTCTATGAATGAATTATCTGGTGTTTACATAATCTCCTTTGTATTGCTCTGTGTTGCGTCCGCCTCCATTCCACTCCACTTCCACACACACGTTCTAGCTAGCTCACTCTAGCAAAAGCTAGAGGTGAGAGTGAAAAGGTGCTTTAGACCCTCATCAAAACCCCGCACTGTAGCCATTTCACCCACATACTGAAGCACGGCATCGCGGCCGCTGCACTCACCCCCACTTTGCGAAGAGGTGTGTGCGACCCTCAATCGTCACAGTTACTTTCCATCCACGCGCCTTCCGAAGCACGACATCGTGGCCGTTGCATCCATCCCGCCTTGCGAAGCGGAGTTTTGACCCGCATCTTTTATTTCTGCAATAGTCTTGATCACCCATCACAAAGCCCTTGTTTTTTTACTTTCTTTCACTCGTCATAACAATCGCCTCACTCTATTTTCTTATCACCACATCCTGCATTCCTTGAGAGATCGATACTTGGGGATAACTTCCCATTTTTATTACTTGAGCGACCGGTGCACTGCCGTCGTATCGCATTACGTGCCTGCTAATTAGCAGTGCCGAAATAGCGCATCCCCTACCTCTAGCCAACAACCCTGATTAGCCCGACCTGGGCCATCCTGATCCCCCATTTACCGGTCATCCACGGCCCACCACCACCTCCACCACATTCATTGAGGTGATGGCTACCGCCAGGCGGCGACACGGCTACCGGAGACAGCTTCTCCGGCGAACCCGAGCTGGAGAAAAAGCTCGGAAAAACTCCCTCATTGTCACATGGGATCGGGCTCGATTGAGCCCGATTTCGCTCCTAAGTGGATCTAGAGTCTAGCACAGAGGGAGAAGGGGAGAAACCAACCTGAGAGGGGGCTTGAGATCATGTAACACGGCGGGGAGGCATGCTGGCGGCTGTTTCCGATGATTTAGCTCAAATCCTTGATTCTCCAGCAAAAGCATTGCTATAGGTGGCTATCCCGACTCCTTGGACCTCTCTGAAGCTGCCGGTGGGTTTAGTTGTGGAAAAGGAGAGCTCTAATGGTGTCTACCATTAAAGCATGGCTTGGCCAAGCTTTTTTTGTTCCTCCCAACCACCAAGTGGCACCAATTCAGCCCCAATTCAGCTGTACATTCACTGAGGAGCTCAGGCATGGCCTTGTGCAGAAGAATGGATAGCCATGTGGCCTCCATTCCTCAAATCCCTCTTGTCTTCAAATGAGGATTTGGGCAAAAGTCATTTTTATCCCATTACATGTCACCCCTTTCAAATTCCAGGTGGCATGGCTGGTAATTACACCCTTGGGCTGCTGGGTGGGTTTGGTTTGAGGCCTTAGCCCAGTTGGATTTGCTTTGGGCTTTCAATTTCTCCATTTAGGCTTAAAGTTTGACCATGGTTGACTTTGATGTTGACTTGGTCAATTGGGTGGGTTGACTGGTCCAAAATGTTGACCTTGAGTTCCTTAACACCCCCAATGTTAATTGGGTCATGATGATGCCTCAATTGGGCAAATTTAACCAATAGATGTAATTTTGACCAAAATTGGGGGAAATTTAACTTTGGTCAATTTGGTCAAATTGATGATCCCATGATAGGTTTTTGAGTTAATTGTGTCCCCCATGATGTTCTAAGACTACGGGTGAAGTCAATTTCATGTTTTGGGGGTGAATTGAGTCTATTGGGGAAGGATTGACTTATGTTGACCTAAGATTGACTTTGGTTAAATTGGACTAATTGAAGACCCCATGATGGGGATTTTAGTCAACTACGACTCCTTTAGGGTTAGGGACATGGTGGTGGTGCTAATTCACATCCGTAAGTTCAATTTGAGCTAATTTGGTCAAAAGTGACTTGCCCCTACAGTGGCTCACACTTGAGTTCTCTCAATTCAAGGTGACGTAAGGTCATTATCTAGCGCAAACTCACCTCACTCATCACATGTCCTATCCTAATTATAGTCAAGGGGTCTAGAAGGAAATCAGATGTTACAAATCCCAATAAACAAAATAATAATTTCATCCTCGAAATTTAAGTTCGGGTCAACGAGGTTCTTTTTACGACGAAGATAAGTAAATCTTGAGTAAGGTTAGGGTATACCTGACGTGAAGAGTTCCGAGTATTATTGTTGCATGAGATCCCTAGGGTCCCATGTGTGTTCTTCTCGTACATGGTTGGACCACAACACCTTGACTAGAGGAACTTTCTTCTTTTGCAACACTCAGACTGTTGAATCGTCAATACGGACTGGCTCCAGACGGACTGATCAATCGGTCTCCACCGGTCTCGAGGGGAAGGTGATATGCTGCTCCAACTTAAGTAGAGCTCTTCGTAGTGAAGAGATATGGAAGACATCGTGCAGGTTTGCCAATTCAAATGGAAGCTCCAGCCTGTAAGCCAAGGGACTGATCCGCTCCAGGATCCTGTAAGGTCCCATAAATCGAGGGCTGAGCTTCTTGTGTCCTCGCGCCCGCTAAACACCATGCACCAGATGTATCTTCAAATAAACCTTGTCTCCTACTTGGAACTCCACCTTCCGATGCCTTGCATCGTAATAATTAGCCTGCCTACTCTGAGCCTATAACATTCTATCCCTGATCATCCGAACCGTAGCATCCTTGTCCTCAACAAATTCTGATTTGAGTGACCTCTAGTCTGCATCCTGAACCCAAGAAAGAGGTGTCCGGCACTTCCTACCATATAGTGCCTCATATGGTGTCATCTGAATGCTTGCTTGGTGGTTGTTGTGGTAGGAAAACTTGATCATGGGAATCAACCTCTCCCAGGGCTTCACAGTATCAAGAATGCACAAGTGTAACAGGTCCTCCAAGGTCCGGATGGTCCGCTTCGTTTGACCGTTGGTCTATGGATGGAAAGCGGTGCTAAATGTAAGCTGAGATCCCAGGTATGACTACACCGCTCTCCATTCCCTAAAGGTGAATCGACCATCGCGATCTGAGATAATCGTCCTGGGTACGCCGTGGTACCTGACGAACTGCTCCACAAATAATCTTACCAGAACCACAACCGAATCGTCCTTCCGTACCGGTATGAATCGTGCAACCTTGGTTAATCTGTCTACTATTACCCAAATAGAGTCGTGCCTGGAGTGGGAGCAAGGCAATCTGTGTACAAAGTCCATGGCTATAGCATCAAACTTGCACTCCGGCACTGGCAGTGGTTATAGTAGACCTGCTGGGCTCTTGCATTCCGCCTTCACTACCTGGCAAGTCTCACAGTGTGAGACAAAGTCTACGATCTCCCTCTTCCTTTTGGGCCAGTATAAGTTCCTCCGCAGGTCCGTCGTCATCTAGGAGATCCCAGGGTGCACTGAGTAATGAGTGCAATGTGCCTCCCTAAGTATTTCTTCCCAAATCTCCTATTATCGCAACCAAAAATTAAGCTAAGAGCATTTATGAATTGTAATTTTTCAATGCGGTGCGGTGATGCGTAACTTCAGTGTTGATGTGGAAGTTTAAAAAAAATGTCTTCGTGCTGAGAATTATGCTAATTAATTTGGGGATAAAAAGAAAAGAAAAAGAAAAAGAAAAAGAAAAAAAAATATATATATATATATATATTTATCCCTAGCGCTTTAATTGAAGCATATTTTGGTATTGATTGTTGTAGGCCCTGTGCACACCCGGTTTCAAAGTCATGTCTGGGGGTGTGTTACACGTGTATTATTGGGGCTGCTATGATTTAGCACTTTTGTGTGCTCATTTGGGTTGCGATTAGCCTTCACGTTTATCTTTGCATTCCAAACCGTAACCCAAGCCTCATGTATACCTAAAGTCCTATCGATTCGTCTTGTGAGTTCACTAGCGCTGTGGAGAGAGTGTGACCTGGCGAGCATATGGTTCTCGACGTTGATGGATTTCAACGGAGATAATTCCGAGTTCCGGTCTTGGGTAACATTCACCTGCGCGTCTAGCTTACTTTCGTACTATGCGAGACCACGAGATTCACCAACATTCCATTTTTGAGTAAAAATAAATTCCTTTTTACGCATTTACACTTTTATAAAGTAGCTAGCATATGTAAAAACTTCTTCTAATGAACTTCTATGCACACTAGTAGGAAACTTCGCATTCTATTCCATGTTTGCAATTTTTTTGGTTAGCTATGCTTTTCCTACTCCGCCGGATATGTTTGCTCAGGACGCGCAAACAGGTAAGTCTGGGGGTGTGATGAGTCCCAATTATATACATATTTTCGGACTCATTTGGGCCGATTTTCTAGTCTTTGCACTACACTTTAGGCATGTTTTCATGCATATTTGACATTCCATGTTATGTGCACTTCTAGGCCCGTTTCGGTGTATTTTCATGTCTATCTTACTCATGCTTTATGTTGCAATTTAATTTCTATAGTTGAGAATGTGTGGAATGCCCATTTCAGTGGCCCGATGATCTTTCATGTTGATACGAGGGTTGTGCGAGTGTTCCGGGGCGCAAAAACTGCACAGGAACACTGCGCACGACCACTGGACATAGTGCGCACGACCACTGGTCGTGCGTTTGTGATCGTGCATTAATTCCCACCTAAAAAGTGGCCTGACTGGCTTATCGCACGACCACTGGCCATAGTGCGCATGACCACTGGTCGTGCGCCACTGATCGTGCGCATTGAAAACGTGCACCTGTCTATAAATAGCTGCTCCGCGAAAACAGCCGTAACTCCTTCGTTTTTAGGTCTTTTTGATCGCCGTTTTTTGCGTTTTTTCGTTCTAAGCCTCCTTTATTCATCTAGGGACTTCAAGGAAGAGATTGGATCTTACTTTCATCATCAAGGAAGGTTTAAAGAGCATTTGGACATCGCCGGGTCGTGACACGAAGAAGACGGGCCATTGGGAGGAAGTGACAACCCTCCTTTACCCCGGACGCAGTTGAGGACCGAGCTTGGACGCGGATTGACAACCCAGCGATTCCAACCGTGAATCCCAGCAAGGATTCGGAGTCGGTCGAATCTCTTACTCTTTATTCTTTTGAAATGATGTTTGTATGCTAAACTCTCTATTTTTTGGATGAAGAGCTTGATAAATCCATATATGTAACTTTTATTTCATGTTTATGAAATTACTTTTGATTTATTCAAGTGTATGAGGTGCGCTATTGTCATTCATCTTCCATCCTCCATTACCCTCCATTCCATTCCGCTTAACTTCTCTTCCACTACGTGAGCCTACTCTTCCATTCGCCAAGCTAAGCGGTGCTAACGGCCCGTGTATTCCACTTCATTTCCGCTAGTGCGAACCACCTCATCCGCTTGCCTACTCTCCCATCCGCCTACCGAAGCAGTGCATCGCGACCTGTATAGTTTCTGTCCGCCCAGCGAAGCAGCGCATAGCGGCCTGCATAGGAGTAGTGATTTAGTTGTTTTATTTTGTTTTCCGCAAATCAAACCAACCCTAGCCTTTCACATCCATCCGACTTAAGGACTTCAATCTCAAGTCCTCCTCAATAGTCAAATCCACCTTACTTTGTTCCTTCCGAGATCGATACTCGGGGATTTACTCCTCGTTTTATATTACTTGAACGATCGATACACTGCCGTGTCGTGCCGCAGTCTAGCCACCATCTATAGTGGTGTGTAGGATTTGCGCCATCACAAGACACTGCCCGAGCTCCTAGGCATGTTGCGAACTGCCGAGATAAACATGAAGAAGGCCAAGCCTGCTAGTCCCATATTGATGGTACATAAAGGCAAGGGTAAGGCTAAGGGCTTCAAGAAGACGAAGGTGGGACCTAAGTCACATCTTGAGCCCAAATCTTCTGCGCTGAAAAAGAAGAGCACCATGAAGGAAGGGAAATGCCACCACTGTGGCAAGGCTGGTCATTGGAGGAGGAATTGTCCTTCGTACATTGAGGGTCTGCAGAAAATGAAGGGAGGTATGACCTCCGCTTCAAATATTTATGTCATAGAGATAAATCTTTCTGCTCCTTCATCTTGGGTATTGGATACCGGATGTGGTTCTCACATTTGTACAAATGTGCAGGAACTGGGAAGGAGGAGATTGCTGAGTAAAGGAGAGGTGGACCTGCGCGACGACAATGGAGCAAGAGTTTCTGCTGTAGCCGTAGGGGTTTACCGTCTTTCTTTGCCCAGTGGGCTTGTAATAGAACTTAATAATTGTTATTTTGTTCCGGCCATAACTAGAAATATTATATCCATTTCATGCTTAGACATGATTGGATTTTATTTTATAATTAAGAACAATTGTTGTTCTATATTTAAGAATGATGTTTGTTATGCTGTAGCTCAATTGTTTAATGGTCTTTATGTTTTGAACCTGGACCATCCGATCTATAATGTAGATAATAATAAAAGACTAAGAACAAATGACTCAAATCCTACATATCTCTGGCATTGTTGTTTGGGCCATATAAACGAGAAGCGCATATCCAAGCTCCATAAAGATGGACTATTGGACTCATTTGATTATGAATCATTTGAGCGATGCGAGTGTTGTTTATTAGGCAAGATGACTAAAGCCCCTTTCACTGGTTATACTGAGAGGGATGAGGATCTCTTGGGTGTTGTACATAGTGATGTATGCGGGCCCATGAGTTCTATGGATAGAGGTGGGTATTTCTACTTCGTTACATTTACTGATGATTTCAGTAGATACGGATATGTGTATCTTATGAAGTGCAAATCCGAAACTTTTGAAAAGTTCAAAGAGTTTAAGAATGAAGTGGAGAACCAATTGGGTAAAAAAGTTAAAGCACTCCGATCTGATCGAGGTGGCGAATACCTGAGTCATGAGTTCCGTGATCATCTGAAAGAGTGTGGTATTGTATCACAGCTCACTCCACCTAGGACACCGCAGCATAATGGTGTGTCTGAGAGGAGAAATTGTACTCTGTTAGACATGGTACGGTCGATGATGAGTCATGCAGACTTGCCTGTTTCCTTTTGGGGTTTTGCTTTAGAGACTGCTGCAATGACACTGAATCGCGCTCCGATGAAAAGTTTCTAAAGACACCATATGAGATATGGACTGGGAAGCGTCCTAGTATGTCATTCATTAAAATTTGGGGCTGTGAGGCATACGTACGACGTCAAATGCCTGACAAGCTGGAACCCAAATCAGATAAGTGTTATCTGGTGGGATATCCTAAGGAAACGAAAGGATATTACTTTTACCTACCGTCTGAGGGCAAAGTGTTTGTCGGAAGGATGGGTGTCTTGTTGGAGAAAGAGTTCTTGTCAAGAAAGACGCAAAAGGTAGAACTTGAAGAAGTTCAAGAACCACAAGTAGTGAATGAACCAGAATTGGATTCTGAGCCAGGACTACAAGATGTTGTAGCTAGAGAACCTGCTCAAGAGACACAAGTCCTATGTAGATCTGGTAGACCAAGATTTGAGCCTGAGAGATATGGATTTCTCGTGTCTCAAATAGGTAATGTGTTGCTTATGGATCATGATGATGAACCAGCGACCTACCAAGAGGCTATGAATGGACCGGACTCTGACAAATGGCTTGAGGCTATGAAATTCGAAATGGACTCCATGTATACAAACCAAGTTTGGAACTTGGTGGAACCACCTGAAGGGGTACGACCCATAGGGTGCAAGTGGGTCTTCAAGAAGAAGACCGACATGGATGGGAATGTACAGACATTCAAAGGGCGACTGGTGGCTAATGGTTTCAAGCAAATTCATGGTATTGACTATGATGAGACCTTTTCCCCTGTTGCCATGGCAAAGTCCATTAGGATATTGCTTGCTATTGCTGCGTATTATGACTACGAGATCTGGCAGATGGATGTCAAAACGGCTTTCCTAAATGGAAACCTCCTTGAGGAAGTGTACATGACACAACCCGAGGGTTTTGTATCCCCAAATGAAGCCACTAAAATATGCAAGCTGAACAGGTCCATCTATGGATTGAAACAGGCCTCTAGAAGTTGGAATCTTCGTTTTGATGAGAAGATCAAAGAGTTTGGTTTTGTCAAGAACGAGGATGAACCGTGTGTTTACAAGCGAATCAGTGGGAGCATTGTTGTCTTCCTGATATTGTATGTAGATGACATACTGTTGATCGGGAATGACATACCTACCCTGAAAGTTGTTAAGAACAACCTAGGGAACTGCTTTTCTATGAAGGACTTGGGTGAAGCGACTTACATACTCGGTATTAAGATCTATAGAGATAGATCGAAGAAGTTGCTGGGTTTGACCCAGAGTACGTACATTGAGAAGGTGTTGAAGCGGTTCAACATGCTTGAGTCCAAGAAAGGATTTTTGCCCATGTCTCATGGTATAAATCCCTCTAAGGACCAGTGTCCAAAATCTTGTGAAGATAAGGACCGCATGAAGTTGATTCCATATGCTTTGGCAATTGGGTTAATCATGTATGCAATGTTATGTACTCGACCCGATGTCTCTTTTGCTTTGAGCATGACTAGTAAATATCAGTCTGATCCCGGTGAATGTCACTGGATAGCCGTAAAGAATATCCTGAAGTACTTGAGAAGGACTAAGGATGTATTCTTGGTATATGGTGGAAAGGAAGAGCTCGTTGTAAGTGGTTACACGGATGCCAGCTTCCAAACTGATAGGGATGATTCGAAGTCTCAGTCAGGGTTTGTGTTTTGCCTGAATGGAGGAGCTGTGAGCTGGAAGAGTTCCAAGCAAGAGACAGTTGCTGATTCTACAACTGAGGCCGAGTATATCGCTGCGACAAATGCAGCGAAGGAGGCTGTATGGATTAGGAAATTCATCGGCGAGCTAGATGTAGTTCCTAGCATTGTTGGTCCCGTAGTTCTCTATTGTGATAACAATGGTGCAATTGCACAATCTAAGGAACCTAGATCCCATCAGCGCTCAAAGCACATACTTCGGCGGTTCCATCTTATTCGTGAGATTGTCGAACGAGGAAATGTGAACATTTGCAGTGTGCCGACTGAGGAGAATATTGCAGATCCACTGACAAAGCCTCTCGCGCAGAGAAAGCATGACGGTCATACTAGATCAATGGGTATACGATACCTGAGTGATCAACTCTAGTGGGAGTCTTGTGGGTTGCATGTAAAATATATATTCTGTTGGCTGTTTATTATTCATATGATGAATAGTGTACCAATTATTTCTTTTTACAATTAATGGCAAGTTCTTTTATTATGATATACTGTTTCTATATGATAGAATAAAATTCGTGATAAATACCCTTAGAATGTTCGCTTCCATAGGACATCAAGTACGTGACTTGAATGTGAGAGCCTATGATTTTGAAGCTTCATTCTTAAAAGGTCCCTGGTCGAGGTATCATCGTAGAAGCTAAGGGTGATGATGATACATTAAGACTAGCATGTGTGTTGACTGATGACCGGTTCTGACAGATCATGATATTGTGATATCAAGTCATCACATGGGTACTTGTTAGTGAACAAGTTGTACTGGACAGACCCAACCTGAGACTACTTTGTGGATTGTTACTTAAAAGTGTCACAAGTAGGTCTCATTTGACAATGGTGTTGTGGTCCTTTGACCTGAAGTCACAGCATTCATCGAGTGAGGAAGAGCATGCTTTGATGTCATCTAAAGTCTTCCTTGAATAAGGTTGATGATAAGGGTGGTCATTGGGTACGTTACGAATCATTTGGGTATTTGGGTGTGAGCAGATATGGGATTTGTCTTCCTATATAACAGGAGTTGCATCCATGGCCCCCTTGATGGAATTGGACTGAGAAATGCATGGCCATGCTTGGTTGAGTCAATATATGATATTGATCTAACCATTCTCTGGAAGTCCGTTCTAGATCAAGAAATTTGGATTGAGCTATTAAGAGGGTGATACGGTCCATGCCTCTAGTTCTTTCCGGATGAAAGGGACAAAGGGACAAAGACAACGCTGGAACATTGGTCATAAAGGCTTATGAGTTATGAACTCTTATTGCTTGGGGAGCAATGATGCATTGCTAGATGCCACTCATTGTTTGTGAGGTTTTTGTTTGATACTTTCAAGATCAAGTGGGAGACTGTTGGAGTTACCATTATGATGTAGAAGTGGTCAAACATGTAGTCTCACTGCCAACACGATATGAGCCTGCAGGGTCGCACATAAGAGCATGTGGAGAAGATGGAAGATTGACTGTATTGGTAAAGGTTACCAATCACCATATAGAATGGGCGACGTCCATCTAATGTTGCTGTCTGAATTCGTCGGGTTTACACGGATAGAATTCGTCGGGTTTTCACGGATATGATTCGTCGGATAGAATTCGTCTGGATTTGTCGAATATGATTCGTCGGATAGAATTCGACGGGATTCGTCGGATGTGATTCGTCAGAATTCGTCGAATTGTCCCGTGAAAACTCGACAAATGCTGTTCCGTGGAATCCCGACGAATTGTAACAGAAACCCCAATTCTGCTGTGTGGTCTGCGGATAGCGATTCTTCTAGAAGCCTGTTTATGCTTTGGGTATAAATAGATCTTCTTTTAGGGTTCTCATAACAAACGTAGGAATCCAATCAACGGAAGAGTTCCGCCTCTCGCCCTAGCCGACGGAAGTGTTCCACCGCCCGTTCGCCTCCGCCGACCTCCTCTCCGACGATTGTCGCCGGTGTTGTTCTTCCTGAAGCGGATCTAGCAATCCGTGGAAGCGCAAGGTGTATTCTTCTTCTCCCGGCTCGTGTGGACTGCTGTAGAGACGTAGACATTATTCTACGTGAGGACTCGGACAGCCGACGATGGGACTTATCTTCTTGGAGCATCTAGGTTGGATTTGATCGAACTCCGCAAAGGTAATTTTCATACCTAGCAATTTTGTTAACTTCTTGATTCAATATTCATGGCCCGATCCAAATTCTTTTGGGTTATTCTGTTTATTTCCGCTGCGCCTACATACGATGTATGGTTGTAGAAAAACCCAACAATCAGAGGGAGGAATGTTTGACAAATTGGTCGAATAACCCCTTTTCTAGTAAGGTGTTGGTCATCTTGTCACATTGCATACACACACCGAAGTGTCATATGGACGTCTTAGCTGAAGCATGAACAATACACTCATAAGCATGACAAGAAATATGAAAGGCATATTATGTAGTATGGGATGCATAATATGTGTTTGTATATGGATCCTCATAAGTGCATGTGATCGTTATGTTGTATGGGATGCATAACACCAGTCCCATGGATGTCCATTAGCTCGATTTTTATTTTTCGTAGCATGTAATATTATGTATTATGGGGTGCATAATATTTCATGCATACGCCGCTCATCACATGCATCAAGGCTTTTCTTAGAATGCATAGCACAACATGTAAATCATAACATCGCATAAAGCACATGTGCCAAGCTAAGGATTTATATGATGACACGCGTACACCCATGATTTCAAAACGAACACAAGAAAATTCATGCATTCATGACATTTGCACATGAGTCAAGAGGAATGATGGAGTTTTATCCCAAGATTGAGCATGACATCATAAAAATCCCCGAGCAAGGTAGTAGCAATAATAAGTATCTGTACATGTATGTTCTGAACCAAGTAGGGTAGTTTTAGCATAAGGATAAGTTTTGATTAATGGTTTATGCGTATTAGCAGAGATGGCGCCTAAGCGAATTGCGACTAGATCAACTCCTCAGTCGGAGGGTGAGTCGTCCGGAGCGTAGAGTGAAGCCTTGATCGAGAGCCTGCACCAGAGCAATGAGACTCTGATGAGACAAATGGCTGTGATGAAGTCGCAAGTTGAGGCATTGTTGTCTGCTGGTGTAAGGCAGCAAACCGTGATGCAAGCCCCCATAGTAAGACAGACTTTACCTACTCTTCCTGCCCCCCTGGTGCCCCCAGTAGCAATACCGCAGGAAATGAACTTTATTTCCAACTTTCAAAGACTGGGACCTCCCTCGTATGATGGACGAGCTGACTTCATGGCCTTGGATGATTGGCTTATAACCATTGAGGAGATGTTCTCATATTCAGGGATCACCGCGAACAAGAAGGTGATGGTCGCCGCATACCAGCTAAAGGGTCTCACAAAAAGTTGGTGGTTGAGGGAGAAGGAAGGCCTTACTGGAGGATGTACGTGGGAAACCTTCAAAGGGATGTTGATAAGGAAGTTCCAAGAGAAGAATCTTCACCACCTGAACATCAACTCTAATCAAATCAGGGGGAGCTCTTCAACATCATCATCAAGATCCATTCTTAACAACCCATCAGGATCATCAAGAGTCTTCTCAGAAAAGAGAAGAACACATTAACTTTTTGTTTTCTTTATTCCTTCCTTCCTATACAAAGGGTTATAACTCCCTTCAAAAGTTAACTCCCGGTGACAGGGCACCTTAGCAAAAACCTGTGGTTTGGTTAGAGTTACCTGATCAAAAGCTCACTTGGTGGCAGGGCACGTGATCAAAAACCTGTAGTGGATTCCTACCAGTGGGTAGAAGAGTAGATGTACCCAGGTTGATTAGGGAACTACTATATTTCTTGTGTCCTCTGGTTTGTTTGCTTTTGTTCTATTTCTTTTTGCTTTTTACTGTGCTGTGTTGTTGTGCCCTCTTAGTGTTTGTTGTTATTACACACTCAGCACTACACATATATATCATTATTTTGAAACAACCAAAAATAAAATTAAGAACTAAACCTCCTTTTAATTGGTATCAAAGCAAGGTTGATTACATTAATCACCTTCAACTGATACTCAATTGAACTTTCAATTGGTATCATTGGGTAGTTGATTATTTATACAGGCTAACACCTGAATCATAAAGATCAATTAGTTCTTAAAATTTGTTTTCAAAAGTTTTTCTAAAATCTAATGGCACAAGTAGAATTTTCAAATCCACCAATCTGTAATCTAAATAGATTTTCTTTATGGCAAACTAGAATCAGATTATATATGAATGCCATAGATGAAGAAATCAATAATTCCATTTTGACAGGACCTCCATCCTCACAAACATCAACAAATGCTCTAGAGAATCTAAAAAGTGCTGATGCAAAGGCTATGGACATATTAGCTCAATCAATGTCAAATGACATTCTTCAAAGAGTTGATGACTGCACTTCAGCAAGAGCAATCTGGAACTCCCTCACAAGGATGGTAACTGAAACTTCTTTCACTAACTGTACTTATGATGCAGAACCATCATCTAGTCTAAGTGAAGAAGAAGAGAAGAAGAAGAACAAAAAGCTAGAGCTTTCTGCATGATGGCCATATATGGCTCATATCACAACTCAGATGCAGAAGCTAAATCAGATGAGGTAACTGAGGTAATTTCAAATTTTAATTTTACCTCTGATCAATTTAAATCTATTTTCAAATTACCATATACAGATTTAATAGAACCTGAGAAAGAAATAAAATCTCTCTGAACAGAGTTAACAAAAATAAATAATTTGACTCCTGAAAATAATAAACTTAAAGAAAATTTGAAAAACTCAAAAGAACAAATTATTTCTTTAAAAATTAAGTTAATTAAGGATGAAAAGTTTAAACAATCTTTTAAGGAAAAGGAAATTATTTATGTTCAACAAAATCAAAGAAATTTTACAAATTTATATTCTAATGATATAAAAAGGCCAATATATCTAATTATAAGGCATTTTCCTTTATCTATCTTAAACTTTTATAATTAAATAAGCAGTTATATATTTCATTGGAATTTCCTATCTTAAAAACAAAGTCAGATAACTTCACATTCTTACAGACTTTCTCCAAAATCATGTTGAGCATTCTACTCAGATTGCATAGATCAGAAATGATCAGAGCACTGAGTGTGAGTCTCTTCTGATAAGGGGATTCTATAGAAGGAAGGTATCAGACAATGTTTTTCTGAACTTAAAATTCCTTAGAATCCATTAACAGTTGTAGCAATTCATAATATTAAAAATCCTATTTAAATCAAAATCTAGGAATCAGAATTGCTTAAATGTATTTTAAAAGAAGAAGAAATAATATAATTTATGGTTAAATATTTTCAAAAAGAACAATAAATTCTTCTATAATCTCTGACCCTAATGCCTTAAGCTATTCCATATCTTTTTTATGCTTAGGTATCCTAAACCAAATAGAGGGAGATTGTTAGAACACCTAGAATTGATTTGGATTAGGATCCCAACTCAAATAGGGGAGATTGTTGGAACCTTAGTTTTGATTTGAGTTAGGATCCATCTTTATGGTCATAACACATCTTGTATAACTTAGATCAAATTCCATTAAGACAGGAGATAGGAGAAAATAATATATATATAAATAATACATGTTCTCTGGGTTCGACGAACGACTATCTGCGTTCGACGAACGGCGCTCTGCGGTCGATGAATTATATTCATTCTGCGCTCGACGAAATCCATCTAGCTCAGCGGTCGACGATCCCGTCTCAGCAGTCGACAATCCCATCTCAGCGGTCGATGAAATCCATCTATCTCAGGATTCGACGATCCCGTCTCAGTGGTCGATGAAAAGCTGCGTTCAACGATCTCAAGTTTGCGTTCGACAAATATTCAGCAGAAGCTCAGAACGACGAATTAAATAATCAGATCGACGAACTTGAAGCTGAGCTCGACGTAATTATCATCAGCAATTATATTTCTTCTTTCTCAGCTCGTCTAATATTCTCAGCAATATTCTTGATTAATTTCTATTTTATATATTGTTATATATTGCTGCCTTTATAAATTAACAATATAGCCGTTGCAACATTAAATATTATAGCCGTTGCAGATAATCTAAAGACGACAATTTATCTTCTCGAGGAATCTAGGAAATTAAAGAGATATTATCTTTTTCCTCTCTTGTCGGGCAAGAATTCAAATCAGCCCAAAAGCCTTCTCCAGATTACATATACAAAGAGAAGAGCAGAGAAGAAGTAGAAGAGAATAGGAAGAACCAGGAAGAATAAACAGAGAAGCAAAAAGAAGCAGCACATATACAAAGTTCTTGATAAGAACAACATATATTATTTATCTTCTTTTTGCTAACTCTTCTCTGCAGATCATCTTCATCCTGAGACACCAATCAATATCATTTGCTCGGGATCAAACTTGCAGAAGAAGAAAAAGAGTTATTTATAATGAGAAGAAGAAGCCTCCACAAACTATCAAGTATTTCAATCAGACAAGGGGGAGCTCTTCAACATCATCCTCAAAGATCCAATCTCAATAACCCATCTGGATCTCTAGAGTCTTCTCAAGCACAAGAGAAGAACATTATATTTTCTGTTTTCTTTTACCTGTATAAAGGGTTATAACTCCCTTCAAAAGTTACAGCCATTGGTGGCAGGGCACCTGATCAAAAACCTGTAGTTGGGTTAGAGCACCTATTCAAAAGCTCCTTTGGTGTGTGGACACCTGATCAAAACTCCCTTGGTGGCAGGGCACCTGATCAACAACCTATAGTGGATTCCTACCAAATGTGGTAGAAGAGTAGATGTACCCAGGTTGATTGGGGAACTACTATATATCTTTGTGTCATCTGTGATGCTTTCTGTGATGTGCTAATATCTGTGATTTGTGTTTTATTTAGTTTTCATAAATCACTATATACACATACTTATATATCACTATTTTGAAATAACCCAAAGAGTTTTAATTTAAGCACTAAACCTCCTTTCAATTGGTATCAAAGCAAGGCTGATTACATTAATCACCTTCAACTGATAATAAATTTCACTTTCATTCTGGTTGCTTTGATTATCTTGTTTCTATGTTAGAAATTGTTAGTGGTTTGTCGTGTATCGAGGATGTCCCTGTGGTGCGAGAGTTTCCTGATGTCTTCCCTGTTAGTCTTCCTAGTCTTCCTCCTGAGAGAGATGTGGAGTTTGTTATTGATCTTGAGTCTAGTACTCGTCCTATTGCTAAGGCACCGTACCGTATAGCCCCGCATGAGCTAGAAGAGATGTGTACCCAGTTGGATGAATTGTTGCAGTGTTGATTTATTAGGCCAAGTTCTTCGTCCTGGGGTGCTCTAGTGTTGTTCGTGAAAATAAGGATGGTTCTATGTGGTTGTGCATAGACTATAGGGATTTGAATAAGGTAACCATCATGAACAGATACCCGTTTCCGTGAATCAATGATTTGTTTGATCAGTTGTGTGGTAGTTCGGTGTTTTCAAAGATTAATCTTCAATCAGGTTACCATCAGCTGAGGATCCATGAGTCGTACGTCCTTCAGACTGCCTTTCGTTCCCGTTATGGTCATTTTGAGTTTCTGGTGACGTCGTTTGGTTTGACAAATGCACCCTCTGCGTTTATGGACATGATGAACCGAGTGTTCAAAGACTTTGTAGATCATTTTGTAGTAGATTTCATCGACGATGTGTTGGTGTATTTAAGAAGTGCTGAGGAGCATGCAACACATTTGCGCTTAGTATTGTCTACTATAAGAGAGCACAAGTGGTATACGAAGCTGAGTAAGTGTGAGTTCTGGTTTCCTCAGGTGTCTTTTCTGGGTCATGTAGTGAACAAGGATGGAATTTCCTTAGACCCAACAAAGATTTCTGCTGTTTTGGATTGGAAGATGCCTACAACGCCTAAGGAGATAAGGAGTTTCTTAGGGTTGGCAGGTTACTATAGAAGGTTTGTTCAAGGATTTTTGGTGCTGTCAGCACCTCTGACTAAGCTTACCCAGAAGAATGCAACTTTTGTTTGGAGTGATTCTTGTGAAGATGCCTTCCAGGAATTAAAGAGGCGTTTGTGCAGTAAACCTGTTTTGGCCTTAATGATTGAGGGAGTAGAGTATTTCATTTACGTAGACACATCTCACATTGGACTGGGGTTTGTTTTGATGCAAGAAGGAAAGGTGATCGCATATGGATCAAGACAACTGAAAGTTCATGAAAGGAATTACCCTACACATGACTTAGAATTTGCGACAGTGATTTACGCCTTAAAGCTTTGGAGACATCTTCTTTATGGAGTGTCATGCAAGATTTTTATGGATCACAAGAGTCTGAAGTATGTCTTTACACATAAAGAATTGAATTTGCGTCAGCGTAGATGGTTGGAGTATATTGCGGATTATGAAGTTGACATCCTCTATCATCCGGGTAAGCCTAATGTGGTGGTCAATGCCCTGAGTATAAAGACCACGCATGTCTTCAACCTTTCTGTGCAGTCCTTAGTGGAGGAGTTTATGCTGATGGATATCTCAGTCGGTAGTAGTACCACACCTTCGAGTTTAGAAGCTGAAGAGCCTTCTTGGATTACCCTTACAAGACTACATCAGAAGGAAGATCATGATTTGCAACATCTTCAGAATAGGACTGAGAAACGGGAATTACCAGACTTTTCAATTGATGATAAAGATACTTTGAAGTATCGAGGTAGGTGTTGTATTCTCACGTTTGAGGATATTCGAACGAAGATCTATAGTGAAGCGCATGACTCTAGTGTTTCCTATCATCTTGGTTACACGAAAATGTATATAGATCTAAAGCAGATTATTTGGTGGCCAGGTAGGAAGAATGATATAGCTAAATATTGTTGGGAATCTTGACCACGTGATTCCTGATTTGAATAAGTCACCAAGTCAAGAATACTTCACTTTGTATTTGTTCATTTCTCTAGCTTATAAATCTCAGGAAACTAGAAGAACAAGATTCGTCGAACGCAGAAGGGAGTTCGTCAAACACGGAAGGGAGTTCGTCGAATGTAGAAGGGAGTTCGTCGAATGAAAAATGAAGATCGTCGAACTCATAGGGAAGATCGTTGACCGCTGAGACTTGGCGTGTTCTTCGAACGAAAAGGAAGATCGTCGAACTCAGAAGGAAGATCATCGACCGCTGAGACTGGGCAAGATCGTCGAACGCAGAGAAGACGCGGTATCATCGACTTCACCAAAGTGGTCTTGTCGCTGAAAAGGCTAAGTATGACTGATGGTGTCGAACATTGTCTTAAAGAAGGAATGTCGTCGAGAAGACTGAAGAAGGACAGCTGAAGACAAGCAGTTACTAAAATATGGTCTGTCGACATGCTATCTGTAACACCCCAAAAATCGTAGTTCAGCGAGGTAGGCGGAGTGGTAATGCTGCGCTCGGGATAGGCTAAAAATTCCACAACAGTTCTATGCGCACGACCATTGTCCTCTTCGCGCACGACCAGTGATCGTGCGCTAGTGATCGTGCGTATCTCGTAAGGAATCGGAGTTCTGTCTCAGCTTATCGCACGACCATTCTCCTCTTCGCGCACGACCAGTGATCGTGCGCCCGGTTTATTTCTGTTCCGCGAAATCGTGCGGGGATGACGATCCGACCGATCAAATATTTCGGGATTTGATCCAGCGGTTGAGATGTTTCGTTGGGGGGCTTTAGGGCTTGGATGAGGGGTTAATCCCTCATATTTTCAAGCCTTTTCTCTCTCTTAGGTTGGAGAAAGGAGAAGGGGGCAAGGAGGAAGAAGAGGGGAGATCCGCCATTGTTGGAGCTTCGGAGCTCCGATCGCTGATTCGAGACCGGCAACGCGTAGATGGCGTCAAGGTGCTTCTTCTCCACCGTTGGTTTGCAAGCTTCTCATGGCTAGGAGGAGATCTCAAAAGGTAACGACATTTCTCCTCCCGGTCTTTAGGATGCGTGCTTGGCATCCCTTTATTTTCTGCATTTTGGCACCGGATCCGTCGAGTGAGAGGGATCCAGGTCGCCTTGGTTCAAAAGGAACCATCGGGTTGATTGAGTCCGTCCCCGACATGATTTGCACTAGAGATCCGCTCCGTTAGCGGATTAGGCATTGTGGGTGAAGCCGGATTTGTGGTCGTTGGTCCGATTCGGTGATGTTGATTTACGCGCATTTTAGGGGTTTTGTTAGAAATCCGATTAAGGCGAACTCGTCATTGTGATGCCCTTATAGCTTCATGTGGTAACGAACGTTGGGTTTAGGGCGGAGAAATAATGTGCGGAATATGGGGCTTGTGATGCCTAGTGTTGTGCAAAGGCGCGATTGGTCTTTGTGGTCGGCTGGCTATCCCGTGAAGACTGAGATTCACATGTGGAGAGTGTCCCGGCAAGATTAGTCCCTTCGATTGTTGACTGACGAGAATGTATGTGCTACGGATGAGTCCGTTGACGGTCGCCAAGCGAGGCAATCGGTGGACGTTGTCCCGAGAGTAAGTCGAGGGCCTTGGGACGTTTTGGTTAGCCAGAATTCTTAGTATCGGTCTTGGTGTGTTGTTGGCGGCCCGAGCGTGTGAGCTGTTAGACAAGCCCGATGGCATTGTGAGCCAGGCGAGGTGGGTCTCAGCGAGAGCTCTTGGCCTTGGGTTATGATGCCCTTGCGGGGAAATGATGAGTACCCTTGTGTTTGTGATGTGATGATGATGTATGATGATATGATAGATTCATACGCTTTATGGTGCCTTGGGTGAAACCCGGGTTTGCATTCATTTTGCATTGATAGGCCCCTTTTTATTATCTGCTCAACATAGAAACGTGGATGATGTATGTGACACTCATACCTGTTTTTATGCTGTTTTCCGTTTATGTACATTTGCATACGAAGTGCTGACTTGCGGGGTGAAGTAGTTCCCCGGGGTCTGCTAGGACGACCGGGAGGAGGGATGTTGTTACACCGTTTGTGGTCAGCCATAGCTGACCCTCGTTTACCGCTCTTTGTGATTTGGTTGCAGGGCAAGAATCGCAGGCTGGACCCAGCGCGCCGGCCAAAAAGGCCTAAAGCCTCATGAAGTGTTTACCTTGTCTTCATGCACTTTTATTATTACATTTTGTTGTAACCGGCTTGCATGCCGAGGTAGTTTAGGTAAAACTATTATCTGTCCCCTTTTGTTGGGACGTTCTTTTGTGTTGAATGTTTGGTGATTTGGACTGTGGTTTTGTATGGCCTTAAGGGCCAGTTGGACTCCTATGTAGTATGGACAATCTCTGTGTTTTATGTTTGTTTCCGCTGTGTTGTCTGAGTTTTGAGAATGGGTAGTCAATATCATCTTTTAATACTGAAGCTGTGGCGGTTATATGTCGTGGGGTCCCGGCCGGACCCATGTTATATGATCATTGCAGGGGAGGTGTTACAATTTGGTATCAGAGCCAGGTTTAGTATTCTTGCGAGGTCTAGTGTTTTTGGATCGCGTAAGAGATTGTCCACATAGGAGTATTGTGCGGGATCATGAGTATCCCTGCGTTCGAGTCTTGCGTTTAGATCCTGATGAGCTTTTATTTTTTTCTTGCTTATGCTAGGACGTTGGCGACGATGCGGGGACGTCGAGGAGGCAAGAGGAGCCTTCGGGGAGCAGTGCTACTGCTCCAGGCCTCATGAATGTGGGCATGTCCCTGGATGATTTCTGTCGCATGCTTGCGGAGGCAATGGTAGCGGCTCAAGCTGGAGCGATGCCACAGGTTCCTACGCCAGTAGTGCAAGTTGCGACTCCTGTTACTCCGGCGGCTACGCTGGATACACCGGATACACCGGAGGTCGAAGTAAGGCAAGCAGAGCCTTTAGCGGAGAGAGCTATTCCGATGGGTGATCGATTCATGAAGTATTTCTTGAGTTTCCACCCTCCGACATTCAAGGGAGTGGGCACTCCAACGGATGCCGAGGATTGGCTTTCGAGGATCCAGGAGCTCTTGAAGGCAGCTGAGACCCCAGCTGAGAGGCAGTCTCACTTTGCGAGCTTCATGTTAGAGGGCGATGCGAAGTTGTGGTGGGTGAACCATAACGGTCGACATTTTGTTGGGCATGTTCCGTCCATGGAGGAGTTCGGAAACGCTTTCCTAAAGCGTTACATTCCGGCTTCAACAAGGTTAGCACTGCAGCGGCAGTTTCTGCATTTGGCGCAGCGGGAGAAGACAGTGGATGAATATCTGCAAGAGTTCACTCGGTTGGGTCATTATGCGGGTACGACTATGGCAGATGATGAAGAAAGAGATAACCTCTTTTATCAAGGGTTGAGGGAAAATTTAAGGCAACCACTCATAGCCTTGAAGAATGCGGGATTCAATGAGTTGGTCGAAGCCGCTCGCACGCTGGAGAGCGACTTGGAGCGAACTCAGCTGCGAAAGGGTGTTGCGGCAAGGCAGGGAGAAGGAAAGCCTTCTCAGTCTCAGCCCCAGTGGAAGTCTGAGGGCAGCCGATGGAAGAAGAAGCCCCGTCCTAATAGGCCTGGGGAGAGAAGTGGCGCACCTTCGGGAGATTTCCGTTCCAAAGGTCCGGTTACTTGTTACCAGTGTGGCAAGGTGGGTCACATTAGTCGTTTTTGTACCGAGGGCGGAGCTGGGCCAGAGCTGAGACAAGAACAATCGGTGCGTTCGGGTCCCAGTGTTGCAGAGAAGGGGAAAGCGGCGGAGTCGAGTGCTTCGCGGTTCCCTCCAGTGCAGCCTAGACCCTATATTCTTGGGCAACAGGAAGCGATGCGTCAACCCGATGTGGTGACAGGTACGAAAGGTTTATGTTTCGTTATTACTATAATGTAGGTTGCGGCCTTTCATGTTGTTTTGCACGTGGTTAGGTTTCGTGCTAGTTTCGGGCTACCCCTCTCGAGTGTTGTTCGACACGGGGGCGTCACACTCTTTTCTTGCGGAAAGTTTTATCCGGAAGATTGGTGCTGAGTCCGTAGTGGCAGAAGTGGAGTTGAGAGTGCGTATGCCGAATGGGTCTTTCATGACTACCATGAGGAAGGGACGCATTGTGATGCAAATTGGCGATTGTGATTTCGTGTTAGTAGCAGCGATTCTGCCACTAGCCGAATTCGATGTTATCTTGGGAATGGACTGGTTTGCGGAGCAGCGAGCTAGTATCGACTGCCAGTTGAAGGTGGTAACCCTGAGAGGTGAAGGTAGAGCAGAGGTCAAGTTTGAAGGCCTAAGCGGAGTGGCTTGCTCCCTGATTTCCGCTATGCAAATGAGGCGTGTGGTAAGCCAAGGAGGCGAGGCGTTTTTAGCTTTGTTGGAGACTCACTCCACAAAGTTGGCTATTAGAGAAGTTCCGGTGGTGAAAGAATTTGAGGATGTATTCCCCGAGGAGCTTCCGGGAGCACCTCCTCAGCGTGAAATTGATTTCTTGATAGAGTTGGTACCGGGTGCGAGGCCGGTGTCGCGTCCTCCTTTTAGGATGGCACCGAAGGAACTGGCCGAGTTAAAGGTTCAGTTGCAAGAGTTGTTAGAGCAAGGGTACATTAGGCCCAGCTCTTCGCCGTGGAGCGCGCCGGTATTGTTTGTGAAGAAGAAAGACGGAAGTATGCGGTTGTGCATCGATTATCGTGAATTGAATAAATTGACCGTTAAGAATAAATATCCGATTCCCCGAATCGATGATTTGTTCGACCAGTTAGTGGGGTCGGTGGTGTACTCCAAGTTGGATTTGAAATCGGGGTACTACCAGCTGAAGATTCGAGAAGAGGACGTTGCCAAGACAGCGTTTGGGACTCGGTATGGACACTACGAGTTTTCGGTGATGCCGTTCGGACTGACGAACGCGCCATCTATGTTCATGGATTTGATGAACAGGGTTTTTCGCCCGTTCTTAGATTCATTCGTGGTGGTGTTTATTGATGACATTTTGGTGTATTCAAAATCGGAGGCAGAGCATGAGTCTCACTTGAGGCAAGTATTGCAGACTCTAAGGGAGAATCAGCTTTATGCTAAGTTCTCAAAATGCGAGTTTTGGATCGAGAAGGTGGCTTTCTTGGGTCACGTAATTAGTGGAGATGGGGTGGCGGTAGATCCAGCGAAGATTGAAGCCATTAGAGATTGGCCTGTTTTGAGAACCGTGGCGGAAGTCCGGAGTTTCCTTGGACTAGCCGGTTATTACAGAAGGTTCGTGGAGAACTTTTCGCGGATGGCGTTGCCCCTCACCACTCTCACTCGCAAGGACCAAAGGTTCGTATGGACACCGGAGTGTGCCCGTGCATTTGAGAATCTGAAGGAAAGGTTGATGTCCGCTCCAATCCTTAGTCTTCCTAGTGGGACGGAAGGATTTCAGATTTTCAGTGATGCGTCAGGTTGCGGGTTGGGTTGCATGCTGGTGCAGCACGGCAAGGTGATCGCTTATGGGTCAAGGCAGTTAAAGGCTCATGAGAAGAACTATCCCGTCCACGATCTGGAGTTGGCGGTGGTAATCTTTGCGCTAAAGTTGTGGCGGCACTACATTTATGGTGCGAAGGTGGAGATCTTCACAGATCACAAAAGCTTGAGGTATCTTCTAGACCAAAAGGACCTGAATATGTGGCAGCGTAGGTGGGTCGAGTTCCTTGGGGACTACGACGTGGAGATTCAATATACGCCAGGTAAAGCTAACGTGGTGGTGGATGCTTTGAGTAGGAAGTACTCCGGGCAAGGTAATTGGATGGAGGCGCATAACGAGCGTTTGATTCGAGACTTGGAATCCCTTGACATTTCTTGTGTGGCTAGAGGTGAGTCTAGCATAGCTCGTTTGAACTGGATTGAAATGCAGTGTGATGTAACGGATCGAATCCGAGAGGCGACCAGTGCGGACGAGGAGTGCCAACAGTTGGTGTTGGAGGCTCAGCAAAGCGAAGGCACTGCTTTGGAGATGGTTGGTGGAATTCTGAGGAGAGATGGAAGGATCTGTGTTCCGCGCTTCGGCAAGCTTCGCGAGGAGTTGATGTTTGAAGCTCACTTTACGAAGTACTCCGTTCATCCAGGAAGTACAAAGATGTACGCGGATTTGAAGAAATCTTTTTGGTGGCCTGGGATGAAGCGGGATGTAGCCGAGTACGTGAGCCGATGTCAGACTTGTGCCTTGGTGAAGGCTGAGTGCCAAAGGCCCGGTGGGTTCTTGAAGCCTCTTCCTATCCCCGAATGGAAGTTCGATGACATCTCCATGGATTTTGTACATGGTTTGCCTCGATCGCAGCAGGGTAACGATGCGATTTGGGTGATAGTGGATCGCCTGACGAAGGTGGCCCACTTCATTCCTAATCAGAAGGGCGATGGCATGGAGAAGCTCGTGGAGCTTTATGTTCGAAACATTGTGCGGTTGCACGGGATTCCGAAGAGCATCGTTAGTGATCGCGATGGGCGATTCACCTCGAAGGACTGGAGATTAGTGCAGAAAAGTCTAGGCACGAAGCTCAAGTTTAGTACCGCGTTCCATCCGCAGACCGATGGTCAGACGGAGCGAACGAACCGTACATTGGAAGACATGTTGAGGATGTGTGCTCTCGACTTTGGCAAAGGTTGGGAAGACCACCTTTTCATGGTGGAGTTCGCCTATAATAATAGCTTCCAGGCGAGTATCAAGATGGCGCCATACGAAGCTTTGTATGGAAGGAAGTGTCGAACGCCGATGTCTTGGGCAGAGCTGGGAGACACTAAGATTTTGGGAAAGCAAGTGGTGGGAGATGCTTGCGAGATTGTGCGGACGATTCAGAAGCGCATGAAGGCTGCTCAGGATCGACAAGCGAAGTATTTTAATGCGCGCCACAGAAATGTGGAGTTTGCAGTGGGGGACATGGTCTACTTGAAGATCAAGCCGTTCAAGGGTGTTTCGCGGGTGCGGCGACTCAAGAAGTTGAGTCTGAGATATTTGGGTCTGTTCGAGGTTACGGAGCGTATAGGCGAAGCAGCCTATCGTTTGGCGTTGTCCGCAGAGCTGAGTGGGTTACATGACGTTTTCCATGTCTCCGTGCTGAGGAAAGCTTTGGTAGAACCGAGCGTCGTGGTCGAAGCGTCGGCGGTGCCGGTGATGGAGGACTTGGGGGCGAGGGTTCGCCCGGTGTGCGTGGAGGATTCAGAAGTCCGACAGTTGCGTAACAAGCAAGTCAAACTTGTAAAGGTGCGATGGGACAACTGCGGGCGAGACAAATTCTCTTGGGAGCGTGAGCAAGCGATGCGGGAGGATTTCCCGGAACTTTTCGCTCCAGGTATGCGTTATGAATTTCCTGTTTAAATTCTGAAATTTCGTGGACGAAATTCTTTTAAGGGGGGTGGAGTTGTAACACCCCAAAAATCATAGTTCAGCGAGGTAGGCGGAGTGGTAATGCTGCGCTCGGGATAGGCTAAAAATTCCACAACAGTTCTATGCGCACGACCATTGTCCTCTTCGCGCACGACCAGTGATCATGCGCTAGTGATCGTGCGTATCTCGTAAGGAATCGGAGTTCTGTCTCGGCTTATCGCACGACCATTCTCCTCTTCGCGCACGACCAGTGATCGTGCGCCTGTGATCGTGCGCCCTGTTTATTTCTGTTCCGCGAAATCGTGCGGGGATGACGATCCGACCGATCAAATATTTCGGGATTTGATCCAGCGGCTGAGATGTTTCGCTGGGGGGATTTAGGGCTTGGATGAGGGGTTAATCCCTCATATTTTCAAGCCTTTTCTCTCTTAGGTTGGAGAAAAGAGAAGGGGGCAAGGAGGAAGAAGAGGGGAGATCCGCCATTGTTGGAGCTTCGGAGCTCCGATCGCCGATCCGCGACCGGCAACGCGTAGAGGGCGTCAAGGCGCTTCTTCTCCACCGTTGGTTTGCAAGCTTCTCATGGCTAGGAGGAGATCTCAAAAGGTAACGACATTTCTCCTCCCGGTCTTTAGGATGCGTGCTTGGCATCCCTTTATTTTCTGCATTTTGGCACCGGATCCGTCGAGTGAGAGGGATCCGGGTCGCCTTGGTTCAAAAGGAACCATCGGGTTGATTGAGTCCGTCCCCGACATGATTTGCACTAGAGATCCGCTCCGTTAGTGGATCAGGCATTGTGGGTGAAGCCGGATTTGTGGCCGTTGGTCTGATTCGGTGATGTTGATTTACGCGCATTTTAGGGGTTTTGTTAGAAATCCGATTACGGCGAACTCGTCGTTGTGATGCCCTTGTAGCTTCATGTGGTAACGAACGTTGGGTTTAGGGCGGAGAAATAATGTGCGGAATATGGGGCTTGTGATGCCTAGTGTTGTGCGAAGGCGCGATTGGTCTTTGTGGTCGGCTGGCTATCCCGTGAAGACTGAGATTCGCGTGTGGAGAGTGTCCCGGCAAGATTAGTCCCTTCGATTGTTGACTGACGAGAATGTCTGTGCTACGGATGAGTCCGTTGACGGTCGCCAGGCGAGGCAATTGGTGGACGTTGTCCCGAGAGTAAGTCCAGGGCCTTGGGACGTTTTGGTTAGCCAGAATTCTTAGTATCGGTCTTGGTGTGTTGTTGGAGGCTCGAGCGTGTGAGCTGTTAGACAAGCCCGATGGCATGGTGAGCCAGGCGAGGTGGGTCTCAGCGAGAGCTCTTGTCCTTGGGTTATGATGCCCTTGCGGGGAAATGATGAGTACCCTTGTGTTTGTGATGTGATGATGATGTATGATGATGTGATAGATTCATACGCTTTATGGTGCCTTGGGTGAAACCCGAGTTTGCATTCATTTTGCATTGATAGGCCCCTTTTTATTATCTGCTCAACATAGAAACGTGGATGCTGTATGTGACACTCATACCTGTTTTTATGCTGTTTTCCGTTTATGTACATTTGCATACGAAGTGCTGACTTGCAGGGTGAAGTAGTTCCCCGGGGTCCGCTAGGACGGCCGGGAGGAGGGATGTTGTTACACCGTTTGTGGTCAGCCATAGCTGACCCTCATTTACCGCTCTTTGTGATTTGGTTGCAGGGCAAGAATCGCAGGCTGGACTCAGCGCGCCGGCCAAAAAGGCCTAAAGCCTCATGAAGTGTTTACCTTGTCTTCATGCACTTTTATTATTACATTTTGTTGTAACCGGCTTGCATCCCGAGGTAGTTTAGGTAAAACTATTATCTGTCCCCTTTTGTTGGGACGTTCTTTTGTGTTGAATGTTTGGTGATTTGGACTGTGGTTTTGTATGGCCTTAAGGGCCAGTTGGACTCCTATGTAGTATGGACAATCTCTGTGTTTTATGTTTGTTTCCGCTGTGTTGTCTGAGTTTTGAGAATGGGTAGTCAATATCATCTTTTAATACTGAAGCTGTGGCGGTTATATGTCGTGGGGTCCCGGCCGGACCCATGTTATATGATCATTGCAGGGGAGGTGTTACACTATCACTCATGTCGTCGAGAGAACAAGGTGATTACGACGACACAGTCAGAGACAGCATATCGTTGTATATGCAGAAGCGGCAGAATGTCTCGAATCATCGAGATATCTGCTTCAGAGGCAGAAGCAAGAAGAACTAAAGGTCTATCAAAGTTCAAGGCATCGACAAAGTCCTGTCGTCGAGATATTGTCCGTGACGTCGTAACAATGGAAATATCATCGAGACAGATTTAAAAGTTGCAGACGCGCTGTCAGCATCTAATGTCCCTGCCTGATTGTCTAATCAGCGCGTGCTCTTAAGGAAAGGAGCGTCTGGCACTTAAGGTACTTTTTCAGAAGACCGTTGGGGACCTCGCAGTCTTATAAAAGAGATAAGACGTTGCCCTAATGCGGTATCGATCGATCAACAAGAAAGAACTTGCGCATATTCCGAATCGAACAGTACAAGCGGCGCAAGAAAGTTAGAAAAAGAAGAAGCAGTCATCTTCATCGACTGTTAAGTTGCCTATCTTCATCAGGCTAAGGAAAGATTTGAAGAAGAACCGTGCGCTCATGATCTGATTCAGAAGCATCTTCTTCAATCTCAAGGAGCCGATCTTCAACAGGCTAAAGTTGCCAATCTTCATCTGGCAGAAGTAACAGTTTTATTACTGTAATCTTTGTAAGGCTTGCATGCCAATTTGTCTAGCTTGAGGGCTGGAGAGCTGTGAGGCTTGAGGGCCAGGGCAGTGGACTTGCGGGTCCGACACCGTCTAGCTTGCGGGCTGGAGAGCTGTGAGACTTGAGGGCCAGGGCAGTGGACTTGCGGGTCCGACACCGTCTAGCTTGCAGGCTGGAGAGCTGTGAGGCTTGAGGGCCAGGGCAGTGCACTTGCGGGTGCGATTTGTCAAGCTTGCGGGATCGGGGGCAGTAGGTGCTTGCGGTCCTAGGCTATTGGGACTTGCGGGTCTGTATTGTAGGGCTTGAGGGCCTGAGTGTCGAGCTTGCGGGCTCGGGGGCAGTAGGGGCTTGCGGGCCTAGGCTGTTGGGACTTGCGGGTCCGTGTTGTAAGGCTTGAGGGCCTGAAGCTTTTTGGTGGAGTTTTGCCGAGCCTAGCACACTGCTAGGTAGGCGTAGAGGGAAAGAGGACTACTCAATACACCCTGTCTTGAGGAACCTCTATAGGTCTTGTGTCGTCTGCTGTGTTTTTGTGTGTGTGATATTTTACTGTTTTGCTTAAATACTCATAACTCACACTAATATATCAAAAAGAACCAAGATCACCTAACACCCCCCCCCCCCCCCCCCTCTAGGTGAACGTTCCATAACTAATAAGTGGTATCAAATCGAGGTTGATCAAAGGAATACTTAACCGTCTGATCTAGATCAAGGGACGACTCACCATGGCCGGTGGAGATCAAAATCGGGAGATGAGATCTATGAAACTTCCAATCTGCACCAAGGAGAACTTTCCTATCTGGAAAGAAAGAGTTAGGCTGTTCATGGAAGCGGCCGATCCAAGAATCTATCTAACAGTCCAACAGGGTCCTTTTATCCCCACAACCGCTGCCACCATTGATCCAACACGGAAGGTGATAAAGAAATATGAAGACATGACCAAGGACGAGCTAGCCTTGGCAGGCCTGGATAAGAGGGCACAAAATGTTATTGTAAGTGCTGTAGATGATTCAACCCTCCAGAACCTAATTCACTGCAAAACGACCAAGGAGATGTGGGACTCCCTGATCGTACATATGGAGGGTACTGAAGAGGTAAGGGATGATAGAAAATCCCTCCTCAACCAAGAGTATGAGTCCTTCAAGCAGGGCAAGAGTGAAACAATCTCCAACTGCTATGAGAGATTTTTCAAGATTGTGAATGGTCTGAGAAACTACGAAAGAGAGTTCACCAACTCTGATCTAAACGACAAGTTTCTCAGATCACTTACAAAAGAATGGGACATCAAGATCTGTGCCATCAGAGAGATGGGTCAGCTGGGCGTCATGGAGCCCAAAAATCTGTATGGAAAGCTGCGTCTCATGAACTTCATCTCAACACCAGAAAGGCTGAAGAAGAAAGCTCAAGAGTGAGCACAAAAGAGAGATCTGTGGCTCTAAAGGTTGAGAGCACCAGAAGATCCAAGAGCAAGAGCTCTGCATCTCAGAATAGATCTTAGAGTAGTGAGGAATCAGAAGCCAGCTCCCCTGATTGTGATGACATTGATAGAGAGGTGGCACTCCTCTCAAAACAGTTCAGAAAGTTGCTACACATAAGAAGAAGGGACAACAACAGAAGTTCCTCCTCAAGCTCCAAAAGATTTGACTATCGTGACAGATACAAAGCTCCTAGGGAGGACAAGTACAGATCTAACTCTAGTAAACATGATTTAAATAATACTGTTTGCTATTCCTGCAGCAAAACAGGTCACATGGCTGCGGACTGTCCCTCTAAGAAGGAGTCAAGGAACCATGAAGAAAGAAGAAGCTCGAGGAGCAAGAGGAACTCTGAAAAAGGGTTCGTGGCCAAGAAGACAAGAACGTTGAGTGACTCTGACTCAAGCTCCTCTGGGACTGAGGACGAGGCACTTATTGGATTGATGGCCATCAATGAAGGCAACCAGGATGACAACTCTCCTGGAAAGGTAAATCACAGAACCTCCCTATCTGCCTCTGGATCTGAATCAGTGGCAGATTCTTTGCATGATGATGAGAATGTGTCTGCTGCCAACCGCACAGCCTCAAGATCCTGGTATGAAGTTGAATCTGAACTAATAAGGAAATACAAAGCCTTGTGGAAAGCCTTCAAGGGCTGTAAGAAACTCCTCAATGTCCAGACCAAGGAGTTAGATTCCTTGAAGCCTGTTCAATCTGAGCTCCAGGAGACAGCTGAGAAGCGGGCTGCTATGAGCAAAGAAGTGAACAAATTCAAGGAAGCCATAAGGCTTAAAAATGCTGAGTTAGGACAAAAGAACAAGGTCATTAAGGACCTTGAGGAAATGTTGTTGGCTGAGAAGAAACTGGCATCCAGCTTCTCAATGCCCAAAACTATCCTGCCTATCATTGACACCTTCTCTAGACAGTTCAGAGCTAGTATTGGTTTCAATCAGGAGACAGTTAAGGGCAAAGATTCTGAAGCTAGACCTTCCTACAAGAAGGTGCTGGTGTCAAGTCCTTCAGCCCACAGTCCTGCAACAACAACAATCAAGAGTAAGAGAATGGTTGTTCATACAAAGCCTGTTCTCAAGAAGGTGAATCAAAATGTGGTGAGACTGATTCCACCCCAATCTCACACATATGAGGTTCACCCAAGACCTGTTAGACAAGAAGTATTCTCCTCTGCTCATCAGCACTGCCACCCCACTCAGATGGTGAAGCAGAAGAGAAGATACAATAGACATGAATGCTGGTGCTGTGGGAAAGTAGGCCACTTTGCCTTGGACTGTTGGTTCAATCCAACAGGGCTCAATGCAAAGAGAGTGCAGAACCCCTCGTGGTTTAGTGTTCCCTTATACCAACCTAACAGAAACCGAGGACACCAATCCATTTTGGGTACCTAAGGGGAAGTAATTTGTCTTGCAGGTAGGTCCAAATGCCAACCAATCCCCAATATGGTATTTGGACAGTGGCTGCTCCAGGCACATGACTGGAGTCAGAAGGTACTTGAAAGAATTCACCCCTGTGGAGAATGGACCAACATTGACTTTTGGAGGTTCTGAAAAGGGAGTGACCAGGAGCTATGGAAGCATCTCAAATGGGTTAGTTACAATCAAAAAGGTGGCTTATGTGGAGGGATTGAAACACAATCTCATAAGCATAAGTCAACTTTGTGACTTAGGCTTTGTTATTACCTTCCACAAGGACAAGTGTCTAATTAAGAAGTCCTTAGATTCTGAGGCTACCTTAACTGGCACTAGGAGTGAGAATATTTATTGTTTAAATTTTCTCAATACAAATTCTTCCATACCCATATGTCTTGTGGCTGATGCTAAAGAGGGGCTCTGTGTTCAATGGCACAAGAGACTTGCACACATCAACTATAATACAATTAGCAAGCTTTTCTCACATAACCTAGTTAGAAATGGACCTGCCATTAAGTGCATCAAAGATGGTCCATGTCAAGCTTGCCAGCTTGGTAAGCAGACTAGGACCAGCTTTAAAAGCATATATAACAAAGAGTCCACTAGGTGCATATTTCTACTACACCTGGATTTGTTTGGTCCTATGTCAGTTCATAGCTTAGGAGGGAAGACCTACACACTTGTAGTTGTAGATGATTATTCAAGGTTCACTTGGGTATTCTTCCTCAAGAAGAAGTCAGATACCCTAGATATCTTGAAAAATTTTGTCAGGAAGATCCAGAATGAGATGGTCTGTACTGTGGTCAAACGCAGAAGTGAACATGGGAAAGAATTTCAGTCTGGGGCCATGACAGAATTCTTCCAAGAACTAGGTATCTCCCAAGAATTCTCCTCACCCAGAACTCCTCAACAGAATGGGGTTGCTGAAAGGAAGAACAGAACCTTGATAGAAGCTAGTAGGACAATGCTAAGTGATTCCTCCCTACCAGAATACTTCTGGGCAGAGGCTGTCAATACAGCTTGTCATGTGATAAACAGGGCTACCATCATCAAAAACCACAAGAAAACTCCCTATGAGTTAATGAAGGGCAGAAAACCAACCTTATCCTACTTTAGGATCTTTGGAAGCAAATGCTATGTCCTTAATAATGGGAAATCCAAGCTAACTAAGTTTGCTGAGAAAAGCAGTGAGGGTATCTTTGTTGGCTACAGCTCTCATAGCAAGGCCTATAGAGTGTACAACATCAATAACCAAGCAGTGGAAGAATCTGTTCATGTGGAATTTGATGAGACTAGCCTTATACATAAGGGTTGGTCTAGTTCTCTAGTGAATATAGGTACAGTGGAGAGAATAGAGAAGCTATCCATTAAAGACAATGCTGATACTTCACTCAAAAATGTGAATCAATCAGTGACAGTTGAAATCGAGGAAGAACCTGCAGAAAGCTCAGAAACGGCTGAAGAAGTGCAACCTAAAGAAGTTGTTGATGCAGAAGTACCCAGAATACTCCCAACTGCCTTGAGACAAGTGAGAGATTATCCCCAAGAGCAGATAATAGGAAATGTCAACCAAGGTGTGCTGACAAGGAGCAGAGCTGCAAATGAAGCATTGTACCTAAGTTTTCTCTCTCAAATTGAACCCAAGAAATTTGAGGAAGCAAATCAGGATCCATTTTGTGTTGCAGCAATGCAGGAGGAGTTGAACCAGTTTAAAAGATGCAAGGTTTGGAAACTTGTCCCAAGACCCCAAGGACAGAACATCATAGGAACTAAATGGGTCTATGGAAACAAGTTGGATGAAAATGGAATCATCACCAAGAATAAAGCAAGGCTAGTGGCAAAAGACTACAGACAAGAGGAAGGGATAGATTTTGATCAGACATTTGCTCCAGTATCCAGACTGGAAGCAATAAGATTGTTTCTAGCCTATGCAGCATACCAAGGATTCAAGGTCTATCAGATGGATGTGAAGTCAGCCTTTCTAAATGGTGGCCTCAAAGAGGAGGTATATGTAGAGCAACCGCCAGGTTTTGTAGATTCTACTCATCCTGATTACGTTTATTTTCTTAGAAAATCCCTTTATGGCTTAAAGCAGGCTCTTAGGGCCTGGTATGAGACCATATCAAGCTTTCTAACTGAGAATAAGTTCTCAAGGGGAAAGATTGATAAGACATTGTTCCTAAGGGAAGTGAAGGGCAAGATCTTGCTAGTGCAGATCTATGTGGACGACATCATTTTTGGCTCTACAGATAACAATCTCTGCAAAACGTTTGCCAACTTGATGCAGGGAAAGTTTGAGATGAGCAGTATGGATGAGCTCAAATACTTCCTAGGTCTCCAAGTGAAACAATCTGAAGATGGTATATTCATTTCTCAGACCAAGTTTACTAGGGAGCTAGTCAAGAAATTTGGACTGGAGAGTGCTTCCTCAATGAAGACTCCAATGGGAACCAATGTGTCTCTGGACAAGGATGAGAAGGGCATACCCTTTGATGAAACCAAGTACAGATGCATGATTGGATCCTTGCTCTACCTAACTGCAAGTAGGCCTGACATAATGTTTGCTACATGTGTCTGTGCTAGATATCAGGTCAACCCTAAGGAATCTCATCATGTCTCTGTCAAGAGAATCTTAAGATACCTAAAGGGTACATCAAATCTTGTCCTATGGTACCCTAGGAATAATGGCTGTGAACTAACTGGCTATTCAGATGCAGATTATGCAGGGTGCAAGTAAGACAAGAAAAGTACATCAGGGACATTTCAATTCCTTGGTGGAAGACTGATCTCTTGGAGCAGTAAGAAGCAGACAAGTGTGGCAATCTCAACAGCAGAATCAGAATATATCTCGGCTGGAAGCTGCTGTGCCCAACTGCTATGGATCAAACATCAACTTGAAGATTACAACCTAAAGATGACCAAAACACCCCTATTTTGTGACTCTTCAAGCGCAATCTCAATTGCTAAGAATCCTGTCTATCACAGCAGGTATCACTTCATCAGGGAGCATGTGGAAAATGAAGATATCACCCTTGAGTTTATCCCAACAGACAAACAAGTGGCTGATATATTTACAAAGCCCCTAGATGAAGCTAAGTTCAACTTCTTCAAATTCCAACTGGGAATGTTGAAATTAGAGTAATCCTCTACTTATTTCTCACTAATCCCTTTCTAGATGATTGGTTAGACAACCTTTCAGGATTTGGATGAACTATAACCGAGAAAGGGGGAGCCTTGGACTATTGTCTCCTAAGAGAAGAGCTCCGGAAAAGAAGTCAGAAAGGGGGAGAAAGGGCATCAAATGTTCAAGACAAGATGCTCAAGAAGATGACCTCAAAGATAGGGGGAGCAAAGAAGTAGGAGGAGCCATAAAGAAGAGACATCAAATCAAGGGGGAGTCACAGGCTTGATGCACTCAGAAAGTTTACCAAAAGATAAGTACAAATCTTACATGCTCACAAGTTGAGATTATACAATTTACTTCCAAGTGAAAGTAGTCTTCAATTGAGATTTTGAATTCTTCAAATAGGGGGAGATTGTTGGGAATCTTGACCACGTGATTCCTGATTTGAAGAAGTCACCAAGTAAAGAATACTTCACTTTGTATTTGATCATTTCTCCAGCTTATAAATCTCAGGATACTAGAAGAACAAGATTCGTCGAACGCAGAAGGGAGTTCATCGAATACAGAAGGGAGTTCGTCGAACGCAGAAGGGAGTTCGTCGAACAAAAAAGGAAGATCATCGAACTCAGAAGGAAGATCGTCGACCGCTGAGACTTGGCGTGTTTGTCGAACGAAAAAGGAAGATCGTCGAACTCAAAAGGAAGATCGTCGACCACTGAGATTGGGCAAGATCATCGAACGCAGAGAAGATGCGGTATCGTCGACTTCACCAAAGTGGCCTTGTCGCTGAAAAGGCTAAGTATGACTGATGTCGTCGAACATCGTCGTAAAGAAGGAATGTCATGGAGAAGACTGAAGAAGGACAGCTGAAGATAAGCAGCTGCTAAAATATGGTCTGTCGGCATGCTATCACTCATGTCGTCGAGAGAACAAGGTGATAACAATGACACAGTCAGAGACAGCATATCATTGTATATGCTGAAGCGGCAGAATGTCTCGAATCGTCGAGATATCTACTTCAGAGGTAGAAGCAAGAAGAACTGAAGGTCTACCCAAGTTCAAGGCATTGACAAAGTCCTGTCGTCGAGATATTATCCATGACGTCGTAATAATGGAAATATCGTCGAGATAGATTCAAAAGTTGCAGACGCGCTATCAGCATTTAATGTCGCCGCCTGATTGTCTAATCAGCGCGTGCTCTTAAGGAAAGGAGCGTCTGACACTTAAGGCACTTTTTCAGATGACCGTTGGGGACCTCGCAGTCTTATAAAAGAGATAAGAGGTTGCCCTAACGCGGTATCGATCGATCAACAAGAAAGAACTTGTGCATATTCTGAATCGAACAGTACAAGCGGCGTAAGAAAGATAGAAAAAGAAGAAGCAGTCATCTTCATCGTCTGTTAAGTTGCCAATCTTCATCAGGCTAAGAAAAGATTTGAAGAAGAACCGTGTGCTCAAGATCTAATTCAGAAACATCTTCTTCAATCTCAAGGAGCCGATCTTCAACAGACTAAAGTTTCCAATCTTCATCTAGCAGAAGTAACAGTTTTATTACTGTAATCTTTGTAAGGATTGCGGGCCAATTTTTCTAGCTTGACGGCTGGAGAGCTGTGAGGCTTGAGGGCCAGGGCAGTGGACTTGCGGGTCCAACACCATCTAGCTTGCGGGCTGGAGAGCTGTGAGGGTTGAGGGCCAGGGCAGTAGACTTGCGGGTTCGACACCGTCTAGCTTGCGGGCTGGAGAGCTATGAGGCTTGAGGGCCAGTGCAGTGCACTTGCGGGTGCGATTTGTCGAGCTTGCGGGCTCGGGGCAGTAGGGGCTTGCGGGCCTAGGCTGTTGGGACTTGCGGGTCCGTATTGTAGGGCTTGAGGGCCTGAGTGTCGAGCTTGCGGGCTCGGGGGCAGTAGCGGCTTGCGGGCCTAGGCTGTTGGGACTTGCAGGTCCGTGTTGTAAGGCTTGAGGGCCTGAAGCATTTTGGCAGAGTTTTGCTGAACCTAGTACACTGCTAGGTAGGCGTAGAGGGATAGAGGACTACTCAAGGCACCCTATCTTGAGGAACCTCTATAGATCTTTGGTCGTCTGCTGTGTTTTTGTGTGTGTGGTATTTTACTGCTGTGCTTAAATACTTATAACTCACACTAATATATCAAAAAGAACCAAGATCACCTAACACCCTCCCCCCCCCCTCTAGGTGAACGTTCCATAACTAACAAATATATTTCTGAATGTTTTACTTGCCAGCATGTTAAGGCAGATCATAAGAGGCCTGAAGGTAAATTGAACCCTTTGGAAATTCCAAGCTGGAAGTGGGAGAGTATTTCAATGGACTTCATTACCAGTTTACCAAGATCCCCCAGAGGACATGATTCAGTATGGGTCATAGTTGACAGATTGACAAAGTGTGCTGACTTTGTGCCTTTTAAGACTGGCTATTTTATGGAGAAAATAATAGAGATTTATTTGGTTGAAGTCATCAGATTGCATGGTGTGCCCGTCAATATTGTGTTAGATCGGGATTCCAGGTATATGTCTTATTTCCGGCAGAGCTTGCAGGGAGCTTTGGGCACTGACCTTAGATATTCCACCGCTTACCACCCTTAAACCAATGGTCAGACGGAACGAGTGAATCAAATTTTGGAAGATATGATCAGATGTTATATTTTGGATCATGGTGGAGCTTGGGATAATAGTCTTGGACTGATGGAATTAGCTTATAATAACAGTTATCAGGAGAGCTTGCAGATGGCCCCCTTTGAGGCTCTGTATGGGAGGCATTGTCGAACTCCCTTGTTTTGGGTCGAGGTTGGTGAGAGTCCATTGTTAGGTCCAAAAGTTTTGGAAGAGATGAATGTTGTCGTGACTCATATCCGCGAGAAGCTTCGCATTGCTCAGGAGCGATATGTGAAGTATGTTAACCAGAGAAGGGTTGATCTGGAGTTCGCAGTTGGCGATATGGTGTTCTTGAAAGTTTCTCTGATGCCAGGTGTTAAGAGATTTGGAATGAACCACAAGTTGGATCCCCGGTTTGTGGGACCATTCCAGGTTATTGAGCGCATCAGAGTGTTAGCTTATAGGCTAGATTTTCCTGCTTCTTTTCCAGGTGTTCATGATGTGTTTCATGTGAGCCAGTTGAGGAACCGTGTGCTTAGTGACCGGCATGTTCTCGATTCGGTGCCCCAACTGCAGCCCAATCTTTCTTATGTTGAAGAGCCTATCTGAATTTTGGAGACTCGGGAGCGGGTGTTGCGGAAGAAGATGATCCCGATGGTTAAAGTTTCTTGAAGAAATCAGGGTATCGAGAGCGCACCTTGGGAGCTGGAATCTGTCATGAGAGAGTCTCATCCTGGTCTCTTCTCCTAGATTTTAGGTAAATCTTCCGTCTGGTAATCTTTGGATTTTTCTATATCTTTCATGATCGTTGGATTTCAAGTTTCAGGACAAAACTTCCTTTTAGGGGGAGTGACTGAAACGCCCCTGGTATTTCGTTGATTATTTGTGTGCCCATTGTGACTTGATTTTGGGCGTAAGTGTTGAATATTTGAAGTGAAGTAGAGACTGGGCGGTCTGATTTTGGGAGACCGCCGAGACCGCGCGGCCTGTGCTTGTATTCTGCCAGTCTGGCTTTGCCGGTCTGTTCTGGCGGACTACTGGTTCTACCGATTTGTTCTTTGTAGCTGCGGTCTATTCCCGAGTTGGTGTGCTGGTTGGCATGTCTTCCTTGTTGGAAGACCGGGCGGTCTATTCCTATGTGTGGCCGCCTGTCCGAGCGGTTTGTGCTTGACGATCTGGCGACTTGTTCTAAATCGGCCAGATGGTTCCTGGTTTACTCCTGGTGGTCTAAGGAAGGAGTACCTTTGTGATCGCGCGGCTTGTGCGTGGTCTCGTGCTCGGGCGACCTGTGCGCGACCTGTCTGCTGATCTGCGTCTTGGTCGGATGATCGTCCAAGTAGTGTGGTCGCGCGGTCTGCTTTATCAGACCGCTGGCGATCTGACGGGTGGTGTTTGTATCTCTCATGTGAGGTGACGACATCCGTCTACCCGCCTATAAATAGAGGTGCAGGGCCCGTCATTCCTAACGAGAACTGCAAGAACTAAGCCTGGGTTAATTCGTGCGGTCTCACTTTGAGGTCGGGCGGTCTCGGAAGCGAGTTGACTGTTTGTTGTGTTCGCAGGTTTGCGGTCAGCAGGTTGCGGTCTTCTTCCCAGCGGCTTGAATAAACAGTTCGACAACGGTCTGTCTGCGAACTGGTTTATGTTCATTCTTGTGCTGTTCGCAGCGAGCTCAGCGATCAGGCGACCTTCAGCGGTTAGGCGATCTGAGTTGCGGTCTGGCGACAGCTTCAGTTCTTCGTTCCAATAAAGCTCTAGTTCGTGCGGTCTGAGGTGCGGTATTGTAGTGCTGGCAATTTGTCCGGTTTCTGTTCGTGCGATCTCAGGTCAAGCAGGGCGACTTCTGGAGTCGAGCGGTATGTGCGGTCTCAGCTTATCTAGCCGCAAGATTTGTTTTGATGTGTTTTGTTCTTCTCGTCTCCGTGATTCTGATGAATCATATCTCTCCATGTATACCTCGCACTGTAAATGAAGTTTGTGTTTCAATAAAGTTTCTTGTGTTGCTGTGTGGCATTGTGGTTGTTTGGCTTTAACTCAGTTGATGCAACTCCTGCTTACTCCTAAACGATTCAAATCAAAAAAATTTAACTTGGTATCAGAGGGAGGTTCCTGGAGTGGATAAACAGTGATCAACTTGAGTTGCCATCGTCTTTGTGAAGAAGAGACCACATAGATTGCCATGGAAGGCAGATTCACAAGAGGGCTTGGTATTGAACTCCTTACATTGACTAACTATAAGAAATGGAGGTCGTGTATGGAGAGCTATTTACTTGGCGAGGATCTATGGGAGATAGTTGGAGGAGAAGACACACAAGAGGTGTTTCTAGCATGAGATAATATGGCAGAGGTGAGACTTTGGAGGAGGACGAATGCTAAGGCAGAGTTCACTCTCAAGAGGGCTATCTCACCGGAGCTATTTGATCACATCATTGGATGTAAATCTGCTGCTGAAATTTGGACGTCTTTGGACGTGTTGTTTAATAAGAAGAATGTAGCTCGGCTACAGTTTCTTGAAAATGAGTTGGCAAAGGCCTCTCAAGGCGATCTTTCTATTTCTACCTTCTTTCTCAAGATGAAGAACCTCACAGCAGAGATTTCTGCATTGGACCCTGATGAGCCCATCTCGGAGGCAAAACTAAAGAGGCATATCATCCGCGGGTTGCGGAAGGAGTATCTTGCCTTTGTGACTTCAGTTCAAGGTTGGGCAAATCAACCATCTCTGTTGGAGCTGGAGAACTTACTTGCTTCGCAAGAAAGTTTGGCAAGACAGATGGCGGGGACTTCTATCTCTGGGTAGATAGTGATGTGTTGTTCTTGGAAAGAAGAAGAAGAAGTGGGAGAAGAAGAAGCCGGGTTATGATGGACCCTCTACTTCAGGTCAGCAGGATAGAGGTTATGCTCCTAAGTCTGATTGGAAGAAGAAGGGAGAGGGACCAAGGTGCTTCAGGTGCAATAAGACTGGCCACTTCAAGAGGGATTGCCGGGTTAATCTTCAGTCGGGACATGTAGCGGAGAAGGAGAAGCCAAAGTCTGATGAAGCTGGATGGGGAGGAGCCTTTGCGGATAATATGACGGCGATGCCCGTTAAGGCCTTGGCTGCCATCAACTTCGAAGAGGATTGGATTGTTGATTCATGGTGTGGACATCATCTCACCGGGGATGAATCAAAGTTCTCTTTTTTGGCGCCTTACTCAGGTAACGATGCTAGCATTACGGCTGATAATTCTGTTCATGCTATCAAACAAGAAGGTGTTGTCTCCCTGAGCAGTGATAAGGGTCCACTCACATTGAGGAGTGTTTATCACGTGCCTGGTATGAGGAAGAATCTCTTCTCTGTGACCAATGTGGTCGATGCCGGTTATCACGTTCTGTTTGGCCCAACAGAAGTGAAGTTTCTTAAAACTCAATCGGAGATAAGGGGAGATGTTATCCATATTGGAAAGAGGGTGAAGGACTTGTTCGTGTTATCGACAAGTACTTACGTTGATAAGATGAAGACCGACGATAGCGCGGCTATCTGGCATGAAAGGTTGGGGCATGTTGGCATGGACAAATTGAAAGCTATGGCGGTAAGGGGCCTTGTCAAGGGCTTGCCTAGCTTGTCCTCTTATGGAGATGGTCATGTTTGTGCTGGATGTCAGTTTGGTAAGTCTCATCGACTTCCATTTGATAAATCGCAAACTAGATGCAAAGCGCCGTTGGAGTGCATCCACGGTGATTTGATGGGACCAACAGCCACCCCAAGCCTTGGAGGCAATAGATATATGTTGGTGTTGATTGACGATTACACCAGTTATGTCTGGGTGTATTTTTTGAAAGAGAAGTCGGAAGCCTTTGTGAAGTTTGTGGAGTTCAAGGAGCTGGTGGAAGGTCGGTTAGGCCTGCGGGTGAAGAAATTGAGAACTGACAATGGTGGGGAGTTCACCTCTAGTGAGTTCTCAAGTTTTTGCAGGAAATACGACGTTCGGAGAGAGCTCACTTGTGCCCATACTCCACAGCAAAATGTCGTTGCGGAGAGGAAGATCCGTCATCTGACAGAAACCTGCAAATGCTGGCTTCATGCCAAGAGTATCCCAAAGTCCTTTTGGGCGGAGGGAATGTCTTGTGCGGCTTATGTCATCAACAGAATGCCTCTAAGTCCTATCAACATGAAGACCCCTCACGAACTGATGTTCAAGGAGACACCGAGTGTTGCTAACCTTCGGGTGTTCAGGTCAACCTGCTATGTGCATATTCCTGATGCTCTTCGGACAAAGCTAGATGCGAAAGCAAGGAAGCTAGTCTTTGTTGGATATGATGAGCGGAAGAAAGGATGGAGGTGCATGGATCCTGAGACACGGAGATCTGTGGTATCTCGGGATGTGGTGTTCGATGAAGTGACTTCCTACAAGGGGAGTTCAAGAGTTGAACTACCAGAGAGCAGGGTTGATGAAGCAGGGATAGCTGCAGGAAGTCTTCAAGTGGAGTTGCCTGTTTCACCAGGAGCTCCAGCTGTGTCAAGCTCTGAGTTGGAGGCTTCAGGTTCTGGAAGCAGGGGGAGCGATGTGTTGGATCGGTAGGCGCCCTTAGAGGGGGGGGGGGTGAATAAGGGTTTTCAAAACTTTAGTGATATTTTATAAACTTTGTAATAATGCAAGATTAAGACAATAGAAAGTCAAGTAAAACAATTGAAATAAAGTAGAGACATGCTTTATTAATATCAAATAGGGTTTTACAAAAGTTGACTTCTATGACGCTAGAAATCGGTGGCGATGAATAGTAAACTCCTTTTGTTTTCTATCCCGACTCGCATCCCGACGAACCGGTGGCCCTAGCCTATCCTTCCCGGATTCGGCCTCAAGCCGCTCTAGCCAACCCTTCCCGAATGTGGCCTCGAGCACCCCCTATACCTAGCCTAGATCTAGTCACCAACACTAGGCGAGTTTCCCCCTAAGTCCTACCTAGACCTAGTCGCCAACACGAGGCGATTTCACTAACCGTTTACAAGAAGAATATGAAATGAAAATAAATAAAAACTCCCTTCTGAAGTCGGAGGTGAAGATCCGCTGTAGAATAAGCGTTGTAGAAGCGGACTTCGTTTGGATCCGACGTGATGAGATTCTCCTTCAGAAGTTTCAGAACTTTGGTAGGACATCAACTTTCGGCCAAGATAGCCTCTGGAATTCTAGCACTCTATCTCTCTCTAATATCTCTCTGATGTGTGTCTGAAATGAGAGGAGAGGAGTCCTTTTTATAGCCTCAGCGCTAGCGCCTGTGCTAGCGCTACCGCCGGCGCTATGCCATATTAGGACACATTTTGCACGGCAGAATCTTCAATCCGAGTAAACACTTCCCCCTTGCCAACTGTGTTCCTCGCTAATGCCTGCGCTATCGGATATCGCCTGGCGCTATCTCCTTCTATAAGTTCTCCCGGCAATTTCTCTTCGAGCCAATATTTTGTCGAACAGGAATTCGACGAACGTCGCTAGCGCCTGCGCTAGGACTACCGCCAGCGCTAGTAGATGTATTGGATTTGTTGGCTCAACTTTGGGGGCAACCTTCTTATGTAATCCTTGAGTCATGTGGACTTTGTTATCCTGCACACTTAAACACACAAGATCAAATACACATGGGATTTGTTATTCTCAAACCTAGGAGATGCGGAAGACCATGTTCCAACAAACTCCCCCTTTTGATAATAATAAATCCATTAATGATAAATCAGAGCATTAATATATAAGCATGAAGAAACATACTTGTGTGTGTGTGAGAGTGATGACTTAGGATAATTTTAGCATTTAGCATTTAGAATTGCTCCCCCTAAATACATGCTCCCCCTAAGTGAATGTTCTCCTAATATGTAAGCTATCATCTTAATTAAGCATTATAGTTTGATCGCAGATTCATATTTATCATGTTAGTTCTCCCCTTTTTGTTATTAGCAAAAGCGGGTAAGGAGACATTGCTAAAAAGTTGATAATAAGATAAAAGCATGATCGAGCTTGTAGAGAATGAAATGAGAAGGAGTTTTAGAATTATTTTCATCACAATATTGTCATAAATCAGAGTTTGTAGCATAAACAAATAGAAGGTAAATGTAAAGTTGCGGAAGACTTAGAAAAATACAAGCAAACATCTTTTGTAAGACATGATAATTAATTAAAAAATATAGGAGTTTAATTTTATAAGGAAGATGTTTTGTAAACATTTTAAAATTAGTAATAAATTAACCAAGCATGAAATAATGATATCAGAAAGATAGTACTACAATGTTATGTTAATTCATAGTTTCAAAACATACTAAACATTGTAGAAAGCATGCTAGGTTATCTAGTGCATTTCATACGTAAAGAATAGTATAGAATTAGCATTAGGATCCAATACTCATGAGAAGAAGTGTTATGGAAGATAATGATGTGCACATAAGTGTATTTTTGAGTAGAGTAAACACATGTTTTAATAAAAAATACAAGTAATATGTAAAGTAAGAGCACAATAAAACACAAATAATTTTACTTCCACAAACTTCAATGCACGAAAAAAAATGTACAACTACCAAGGTGCTTTGCACACACAATGCTCATTAAGACTTATCAGAGTGCAAAGTAGTGCTTGGGGGATCACCTAGTTTTATTCTTCAAGATTGATTTTTATTGTGATCCGGTGTACTTAAGAATAAGTGGTTTTTATTTTGAAAGAAAGTTATGGTTTGCACAAGATACTTTACTATTCTTTCCAAAGTGCTCAACCTCACAACGCTTATTAAGACTTATCAGGAGGTTCAAGTAGTGCTTGGTGGAGTTATCTTTGTCACTTTATTTTATGATTTTTATTTTGTACAAAGTTCTCCGAATACACTTGTTTTGCAAACCAATAAAATTTATGAAAAAAGATAACCACTTTTCTTAATTTTTTAAAAGTGCAAATAAAGGAGTGTAGGTAAGATACTTGTGCAATTTTAATTTATTGTACTAATACAAAACATATACAAGCATTCTTTAAATTAAACACAAATGTAGACAATGCCAAAATAAGTGAGTGAATAAAGATCATTATCACACATAAAACATTTACTCATACTTAGAGGCATGCTACGCATAGTTCTACACAACTTTCAATATAATTGATGCACATGGTAATAGATATATCAAAGCATGATGAAAACAATGTTCAAAGAGTTTGAAAAAATAAAGTGCAACATTATAGAAGTCCTAAGGAATAGATTAAATCATGCTTGATTGTCATACGAAAATTCATACAGTTTTTTTTTATAGTTTCAGTGTTTTATATTTTTGTATTTGAATTTATTTTTCAAAAAGACATAAACTTTAAGCAAAAAGCAAGACATATTTTTTTTGTAATTTGGATTTTGTAAAAATAATAGACTTTAAACAAAACATACATTTTTTTTGTAGTTTTAACTTCTGTATTTTTGTATTCGATTTTTCAAAAGTACACTTTAAACAAAACATATTTTTTGTAATTTTAACTTTTGTATTTTTGTATTTGATTTTTCAAAAATAAAATATAATCAGAAGTGTAAAAACAAATAGTATATATAGATTAATATATTTTTAGGAATTTTTCAAAATTTTAAAAATACAGAAAAACACATAAGTACGCCAGCGCCGACGTTAGTGCTAGCGCGGGAAACAGTACACGATTTTTCATGATTTTGAAATTTTTGATTGTTGATCTTGATTAAGTGTCCCAATAGTAGTTTCATGCTGAAATCTCAGATTTTTAGGAGATGTTTTCGATGGTTAAAACATGCAAAAATTGTGTTTTTGAATGTGTTTTAACTCGAAAGATCTAGGACACCTAACTCAAGACGTAATAATCGAAATCTTGCATCGGGAAGAGGTTTAGTAAATATGTCAGTGAGTTGAGAGTCCGTGCCAATGAAGCTTACTTTTACATGCTCTTTCTTGATGTGATCCCTAATGAAATGATGACGAAAATCGATGTGTTTGGATCTAGAGTGGTGTACGGGATTATATGTGAGGTCTATTGCACTTTTGTTGTCACATTTAAGATCAATGTTTTTAAGATGAAATCCAAAATCCTCTAGTGTTTGACTCATCCATAAAGCTTGTGCACAACAGCTACCAAGTGCGATATATTCGGCCTCCGTGGTGGAGAGTGCAACCGAAGATTGTTTTCGACTAGACCAAGCTACTAAAGAGGGTCCTAGAAAGTGACAAGTACCGCTAGTGCTTTTTTGATCTAGTGAACACCCGGCGTAGTTTGAATCGGAATAGCCGTGGAGTGTGAATGAATCATTGTGTGGGTACCATAATCCTAATTTAGATGACCCTAATAGATAACAAAAAATACGTTTTACCGCTTTCAAATGAGATTCTTTTGGATTGGCTTGAAAGCGAGCACATAAACATACGGCAAACATTATATCTGGTCTAGAAGCACTTAAGTAAAGAAGAGATCCTATCATTCCTCTATATAGCGTTTGATCAATTGAAATTCCGGATTCATCTTTTCCTAGTTTTAAAGAAGCACTCATGGGAGTAGAAGCTTGTTTGAGATTTTCAAATCCAAATCGTTTAAGCATATCGTGAACATATTTTGTTTGACAAATAAAGATACCATCAGTTTGTTGTGAGATTTGAAAACCAAGAAAATATGATAGTTCTCCTACAAGACTCATTTCAAATTCATTTTTCATTACTAATACTACTTCATTACACAACTCTTCATTAGTGGCTCCAAAAATGATATCAACATATATTTGTAAAATAATTAGATCGTTATTATTATGCTTAATGAAGAGTGTGTTGTCGGCACTTCCCATAACATAACTGTGCTTTAACAAAAATGATGTAAGTCGATCATACCATGCACGGGGCGCTTGTTTTAAACCATGAAGCGCTTTTTCTAATTTGTAAACATGATTAGGGAATTTTTCATTTATGAAACTGGGGGGTTGTTCTACATAAACTTCTTCTTTTATAAACCCGTTTAAAAAAAGGCACTTTTAACATCCATTTGAAATAGTTTTATTCGTTTAAAACTCGCAAATGCCAAAAATATTCGTATAGATACTAAGCGAGCAACGGGTGCAAAAGTTTCTTCAAAATCTAACCCCTCAATTTGAGAATAACCTTGAGCAACTAAGCGTGCTTTATTTCTCATAATCCTAGATTCACCATCTAATTTATTTTTAAAGATCCATTTTACGCCAATAATTGGATGATTAGATGGTCTTTCTACTAGATTCCAAACTTTATTTCTTTCAAATTGTCCTAACTCTTCATTCATAGCCAAAAACCAAAATTCGTCATTTAAAGTGGTGGAAACGTTTTTAGGTTCGATTTCGGAAACAAAACAAATATTTGAAAACATTTCATGAAGAGAGGATCGAGTTCTTACCCCAGTAGAATGTTCCCCAATGACTAGCTCTTTTGGATGATTTTTTGAGAAGTTCAACACACTTGGAGGTACATATTCAACTTCATTGGACTTCTCCTCCTCTTCTTTGGACGGTTCCTCTTCGTCGTACTCCAAAGATGGCAAAGGTTCATCATTTGTACCTGTAGAAGGCTTCTCTGCACATGGACTAAACTCATCAAATTTAACATTAATAGACTCTTCAACCTTACTCGATCTTTTATTAAATATTCTATATGCTTTACTGGTTGAAGAATATCCAAGGAATATTCCTTCATCACATTTCTCATCAAATTTTCCTAAAGAATCTTTTGTATTAAGAATAAAACATTTACATCCAAATACTTTAAAATATGATATGTTAGGTTTCTTTTGAAAATATAGTTCATACGGTGTGAGATTTAGTGATGGGCGAAGCATAACTCTATTCATTACATAGCATGATGTGATTACGGCTTCAGCCCAAAACGACTTAGGTAATTTAAATTCAGATAACATGGTGCGTGCTAGTTCTTGGATTGTCCAATTTTTCCGTTCTACAACACCGTTTTGTTGAGGTGTGCGTGGAGCAGAGAACTCATGCTTAATACCTAACATTTCACAAAAAGATTTAAAATTTTCATTTTCAAATTCACCTCCATGATCTGAGCGAATGCACTTTATTTTTAAATCTAGTTCATTTTGAATACGAGTACATAATTTTGAGAATTCTCAAAACGCATCAGATTTGGAAGAGAGAAATAAAGTCCAGCAATATCTTGAGAAATCATCTATTAGAACGAAGGTGCATATTTTGCCACCAAGACTTGCGGTGTTAACGGGACCAAAGAGATCCATATGAATTAGTTGTAATGGTTTTGAAGTAGAAATTTCGTTTTTGCTTTTAAAAGATCATTTTGTAAATTTTCCTTTTTGGCATGATGAACATAGTGAAGATAAATTTCCATTCAACTTAGGCAATCCTCTAATCAATTCCCTTTTTGCTAGTTTTAAAATGAGCTGTGTACTAGCGTGACCTAAACGTCTATGCCATAGTTCTAATTCATCATTTTTGGTTATAAAACATTTTATAGATGATTTGGAAAGATCATGAAATGAAACTATATAAACATTGTGAATTCTAGGTGCAGTTAGTAACACATATTTTGTTTTAGGATTAACAATTTTGCAAAGATTAGTTGATGATTCAAATAATACGTCTAATCCTTTATCACATAGTTGACTTATAGATATTAAGTTATGTTTCAAACCTTTAACATAAAGAACATTTGAGATAAGAAAAGATTCGTTACCCACTGTACCAACTCCCATGATCCTTCCTTTACCGTTATCACCAAACGTTACGATCCCTCCTTTCTTCTTTTCTAGGCTAAGGAATTTTGCTTTGTTGCCCGTCATGTGCTTGGAACAGCCTGAGTCCAAGTACCACACGTCCTCCATTTCCTTAGCCTTCCTGCAAATCTAGAGAGAAGATGAGAGTAAAGATCCAGATACCCAAGAGGTACCACCCATAGAGTAAGTGGATTTCTTAGGTACAAAGATTTATTTTAAAGAACATTGTTTTATATTCCTGCAAGAGCTAGACGTGTGTCCAAACTTAAGACAATTAGCACACGAAATAAAGGGAGTTGAGACCCTTTTCTAAGTTTCTACGTTCCTCTTGTTAGATGATGTTTGGACGTTAGAAAAAACAGAAAATTTCTTATCAGTTGAGCTACCGCCGGCGTTAGTAGCTAGCGCTGGGCGTTAGGGTTCACTTTTATATCCGACCCCAAATTTTGCAGAACCATAACATTGGTTTCCCAAAATCATATCCAGGGATTTTTGACCAATCCCGAATTTGTTTATGGCAATATTGAGGTCATGATTTTGTTTTTTAAGAAAAGTATTTTCTTGTACAATCAAAACACATTTATTTTCAAATCCCTTTTTATTATTTTCAATTTATAGAAAAGTGGTTTTTAGTTTTCTCTCTAAGTCCTCCTTTTCTTTTGCAATAGTTTTGTTTTGTGCAAGGGCCTTAGAAAGAGAAACTTCAAGTTCTTTTGTCTTAAATAAAGAGTGCTCACACTCTTGACATGAAACCTTTCTCTTCTCAAGGGAAATCAATTTTTTTGTGAGCTTATGATTTTCTTTGATAATAGCTTCATTTTCACGATTTAATATAATATTATCTTTTATACATTGATCATAGGATTTGCAAGTTAAAACAAATTCATCGTAGAGTTCTTCGAAAGTAGGAGGAATTACCTCAGTGTCGCTAAGAACACTGGTGTCGTCATCATTGCTTTTTGCCATTAAGCATAAGTTTGCTTCCTCCTCGCTACTTGACTCAGCCTCGTTTGACTCTTCAGAGGAAGAATCATCCCAAGTTGCGGCTTTCAGTACCTTCTTCTTCTCTTTTGCTTTGTGTTGTTCTTTTTGCTCCTTTTGATATTTTGGGCACTGACTCCGAATGTGCCCGGTCTTTCTGCAGTGGTAGCACTCTGGTGGTGGTCTTTCTTCTTCATCTTCGCTTCCTTTTTCTTTCCTTGATGAAGAGGAAGATCCCTTTCGTCGAGTATCCTTTTGGAAGTATTTGCGAAATGTGTTCCTTCTTTCCGGATTCCTGATGAACTTCCTGAAGTTCTTCACCAGGAGACCTTCTTCATCTTCATCATCATCTTCGATGCTCTCCTTCTTTGACTTTAGCGCTAGCGCCTTTTTCTTTGGCTCTTTGTTGTATTCATCGTGTTGAATCTGGAGTTCTACCTCATGGGTTTTGAGATTCCCACTAAGGTTCTCGATCTGGAGCATTCTTAAGTTGTGCGACTCTGAGATGGCTGTCACCTTTGGATTGAACCTTGGAGGTAAGGAACGAAGAATTTTCCTCACCAAGTCCCCGTCTGAATAGTTCTTTCCAAGTGCCTTTGAAGCGTTGACGATCTTGGTGAAGCGGGTGTACATCGAGTTAATGTCCTCTTCGGTATCCATCCTGAATTTTTTATATTCATATTCTAGTTGGAATAGCTTTGCGTCTTTCACCTGCGATGTACCTTCATGAGTTACTTCCAATTGATTCCAAATATCATAAGCAGTTGTGCATGCAGAAATCCTATTAAACTCAGTCCTATTTAAAGCGCAATATAAAGCGTTCATTGCTTTAGCATTATTTTTACACCTTAGTTTGTCATTATCGTCACATTTATCTTTTGGTTTTGCTAATGTCGCCTCTCCCACTACAGTTGTAGGTGGAGAGTACTGAACTTCTACCATATTCCATACTTCTACATCTATGGTCATAAGAAAATGCATCATTCGATTTTTCCAGTAGTTAAAATCTGACCCAGTAAAGAGAGGTGGTAGACTAACCCCTTGACACTCAGGAAAAGCGAGATCATGAGACGCCATTATTCCCAGTTGTTAAGCCGATTGGAATAAAACCCCTCTGATACCACTTGTTGGATCGGTGGGCGCCCTTAGTGGGGGGGGGGGGGGTGAATAAGGGTTTTCAAAATTTTAGTGATATTTTAAAAACTTTGTAATAATGCAAGATTAAGACAATAGAAAGTCAAGTAAAAAAATTGAAATAAAGTAGAGACATGCTTTATTAATATCAAATAGGATTTTACAAAAGTTGACTTCTATGACGCTAGAAATCGGTGGCGATGAATAGTAAACTCTTTTTGTTTTCTATCCCGACTCGCATCCCCACGAACCGGTGGCCCTAGCCTATCCTCCCCGGATTCGGCCTCAAGCCGCTATAGCCAACCCTTCCCGGATGTGGCCTCGAGCACCCTCTAGACCTAGCCTAGATCTAGTCGGCAACACGAGGCGAGTTTCCCCCTAGGTCCTACCCAGACCTAGTCGCCAACAAGAGGCGATTTCACTAACCGTTTACAAGAAGAATATGAAATGAAAATAAATAAAAACTCCCTTCTGAAGTCGGAGGCGAAGATCCAATGTAGAATAAGCATTGTAGAAGTGGACTTCATTTGGATCCGGCGTGATGAGATTCTCCTTCAGAAGTTTGCAGAACTTTGGTAGGACATCAACTTTCAGCCAAGATAGCCTCTGGAATTCTAGCACTCTATCTCTCTCTGATGTGTGTCTGAAACGAGAGGAGAGGAGTCCTTTTTATAGCCTCAGCGCTAGCGCCTGCGCTAGCGCTACCACCGGCGCTACCGCCGGCGCTATCACATATTAGGACACATTTTGCGCGACAGAATCTTCAATCCGAGGAAACACTTCCCCCTTGCCAACTGTGTTCCTCGCTATCGCCTGCGCTATCGGATATCGCCTGACGCTATCTCCTTCTATAAGTTCTCCCGACAATTTCGCTTCGAGCCAATATTTCGTCGAACAGGAATTCGTCGAACGTCGCTAGCGCCTGCGCTAGGACTACCGCCAGCGCTAGTAGATGTATTGGATTTGTTGGCTCAACATTGGGGGCAACCTTCTTATGTAATCCTTGAGTCATGTGGACTTTGTTATCCTGCACACTTAAACACACAAGATCAAATACACATGGGATTTGTTATTATCAAACCTAGGAGATGCGGAAGACCAAGTTCCAACACGATGCTCCAAATTCGTCTGGAAGAGGAGCTTGCACAGAAGAAGCAGCTGAGGAGGTGGTTAGTCAGGTGTAACCTCTTAGGAGGTCAAAGAGGACTATCAAGCCACAAGATCGATACACAGGAGGAAACATGGTGAGCTTCGTCTCATGTTTCTTCGCTGGTCCCTTGGATGAGAGGGAGTCGTCGAGCTTTGAGAAAGACAAAGGCATGAAGCAGTGGGATATTGCTATGCAAGAAGAGATGGATGCTCTCAAGAGGAATGAGACTTGGTCTCTAGTGCCCAGGCCTAAGGGCATTACCCTTGTAACATGCAAATGGGTTTACAAGCTCAAGAAGAAAGCTGACGGCACGATCGAGCGATACAAGGCTCGCCTTGTAGCTCGCGGGTTCTCACAGCAGTATGGTGAAGATTATGATGAGACGTTTAGTCCAGTGGCAAATATGACTTCGGTCCGATTTGTTATTGCTTTGGCAGCATCTTGTGGATGGGAGATTTGGCAGTTCGATGTTAAGAATGCTTTCTTATATGGAGAGATTGACAAGGATATCTTCATGATCCAGCCACCAGGTTTCATCTAGGAGGTTCGTCCGGACTACGTCTGCAAACTGAATAAGGCCTTATATGGGTTGAAGCAAGCGCCTCGGGCGTGGTATGGAAAGATTGCGGAGTATCTCTTATTCTGCGGGTTCTTTGCTTCAGACTCTGATTCTAGCTTGTTTGTCAAGAAGGAGGGGGCGCTTCGGGATGTTGTGCTGCTATATGTGGATGACATGATTGTCACCGGGAACTCGAAGGAGGCGGTAGCAAGGCTTAGAGTTGAGCTTGCTATCAGGTTCGAGATGAAGGATCTGGGGGAGCTTCACCATTTCCTTGGACTCGAGGTCCAGAGGTGGGAGAGCAGAGTGCTCATTTCTCAGGAAGGATATGCGGAGCGGATCGTTCAACGATTTGGCATGGAAGAAGGGAAGAGCAGCTCTATACCTCTGGAACAGCATCATAAACTTCGGAAGGATGAGGGAAGAGTTCTATCTGATCCGTTGGTGTTCCGAGCTCTGGTTGGGAGCTTGATTTACTTGACCATCACGAGGCCTGATATTGCTTATGCAGTTGGCAAAGTGAGTCGGTACATGGCGGAGCCACGGAAGCCTCATCTTCTAGCGGCAAAAGGGATTCTGAAATATGTGAAGTCGACCTCTGATTTGGGTCTCCTATTTAGGAGAGGGTCAAGCTTGGAGTTGCATGGATACATGGATGCTGACTACGCAGGAGACGTGCATGATCCGAGATCAACGTCTGGTTATGTCTTTATGACGGGCCCACAGCTATCTCTTGGTGCAGCAAAAAGCAGGACTCGTTGTCCGTATCTACCACAGAAGCGGAATACAAGGCTTTGACCTTGGCAGCTCAGGAAGCCGTTTGGCTCAGGAGGTTGGTGGAGGACGTTCATGAGGAGGTTCGAGGTCCCACTATGCTACGCGGGGACAATGAGAGTGCTCTCAAGCTGGTTAACAATCCAGTCTGTCACGCGAGGACCAAGCATATTGAGATTGAGCACCATTTCATTCGTGAAAAGGTGTTGGGAGGATCTCTTATGGTCGAGCATGTTCGGAGTGCGGACAATGTCGCAGACATCTTCACAAAGCCGCTGGAGAAGGGACCGTTTACACGGTTGTGGAGTTTACTCGGGCTAGTCTCCACTTGCCACTTCAAGGGGGAGTGTTGAAATTTTGAAGCGAAGTAGAGACTGGGCGGTCTGATTTTGGGAGACCGCCGAGACCGCGCAGCCTGTGCTTGTATTCTGCCAGTCTGGCTCTGCCGGTCTGTTCTGGCGGACTGCTGGTTCTACCGGTTTGTTCTTTGTAGCTGCGGTCTGTTCCCGAGTTGGTGTGCTGGTTGGCCTGTCTTCCTTGTTGGAAGACCGGGCGGTCTGTTCCTATGTGTGACCGCCTGTCCGGGCAGTTTGTGCTTGGCGATCTGGCAACTTATTCTAAGTCGGCCAGATGGTTCCTGGTTTGCTCCTGGTGGTCTAAGGAAGGAGTACCTTTGTGATCGCGCGGCTTGTGCGCAGTCTCGTGCTCGGGCGACCTGTGAGTGACCTTTCTGCTGATCTGCGTCTTGGTCGGATGATCGTCCAAGTAGTGTTGTCGCGCGGTCTGCTTTATGAGACCGCTGGCGATCTGACGGGCGGTGTTTGTATCTCTCCTGTGCGGTGACGACATATGTCTACCCGCCTATAAATAAAGGTACAGGGCCCATCGTTCCTAACGAGAACTGTAAGAACTGAGCCTGGGTTAATTCGTGCGGTCTCACTTTGAGGTCGGGCGGTCTCGGAAGCGAGTTGACTGCTTGTTGTGTTTGCAGGTTTGCGGTCAGCAAGTTGCGGTCTTCTTCCTTGGTGATTCCCAGCGGCTTGAATAAACAGTTCGGCAGCGGGCTGTCTGCGAACCGGTTTATGTTCGTTCTTGTGCTGTTCGCAGCGAGCTCAGCGATCAGGCGGCCTTCAGCGGTTAGGCGATCTGAGTTGCGGTCTGGCGACAACATCAGTTCTTCGTTCCAATAAAGCTCCAGTTCGTGCGGTCTGAGGTGCGGTCTTGCAGTGCTGGCAGTTTGTCCGGTTTTCTATTTGTGCGATCTCAGGTCAAGCCGGTCGACTTCTGGAGTCGAGCGATCTGTGCGGTCTCAGCTTGTCTAGCTGCCAGATTTGTTTTGATGTGTTTTGTTATTCTCATCTCTGTGATTCTGATGAATCATGTCTCGCCATGTATACCTCTCACTGTAAATGAAGTTTGTGTTTCAATAAAGTTTGTTGTGTTGCTGTGTGGCATTGTGGTTGTTTGGCTTTAACTCAGTTGATGCAACTCCTGCTTACTCCTAAACAATTCAAATCAAAAAATTTTAACTTTATAATAACAGTTATCAGCAGAGCTTGCAGATGGCCCCCTTTGAGGCTCTGTATGGGAGGCGTTGTTGAACTCCCTTGTTTTGGGTTAAGGTTGGTGAGAGTCCGTTGTTAGGTCCAAAAGTTTTGGAAGAGATGAATGTTGTCCTGACTCATATCCGCGAGAAGCTTCGCGTTGCTCAGGAGCGATATGTGAAGTATGTTAATCAGAGAAGGGTTAATCTGGAGTTCGCAGTTGGGGACATGGTGTTCTTGAAAGTTTCTCCGATGTCAGGTGTTAAGAGATTTGGAATGAACCACAAGTTGGATCCCCGGTTTGTGGGACCATTCCAGGTTGTTGAGCGCATCAGAGTGTTAGCTTATAGGCTGGATTTTCCTGCTTCTTTTCCAGGTGTTCATGATGTGTTTCATGTGATCCAGTTGAGGAACTGTGTGCTTAGTGACCGACATGTTCTCGATTTGGTGCCCCAACTGCAGCCCAATCTTTCTTATGTTGAAGAGCCTATCTGAATTTTGGAGACTCAGGAGCAGGTGTTGCGGAAGAAGACGATCCCAATGGTTAAAGTTTCTTGGAGAAATCAGGGTGTCGAGAGCGCACCTTGGGAGCTGGAATCTGTCATGAGAGAGTCTCATCCTGGTCTCTTCTCCTAGATTTTAGTTAAATCTTCCGTCTGGTAATCTTTGGATTTTTCTGTATCTTTCATGATCGTTGGATTTCAAGTTTCAGGACGAAACTTCCTTTTAGGGGGAGTGACTGTAATGCCCCTGGTAGTTCGTTGATTATTTGTGTGCCCGTTGTAACGTGATTTTGGGCGTAAGGGCATTACGTCGACTTGTCACGGTTAGTTTTGAGCCTTAACTTAAATAATGGATTTAATTTAGGTCGTGTGTGCGAGATTTCACGACATTTCGAGTTAAAGGGGAAAACTCGGGGGATTTTTGAGTAATTATTGAGATTTTAGCTTTGGGGATTTTGATCTCGAGTTTGGCTCATCGGAATTGAATTCTGACTTCGTCGTTGGATTCGTAGTGCCGATTTTCAATTTAGGGGTCAATTTTGTGAAAATTCGAGGTGATTTAGTCGCCCTCATAGTTTAAATAGAATGGGAGATTATTTAATTGTTTAAGCGAGGAATTAGGGTTTTAATATAAATACCTAAATTTCTAAACCCTATTCTTCTCCTTCTCCAAAGAGTCGAACCAAAGTTCTTGTGGGAACGATAGAGGCGTGTCGAGAACTTCTTCCGGCCGGTGATTCGGGAGCTGTAGTAGACGAAATTGTAAATGGAGAGTAGAATCGGAAAGCTCTCGGCGAGATCTTCATTCTAGTGGTAAGATTTCCGTGTTTCTTGGGATTTTTGGAGTCAAGGTAGTGACCTAACTCCTCTTTTTGGCCCAAAAGGTTTCATGTTTTTGTGCTCGGGTGAGTTCTTGGCCGATCCATAGCTGTTGGAGCGGAGAAATTCGAGTTTGGAAGGTTTAACGCAAGTGGTATTATGGCTCTTCTCTCTTTTGTTGGAATTTAAATCCTTGCGTTGATTGGTTGTCAGGTGCGATTTAGCACGTGACTCTGATGATTTTGATTTTTGCTAGGCAAAGCGTGTAACTTCCTTTTTGTTCTCCCCTGGTTCATCTAACTTCCTCTTATTTACTTAAATGATAAATTGCAGTCAAGGAAATCCTCTGTTTTGCCTGAAAATTTCAGTTTTACCTTCTTCTCGAGAAATCCAGGTTCCTTCTCGAGAAAATCCCTTCTTCTCGAGAAACCCTTAGTACTTCTCGAGAAATCCAAGTTCTTCTCGAGAAATCAGAGTTCTTCTCGAGAAATCAAGTTCTTCTCGAGAAATCACCTTCTTCTCGAGAAATCCAGGTTCCTTCTCGAGAAAATCGCTTCTTCTTCTTGAGAAACCCTTAGTTCTTCTCGAGAAATCCGAGTTCGTCTCGAGAAATCTACTTCTTCTTGAGGAATCAACTTCTTCTCGAGAAATCCTGGTTCCTTCTCGAGAAATTCTTTCTCTTTCTCGAGAAATCAGAGTTCTTCACAAGAAATCCATGTTTCTTCTCGAGAAATCCCTTGAACCTTCTAATCAAAGTCTTGGGCCGTTTTCTTCTCGTTTGGAAATTCAAGCCATTATAAAACGTTTGCACTTGTTGCCAAGCGGGAAGTGCGTGGTGAGGGCATAAATGAGTCGATTTGCATAAATGAGTCGATTTGCTCCCATGTATCATAGAGAGTGTCTGAGTCGATTTGCATAAATGACGCAATATCTGTTCGCATTTTGGCGGTCTTTGCAGGCGGGAAATATTTAGTGAGAATTTTTTCCGTCATGTCGGCCCATATAGTGATGGACTCCCTAGGAAGTGAGCCCAACCACTGCTTGGCCTTAGACCACAAAGAAAAAGAAAAATTAGGTAATTGAATGGTGTCATTGGTGACGCCATTGATTTTAATCGTGTCGCAAATTTCGAGAAAATTAGAAATATGACAATTTGGTTCTTCGGCTGACCATCGAAGGTCACTGATTGCTGCACCAATTGTATGATGCTGGACTTGATCTCAAAGTTACTGTTCTCCACGCGGGGCGAACAATACTTGACTGTGTGCCTTCCTGATTTGGCCGCGTATAATACGACATGGTTTGTTGCATGACCTCATTAGGATTTGGTGCGTTAGGATTAGGAAGATTTAGATTGGGATCCATATTTGTTGTGTTAGTGTCCCCGATCGACTCTTCGAATAATAATTGTATTTCCTGATCATGAGAAAGGCAGCGCCACGAAAGGGGTCACTCGATCTCTGAATCAAATGGAATATTCGAAGTGCTACCTCGGGTCATACACTAAAAAGGAAAAAGGGAGAGAAGAAAAAGAGAAAAGAGAGAATAATAAAACTAAAAATAAAGAAAGAGGTAAATTTGATTATTATATTTTTTCTTTTAGGCGGATTAAGTTAGTATTGGATTTTCCGAGGTATACCCTGTGAGGGGTTCTCACCGGTACTAGGAGGTGCGATGGGATGATAACCCAAACGTCCCTTTCCAAGATTTAAATTACACCCTTAAGAATTTCGAAATTACATAAAGTAAATTAAAATAACATGATAAAATTAATAGTTATCCTCTTTTCAAAATATCTACGCAAAGTCCCCGACAATGGCGCCAAAAACTTGATACGAAGAAATATTCTTCTTACTTAGTGATTTGGTTTTAAGGAAAAAAAACAAAGAGATTGATGATGTTTTCCAAAACTATATTCGATGAAGGCAAGTGTACCTTATCGTCTATAGTATAGGATATTTGAAAATACCAAGGTCGTATTCCTCGGGGCGCGTTGATTACTTCTGCTTCGAAGAGATCACTATTATCCTCTCTAATGATTTTTAAGGTTTGTTTTACTTAGCTAAAAGAGATAATTTGCAAACTAAAGAAGGTTTTAAACGATGGTAAAAAGGATTAGCGCTCGATCAAAAGTCACCTTGGAGTGAGAATAATCAAGAGAAAGCAAAAATAATTCTAATTCCATTAAATTAAACTACTTGACCATGGAGGTTCCCGAAGATTGACCATGCCTCTCTCGAGGTTAATGCCCAACTAAGTTTAGGAAAAATCAACCGAACTCTCGTTTTATAATCAATTACCTAAAACATGCTTTAAGCTGTGAACCGACACCAATCCAGGAGATTTACGTCATCCTCTCTCGAGGGATGCATGCAACTTTATTTACCCTTGAGTGATATATTCACACTTTGAGCCTCTCGGCTAGCTAAGTATGAAAACTTAAGCGAAAACCATATATCGAAAATATGTTCTCACTAATTACAAATCAAGGGTAATTCAAGTGTTTATAAAAACGGAAAAAGAGAGCTTTAAAAAATCATAACTTGATTATCTCATCCTCGGATCATTTTGATCGAGCACTAATGAGAATTACTTAATCATGGTGGAGGGGAAAAAGAGAGAAAAATAAAAGTGCATTACGGAGAAATTAACTAAAGAAGAAAGAGAGAATGAAAGAGAGCAAACTAAATTTTATTAAAATTAAAACTATTACAAGCCTTAATGAAAGGTTAAAACTGTAAGACCCCTTTTTTTTTAAACCCGGGTCTTATGCCCAGAACTGCCACATTGCGGTGACACCTTCACTCGGGAAGGTCGCCACTACAAAACACCGATCCTTCCAGCCATATCGATCACAGAAGAAGAAAAGTATAAACGAACAAAAAGAAGTTCAAGTCCACAATCACATGCTATATGTAATAAATGTCCACATGGTATAACTGAAATAACAAAGTTACAAAAATAAAGGGCTCATGCCCTATACATCATGTCCTCACTACAAGATCACTCGCGGAAGCTAACTACTAATCACTCACTGATCCTGAAACTTGTGCTCCTGTACTAGACTGGCCCGCCTCCGTCTGCACCAGCCTCTAGTGCTGCTGTGTCTCCTCGATCCCCTAAAATGATATGGTCCACCGAACGTTAGTCAAAAGAGACTAAGCCTTATGTTCCCCACCCCACCCCCAATGGCTCCTAGGCACCGTGCGGGAGGATGAAGCGGAGGACAGCAAGGGGTATAAAACAAAGCAGACGACGGCGCATCTTGTCTACAGGAAATGTCTATAACAACACATGTGTATATAGATACTTGAAGCAGTAATACAAAGCATGGTAAAGAGTAAGTAAAGAACATATTGGAATAACCCTATTACTGATTTGGGCTAGGATCACTATCTGTTGACTAGGATCAAGTTGACCCCAATGTATAGTCAATGGGTCAAGAGTTTAGGCTGTTAGAACTCAAGAATTCATTCAGATTCTGCGTTCAACAAACTCCATACTGCGTTCGACGAACTGCTCTCTATGTTCGACGAACGGCATGCTCTCTACGTTCGACGAACAACATGCTCTCTGCTTTCGACGAACGGCATGTTCTCTGCGTTCGATGAACGACTTGCATTCTGTGTTCGACGAACGGCTTACATTCTGCGTTCGACGAACTCCACACTGCGTTTGGCGAACTGCTCTCTGCGTTTGACGAACGGCTTGCATTCTGTGTTAGACGAACGACTTACTTCAAGCTCGTCTCAGCAGTCAACGATCCCATCTCAGCGGTCGACGAAATTTGCTCAGCTCAGCGATCAACGATTTTATCAAGTCTCAACGGTCGACGAAATTATCCAGGCTCAGCGGTCAACGAATCCTTTCGTTCGACGAACTCCAGTCTGCGTTCGATGAATACCTTCAGATCGACGAAAGTTCTCCACAGCTCAACAAAATTAATTCTTCCAGCCAGATTCATTTGAGGTCGACGAACTAAATTTTGTGTTCGACGAAATTTATTGAGATCGACGAACTTTACTCAGATCGAAGACTTCTTATTTAAGTTCAGAAAGTTTCAGATAGATTATAGTATTCCATTCTCTGAACTCAGATCGACTACAATAACGGCTCTTTATATCAGATAAGTAAGGATAATATATTTCCTTTTATTATTCCAAGATTATAGCCGTTGACATATTCTTGGAAAAGGACATATCCATGGAAAAGGAAAAAGATAAACGACGCAGCAGATTTGCAGTTTCAGAATATCTCTTCAGAATATTATATTCCTTAATATAAGGGATTTGCATTTAATATCTGTCTGAGATTTTCAAAAGAGAATAAGGAAGAAGAAACAAAAGATTATCAACCTCAGTCTTCTCAACAAGAAGAAGAAAAAAATATACAGAACATATTACATACAACAGTACAGAGAAAAACAAAAGGAGAGATATACATGAAGAACAAGAAGAACAAAAGCTAACAGATCTTCTTCTTCCTTTAGCAGCATTCATTTTTCTGAGAACATCTTCAACAATACTCTCTCAGTCTTTGCTGCAAGTTTAGATCTTCAAAAGAGCAACAACAAACTGAAGAACTTGTTCTCTCAGTTTAATCAGCAACACAGTAAGATCATTCATTAAAAAGAAAGCTTCCAGCCAATCTACAGTCAACAATTTCATATCAGACAGGGAGCTTTTCAACATACATCCACTAGAGTCTTCTCTCAGCATCTTGACAGAGAAGAACATCTAAACCCCTCTCTATCCCATCTTGTACAGGGTTAAAACTCCCTTCAAAAGTTTACCCATTGGTGGCAAGACACCTGATCAAAAAATCTAGTTGGTTTTGAGCACCTGATCAAAAGCTTTGTGGTGTGTGGACACCTGAACAAAAACCCCTTGGTGTGATGGAACCTGATCAAAAATCCTAGTGGATTCCTACCTTGGGTGGTAGAAGAGTAGACGTACCCAGATTTATTGGTAAACTACTATAGCTCCTTGTGTCTTCTGTGATTGCATTACTTTTCTGTGCTTGTGCTGTGTTGATTTGTTTTTATTTAGTTTTTATAAATCACTCTATACATATATATATATCACTATTTTAATTCCGCTATAAAACTAAGGGAAAAGTGTTAATACTCTATTCACCCCCCTAGAGTTAATTTAAGATCTAACCTCCACTTTCAATTGGTATCAAAGCATATCAATTGACTTTCAATTGGTATCAGAGGGAGGTTGATTCTTTACAGGATAACACCTGAATCACAAAGATCAATTAGATATTAAATTCTTTCAGAGTTTTTATCTTATTTATTTTTGTTGAAAAACTCATGGCACAAAACAAAGAGTATTCAAGCACAAGACCTCCTATGTGCAATCTCAGTAAGTTTGCACTATGGAAAGCAAGGATTAGGTTATATATGAACTCTATTGATGAAGAAATATTCAATGTGATTTTGACAGGACCTCCAGCTCCCACAGCAGCAGCAAGTGCTGGAACCACAATTACCAACAATGTTGTTCCACCTCCTGAATGGACTGAAGCCCAGAAAAAGCAAAGGAGTGATGAAACAAAACCCATGAACATTCTGGCTCAAACAATGTCTGATGGCATTTTTCAAAGAGTGGTGGAATGCACCTTAGCAAGAGAAATATGGATTTCTCTCAACAATATGGTTAAGGGATCTGCTGATGAAAGGAAGGACAGAAGGTCCCATCTTATTTCTTAATATGAGAATTTCAAAAAGGGAGAATCTGAATGTGTTACTGATATGTATAATAGGCTCAGTCTCATAATTAATGAGCTGAAATCTTTGGACAAAGAAATCTCTATCACTGAGATTACTACTACAACATTGTTGGGCAAGCTCAAATCCTATGAGCAGCTCATCAAATCCAGGGAAGCTGAACAATCAACTTCATCTCCAGTAATAAATAGAGAAAAGAACATAGCTTTCAAAGCAGCTGAAGAAGAAGAAAAAGCTCCAAGAGATGAGGAGTTCATGAACCTTCTAGCCAAAAGGTTCTACAAGATGGCCAATAAGGATTTCAGAAAGAAGGACTCCAGATCAAGGGAAAAGCCAAGGTATGACAAGTCAAATTCTAAAGATATTGTTTGTTATGGCTGCAGGAAACCTGGACATATTCTGCCAGATTGTCCAGCAAGTCTTCCTCCCACAAGCACAAAAAGAAGGGAAGAGGATTTGTAGCATAAACCTGGAGTGAAACAGAATAAGAACAGTCATCCAGTTCTTCAGATGATGAAGAAGAATCAAAAGAAAATGACCAATGTTTGATGGCCATTTATGACTCAGGCAGTGAGTCAGGAAATGCATCATCATCCAGTGATGATGAAGATAATGAAGAAGAGAAGAACTTCTACATGATGGCAATCAATGCCTCAGCCAACAATTCTGATGAAGAAGAATCAGAATCAGAAGCAGAAGATGATGCTGATCAGGTAATATCTAACTTTGATTTCAATTCAGTTGGATTCAAAGATGAATTCAAGGTTCTTTGCTTAGGCTTAATAAAATATGAGAAAGAAATAATCTCACTCAGACATAAGCTAGCTGAAATGAATAATTTAAGTGAAGAGAATGCTAATCTTTAGAAATATTTGGCTGCCTCTAGAAAACAAATTATTCTCATTGAGAATAAACTTTCTGAGGCCAAGAAATTTGAAGAATCCCTAAATGGGAGAAGCATCAAACTGATGGACATTACAAGCACTGTTAATGCTAGACTTAATAGCAAACTGGGCTTGGGTGCTTAATCAAGTGAGCCGCATCTGATTAAGAAGAACATATTATCTACACCTATAAAATTCATCTCTGCTAAGAGCAAAGAGGTTGTAGATGTAAATAAAAACATTTCAAGTAAGGCTGTTAAGAATAAAGGAATTCAGCAGAATTCGTCGAACGGAGCTCGACGAAATGTATCCACTTCGTCGAACGGAGCTCGACGAACTCTGAAGACAGATTTTAAGTATAGTCATTATATGAATGGCGCTCGACGAAATCTCATTCATTCGTCGAACGGCGATCGACGAACTCAGCCCAGTTCGTCGAACAGAAAATATACAACAAATCTGAACAATTCTTATTCTTCACATACTATCAATCCTTTCACTGAATGGTTAATACCTCCAAGGAGATATCATCCACAAGGTTATAAGGACCAACTTGAAATGTGTTTTATTTCTGATTTTTGTGGAAATTCAAAAAGACCCAAGGTAGTCTGGGTCAAGAACAAATATATTGTTTTTCTATCTTTGCAGGTACACAACTGTCCAAGAATAAATGAAAAATGGTATTTGGATAGTGGTCGTTCAAAGCATATGACAGGAAACAAGGCCAACCTGAACAACTACAAGACAAAGCTTGGACCAAAAGTAATATTTGGAGACTCCAACTGTGGACAAACAAAAGGATATGGAAAAGTCAAGGTTGGAGAAGTCACCTTCAAAGAGGTAGCTTATGTCAAGGGACTGAAGCACAACCTCAACAGCACAAGCCAATTATGTGATGAAGGGTATCAGGTAACTTTTAATAAATTAAAATGCTTTATTAAATCTTCTGATAATATTATTGTTTTATCAGGTATTAGGCAAAGTAATATTTATTTAGTAAATTTCAATTCATCTAAATCAGAAATCTGTTTATTTAATGAATTAAGCAAACCTAGTGAACTTTGGCATAAGAGATTAGGACATGTAAACCTTAGGACCATTGCTAAATTATCTAAGGACAATCTTGTTAGAGGTTTACCTTTAGGTTCATAAAAGAAAGGTCTTTGTAGGGCATGTCAACTAGGCAAGCAAACTAAAAATAGTTTTAAATCATTATCTAAAAGTGATTCACCTAGAATCTTATATTTGCTACATATGGACCTTTTTGGACCTATTACAACAAAGAGTTTAGGGGGGAAGTCATACACTCTAGTTATTGTATATGACTTCTCTAGATTCACTTGGGTGTTCTTTTTGAGAGAAAAGTCAGATAACTTTAAAGTTCTTACAGATTTTCTTAAGAGCATACAGATTGAGTACTCTACTGTAGTTGCAATGATCAGAAGTGATCATGGCACTGAGTTTGAGTCTCTTCTCATGCAAGAATTCTGTGAGAAGGAAGGTATCAGGCATTGCTTCTCAGCTCCTAGAACTCCTCAACAAAATGGGGTAGTTGAAAGGAAAAATAGAACCCTAATTGAATCAGCAACAACATTACTTGTAGATGCTAATTTGCCCCTATCTTTTTGGGCAGAGGTTGTTAGCACAGCAAATTATGTGTTGAATAGGAGTTTGATACATAAACTTAAGGGTAAGACTCCCTATGAGTTACTTAAAGGGAAGAAACCTAAAGTTAACTATTTTAGAGCATTTGGTTGTAAATGTTTTGTTCACAATAATGACAAGAAATACCTTAGGAAATTTGAACCAAAATCTGAAGAAGGAATTTTCTTAGTCTATTCATTAATCAGCAAAGCATATAGGATATTTAACAAATCCTCTCTTAAAATTGAAGAATCTATGCATGTTTCTTTTGATGAAACTAACATGTTTTAGAAGGAGAAGATTTCTTCTACCATAGAAAATTTGCAGGTACCTACACTCTGTGAGCAGCTAGATCAATTAGCTCTACAAAAAGAAGGATCTCTAAATCCTTTGCAGCAGGATAGTGAAGAAAGTGGTGAAGAAATCAGTGAAACTGTACCTGAAAAGGAAGCATTAAGTAACATTCCACAAGAGGAATTAATTACAAATAATGTTGATCCCAGTATGCCTGTTGATTATGTCAATATTAAAGATCACCCCAGATCTCAAATAATTGGAGACATATCAACTGGTATCCAAACAAGGCATCAAGCTAATCAGAATCTGATGCACACTTGTTTTCTCTCTCAGATTGAACCTCAATCCCTGCAAGATGCAGAACAAGATCCCAACTGGATCATTGTTATGCAAGAGGAGCTCAATCAGTTTGAGAAAGCAAAGTTTGGGAATTGGTTCCTAGACCAAAGAATCATCCAGTCATTGGAACTAAATGGGTCTACAAGAACAAGCTAGATGCAGATGGCAATATTGTGAGAAACAAAGCTAGACTAGTAGCTCAAGGATACTCATTGGAAGAAGGAATAGATTATGATCAGACTTTTGCACCAGTTGTAAGGTTAGAAGCAATCAGGATCTTCCTTGCATTTGCTGCATACAAGAAGTTAAGGGTTTATCAGATGGATGTAAAGAGTGCATTCTTGAATGGAGAAATCAAAGAAGAAGTCTATGTGGAACAACCACCAGGTTTCATCTCTCCAACTCACTCCTCTTTTGAATTTAAGCTTAATAAAGCTCTCTATGGTCTCAAACAAGCTCCCAGAGCATGGTATGAGACCTTAGCTAGTTTTCTTTTAGAGAATAAATTCTGTAGAGGCATAGTAGATAAAACCTTACTTTTCAGGATACATAAAAATCAAACTCTACTAGTTCAAATATATGTAGATGACATTATCTTTGGCACTACTGATTCAAACTTATGCAAAAGATTTTCTAATCTAATGCCATCTAAATTTGAAATGAGTAGTATGGGTGAGTTATCATACTTCCTTGGTCTTCAAGTGAAGCAAAATCCAAATGGAATCTTCATATCCCAATCTAAGTATGCTAAGGAATTAGTGAAAAGATTTGGTATGTCTGATTCTTCCACCATGAAAACACCCATACCCTCAAATGCTGTTGTTGATACTGATGAATCTGGGAAACCTGTTGATCAGAAGGTATATAGAGCAATTGTTGGCTCATTACTTTACTTAATAGCAAGTAGGCCAGATATAATATTTGCTACCTGTATTTGTGCTAGATTTCAAGTTAACCCCAAAGAATCTCATCTAATTTTATTAAAAAGAATTTTGAGATATATAAAGGGTTGCCCTAATCTAGGACTTTGGTATCCAACAACATCTGAATTTGAATTAACTGGATTCTCAGATTCAGATTATGCTGGATGTAGAGTAGACGGGAAAAGCACATCAGGAACTTGCCAGTTTCTTGGTGATAGGCTTGTGTCTTGGTTTTGTAAGAAACAAACATCTGTGTCTACATCAACAACTGAAGCTAAATACATAGCTGCAGGCAGTTGCTGCTCACAGATATTGTGGATAAAAAATCATCTCCTAGACTATGGTGTCAACTTAAATAATTCAATTATATTTTGTGACAATACTAGTGCAATATCTATAGCACAAAATCCAGTTCTCCATTGTAGGACTAAACACATAGAAATTAGGCACCACTTCCTTAGGAATAATGTGCATAAAAATAAAATTTGCCTACAATTCATCTCTACTGATTTGCAAAGAGCTGATATTTTCACCAAACCCTTGGATGAAAAGAAACATATTTTCTTTATAAATCAGCTAGGAATGATAGATGGAGACTCAATCTGATAAAAATTAAGTTTTCTACTTATTCCATCTCTTCATCTAACTGAGATCGACGAAATCAAGCTTTTCGTCGAACGGAGATCGACGAAGTCATCAAGTTCGTCGAACCGAGATCGACGAAAACTCTTTTTTCGTCGAACCCAGTTATGATGAAGCTTTTTATTTCTGACCATGTTCTCATAATCAAAATCTTTTTCATTATTTATAAATGCCTACAGAATTGCTTCTCTTTCTAGTTCCCTTTGCACTTGATCTTTATTTTATTGTGCAGGAACAATAGCAATAACAATCTTGCATCCTTCCCTACCTCCATCAATTGTCCCTTCTTCAAGGGGCCTAGCTTCAGGCCTTCCTGAAACTAGGCAAGGGGAGAGGTTCTATGAAGAAGCTCCATATGATGCAGTGTCTTGCTCAGGGGGAGTTGTTCTGTGAACTAGGCAAGGGAAGAAATCTGAAGAACCTCCAGTCTCAGGGGGAGATATTCTCAGGGGGGATATTTTCTTAGGCTAACATATCTTATGAAAGAGACAAATGATGCATGAAGAAGCAACAGATTCAATACAAAATTAGATTCAGATTATGACAGATTTAGGAAGATGTTAAAGCAGATTAAGTTGGAACAGATATCAAATTCAAAATATAAAGATTCAGTTCAGATCAAATTTAGAAAGCTGAAACATAGCAGATATAGTTCAGACAAAATCAGAAATCAGAATTCAGATTTATTAGATCAGAATTCAGAATTCAGATGTCAGATTTCAGAGAAAGACAAAGGTTCTTTTTATTAGTTTTTATTGAAATGTAATTTCAAAACTCATAGTGCTATTTATTTTATATCTGATGAAAAATTTAAAATATATCAGATATATATATGCTCTATTGTTTTTTATTATTTTAATTTTTGTCAAATAGTGTCCTAACCCAAATAGGGGGAGATTGTTGGAACAACCCTATTACTGATTTGGGCTAGGATCACTATTTGTTGACTAGGATCAAGTTGACCCCAATGTATAGTCAATGGGTCAAGAGTTTAGGCTGTTAGAACTCAAGAATTCATTCAGATTCTGCGTTCGATGAATTCCATACTGCGTTCGACGAACTGCTCTCTGCGTTCGACGAACGGCATGCTCTCTGCGTTCGACGAACGGCATGCTCTCTACGTTCGACGAATGTCATGCTCTCTGCGTTTGATGAACAGCTTGTGTTCTGCGTTCGACGAACGGCTTACATTCTGCGTTCGACAAACTCAACACTGCGTTCGACGAACTGCTCTCTGCGTTCGACGAACGGCTTACATTCTGTGTTCATCGAACGGCTTGCTTCAAGCTCATCTCAGCGGTCGACGATCCCATCTCAGCGGTCGACAAAATTTGCTCTGCTCAGCGATCGATGATTTTATCAAGTCTTAGCGGTCGACGAAATTATCCAGGCTCAGCGGTCGACGAATCCTTCCGTTCGACGAACTCCAGTCTGCGTTCGACGAATACCTTTAGATCGACGAAAGTTCTCCACAGCTCAACAAAATTAATTCTTCCAGCCAGATTCATTTGAGGTCGACGAACTAAATTTTGTGTTCAACGAAATTTATTGAGATCAACGAATTTTACTCAGATCGAAGAATTATTATTTAAGTTCAGAAAGTTTCAGATAGATTATAGTATTCCATTCTCTGAACTCAGATCGACTACAGCAACGGCTCTTTCTATCAGATAAGTAAGGCTAATATATTTCCTTTTATTATTCCAAGATTATAGCCATTGATATATTCTTGGAAAAGGAAAAAGATAAACGGCGCAGCAGATTTGCAGTTTCAGAATATCTCTTCAGAATATTATATTCCTTAATATAAGGGATTTGCATTTAATATCTGTAAGAGATTTTCAAAAGAGAATAAGGAAGAAGATACAAAATATTATCAACCTCAGTCTTCTCGACAAGAACAAGAAAAAAATATGCAGACATATTACATACAACTGTACAGAGAAAAAGAAAAGGAGAGATATACAGGAAGAACAAGAAGACCAAAAAGCTAACAGATCTTCTTCTTCCTTTAGCATCATTCATTTTCTGAGAACATCTTCAACAATACTCTCTCAGTCTTTGCTGCAAGTTTAGATCTTCAAAAGAGTAATAACAAACTAAAGAACTTGTTCTCTCAGTTTAATCAGCTACACAGGAAGATCATTCATTGAAAAGAAACTTCCAGCCAATCTACTGTCAACAATTTCATATCAGATAGGGAGCTTTTCAACATACATCCACTAGAGTCTTCTCTCAGCATCTTGACAGAGAAGAACATCTAAACCCCTCTCTATCCCATCTTGTACAGGGTTAAAACTCCCTTCAAAAGTTTACCCATTGGTGGCAAGACACCTGATCAAAAAATCTAGTTGGTTTTGAGCACCTGATCAAAAGGTCTGTGGTGTGTGGACACCTGAACAAAAACCCCTTGGTGTGAGGGCACCTGATCAAAAATCCTAGTGGATTCCTACCTTGGGTGGTAGAAGAGTAGACGTACCCAGATTTATTGGGGAACTACTATAGCTCCTTGTGTCTTCTGTGATTGCATTACTTTTCTGTGCTTGTGCTGTGTTGATTTGTTTTTATTTAGTTTTTATAAATCACTCTATACACATATATATATCACTATTTTAATTCCGCTATAAAACTATGGGAAAATTTTTAATACTCTATTCACCCCCCCCCCCCCCTTCTAGAGTTAATTTAAGATCTAACCTACACTTTCAATTGGTATCAAAGCATATCAATTGACTTTCAGAATAGTAGGTAAAGATAAGTACATAATGGAAATGTAACCATTGATTTATAGGAATGCCCATACAAACCTATAGACCAAGGGGTCATTTAGCAGGGCTTATCGTATAAAAAGTCCCACAACCAATTTATACGATAGGGGTAGGGGTTGAAATGCAATGCTTATGCCATGACATGCAGAGTTATGCAGTTTAATGATATGTTCATACAAGTGCAACTCACACACTTAGACTCTATGCGCACAGACCTGTAGTTCCCCCTTTTTGGAGCTAGCAAGACTCCCAGGATACACCCGTAGTGGCAAACAGAAGCGGTGGGTTGGGCCTCGCCCACCTATAGGTTGGTATTCACACTACCTAGCCTACAACTATCGTACGCCTCAATGCAAAACCATGGAGCATTTGCGTACTCTTACTGGCTGGACCGCCAGACTTTCATGGCTAAGTGCAAATTCCACACTTGCCGAGTCAACGTATCGACATCGGTGTGAACGACCGTCCAATACCGGAGACCCACCACCTTTATGCATATGCAAACATGTTTACCATCTATCTCCGAGCCATAAGCTCCCCGGGCTAACCTGCTCATCACCATAACCTTCCGAGCCACCGGCTCGCCGGACCAACCCGTCCGCACTAACAAGCATTATTGAGTCACAAGCTCACCAGACAAATTAGATTGCTGCTACAACTACCGAGCCTACCGCTCGTAAGACCAAACTGACTAACCACCCGTAACAACGGGGTGTGGCTGAGTGTATTATTAAGTTAATCTTGTACAACAACTTATTCCTATAATTTAGGGTTAATCTTGGACTTCCCGAGGTTTACCCGATAAGGGGCTCGCAGCGGTACTAGGAGCTACGATGAGATGATAGCCCAAAGCCCCCTTTCTCAAGACACTTAGTGTTATTGGTATCTACCCATAAGAATATCCCTCTTAACATTTCACTTGGATTACCATAAGTGTTTTATGACTCCCCACGGGAAAGATGATCTTTCGTCAATCCCGAGCACAAGCTTTACCCTTAACTCACCAAACACACTCTCATCACCTAAACTCCTTTCTGGTGACCTTCAATCTCTTCAACTCAGCTAGGCACACCATCTACCTTCTATTCCCACCTACTGGTCTTCAATTTAATCAATTTTATAGTTTTACTATACGCAGACCAATTGAGTTATATGAGTTGTATAAGAGAAGGTACTCCAAATACACTTTCAACTGACTCAAGATTATTACTGTGAGTCTATCATAATATTCTAAGACTAAATCCAGAGGATCCTATTTTTCCTTAATTATTTGGCATTTATTATAATTTCTCCAACATTGGCCAAGTATGAAATTGAACATGAAGTGTAAGATCTTCTCATGATATGGCCCCCATAAAATTATGGAAAGTCTATGAAGTCAAAATAACAGTAAATACAGAATATCATAATTTTGCAATAAGGGGTTAGCCTCTAATTATAATATTGAAGAATTACCCCAAATTAGAATTTAAAGAAGGAACCACCAAACATACTTTTCTAAAAATCATGGGAAAATTACCAGACCTTTATATTAATCAGAAAAGTCTATTGGCCAAAGTTCAGAATTTATCAAGTCTAATTAATCACATAATTATATATTCTAAGTAAACTCATACTAGGGAAAATTGTGAAGGAACTTACTGATAAATAATTCCAAAAATTATACAAAATTTACATAGCTCTCTAATGCCCCAAAATGTCCTACCACCAAGTTTCATAATTTTTCAAAGGGTATTTGGCCCTTAATTATTTATCATATTCCTATGAAAAAATAGATGACTTGTGAATGAAGTTCTAATTAAATCACTTCAAAAATTACACAAAAATTACTAGAGGTCTATATCATGATTTTATGTAATCTACCAAAATTTCATCAACATCCAAGATAACTTGAGCATGTAAATTCCTCTTATAAGGGAGTTCCCTAAAAAGGTTATAATCTAAATCATAGGGGATAATTATTCCTAAAATTCCCATAAAATCTCCTAGGGCATATTTACACCTTATGAACTTATCTACCAAGTTTCATGACCATCCAAGGAAATATACCCCTATGTCCTTCACAAGGCTTAAAGTGCAACCCTAAGGTTAGAACTAGGGTCCAAAGGCATATCCACCCTACATCACCCCAAATCACTCATGGGGGTGTTTTATGTGATCCTAAACCAGTGGCCAAATTTTTACACCACCTAGATGAGATTTGACCACCTAACTCCTTTATGTGCACTTTTGGCCTAGTTTGACCTAGTTTGACCAAACTTGGGATAACTAATTGCCCAACCAAATCAGTCCCAGTCCCAATTGGGCTGAATTTTTTATCAGGGTCATATAATAACCCTAAAGATCACCCACCAAAATTTGGAGGGGATTGGAGGTCATTAGACCCTATAATTAAATAATATATGAATTATTAAATTATTACAAAAACCTTAGAAAAATGTTCTCCTAAAATTCCCATCTTTGGGTATGTTAAGTGTGTAGGTACAAAGAGCTTAGTTTTCAATTTTCAAGTCAATATCATTTCCCAATCAAACATTATTCAAGAAATGGTGGATGTCCACACTAGGGACCAGTCCCACCAAAATGGACCTACAGGGAGCTACAGTACTCCTTTTGGGCTGAAACAAAATTTTAAAATAAAGTAGACTCTAAGGTCTACAACTTTGGTGTTGACTACTTTTTTTGTAAAGGGCCCAAAGTATTTTTAATAATTAAATCTATGTACAGCAAAAAAAAGACAGAAATACGAATTAAATCAATAGCACACATCTTGATGCAAGATTGGAGGGCATCCATTCATCTTCCTCCTCTAGCCGACGGTGGAGATTGCCCCGACCTGTAGCCCCTTTATCTTGGTTTTCCCAGCCACCCACGCCCCTACCCGGCCGGCCAATGCCACCACCACCTTCCTTGAGGTGGTGGCCGGCGATGGGGGGTCTTGGTCGGCCGGTGGTGGCCGGAACCGGCGAGTTGGGCAAGAGAAAAAACACAAAAAAATGGAGATTTCGGCCATGATGATTGAGGACCAATTGGCCCCAATCCTTGCCGATTTTATATGTAGATCTACCCACTAGAGAAGAGGAGAAGAACCAGACCTTCTTGGAGCCCGACGACGATGGCGGCGGTGTTCAGCCATGACTTTTCCTTTCTCCGGCGAGCTTGCCCGATCTCTCCATTCTCAACCAAAACCTTCGATTCAATATATGATTTCGACTGCCATCCAACTTTTGAAGCTAATGGTGGAGTTGTATTTGAGAATGGGGGCTGTATAGGGGGAATTTGAAGGGGGGGAATTTCGGCCATGGCCATTAATGGCCATTAAGCCTAATTTCGGCCATGGTGAAAACTCCCCATTTCAGCCCCCATGTGGGCTGGAAAAACTCCTAAAATTCTTGTAACATTCAGGGGAGTTGAATCCCCAACAATTGGGAGGGCCATTGGTCTCCCCTTGGCATGAATGTCATTACTTCTCTCTTTCTCTCTCCTCCATTTTTGGGGGAAATGGGAATTTCTCTCTCCTGGCCGAATTCTCTAAAATTGAATGGAAATTTTAGTAATTCCCATCCCCATTAGGTAGTGGACCATCCCAATTGGGTCTAGCCCAAGTGGATTGGGCCTGATTAGGTCAAAATAGGTCATTTTGACCTAAATTTAGGGGGGTTGACTTTGGTCAATTTGACCATTTGGGTTGACCCCAATGAGTGGGTAGTGCTCCATTGGTCTCTCTTAAGGGTTAGAAAGGTCTTGGTAGGGCAATTTGGCAAGGTGGAGGCCGATCGACCCATAATAGGGCAATTTGACCAAAATAAGGCTAGAGTTGACTTAGGTCAAATTGGCCAAATTGGTGGCCCCATGATGGGGACTTTTGGTCCATTGGGTCCCTAATAACCTTATAAGGTAAAGGGTAAGGTCAATTTGGCATGGTGGAGGTCAATTGACCCTATTTAGGCTACTTAGACCAATTTAAGGTTAGGGTAGGCTTTGGTCAACTTGACCTATTTGGTTGACCCCAATGGGTCCTTGGTGCTCTAAGGGGACCCCTAAAGGGTTAGGTATGATATGGTAGAGTCAAAGGGTCAAGGTGGGGCCCTTAAGTCAAACCTTATGCTTGTTAGCTGGAAATTGCTATTTGCAGACCACTGTGGTTTCCTTCTTCTTGGTTAAGGCCAAGTGGTCTCTTCAAGCTTCCTAGGATTTTGTCATGACCTAGTCATGACAAAACTACTCTATGGGTCTAGTTGTTTGGGGGATGTTACAACAACACTAGCTAGAAAAGATTACAATTTCATAAAACTATTGAATGAAAGTTAGATTAGAACCATAATTGCAAGGAAGAGAGAAAGAGAACATGAAAATGAAAAACATGAAAAAAAAACATGAAAACAACAACTAAGAGCTTTAGCAGCACCTCCCCCTCTCCAAAATTCTGAACCCTGGACTCAAGGAGAACCTATGAATTTATAGAAAAAAATTCAAGTTACACGCCCTCAGTCACGGGCGTTACCAAGAGCTTGAAACCACTGTTCATCTTAGTTCCGACAGTGGCTTCTGTCTTGCGTGATGGCGCGGTGAAAAGGGACAAGTTGTAAGACCCCAGTTTTCCAGTGCACTGAATTCAAAAGGTTTTGAAGTCTTGGAGCTAGCGACGGGCGCTAGTGCTAGTGCCGACGGTAACTCGAAAGGAATTATGCGTGTCGTCGACGAGTCGACGAGTCGATGGGTCGGTGGGATCAGGAGTCAATCGATGGGATCAGGGCTTGATCGACGGGAGATAGCGCCAGGTACTAGTGCTAGCATCGACGGTAGCTCTTATTGTAGAAGTTAGTATCATATCGACGAACGAACTTGTGTGTATCATCGAAAACATCAATACGCCTCGTCGAATGATAGCGCTAGCGCTCGCGGCAGCTTTCTCGATGATTATGTTCCGACGAATGTATTCCGACAAACCATGTTGAACACAAGTGAATTCATCGATGATTAATAGCGTAGGCGGTAGCGGTAGCACTAGCGGTAGTGTCCTAAAGCGGTTTCGACTCTGGGTGAAAATGGAGGTTAGATCTTAAGTTACTCTAGAGGGGGGTGAATAGAGTATTAAAAACTTTTCCTTAGTTTTTATAGCGGAATTAAAATAGTGTTATATATATGTGTAAGCAGTGTGAGATAAATATATAAGCAGAAAAACTGAATAAATAAAAGCACACAGCACAGCACAAAGAAACAAGCAAACACAGAGGACACAGGGAATTTATAGTGGTTCCCCAATAAATCTGGGTAGTCCACTCTTCTACCACCCTTGGTAGGAGTCCACTAGGAGGGTTGATCAGGTGCCCTAACACCAAGGTGATTTTGATCAGGTGTCCACACACCACAGAGCTTTTGTTCAGGTGCTCAAAACCAACTAGATTTTTTGATCAGGTGTCTTGCCACCAAGGAGGTACACTTTTGAAGGGAGTATTAACCCTGTACAAGAGAGGTGAGAAAGAGTTTATAGTGTTCTTCTATGTCAAGATGCTGAGAGAAGACTTTAGTAGACTTGTTGTAAAGCTCCCCCTGTCTGGTTGAAGTTTTTGACAGATGGTGGAGAAATTTTCTCTTGAAAACAAAAATCTTCTGTAGCAGATTAATCTGGAAGAAAATAGTTCTTCAGATTCTTTGTTGCTCTTTTTAGAAGACTTGATCTTGCAGCAGATATCTGAGGGTTTGATCTTTGAAGAAGATGTTCTCAGAGAAATGATGATTGCTGCTTGAGGAAGAAGAAGACTGAGAATGTTTTTTACATAGTATCCTTTTCTTTTCTTTCGTTATACTTGTATATATTCTCTCTCTGTATTCTGTAAGAATATATTTTAATTATGTCGAGAGCTGAGACAATAAAGTCTGTCTTGATATCTTCTCTTTTTGGAAATAGAATAATCAGCCTTTAATCCTTTCTTGGAATAACAACAAAAACCAAACGACTTTGGCAGGTCCTTTAATTCCTTAGCCGTGTAATATTCCTTTGCATTAATTGTCAACGGTTATTTCTGTCTTGAAAAAAGGAAAGAAAGGATATAATAACTGAATATAATATTCTTACTTATCTGACTTGAATATGTCCAAAGATATTTGAATAGATCCGTTAGAGTCATCGATCTGTGTTCAGAGAACTGATATTTAAGGTATTAATTGATCTGGAATCAGTATTTGTCGATCTGAGCCTTAATAAAGAATTTGTCGAGCGCTGGCTGGAATTCATCGAGCGCTGCTCAAAGAATGTCAAACGCTGGCTGGAAATCTGTCGAGCGCTGGCTGGAGAACTGTCGAGCGCTGGCTGGAGAACTGTAGAGCGCTGGCAGGAATTCGTCGAGTGCTGGCAGCCATCTGTCGAGAGCCGATAGCCATTTCTCAAACGCTGGGAACTTAGATTTTTCCTTAAGTTCTAGCTAATCTATCAGCCTAAAGACTTGACCCTTAAACTATACAATGGGGTAAACTTGATCCTAGTCAACACATAGTGATCCTAGCCCAAATCAGTAATAGGGTTGTTCCAACAATCTCCCCCTATATGGGTTAGGACAATATTTGACAATTAATCAAAATAATAAACAACAAGAGAATAAACAGCAGAGCATAAAATATATCTAACAGAATGTAAATTCATTTCAGCAGATAGAATAAAATGTAGTGCTCTGAGTTTATAAACTTTACAATCAAAATGATAAACAAAAACACAATAAAGTCTGAACCTTTTCATTGATTTGCTGAGGGAGGCTTGAAAATGATTTTTCTGTTAGGATCTTCAGATTTCTTCTTACTCAAGTAGAGATCCTGAGCTCCCAAAATGGTTTGAGATTTGCTTTGAATGACAACTGCTTGTGGGTGCTGGATCAAGAATTCTTCAGCATTGAAAAGATTCTTTGATTTATACTTTTCAAATTCTTTTCTTCTATATTCTGACATAGTTGAATACTGAGAGTAGTCCTTTCCTTCAGCTTTAGCTTTATTTATCTGAGCAGTGGCAACATTTTCCCTGAATCTAGCCATCTGAGCTATTTCTTTAGCTTCTGTATCAATTGGGAAATAAGATATTTCATCAAGATCAGTGTGCTGTACTGAAGGTTCGTCAAAAGGAATATTTCTTTTCCTGTGCATGGATCCATCAGATATATGATATTTGTATTCTGTAGAAATATTTCTGGAAGAGCTTGAAGGATGTCCTGAAGACCAATAACTCTGATAACCACTTGTGTTAGCTGGTCTCCTTGATTGCTGAGGGGTGGATTTCTGAGAGGAGGAAAATAGTGCTGCTGAGCCTGCTGCTGGAGGAGGAGATGGAGGATGATTATATTTGACAGGTTTGTCAGAATAATAATCAGTCTTCCTCATCTTCTTTCCTCTTTTGTTCTCATTCCTGGAAAATTTCATCCATTGTGGAGTATCTTTATCAAGAGTTATGTTATGAAGATTATAATAGGGAATTTCATTCTCTGGATTAGGAGGCTTAGGGACAGCCTTTGACTTAACTTTTCTTTTCTTTCTCTTCTTTGATAATATATCATCAGAATCACTTTCATTATCATCCTCATTAGAATCAGAAGACTGAATTGGATCATCATATAAGTCATTGATCAATTTAAGAGCTGTAACTCTTTGCTCTTCAGCTACATAAGCTTCATCTTCTGCTTCTCATATTTCATCAAAGTCTGGAATTGGGGAATCATCAAGAACAAAAACTGGAAAACCAAAACTCTTGAGAATTTTTTCTGCAATTACAGCTGATTCTTCTGCTTGAAATGGAGCTTGAGTTTGAACTTGAACTGAAGTAGGAGCTGGCTCTGTAGTCTGAACTTTAAAACTTTTGTTGATCTTTTTCAACAGAACTTTATCTAAGGGAGCAGTGTATGGAACAATTGCTCTAGAATATTTATGATATTTTGGCAAAACTGAGTAAATAGAATTGAACTTAGACAGCAAATGAATAATATCTAAGGAAGGATGAATATAGATATTATTTATTTCTTCTATAACTGGTACTGCTGAAACTGTAGAAAAGTCAATCATTTCTGAATCAAATACTAAATAAAATACTGGAATTTCAGAACCTGGGGCTTCTTGATCTTCGTCAAACACTAAGGCTTCTGAAACTTGAGCTTCTGGAGATTCTTCATGAGACATCTCCCCCTGCATAGCTTTAGGGAGACCTGAATCTAGGCCCCTAGAAGAAGGGACAGAAAGAGAGGAAGAAGTTGAAGATATTTTAGAAGATAATTCAGAAATGGCTAAAAGAATTGGAGCAAGTTTTGCATCCAAGATGGAGTCAAGGTTTGAAAGAATATGATGAACTGGAGAAAGTTTTGCATCCAGGATTTGATCAATCTTAGGAAGAGTGTAATCAAGAATTTGATCAGCAACAGATTGGAAATTTAGAAATAACATTTCAGGTGGATGATATGAAGATGATTGAGAAGTGGATGAAATGGAAGTGGGTACAAAGATGTTTGAAACATTGGCATGTTGTTGAGGGATGTTTGAATGAATAGGGCATGAATGATGTATGGGTGACTGTTGGTCATCATGTATGGGAGATGGAGGTGGAGAAGTATGAGGAGGTAGAAGGGTAAATGAAGGAGGTGGAATGTCATCAATGGGTGTAGGAGAATTTGGAGGTGGAGTTTGTGCAGGGGAAAAATGTTGAGGTGGAGATGGGAGAGGAGGAGAAGAAACAAGAGGAGGAGCTTTTGGAAGGGTTGAGGGAGTGACTTGTTCAGTCCTGGTGTCTTCAGAAGCTTTCTTTGGTGCAACTGCTCCTGGGTTCTTCTTTGGAAAAATCTTGTCCCATTTTGCAAAGAGAGCTGAGGTCAGCTTCTTGCTAGCATTTATGGTTACCTTGGGAGAGACCAGAAGATCTTGGTGCCTTTCCTGCAACACAATGCCTAAAATTCTTCCAAAACAAACACTATCCTTTGATATCTTCTTCTTTTCCATCAAGGCCACCATCAACAGAAATTGGTGCCTTTTAATGTAATCATGACCTGTTGTCTTGCCTAACAACACCTTTCCAACAATATCTGATAAAAACTTGTATTCCAAGGACAAGTTTTTCTTAAGCAGATGATTAGGGTTTCCAGTAGAATGACCCATTTTAATCAAAGCTTCCTCATATTCATCAGAACTTATCTCTATATCATCATCACCATTCACAAAACCAAAAATTTCAGATAAGATAGTTGGGGAAAGAGAGACCTGATGTCCTGAGATTGTTCCAGTTATGCTCTCATCTTCTGGCTTAGCCGTATAAGCCCATTCTTTTATTTCTGCGATATGTAACTTAATCATGGTGCTCATGAACTTCTTCAGCTGTTGTTCTTCAAAAAGTTGAAGAATATCTTTGAATACTTGGTCGGACTGTGCGAATGATGCCATATCAATGTCAAATCCAGCGTCGAACTTCATGGAGTAAAGTGATGCGATGTTCGGCAAGTGCACCGGTCGCGCAAGTAATAAATGTTGGGAATAGGATCCCCGAGTGTCGGTCTCTTGAGGAATGCAGGTTGGGTGAACGAATTGCGTTGTGTGACAATTGTTACACAAGCGGGAACAATCACAGAAAGTGGGGTTTTGATTTGGTTTCCTACCATTAACAACAATAAAAGAAATGCGGGTCGAAATCACCGCTTCACAAGGTGAGATGGATGCAACGGCCGCGATGCCGAGCTTCGTGAGGCGGATGGACGGTGCGCATGCGAATGAAGTGATCACTAGTGCGGGGAGTGAGGGTCGCAAACACCTCTTTGCAAATCGCCGTTAGCTCTTGCTAACGCGAATCGAACACGATGAGTGCGTGAGTGAGTGAGTGAGTGAAGGTGAGACGTATCATAAGCAAATACTGAAGAACGGATAAGAAACAACCATTTCATTTAAACTAAACATCATAATATTCAAGTTTAAATGATTCAAAGAAGTACAACAAAAGGGGGAGGAAGAAATCAACCAATGGACGAAGACTAGCGGCCGTTCACGGCTGGAATGGTAGTTTGTCAAGCTACCTCCGGACTCGGGCGGACTGTGCTTCCGGCGTTGAGAGACTGTCACGACCTCTCCACGTGCTTCCGTCGTCTTCTACCTCAGGATGACTATTCTTTTCACCGGACCGAACTGGAGATGGCTTGCTTGAGTGCTTGCGGAGGGCGGAGAATGCTCCCGGACGATGGAGGATTGCTTAGAATGGCTGGAGATGACTTCCCCTTGCGGAGAAGATGAGGTGGAGGTGGCTGGAAGTGGAAAACGGCGGCGTACGGACGGTAAATCGTGCTCCCGGAACCCCCCCCCCCCCCCCCCCCCCCCCCCCCCGTATCCCTAATCTGCGGATCAGGACTTTATATAGGCGCTGGAATAAATACTGCGCACGGTCATTGGCGCACAACCAGTGGTCGTGCACGCTGGAATTCTGTGATCGTGCGCCTGCCTGGGTGGAGCCTGCAAAGTAAGAAATTTATAAAATACCATGTTCGCACGACCAGAGGCGCACGACCGGTGGTCGTGCGCACTATCATAGGTGGTCGTGCGCACTGGTCGAAACAGAACTCATGAAATTGATGTTAAGTGCGCACGAACAGTGGCGCACGACCGATGATCGTGCGCACCATCGCAGGTGGTCGTGCGCACTGTCTGAGACAGAACTCAGAAAAAAGGGTTAAGTGCACACAATCAGCGGCGCACGACCAGTGGTCGTGCGCAATCGAACCAGTGATCGTGCGCAGTGTTCCTGTACAGAATTTTACCAAGAACACCTGCACGACTCCTGTTTCTACAGAAATGCTAATCAGGCCACTGAAAGTGGCACTCAACAAAACGATAAGGCTATCAAAAGGGAATAAGCATAAAACACACCAAATTAGGCCAAGAAGTGCACCTAGCATAGAAAGACAAATATGAGCTGAAACAGGGCTAAAGTGCAGTGAATCGACTAGAAAACCGGCCTAGATGAGTCCAAATATATGTATATGATCAGGACTCATCACACCCCCAGACTTACCTGTTTGCACGTCCCGAGCAAACAAAATCTAAGCAGACGGGGAAAAACAACTAGCTGACAGAGAAATTGCGACACCGAGTACCATGCGAAGTCGCGTGCTCGCACGCATAAAAATATAACAGAGGAAATTTCTAAGTATGCATAACAGTTTGTACTTTTCTCAAATGCGTATCAAAAATTTATTACTACTCAAAAATAGAATCACGGCGAATCATCCGGTCACGCGTAGGGAGAAAATAAACTAATCGCAAAGGTGAGCATTGCCAAAGATCGGGGCTCAGGACAACCTCCAAAGGAATCCACCAATGTCGGTGACCATAGGCTTGCCTGTTCGCACTCTCTCCACGACACTGGTTTGGCTCACTCACGAATCAGTAGGACTTTAGGTGAAGATGGGGCTTGGGTTTCAGTGAGGTAAACAAGGATAAACATGGAGGCTACGCACCAAACCCAAATGAGCTAGCATAAACAAAAAAATAATCTATCCGCTAACCCAAATATATGGGAGTACACCACACCCCCAGACTTAACTTTTTAACAATGGGTGTGTGCACTGCCCATTCCCAAATACAAATCAACAATTATTTTCAATTAAACTTTTTCTTTCTTTATCCTTTTTTTTCAATTTTTCTTTTTCTCTTTTCTATTTTTTTCTTTTCTTTTCACAACAAAATCAGCAGATTAAACATTGAAGCACATCCACATTTTCACAAAAATATTCACCACATCAACACCCTGAATGAATATATAAAATACTAAAGCTCGACTTGGGTGCGCGACTAGGATCGACTAAGAGGCTTTGGTGAAATAATGGTGGAGCTGAATCAAAAGAAGGGGTAGGCAGAACGGGGCTAACGAGGATAAGACATTAGGATTGTTACAAAGCTCAACCGGGCCAAAATGAAGGCCTACATCACGTTCGTGCACTGAACTAACCTAACCCATGCTTCGAGAATAGCTTGGGGCAAGTTCTTAACCAACGAAAAAGACTATCCGTCCTCCCGACTCGAGCAATGCAAACTGTTATGCATACTTAGAAATTTCCTCTGTTATATTTTTATAACACATCCCTAAGCTACCGTTTGATTTAATTTTTCTGTATGCTTATAGTTTTATATTTTTCTATTTGCGTCAATACTATTTATTCTACTCAAAAATGGTGAATTCGGTGTGAATCAAACGGTAGCTTAGGGATGTGTGAATCAAACCATTTTTGAGTAGAATAAACAGTATTGACGCAAATAGAAAAATATAAAACTATAAGCATACAGAAAAATTAAATCTACTCAAATTTCTACATGAAACGAGAGCACTCGACTAGGACACTGCAGGAGTCAACATTTTACTCCGTTTCACAATCCTAAGTCAGCACGATGATTTGCCCGAATCTTGCTCAAGAAATGAGTTTAATTCGCGGCACACACACAGCTAAGCACGCGCTCAAGTGGTTGCAAGTGGTGTGTGATGCAATGATCTAAACGAAATAAATAGATAAAAGCTTCTAGTATGCATATGCAGTGTGCACGTGCATTGGGTAACACATACTAGCTCTCACCCAGACTTAACCTAAGAAGTACATCACATGATATTAAAATGAAAATCAGAAAGAGAAAGGGAGAGAGGTTACCCCATGCTCAGCTAGTGAGCATACCAGAAGACGCGTGACTGACCGAGGCCGCCCCACCACCATACGAAGAATCACAACCACCACCTTATAAGATGTGCAATGAATACCTGCAAGGTGGGTGAGCTCCGCAAAACAAAAGCAAAAATGTAAAAAAAACTGAATTGAAACATGTTAGAAAAACAGAAATCAGCAAATTTGGGTTGTCTCCCAGCAGCGCTTTTATTTTATGTCCTTAAGCTGGACCAAATACCTGTATTATAATTGTTTACAGAGCACAGAAATTAAATAAAAAGTGCATGAAAGAGAGAGTTTAACAAAATAAGAGATAAAAAGAGAATCAGCTGTAGGCGCTTTTATGGTGCCCGTCTCCCAATGTCACCAGCTGACACTCCTTGTTTATAATGGCGCCATCGTACAACTTCAGTCGATGCCCGTTGACCTTAAATTTGTCTCCCTTACCCCCTGATATTTCGATGGCACCAAAGGGAGAGACATCGGTCACTGAGAAAGGACTGCTCCACCTCGATTTTAACTTTCCTGGAAAGAGGTGGAGATGGGAGTTGTAAAGCAGCACTTGGTCCCCAATTTTGAACTCCTTCGGGATGATGTGTCGATCATGCCATTTTTTTGTTTTCTCTTTGTAGATGCGAGCGTTTTCATAAGCGAAATGCCGGAGCTCTTCTAATTCGTTGAGTTGGGAACGACGCACCTCGGCCGCGGCTCCAATGTCCATGTTCAACAGTTTGGTTGCCCATAATGCTTTATGCTCCAGCTCCACAGGGAGGTGGCATGCCTTGCCATAAACTAGTTGAAACGGAGTCATGCCGATAGGTGTTTTGAAAGCGGTCTGGTAAGCCCATAATGCGTCGTCGACCTTTTTAGACCACTCCTTCCTATTTGAATGTATCGATTTCTCGATTATTCGCTTGAGCTCGCGATTGGATACTTCTACTTGTCCACATGTTTGGGGGTGGTATGCTAATGAAATCTTATGATGGACCCCAAATTTTTTCATGAGCTGCCCAAACTGCTTATTACAAAAATGACTTCCGCCGTCGCGGATATTAGTTCTTGGCGTCCCAAACCTGGAGAAGATATTCTTGTGGATAAAGTGTAGCACTGTGCTGGCGTCATTCGTGGCAACCGCCTCGGCTTCCACCCATTTTGAGACATAGTCAACTGCCACAATGATATAATGCTTACCATGAGACATGGGGAAAGGACCCATAAAGTCTATCCCCCAGACATCAAATGGTTCGCAAACAAGCATGTTATTGAGGGGCATCTCGTCACGCCGAGAGATATTTCCGGTCCTTTTGCATTCGTCACACTTGGTGACATAGGCATGGGCGTCCTTGAAGAGGGTCGGCCAAAATAATCCGCATTGCAAAAATTTTCGTGCTGTTCGAACGGCCCCGAAATGCCCGCCAGCTTCTATGTCATGGCAGTGCTGCAGTACAGACTGAAACTCGGCTTCAGGAACGCAACGCCTGATAATTCCATCGCTGTATGTGTGGAATAAGAGCGGGTCTTCCCAAAAATAATATTTTGAGTCAGAGGCAAGCTTCCGTCTTTGCTGAGGGGACAGATTCGGAGAGAAGGTTTTACAAGCCAAGTAGTTAGCGATGTCAGCGTACCATGGGGCAATTGGAGGGGGCGTAGTGATTGCGAATAATTTTTCATCCGGAAAATAATCGTTCGTTTCCTCCACACAGCTGTTGGGAGTGTCGTACTCCAAACGCGAAAGATGATCAGCTATCACGTTCTCCACCCCTTTCTTGTCTTTGATTTCCAAATTGTATTCCTGCAAAAGTAAAATCCAATGAATTAGACGCGATTTGGATTCTTTTTTGCTGAAAAGATACCTGAGTGCAGCGTGGTCTGTGTACACGATTACTTCGGAAAGCACCAAGTATGAGTGAAATTTTTTAAAGGCGAAGACCACGGCTAGCATTTCTTTCTCCGTGGTGGTATAGTTTGCTTGCGCGCTGTTAAGAGTTCGACTGGCATACGCAATGGTGTGAAAAGTCTTGTCTTTCTTTTGGCCGAGTACAGCACCCACAGCCACATCACTTGCGTCACACAAGATAATAAAGGGTAAATTCCAGTCGGGTGCCACCAAAATTGGAGCCGAGATGAGTTGACCCCGTAAAGTTTCAAAGGCCTGCATGCATGCATCGTCGAAGTGGAAGGGGACGTCCTTAACAAGCAAGCGAGATAAAGGCTTTGAAATGGATGAAAAGTCCTTAATAAACCTTCGATAGAATCCCACATGACCAAGAAAACTTCGGATACCTTTCACTGACGTAGGTGGAGGGAGGTTTCTGATAACACTTACCTTCGCTTGATCCACCTCGAGCCCTTGGCAGGAAACCTTATGCCCCAACACAATTCCTTCGCGTACCATAAAGTGGCATTTCTCCCAGTTCAAGACAAGATTGGTGTCCTCATACCGCTTCAAAGTCTTGGCCAAATTCGCGAGGCAAGTATCGAAGCTGCTGCCAAACAAAGTAAAGTCATCCATGAAAACTTCGAGGAAGTCTCCCACCATGTCAGCGAAAATAGTGAGCATACAGCGCTGGAAAGTTGCAGGGGCATTACACAGTCCGAATGGCATTCTCTTGAACGCGAAGGTACCGGAAGGACATGTAAATGTTGTTTTATCTTGATCAGACGGTTCTATTAAGATTTGATTGTAACCTGAGTACCCATTCAAGAAACAGTAGTAGTCCTGCCCCGCTAACTTTTCTAACATCTGGTCAATGAAGGGGAGTGGGAAATGGTCCTTGCGTGTAGCATCATTCAGCTTGCGGTAATCGATGCAAACTCTCCACCCGGTGATCATTCGGGTAGGTAGCAACTCGTTCTTTTCATTGGCAACAACGGTGATCCCTCCCTTTTTTGGTACCACCTGAACTGGGCTGACCCATTTGCTGTCGCTGATTGGGTAAATGATGCCAGCGTCTAAGAGCTTTATCACTTCTGCCTTCACTATCTCTTGCATTTTCGGGTTCAAACGCCTTTGGGGTTGTGCTGTGGGTTTGTACTGATCTTCAAGGAGGATCTTATGCATGCAGACCGTGGGGCTGATTCCCTTAATGTCTGGAAGAGAGCGTCCGAAGACTTTATGGTACCTTCTCAGCACACGCACCAATGCGGTTTCGTTGGCGGCGGAAAGAGCTGCGGAAATAATCACTGGATGCGTGGCATTTTCTCCATGAAAAACGTACTTTAGAGAATCTGGTAGTTGTTTGAGAGCCGGATAAATGTTTGGATCAGCAGAATCACTGGATGGCTCTCCAATTGAATGCGAAACATCGGGCTGGTCCAAATGTGCACTGTCATTGCCCACGTCCTTGCGCTGCCAACACATCTCGCTGTCATCCAAACCCGCATCGATCTGGCCGTCGAATTCTTCAAGCGGCTCTGCTGGTTCGCATTCCGTGATTTCGAAGAGTTGTGACGGGTTGTGGACGTTGAAGGATATAGCGTCCTCCCCCAATCTGAGTGTGAGCTCACCCTGCTCCACATTAATGATAGCACGAGCTGTAGCGAGAAAGGGCCGCCCCAAAATAATGGGTACTTTAGTATCAACCTTCATGTCGAGGATGAAAAAATCGGCTGGAAAAGTGAGACCGTTTACTACTATTGTGAGGTCCTCGACAATTCCTGATGGTTTTTTGATCGACCGATCAGCTAGCTGTAGTATTACCTGCGTCGGCTTCAAGGTCCCTGCACCTAGTTCATGAAAGATAGAGAGCGGCATCAAGTTGATTGATGCTCCCAAATCACAGAGCGCCTGGCTGAAATGGTGATGACCGATCCTGCAAGGAATAGTAAAGCTGCCCGGATCTTTACACTTCGTGGGCATATTGGAGACGATGGCGGAGCACTCCTCAGTGAGATCGATAGTCTTGAGATGCTCCAACAGTTTCCGCTTCGAAATCAAGTCTTTCAAGAACTTGGAGTAGCCCGACATTTGAGAAATGGCTTTAATCAGTGGGATGCTCACTTGCACTCCTTTCATTATTTCCAAGAATTTGCGGAATTGCTTCTCGGATTTCTCGTTTCGTAACCTGTGGGGGAATGGGGGGTGAACATCACTTCTCGAGGGTTGTGCCTCGCTCACGGGGTCCGGCTCAATATGAATCTGAGTCTGCTTCTCGGCTATGTCTGCATTGCACTTGTCAGTGGAGCTCACAAGTGGTTCCTGTCGAGGAAGATTGTCAACACCTCTACCGCTTCTCAATCGCATGGTATTCACAGACTCCGGATGCTGACTTGCAAGCCCAGAAACGACATTGGTAAGAGTCCCTATAGTAGAGTGAAGCTGTTGAATTGCTGCTGATTGGTCATTCATTTTATTCAGCATCCCGACCACCAAGGTTTCTAACTGTTCCGTTTGCCCTGACGGCACATGATCCGCTGCCCCATTGAATGTCACTGCATTAACTTCAGCAGTACTGGGGGGAAGAATGACATGACTCCAGTGCTGGCTGGTGTGAACTATATTCATGACCACTTCCCACGCGTCCTTCCCCGATTTATTAAATAGGGCCCCTCCGGCTGCCATATCGAATAAAAGACGGAATTTGTCCAGCACGCCGAAATAAAAAATCTGAATCAAAAAGACTTCTGATAGGTCTTCACGGTAGCATCCCCTATGCAGGGATTGAAAATGCTCCTAGGCATCCACTAACGTCTCCTCCTTTCCCTGACCGAAGGTTATGAGTTCCCTGTACTTGTCCAAAACTCGAGTACGGTGTTGAAACTCATGCAAAAATCTCCCTTCGAGCTGCTTCCATGTGGTCGCCTCTCTTTTCCGGATATCCCAGTACCAACTTTTGGCTTTATTATGTAGGGAAAATGAGAATGTCAGGATCTTTTGCAGGTCGTTTTCAACTCCACTGAATATACATGTATAATAAATTTCTAAGAAGTCTTGCACGTGTTGTACCGCATCTTCATGCTTATTCCCACTGAACTTGCAATTCCCAGTCATATACTCAATGATGTCAGAGGAAATCCCGAAGTCGTGATCATTCCTTTGTGCTTGAACCTTTAAATCACTTAAACTTCCTTGATAGATGTATTCCTGAATGGAGGTCATGCTAGGAATGCTTGAAACCCAAAAGATCAGCGCACGATGAGACGAACGAAGGTAATTAGTGTGCGTATATAAAAAAAAGAAACAAAGACAACAGAGGTAAACAAAGAGAAATAATAAAAGAGAATAGTTCCTCGTGCAACGATGCTTCACGCAGACGAATTCATCGCGTCTGCATTCCCCGGCAACGGCGCCAAAAACTTGATGCGATGTTCGGCAAGTGCACCGATCGCGCAAGTAATAAATATTGGGAATAGGATCCCCGAGTGTCAGTCTCTTGAGGAATGCAGGTTGGGTGAACGAATTGCGTTGTGTGACAATTGTTACACAAGCGGGAACAATCACAGAAAGTGGGGTTTTGATTTGGTTTCCTACCTTTAACAGCAATAAAAGAAATGCGGGTCGAAATCACCGCTTCACAAGGTCAGATGGATGCAATGGCCGCGATGCCGAGCTTCGTGAGGCGGATGGACGGTGCGCGTGCGAATAAAGTGATCACTTGTGCGGGGAGTGAGGGTCGCAAACACCTCTTTGCAAATCGCCGTTAGCTCTTGCTAACGCGAATCGAACACGATGAGTGCGTGAGTGAGTGAGTGAAGGTGAGACGTATCACAAGCAAATACTGAAGAACGGATAAGAAACAACCATTGCATTTAAACTAAACATCATGATATTCAAGTTTAAATGATTCAAAGAAGTACAAAAAAAGGGGGAGGAAGAAATCAACCAATGGACGAAGACTAGCGGCCGTTCACGGCCGGAATGTTAGTTTGTCAAGCTACCTCCGGACTCGGGCGGACTGTGCTTCCGGCGTTGAGAGACTGTCATGACCTCTCCACGTGCTTCCGTCGTCTTCTACCTCAGGATGACTATTCTTTTCACCGGACCGAACTGGAGATGGCTTGCTTGAGTGCTTGCGGAGGGCGGAGAATGCTCCCGGACGATGGAGGATGGCTTAGAATGGCTGGAGATGACTTCCCCTTGCGGAAAAGATGAGGTGAAGGTGGCTGGAAGTGGAAAACGGCGGCGTATGGACGGTAAATCGCGCTCCCGGAACCCCCCTGTATCCCTAATCTGCGGATCAGGACTTTATATAGGCGCAGGAATAAATACTGCGCACGGTCATTAGCGCACGACCACTGGTCATGCGCGCTGGAATTTTGTGATCGTGCGCCTGCCTGGGTGGAGCCTGCAAAGTAAGAAATTTATAAAATACCATGTTCGCACGACCAGAGGCGCACGACCGGTGGTCGTGCGCACTATCGTAGGTGGTCGTGCGCACTGGTCGAAACAGAACTCATGAAATTGATGTTAAGTGCGCACGAACAGTGGCGCACGACCGGTGGTCGTGCGCACTATCGCTGGTGGACGTGCGCACTGTCCGAGACAGAACTCAGAAAAAAGGGTTAAGTGCACACGATCAGCGGCGCACGACCAGTGGTCGTGCGCAATCGAACCAGTGATCGTGCGCAGTGTTCCTGTACAGAATTTTACCAGGAACACCTGCACGACTCCTGTTTCTACAGAAATACTAATTAGGCCACTGAAAGTGGCACTCAACAAAACGATAAGGCTATCAAAAGGGAATAAGCATAAAACACACCAAATTAGGCCAAGAAGTGCACCTAGCATAGAAAGACAAATATGAGCTGAAACAGGGCTAAAGTGCAGTGAAACGACTAGAAAACCGGCCTAGATGAGTCCAAATATGTGTATATGATCAGGACTCATCATAAAGCGCGGCTTGAGAAATCGCCATTCGTACCTGCAAGAGAGAAAGATCAAGTGCAGAGGGGAACTGGAGGGAAACGATTTCTGTAGGCGCAATCAATTAAGAAATAAAATAGAGATTATATAGACCGTAGAAGGGGGCGCATTTTTTGAGCGGCGTTCGGCAAAAACCTAATAAAAGCAGAAGTTGAAAAGACTTTAAGTCTCCGTTTGACGTCGTTCGACAAAAATATCTTTTCCGTCGACCACCGTTCGACAGGTGAAATTTTCTTTATCGATTCTGAAGATAAAAGGTTTTGTCGACCACCGTTCGACAAATAATTCAAATTTGTCGTCCTCCGTTCGACGAATTTTGGGGATAAATAGAAATGTTAATTTTTTTTCACATATTGAGTCTCCATCTATCATTCCTATTTGATTTATAAAGAAGATATGCTTCTTTTCATCCAATGTGGTGAAAATGTCAGCTCTTTGTAAATCAGTAGAAATAAATTGTAGGCAAATTTTATTTTTATCCACATTATCCCTAAGGAAGTGGTGCCTAATTTCTATGTGTTTAGTCCTACTATGGAGAACTGGATTTTGTGCTATAGATATTGCACTAGTATTGTCACAAAATATAGTTGAATTATTTAAGTTGACACCATAGTCTAGAAGTTGATTTTGTATCCACAACATCTGTGAGCAGCAACTGCCAGCAGCAATGTATTCAGCTTCAACTGTTGATGTTGAGACAGATGTTTGTTTCTTACAAAACTAAGACACAAGCCTATCACCAAGAAACTGATAAGTTCTTGATGTACTTTTCCTGTCTACTCTGCATCCTGCATAATCTGAATCTGAGAATCCAGTTAATTCAAATTCAGATGCTGTTTAATACCAGAGACCTAATTAGTGCAACCCTTTATATATCTCAAAATCCTTTTTAGTAAAATTAGATGAGATTCTTTGGGGTTAACTTGAAACCTAGCACAAATACAGGTAGCAAACATTATGTCAGGCCTACTAGCTGTTAAATAAAGTAGTGAGCCAACAATTGCTCTATATACTTTTGAATCAATAGGTTTCCCTGATTCATCATTACCAACAACAGCATTTGAGGGCATGGGTGTTTTCATGGTGGAAGAATCAGACATACCAAATCTTTTCACTAATTCCTTAGCATACTTAGATTGGGATATGAATATTCCATTTGGATTTTGCTTCACTTGAAGACCAAGGAAGTATGATAACTCAACCATACTACTCATTTCAAATTTAGATTGCATTAGATTAGAAAATCTTTTGCACAAATTTGAATCAGTAGAGCCAAAAATAATATCATCTACATATATTTGAACTAACAAAGTTTTATTTTTATGTATCCTGCAAAATAAGGTTTTATCTACTATGCCCCTACAGAAATTGTTTTCCAAAAGAAAACTAGCTAAAGTCTCATACCATGCTCTAGGAGCTTGTTTGAGACCATAAAAAGCTTTCTTAAGCTTAAATACAAAAGAGGGTTGAGTTGGAGAGATGAAACCTGGTGGTTGTTCCACATATACTTCTTCTTTGATTTCTCCATTTAAGAAAGCACTCTTTACATCCATTTGATATACCTTGAACTTTTTATATGCAACAAATGCAAGAAAAATTCTGATTGCTTCAAGTCTTGCAACAGGAGCAAAGGTTTGATCATAATCAATCCCTTCTCCTGTGAATATCCTTGGGCTACCAGTCTTGCTTTATTTCTCACAATGTTGCCTTGTTCATCTAGCTTGTTCCTGAAGACCCATTTGGTGCCAATCACTGGATGGTCTTTTGGTCTAGGAACCAAATCCCATACTTTGTTTGTCTCAAACTGATTGAGTTCCTCTTGCATAGCAATGATCCAGTTGGGATCTTGTTCTGCATCTTGTGGAGATTGAGGTTCAATTTGAGAGAGAAAACATGTGTGCATCATGTTCTGATTTACTTGATTCCTTGTTTGCACACCTGCTGAATTATCACCAATCACTTGTGATATTGGATGATCTCTAACTGTGATGTGGTCAACAGTTGGAGCTGGTTCAGCAATAATTTCCACTTGGGGAATTTGTTCAGCTGCTATATCTTGTGAAGAATGATCTGCTGTTATCTGTTCTGAACTTTCAGCAAAATCTGGGAGATTTTCTGACATGTCAAGGGGGAGATTTTCTTCTTCACTCTCTTCATCATTCTGCTGTTCAGGATTCAGAATTCTTTCTTTATGTAGAGCTAATTGATCTAGCTGCTCACATAATATAGGTACCTGCAGATTTTCTATGGTAGAATGAATCTTCTCCTTGTAAAACATGTTAGTTTCATCAAAAGAGACATGCATAGATTCTTCTATTTTAAGAGTAGATTTATTATAAATCTTATATGCTTTACTGATTAGTGAATAACCTAGGAAAATTCTTTCATCTGATTTTGGTTCAAATTTCCTAAGGTATTTCTTATCATTATTGTGAATGAAACATTTACGGCCAAATGCTCTAAAATAGTTAACTTTAGGTTTCTTCCCTTTAAGTAATTCATAAGGAGTCTTTCCCTTAAGTTTGTGTATCAAACTTCTATTCAGAACATAATTTGTTGTACTAACAGCCTCTGCCCAAAAAGATAGGGCCAAATTAGAATCTGCAAGCAATGTTCTTGCTGATTCAATTAGAGTTCTATTTTTTCTTTCAACTACCCCATTTTGTTGAGGAGTTCTAGGAGCTGAGAAACGATGCCTGATACCTTCCATCTCACAGAATTCTTGCATAACAAGAGACTCAAACTCAGTGCCATGATCACTTCTTGCATAACAAGAGTACTCAATCTATATGCTCTTAAGAAAGTCTGTAAGAACTTTAAAGTTATCTGACTTTTCTCTCAAAAAGAACACCCAAGTGAATCTAGAGAAGTCATCTACAATAACTAGAGTGTAAGACTTCCCCCCTAAACTCTTTGTTGTTATAGGTCCAAAAAGGTCCATATGTAGCAAATATAAGATTCTAGGTGAATCACTTTTAGATAATGATTTAAAGCTATTTTTAGTTTGCTTGCCTAGTTGACATGCCCTACAAAGACCTTCTTTCTTGTATGATCCTAAGGGTAAACCTCTAACAAGATTGTCCTTAGATAATTTAGCAATGGTCCTAAGGTTTACATGTCCTAATCTCTTATGCCAAAGTTCACTAGATTTGCTTAAATCACTAGATAAACAAACTTCTGAAGTAGATGAATTGAAATTTACTAAATATATATTACCCTATCTAATACCTGATAAAACAGTAATATTATCAGTAGATTTAATAAGGCAATTCAATTTATTAAATGTTACATCATACCCTTCATCACCTAATTGACTTATACTGATAAGGTTATGCTTCAGTCCCTTTACATAAGCTACCTCTTTGAAGGTGACTTCTCCAACCTTGACTTTTCCATAGCCTTTGGTCTGTCCACAGTTGGAGTCTCCAAATATGACTTTTGGTCCAAGCTTTGCCTTGTAATTGTTCAGATTTGCCTTGTTCCCTGTCATATGTTTTGAACAGCTACTGTCCAAATACCATTTTTCACTTGTTCTTGGACAGCTGTGTACCTGCAAAGACATAAACATAAACTAGTTGTTTTTGACCCAGACTACCTTGGGTCCTTTTGTCTTACCATAATACTCAGAAATAAAGGACATTTCAGGCTGATCCTTATAGCCTTATGGATGATATCTCCTTGGAGGTATTGTCCATTCAGTAAAAGGATTCTTAGTGTGTTTAGAATTAGAATTCCTGAAATTCTGTGTATAGTATCTTTTCGACAAATTTGGGTAAATTCGTCGATCGCCGTTCGACGAATGTGCATGATTTCGTCGATCGCCGTCCATGTAATAACTATACTGAAAATCTGTTTTCAGTTTTCGAAGATCTCCGTTCGACAGATTGAAATCTTTTTGTCGAGCATCGTTCGGCGAATTCTTCTGAATTCTTTTATTCTTAACAGACTTGCTTGAAATGACTTTATTTGCTTCTACAGCCTCTTTGCTCTTAGCAGATATGAATTTTATGGGTGTAGATAATATATTTTTCTTAATCAGATGTGGCTCACTTGATGAGGCACCCAAGCCCAGCTTGCTATTAAGTCAAGCATTTACTGTGCTTATTATGTCCATCAGTTTGATGCTTCTCCCATTTAGGGATTCTTCAAACTTCTTGGCTTCAGACAACTTGCTCTCAATGAGAACAATATGTTCCCTGGAGGTAGCCAAATCTTTCTTGAGATTTTTATTTTCTTCACTTATATTATTCATTTCAGCTAGCTTACTTCTGAGTGAGATTATTTCTTTCTCAGATTTCAGTAAGTCTAAGCAAAGCACCTTGAATTCAGCTTTGAATTCAACTGAAGTAAAATCAAAGTTAGATAATACCTGATCTGCATCATTTTCTGCTTCAGATTCTGACTTTTCTTCAGAGTTATGTCCTGAGGCATTGATAGCCATCATGCAGAAAGTTCTTTCTTCTTCATCATCATTGGAGCTGGATAAGAAGGCATATTCTGACTCACTGGCTGAGTCATATATTGCCATCAGACATTGGTCACTTTCCTTTGAATTTTCTTCATCATCATCAGATGAGCTGGATGATGATTCAGATTCAGTGTCACTCCAAGATTCTGCTATAAATCCTCTTCCCTTCTTTTTGTGCTTGTGGGAGGAAGACTTGCTGGAGCTTCTCTTCTCTTCTTTATCCTTTTTCTTCTCCTTCTTTTGATTTTCTGGACATTCTGTCAGGTAGTGTCCAGGTTTCCTGCATCCATAACAAATAACCTCTTTAGGAGTTGATTTGTCATACCTTTGCTTTTATCTTGATCTGGACTCTTTCTTTCTGAAGTCCTTCTTAGCCATTTTGTAAAATCTCTTGGCTATGAGACTCATAAACTCCTCATCTTTTGGAATCTTTTCTTCTTCTGCATCAGCTGCTTTGAAAGCTATGCTCTTTTCTTTCTTTGTTCTGGAGATGAAGTGGATGCTTCAGCTTCCCTGGATTTAATTAGCTGCTCATAGGATTTGAGCTTGCCCAACAATGCTTCAGTGGTAATCTCATTGAGGCTTCTGGCTTCCTTGATTGGCCAGATTCTAGAATCCCATGTGCTGGGGAAGCACATTAAGATCTTGTCATTGACCTCAGTGATAGAGATCACTTTATCCAAGGTCTTCAGCTCATTTATTATGAGGCTGAGCCTATTGTACATATCAGCTACTATTTCATTTTCTCCTTTCTTAAAATTCTCATACTGAGAAATGAGATCTGATCTCCTGTCTTTCCTTTCATCAGCAGATCCCTCAACCATGTTGTTGAGAGAGATCCAAATCTCTGTAGCTGAAGTACATTCAACCACTTTTTGAAATATGTCATCAGACATAGTTTGAGCCAGAATGTTCATGGCTTTAGCATCTGCACTTCTTTGCTTCTTTTGAGTTTCTGTCCATTCAGGAGGTGGGACAGCAGTGTTGTCTGTTATTGCTTCAGTGCTTGTAGATGTTGTAGGTGCTGGAGGCCCTGTCAGAATAACATTGATAATCTCTTCATCAATAGAGTTCATATAAAGCCTAATCCTTGCTTTCCACAGTGCAAACTTACTAAGATTGCACATAGGAGGTCTTGTACTTGAATACTCCTTGTTTTGTGCCCTGAGTTTTAAACAAAAGATAAAATGAAAAAGAACTCTAAGAGAAATTAAGATCTAATTGATCTTTGTGATTCAGGTGTTAGCCTGTAAAGAATCAACCACCTCTGATACCAATTGAAAGTGGAGGTTAGATCTTAAGTTACTCTAGAGGGGGGGGGGGGGGGGGGGTGAATAGAGTATTAAAAAAATTTCCTTAGTTTTTATAGCGGAATTAAAATAGTGTTATATATATGTGTAAGTAGTGTGAGATAAATATATAAGCAAAAAACTGAATAAATAAAAGCACAAAGCACAGCACAGAGAAACAAACAAACACAGAGGACACAAGGAATTTATAGGGGTTCCCCAATAAATCTGGGTAGTCCACTCTTCTACCACCCTTGGTATGAGTCCACTAGGAGGGTTGATCAGGTGCCCTAACACCAAGGTGATTTTGATCAGGTGTCCACACACCACAGAGCTTTTGTACAGGTGCTCAAAACCAACTAGATTTTTTGATCATGTGTCTTGCCACCAAGGAGGTACACTTTTGAAGGGAGTATTAACCCTGTACAAGAGAGGTGAGAAAGAGTTTATAGTGTTCTTTTCTGTCAAGATGCTGAGAGAAGACTCTAGTGGACTTGTTGTAAAGCTCCCCCTGTCTGGTTGAAGTATTTGACAGATGGTGGGGAAGCTTTCTCTTGAAAACAGAAATCTTCTGTAGCAGATTAATCTAGAAGAAAATAGTTCTTCAGATTCTTTGTTGCTCTTTTTAGAAGACTTGAACTTGCAGCAGATATCTGAGGGTTTGATCTTTGAAGAAGATGTTCTCAGAGAAATGATGATTGTTGCTTGAGGAAGAAGAAGACTGAGAATGTTTTTTACATAGTATCCTTTTCTTTTCTTTCACTATACTTGTATATATTCTCTCTCTGTATTCTGTAAGAATATATTTTAATTATGTCGAGAGCTGAGACAATAAAGTCTGTCTTGATATCTTCTCTTTTTGGAAATAGAATAATCAGCCTTTAATCCTTTCTTGGAATAACAACAAAAACCAAACGACTTTGGCAGGTCCTTTAATTCCTTAGCAGTGTAATATTCCTTTGCATTAATTGTCAACGGCTATTTCTGTCTTGAAAAAAGGAAAGAAAGGATATAATAACTAAATATAATATTCTTACTTATCTGACTTGAATATGTCCAAAGATATTTGAATAGATCCGTTAAAGTCATCGATCTGTGTTCAAAGAATTGATATTTATGGTATTAATTGATCTGGAATCAGTATTTGTCGATTTGAGCCTTAATAAAGAATTTGTCGAGCGTTGGCTGGAATTCGTCGAGCGGTTCTCAGAGAATGTCAAACGCTGGCTGGAAATCTGTCGAGCGCTGGCTAGACACTGTCGAGCGCTGGCTGGAGAACTGTCGAGCGCTGGCAAGAATTTGTCGAGCGCTGGCAGCCATCTGTCGAGCGCCGATAGCCATTTGTCGAATGCTGGGAACTTAGATTTTTCCTTAAGTACTAGCTAATTTATCAGCCTAAAGACTGGACCCTTAAACTATACAATGGGGTCAACTTGATCCTAGTCAACACATAGTGATCCTAGCCCAAATCAGTAATAGGGTTGTTACAACACTGGGCTAGCACGAGGCACAAGTAGTTAGCGCCGACGGTAGCGAAAAAGTATATATGGGCTAGTTTTCGGCTTTCCTTCTCATTTTCTAAGGAATCCTCTGCCTTTCTAAGAGAGGTAGGCTGAGAGCTTGGGAAGGAGACCAGTTGGAACGAATCCGCGAAGGAGATCCTACGTGCTTGTGCCATCGTCGACTCCGTGGAGAGGAAGCTATTTCAGCAAGTTCCCTCCGGATCAAGTGCAGATATATGGCACTGAAACGAGCGCTGAGGGTAACGATTCTCCTCCCTAATCTTTGGACATGTGCATCCTTTGATTTGCATGATTTGGAAGACTTCTACTAATTAGTAGATGGGTTCTTCCGGTGGGTTGATGTTATCCCCACTGGATTTGCATTTAGAGTCCGGAATCGAAGTATGGGCATAGGCATGCTGTGTGAAGCCCATCTGGACAAGTTGGTCTGGATTGGTGATGTTGCTTTTTGTGTGCCGGAGAAAATTCCGTGATATATGCTGTGTTTTTCGGGTTCTGAGTATTGAGACGTGCTGCGAGGAGCTCTGGAGGGGTTTCCTAGAAAATACCTAGAAAAAGGTAGCAGAACTGGGTTCTGTTACTAGCGTCGGGTACTAGCGTTAGCGCCGGCGGTAGCGCCAGTGATCCTTGAGATCGCGCGGTTTGATGGCCAGTGGCCCTGGGGGCCTGGACGATGACCCTGTGAGGTCGTCTATGTGATCGGGCCATGGTGAAATCTTACCCGCATCGTACAGAGTTGATCATGATGATTGAGCACGGACCTAGCTAATCTGAACCCGTCCATAGTGGTGGTGAAGAGGTCGCCCCTCGGTGCACCAGACTATGGAAGAATGCCAGAAAATGTTGGTGTGTACGGCTTAGCTCAAATGATCATCCAAGTTGAAAAAGGACTTGTGGTTGGAGTGTGCTTTGAGAGCACAATACGTGCGGCCGAGATTTGACGTATTTGGTGAGTGTTTCTATGCGGTGTTTAGACACACCTATGAAATATATATATGCTGCTATTGCTTGCTTGCAGGGAAGGAGTACCACCGCCCCAGGCATGGGGTGGGGTCGTTATGGTCATCTAAAGCTGACTGGTTGCCTATTTTCCCACTCTTTTGGTGGATTTGTTTGTACAGGTCCGGGCGAGACTAGAGGGAAATACCAGGTTGAAGCCCCTGTTGCTTTGTTGTGCTGTTCCTCGAAGGCCAAGTTGATATGTTTACTGTTTATCATGTGTGGTCGACCTACGTGCCGATGTTTGTAAGCCACCTAGGAGATGTAAACATGTTTATAAACAAACCTTGTTGTATTTTTATTTCCTGTAAATAAGTGGACAAGTCGTGAACTAGTTTTACCTTAATAAATGAAATGCTTCCATTGTACGACTCTGTGTGTTGAGATGGTTATGTTCTTAACTATTTAAACCTAATTCAGTAACGCGCTCTTCTGTAAGTTTAATATGGTGTGGGGTCCTGGCCGGACCTACTACTATATTCTATGTAATTGTTCACTTTAGGAATGAATTACAAGTATGATTGTAGCATTGTGATGGAACTTGTGTGTTCCTTTGTTGATCTGTGTTATGTCTTAGTCGCTAATTGTGTTTTGTGCACATGTATAGGCGACTGGGAGTGGAGCGGGGTCGTCTCTACCCCCACATTCGACTGCGAGCAGTGCACCAATTGAGGTGCCTACTCCTCCTTCTACTGAGACAGTGAGGATGGTAGTTGAAGCGGTGTTCGTTATGTTCACTACACAACCTGGAGGGCATGTCCGTGGACAACCTTCTACCCTCGGGGTGGCTCCGGTGCCAGTTGTGCAGCTGAACCAGTAGTTGAAGGACCAGTGTCGGTGAGGGCACGAAGAGCTCCGGACAAACAGTTGCAGTACTTTCTGAGTTTCCACCCTCCGACGTTCACAGGAGCAGGAACCCCGACTCAAGCTGAGGATTGGCTATCGAGAGTGAGAAAAACCTTGAAGGTCACTGATACGGAGGAAGGTCAGAATGTTACATTGGCAACCTTCCTTCTTGATTGTGAGGCGCAGCTGTAGTGGGACGAGTTGGAGTTACATCAGCTAGCAGGTAGGCAGCTGACAGACATCTCTTTTGAAGAGTTTTTGAGATTGTTCATGGCGCGGTATCTCCCTGTTGCTCAATAGATTGAGATGGAGAACCAGTTCAACCGTCTAACTCAAGGTGAAAGTATGATTGATGACTATCTGCATGAGTTTACCCGGTTGGGGAGGTACGTAGGCGCGACGTTTGCAGATGAAGCTCGTAAGACTAATCGGTTTTACGAAGGTCTGCGGGAAGAATTGCGGTTCCTTCTGTCAGGGCCAATGATGCAAGGGTTTATGACCCTGATCAATACGGCTCGTTCCTTGGAAAAGGACATGAAGCGGTCCCAAAGAAGGAAGGATTTAGCTGTGGTAAAGCCAGAGTTCAAAGTACCGAGCTCTGCAAGGTCTGGGCAAGGCAGATGGAGGAAAAGACCGAGACCTTCTGGGTCAGCCCAATTTGCTGCATCGGGACTGACGACTGGGCGAGGCCCACTCATCTATTATAACTGTGGCAAGCTAGGGCATTATGCTTGTGACTATCACAGGGGCAAGAAGGTAGTTGCGGCATATGCAGCAGAGAAAGGAAAGGCGGTGGAATCAACTGCATCCCATGCTGCTCCAGCCTAGCCTAGGGTGTACAACCTTGGCCAGCAGGAGGCCATAAAGCAAAGCGATGTGGTGACAGGTATGCGTTAGTATACATCTTTTGTTGCTTTTTATACTTCATACATTGTGCATTGCTTGTTAACCTTGTGTGTATTAGGCTTTGTCCAAATATTTAACGTTCCGGCGAGAGCACTGTTTGATACGGGAGCTTCGCATTTCTTTCTCTCTGAGGCCTTCATACAAAAACTTGAAGTGCCTTCGACAATGATAAAGGAAAGGTTAGATGTGATGCTACCCAATGGGTGTTCTATGTGTGTGGATCAAGGCTATATGGTAAAGATACACATCAGAAGTTAATATTTTGATTTGGAAGCACTGATATTGCCGCTTTCAGAGTTCGATATGATCTTTGGTATGGACTGGCTGTCAGTGCAGCAGGCCTAAATTTATTGCACTTCTAAGGAAGTCACTCTGGGGTGGAATACCAGGCATGCGACTACGTTTGCTGGTTTGCGTGGATCGAGCAAGACGTTGATGTCTGCTATCCAATTAGTCAAGGCAGTTCGGCAGGGCGCAGAATTATTTGTTGTGCTAGTTGGGGCTGCAAAGCCTCAGCCCAGTTTGAGTGACGTTCCTGTTATCTCGGAGTATCCAGATGTGCTTCCGAAAGATCTCCCTGGGTGCCACCTCCGCTAGAGATTGACTTCACAATAGAGCTAGTGCCAGGTGCCAAGCCTGTATCACGCTCTCCGTTCCGAATTACGCCAAAGGATATGGCGGAATTGAAGGTTCAGTTACAGGAGTTGCTAGAGCAAGGCTATATACGCCCAAGTTCATCCTCTAGAGGTGATACAGCCCTCTTTGTGAAGAAGAAGGACGGAAGCCTGCGTCTCTGTATCGACTACCGTGAATTGAATAAGCTAACCGAGAAGAACAAGTATCCAATTCCTCGAATCGATGACTTGTTTGACCAGCTAGTTGGATCAACGGTGTATTCGAAGATGGATCTTAAGTCTGGCTACTACCAGTTGCAGGTTCGGGAGTGTGACATTCCCAAGATGGCATTTAGTACCCGCTATGGGCACTATGAATTTATAGTTATGTTGTTTGGACTAATGAATGTGCCATCAGTGTTCATGGATCTGATGAATAGAACCTTTAGAGAGTGTCTTGACCGATTTGTGATCATCATTATTGACGATATTCTGGTATACTCTCAATCTGAAGAAGAACATGCGATTCATTTACACATAGTTTTAGAGACCCTGCGACGGAGTCAGCTGTATACCAAGTTCTCCAAGTGCGAGTTTTGGTTAGCCTCGGTGGCGTTCCTTGGTCATGTGGTTAGCGGTGAGGGTATCATAGTGGATCCGGCAAAAATAGTTGCTATCCAGGAGTGGTCCGTTTTGATGACAGTAGCAGAAGTCAGGTGTTGGAACCTTAGTTTTGATTGAGTTAGGATCCATCCTTATGATCATAACACATCTTGTATAACTTAGATCAAACTCCTTTAATTCAGAAAACTAAGAAAATAATATGAGAAAGTAATATAAATATGATGCGATCGAATCGGAGAAAATAATATAAGAAAATAATACATGTTCTATGCGTTCGACGAACGACTATCGACGTTCGACGAACGGCGGTCTGCGGTCGATAAAAGATGTCCATTCTGCGCTCGACGAAATCCAGCTATCTCAGCAGTCGACGATCCCGTCTCAGCAGTTCAGCGGTCGACGAACAGATCACGTTTCAGTGGTCAATGAAAAGCTGCGTTCGACGAACTCAAGTGTGCGTTCAACGAATCTTCAACAGAAGCTCGGAACGACGAATCAAATGTTCAGAATCGACGAACTTGAAGCTGAGCTCGACGAAAATATTATCAGAAATTATAATTCTCCTTTCTCAGCTCGACTAAAATTATATATATATGTTGTCAGATTTATTAAAGCAATATTTTATCATTTCTATTTATATATTGCTATATATATTGCTGCCTTAACATTATAGCCGTTGCAGCACTAAATGTTATAGCCGTTGCAAACAGCAGTTTATCTTCTCGAGGAGTCAAGATAATTAAAGAGACTTTATCTCTTTCCCTTTCCCAAAAAGAGGAATTCAAAATAAAGAGAGAAGCTCTTCAGATTATATAAAGACAGAGAAAAGAGAAAAGAACAAGACACAGAAAACGAGAACACACAGATACAGCAAAACAGAGAACAACATATTATTCTATCTTGTTTGTTTTGCTAACTCTTCTCTGCGGATCTTCTTCATCCTGAGACACCTATCAAGATCATTTGCTCAGGATCTTAACTGCAGAAGAAGAAGAAAGAAATACTACATCCAAGAGAAGAATCGTCACCAGCTGAACATCAACTCTAAACAAATCAGGGGGAGCTCTTCAACATCATCATCAAGATCCATTCTTAACAACCAATCAGGATCATTAAGAGTCTTCTCAGAAAAGAGAAGAACACATTAAAATTTTGTTTTCTTTATTCTTTTCTTCCTGTAAAAAGGGTTATAACTCCCTTCAAATGTTAAACTCTCGCTGACAGGGCACCTTAGCAAAAACCTGTTGTTTGGTTAGAGTTACCTGATCAAAAGCTCACTTAGTGGCAGGGCACCTGATCAAAAACCTGTAGTGGATTCCTACCAGTGGGTAGAAGAGTAGATGTACCTAGGTTGATTGGGGGACTACTATATTTCTTGTGTCCTCTGGTTTGTTTGCTTTTGTTCTATTTCTTTTTACTTTTTGCTGTGTTGTGTTGTTGTGCCCTCTTAGTGTTTGTTGTTATTACACACTCAGCACTACACATATATATATCATTATTTTGAAACAACCTAAGAAGGAAATTAAGAACTAAACCACCACTTTCAATTGGTATCAGAGGGTAGTTGATTTTATTTATACAGGCTAACACCTGAATCACAAAGATCACTTAGTTCTTAAAGTTTTTCTAAAATCCAATGGCACAAGAAGATTTTTTGATCATTTCTTCCACTAACTGTATTTATGATGCAGAACCATTTTCAAGTCTAAGGCTTCGTTTGGCTCGGCTTATTTGCTCCGGTGAGTTTGGATAAAATCGTCATTGTCATAGAATGTATGTTTGGTATGACAAATGTTACTACCATTATCACGAAAAGAAACTAGTTATAAGCATAAAATGTTTGGTATGACAATGACGTTTTTGTCCAAACTCACCGGAGCAAATAAGCCGAACCAAACGAAGCTTAAGTGAAGAAGAAGAAGAGGAAGAACAAAAGGCCAGAAAATTCTGCATGTTGGCCATATATGGCTCAAACTACTACTTAGATGCAGAATCTGAATCTGAATCAGGTAAGGTAGCTGAGGTAACTTCAACTCCTAATTTTACTTCAGGACAAATCAAATCAGACTCTAAAATTCCATGTATAGGTTTAATAAAATCAGAAAAGAATTAAGAAAAATAAATAATTTGACTTCTAGATATAACAAACTTAAAGAAGATTTAAAAATATCAGAAGAACAAAATATGTCCTTGAAAAATAAATTTGAACAATCTTTTAAGGAAAAAGAAATTATTTATGTTCAACAAAATCAGAAAATGTTTTCAAATTTATATTTCAATGAGCTAAAAAGACCAATATATCCAATTATAAGGCTTGACCAGTTTTTCACCCTTAAACTCCATTTCTATTCAAACAAAAATTCTAATATTTACTTAATTAAAAGCAAAGTCAGATAACTTCATGTTCTTACAGATCTTTCTCCAAAAATCATATTTGAGCATTCTACTCAAGTTGCATTGATTAGAAATAATCATAGCACTGAGTGTGAGTCTCTTCAGATAAGGAGATTCTGCAAGAAGGAAGATATCAGACAATGTTCCTAAAAAGATTTTTTTTTCATTCCTTAGAATCCATTAACAGCTGTAGCAATTCAAGATTTTAATGGAATCAAAATCTAAGAAATTAGAATCCATCAGAAGTTGTGGAAATTAAAGGAAATGGAATTAAAAGAAGAAGAATTAAAAGAAGAGAAATTAAATGAAGATGAAATTTAGCATCCTAAAACCAAATAGGGGAAGATTACCAGACCACTAGGTTTGATCCCTGTTCATTTTAGGGGGAGACTATAAATCTGTATCCTAAACCAAATAGTGGGAGATTGTTAGAACACCCAATTTTAATTTGGCTTAGGATCCCAACTCAAATAGGGGAGATTGTTGGAACCTTAGTTTTGATTTGAGTTAGGATCCATCCTTATGATCATAACACATCTTGTATAACTTAGATCAAACTCATTTAATTCAGAAGACTAAGAAAATAATTTGAGAAAGTAATATAAATATGATGCGATCGAATCGGAGAAAATTATACATGTTCTCTGCGTTCGATGAACACTATCGGCGTTCGATGAACGGTGGTCTGCGGTCGACGAAAGATGTCCATTATGCGCTCGACGAAATCCAGCTATCTCAGCGGTCGACGATCCCGTCTCAGTGGTTCAGCGGTCGACGAACAGATCCCATCTCAGCGGTCGACGAAAAGCTGTGTTCGACGAACTCAAGTCTGCGTTCGACGAATCTTCAACAGAAGCTCAGAATGACGAATCAAATGTTCAGATCGACGAACTTGAAGCTGAGCTCGACGAAAATATTATCAGAAATTATAATTCTCCTTTCTCAGCTCGACTAAAATTATGTATATATGTTGTCAGATTTATTAAAGCAATATTTTATCATTTCTATTTATATATTGCTATATATATTACTGCCTTAACATTATAGCCGTTACAGCACTAAATGTTATAGCCTTTGCAGACAGCAGTTTATCTTCTAGAGGAGTCAAGATAATTAAAGAGACTTTATCTCTTTCCCTTTCCCAAAAAGAGGAATTCAAAATAAAGAGAGAAGCTCTTCAGATTATATAAATACAGAGAAAAGAGAAAAGAACAAGACACGGAAAAATGAGAACACACAGATACAGCAAAATAGAGAACAACATATTATTCTATCTTGTTTATTTTGCTAACTCGTCTCTGCAGATCTTCTTCATCCTGAGACACCTATCAAAATCATTTGCTCAGGATCTTAACTTCAGAAGAAGAAGAAAGAAATACTACATCCAAGAGAAGAATCTTCACCACCTGAACATCAACTCTAAACAAATCAGCGGGAGCTATTCAACATCATCATCAAGATCCATTCTTAACAACCCATCAGGATCATCAAGAGTCTTCTCAGAAAAGAGAAGAACACATTAACTTTTTGTTTTCTTTATTCCTTCCTTCCTGTACAAAGGGTTATAACTCCCTTCAAAAGTTAAACGCTCGGTGACAGGGCACCTTAGCAAAACCCTGTGGTTTGGTTAGAGTTACCTGATCAAAAGCTCACTTGGTGGCAGGACACCTAATCAAAAACCTGTAGTGGATTCCTACCAGTGGGAAGAAGAGTATATCAAAAACCTGTAGTTTCCTTGGACTAGCCGGCTACTATCGACGCTTCAAGGAGAACTTTTCGTGGATTGCTCTTCCTCGCACGACCTTTACAAGGAAAGATCAAAAGTTTGTTTGGTCACCAGCGTATGCACGAGCTTTTGAGGAGTTAAAGAGTCGTCTGACCATGACACCAATCTTATGTTTGCCATGTGGTACAGAAGGCTTTGAAATATACAGTGATGCATCAGGGAGCGGCTTAGGCTACGTACTTTTTTAGAATGGTCAGGTGATAGATTATGGCTTTCGCCAGTTGAAAGTGCATGAGCGGAATTACCTGGTCCACGACTTGGAGTTGGCGGCCGTGATCTTCGCTCTAAAATTATGGTGGCATTACTTGTATGTCGTGAAGGTTGATATCTTTATCGGCCATAAGAGCCTAAAGTATCTGTTAAACCAGAAAGAGCTCAATATGCGACAGCGAAGGTGTATGGAGTTCCTGGGGGACTACACTTTTGAGATACACTATACTCCCGGGAAGGGAAATATCGTCGCAGATGCTTTGAGCCAGAGGGCTTCAGTGCAGGCCAGCTAGATTCAGATGCATGATTCGCGTCTGATCAGGGACTTGGAAGCCTTAGAGATCTCCTGTGTGGAGAGAAGTTCTAGTGCGAGTGTGTGCTTGAACTTGACGGAGGTGTAATACGACCTCGCGGACAGAATACAACAGGCCTTGGAGCTTGATTCGAGCTTGCAGCACTACTTGGCAGAGATTGGGGATGGGTATGCTGCAGAGTTTGTGTTGGACGACGGTCTTATGTGGAAAGACGGTCAGTTGTGCGTCCCTAATGTGGGCAAATTGAGGGAGGAATTGATGTACGAGGCACACTTCACAAAATACTCAATTCACCCGGGGAGCACACAAATGTACCAAGATATGAAAAGGTTGTTTTTGTGGCCAGGTTTGAAGAAGGACATTGCCCTTTACGTGGCAAAGTGTAAAACTTGCGCACTAGTGAAGGCCGAATGTCAGAAGTGACCGAGATGGGCGCTTTACTTTGAAAGATTGGAGGCTAATCCACCAATTGTTGGGTAGAAAGTTGAAGTTTAGTACTGCATTCCACCCTCAAATGGATGGACAGACGAAACGTACCTACAGAACTTTGGAGGATATGCTCCGCATGTGCGTCCTGAACTTCGGTAAAAAGTGGGAAGATCATTTATCCATGATCGAATTTGCTTACAATAACAGTTATCAGGCAAGTATAAAGATGGCGCCCTTCGAGGCCCTCTATGGTAGAGCTTGACGTACACCCTTGGCGTGGGCAGAGAAAGGCGAGACGAAGCTGTTTAAGCGGAAGGAGGTCGAAGATGCGAATTTGACTATCCGAACAATCCGGGAGCGATTGTTGGTGGCGCAAGATAGGCATGCAAAATACTACAATGCCAAACACAGAAATGTAGAGTCCATAGTGGACAACTGGGTGTTTCTCAATATCAAGCCTTTCAAAGGTGTGTCAAGGATTCGACGCTTGAAAAAGCTGAGTCCAAGATACCTTGGACCGTTCGAGATACTGGACCGTGTTGGTGAAGCTGCCTATTGATGCGCAATTCTCGCACACTGCTATAGGCGGTAGCTAGACTGCGGCACGAAACGGCAGTGTCCTGATCGTTCAAGTAATATAAAATGTGGGAGTGAATCCCCAAGTATCGATCTCGAAGGAACACAGTAAGGTGGAGTTTACTATTGAGGAAGGACTTGAGATTGAAGTCCTTTATGTCGGATGGGTTGCGGAAACGGGGGTTTTGGTTTGTGGAAAATAAAGAAAATACTACAACTACTCCTATGCAATGCCGCTATGCAATGCTTCGCGAGGCGGGATGGAGAATACGTAGGCCTTGAATGCGCTACTTCGCAAGGGCGGATGGACGAGTAGGCAAACGGAATGAGGGTCGCAAGCACCTCTTCGACAAGCACTCCACTAGCAATTGCTAGTGCGGCGAACGAACATAATGGCGGAATGGAAAATGGATGGTGGCGCACCTCATACACACATATAAACAAAAGATAATTTCACATAGACAGGAAATAACTTAAATAACAAGGTTTATAGTGCTCATCATCAAAATACAAGAGATCTACTAACTACAACTACCAATACAAAAAATGGGAGAGCAATAAATCGACCGAATCAGAAGTCTTGCTGAAGATTCACGGTTGGAATCGCTGAGTTGTCAATTTGCGTCCAAGCTCGGTCCTCAACTGCATCCGGGGTAGAGAAGGCTGTCACTACCCTCCAATGGCCCGTCTTCTTCGTGTCACGATCCAAAAACAACCTAGCTTCCTTCTCCTTGGATCTTGGTGGATGTAGGGTTGAATCCCTCTCCTTAGAGCTTGAGGATGATGGAGGAGGCCTAAAGGGACGAAACCACAGTGTAGATGGAGAAAATGGCGCAGTTGTACGGCGTGTACGATCTGTCCCGATTTAGGTCGAAAGCTGCAGCTTTTATAGAGAAAGATCAGAAATAGGTCACGCACGGTCAAACGCACGACCGTGCATAGACCATGTGATATTAATAATAGAGAACAGCGCGGGAAGACGACCTAGAGCGCCCGTGCGATTTACTCGCGCATGGGAAAATCCGCTCGTGCGTCAAAACGCACGGGTAAATTCAGAAAAGCTACAAACAAGGCTAAACAGACTGATCGTGCGATTCCTTCACGCACGGGCAACTGCCTGTGCGTAAATGACGCACGATCAAAATCAGATCATCGTTTTCTACCCAGATGAAGGCACACGACCACATCTATCCGTGCGTCAATAAAATGCATGACCGTGCGTTGTACACAGTCATGATTTCTGGGCAAAAGGGGATGGATCAGCCACCTGCGAGCATCGCAGCCCAGCTGGGAATACACATCCAGCACCAGCATAAAAATAGAAAAAACACGATGGGGAGCAGAGTGTGCTTGCCCCCAGCAACGTAGTGTGCAATTGCACACTACAACAGGCACTTCAAAAACAAGTATGAACAAGGTGAAAATAAACAAATACGAACTAAAACTGAAGAACAAAAGCAGGAAAAGCAGCCCGGATGAGTCCGAAAAACAGTATATAAATTGGACTCATCACACCCCCAGACTTGCCTATTTGCAGGTCCCGAGCAAACAAATCCCAAGTAGGCAGGAACATGAAATAGCTAACTCAAAATTACAAAGTGAAATACCATGCGAAGTCGCATGCCCATGTGCATAGAAAAATACTAAAGAAGATTTCTAATTTATACACATAGTTTATAAATTTCTAAAAGAGTAAATAAATATTACTTCTGCTCAAAATGGGAATCACGGTGAATCATCCGGTCACACATATGGAGAAAGTAAAAGAATCGCTGAGACAAGCATTGCCAAAGCTGGGATTCTGGACAAACTCCACCGAAATCCATCGGCGTCGGAGACCATAAGCTCACCCGTTCACATTCTCTCCACAACACTAGATTGGTTCCTAGCGTGAGTCGGTAGGACTTTAGGTTTTAAATGGGGCTTGGGTTATTGTGAGGTAAACAATGATAAACACGAAGGCTTGATACACCGAAACCCAAATGAGCTTTATTACAACTCCCCGCACACCAACATCGAATGCAAGTGCGCCACACCCCCAGACTTAGACTTTTGCAACATGGGTGTGTGCACCGCCTACTCCCAATCATAAATTTATACAAAGATTTTTCAATTAAGCACTTCTTCTTTTTCTTTTTCTTTTTACTTCTTTTCTTTTTCTCATTTTTTTTCTTTTCAAAACAATTTCAGCAAGATGAGCAATGAAGTGCATCCACATTTTCACCAAAAAAAATCACAACATCAACACCCCAATCATGAAAATAATAAATAACTAAAGCTCAAATTTGGGTGTGCGGCTAGGATTGGCTTTTAGGCTTTGTTGATATAAAAGTGGGGCTGAATCAAAGAACGAGTAGGCACAACTGGGCTAACGAGGATAAGATGATAGGAATGGCTCAAAAGCTCAACCGGGCCAAAATGATGGCCTACGTCATTCTCACGCACTAGAACTATCCTATGTCTATGCTTCGAGAATCGCTTGGGGCAAGTTCTTAGCCACCGAGAAAGATTATCTTTCCTCCTGACTCGAGCAATACGAATCTAACAATCATTTACACACATCTCTATGCTACCATTTGATTTACACCGGATTCACCATTTGAGTAGAGTAAACAATATTTATGCTAATAGAAATGCATAAAGCTAGCAGTATAAAAGAGAAATCTAATCTACATGAATACCTATACTCACATGAGTATTTGACTAGAAACACCGGAGTCAACATTTTATTCCACTACATAATTTTAAGAGCTAGCACAATCATTTTCCAAACTACAAAAAAGAATGAGTTATACTCGTGACGCACTAAAGGTTAAGTACGCGCTCAAGTGGGTGCATTGTGTGCAGACAAAGTGAACAAAAGTAATTTAAATAAAGACTTCTAGCATGCTAAATAAATGTGCACGTGAGTGGGTACACAAAAAGGTCTCCCCCAGACTTAAATTATGCATTAAGATATTCTAAAACAAAGTTAGGGGAAGAGAGTACCCAATGCTCAGCAAGTAAGCATGTCGGAAGCCTGGAGTGAAGCTCTACGAAGAATCACAACCACCGCCTTCACAATAGAAAATACCTGCAAGTGGTTGTCTCCGCAAAAACAAACTAAAATAAAATCTAACTAACTAGTTAGAGTAGGCGATAAAATAAAAGACAAGAGAAAGTAAGATAACTACTGAGGTTATTGTCATCCCAGCACGACTTATTCAGGAAGGCGAGGGTCTTAGCTAATGGGAGAATGGAAAGAGAAGTGGACAGACAACTGTTCGAATTCCTGTGTCGGTAGCGGGTACCGATACGGTGATAGAACCACTACTCCTCTACCTAAATAATAATACCTGCTAAACATAGGTAGAGGAGAGAGAAAGAAGGAGGTGGAGGGAGAGTCCTCCACTCTACTTTCACCAAAATAAATTTCCTTGCCTAGCAAGGTGTCATCTTCAGGGAGGTAGCAGGAGGGGAATACAATACATGGCATATCCTCTGTGGAGGGGGAATTAACCTCCTCACACAAGAAGATGTGCGCAGCACTGAATGGTGCAGTTTGCACCACCTCCTGCATAACCTGTGAAGGCTCAACCTGCATAGGCTCAGAAAGGGAAGGGGGGGTCAAGAAATAAAAGGGAAGAATGACATAAACAATCAAAAATTGGGGGAGTGGTCCCGGTCTCACTCCCATTAGATTGGGGAAGTAAAATAATGTTTGTATTGTCATCAATGCTACAAGGTTCGGCGGGATCAACAGTGGACATGCCCAAGAGTTGGACTTCCTCGACCGGTGCTTAGGAAAGCTCCTCTTCACCTAGAAGGTTGTCATCCTCCATAGGAGCAGGCATAACACATTGATCGCCAGCCTCATCCTAAGACACATCCTCAACAATGTCGTCAGAGACGAATGTAGTATGCACAACAGGGGGAGGAATAGTGCTTGGATAAATGTCAAGCACTGATTCCTCACAAAGAATTGAATCAACACATGGTGATATATGCACAGGGGAGATGGCCTCAGCCATGTCAGAGCCTAGATCAGCCACACATCTGGTGACTGTGTCCACATCATAACCTTCAAAGCTTGAAGGTGAAATGGGCACATAACCAGATGTTGAAGGTGTGCTGCCAGAAGTAGGAGTCGGGACGATCCGGATATCTGGCTCGTCATCCTCGTTGAATTGGCGATGGAATGCAGCACAATCCTTCAAGGCATGATTCGTGCTCTGACAAAACAAGCACTGCCTTGCAGGCTTCTTTGGCACAGCAGGTGCTGAAGCCGAAAAGAAGTATGACGTTAAAGGCTCGGCAGAATAGCCATAGGACTTACGCGCACCATATGGAGTACCAGACGAAGTCGGTGCTCCATATGCTGGGCCTTGGTTTGCTAGGGCTATTATCTCCCGATGGGCATCTATCACTAGCATGAGAAATATCTCCACACCAACGGCATCGAATATTTAATGAAGCCCACATAGTGTGAAGACAAAATGATTCAAAATAGAAACACTATTGTGCAAATTACTACACCTAACAAAAATTTACTAGAGCAACCTAATATAAACAGTAAAACAGAATAAGAAGAAATAAAACAAAAGGATGGAATACACAAATGGAAGGGCTTTAATCTTTGATTCTCCCTCTCCAGAAAACTCACACGTCTGTGTTCCCGGTCAATGGCGCCAAAAATTTGATGCGCAAATCTAGCACACCGCTATATGCGGTAGCAAGACTGCAGCACGAAATGGCAGTGTACCGATCGTTCAAGTAATATAAAATGTGGGAGTGAATCCCCAAGTATCGATCTCAAAGGAACACAGTAAGGTGGAGTTAACTATCGAGGAAGGACTTGAGATTGAAGTCCTTTATGTCGGATGGATGCGAAAGGGGGTGATTTGGTTTGTGGAAAATAAAGAGAAAATAACTACAACTACTCCTATGCAATGCCGCTATGCAATGCTTCACCAGGCGGGATGGAAAACTACGTAGGCCTTGAACGCACTACTTCGCAAGGGCGGATGGACAAGTAGGCAAGCGGAATCGAACTGTGCAGGCATTGAGCGCGCTGCTTCGTTAGGCGAATGGATTACACGGGCCGCTATGCCACGCTTTGCTAGGCGGATGGACGAGTAGGCATGCAGAATGAGGGTCGTAAGCACCTCGTCAACAAGCACGCCACTAGCAATTGCTAGTGCGGCACACGAACATGATGGTGGGATGGAGGATGGAATGGGGCGCTCCTCACTTGCATAAACCACACATATCAATTTCACATAAACATGAAATACTAAATATCATAACAAGGTTTACCAAACATTATTCATACACCCAAATGATAAAGGAAAACAATACTACGGTATAAAGGGGGTTGAGATTACAACCAAAGCATGGAGACTTATTGGAGGTTCACGGCCGGAATCTAGGGTTGTCAATCCTCGTCCGGGCTCGGGCTCCAACTGCCGTCCGGGGTCCGGAAGAGTTGCCACCTTCTTCTATTGTACCAGTCTTCTCCGTCAATCTTCCTTGGCCACGATCTCACCGGAGAACTTCATATATGCAGCAGAAAATCCCTCACAATTGAGCTTTGGAGGTGCATGAACAATGGAGGAGGCTTAGAGGATGCTCCGGCTAGAGATTTGCAAGAGAATGGCGGCCGGAGCTCCTCCCGAAGGTGGGCGGTGATGGAGCGGCAAAAATGGCGCGGAACTAGAGCTCTGGGCGCGAGAAAGAAGGTTGATCCTGATTAGGGAGGAAATCTACGCTTTTATAGAAAAATAGTCAGAAATTGGTCACGCACGGTCGAACGCACGACCGTGCATGGACCGTGTGATATTTAACGAACAGATAGGCCAGGAAGATGAAGTTGGCGCGCCCGTGCATTTTACTCACGCACGGGCAAACCCGCCCGTGCATAAAAACGCACGACAAAACTCAGATCGCCTATTTTCTGCCCAGATGAGAACGCACGACCGCAACCGTCCGTGCGTCAAGGAAACACACGACCGTGCGTTGTACACAGTCATGAATTCTGGGAGAAAACTGGATGATTCGACCGCCTGCACACAAGACAAAACAGCTAGGAAAACACCTCCAGCACCAGATAAACACAGAAAAAGAATGGGGAGCACATTGTGCTTGCCCCCAACAACAAAGCATGCAATTGCACACCAAAATGGGCCTAAAAGTGCACTTAGTGTGAGAAGAGTGAACAAGTGAAATATAAGCATTAATGAACTAAAAATGAAGTGCAAGTGCGTGAAAACTAGCCTAGATGAGTCTAAATATGTGTATATAAATGGGACTCATCACCTATCAGCTCGCTCTTTCGATGGAGCTGAGCGGATTGCACGATTTGTTTCACATCTCTGTGCTGAGGAAAGCTGTGCCAGAGCCTAGCCAGGTGTTGGTGGCGAATCAAGTGTCGGCTGATGATGTGCTGAAGGCGATGGTCAAGCCTATTTGCATCGAAGACACAAATATTAAGCAGCTGCGGAATAAACTGATCAAGATGGTCAAAGTCCACTGGAACAACTGTGGTTGTGAGGAGCTTACATAGGAGCACGAGCAAACCATGTGTGAGGAGTTCCCCGAGCAGTTCCTTTGAGGTACAAGTTATGTTTTGTATCTTTATGTGTCATTGCGCTGTGCAAATTTCGGGACGATATTTCTGTAAGGGGGAGAGAATTGTAAGACCCCAGTTTTCAAGTGCACTAAATTCAAAAGGTTTTGAAGACTTGGAGCTAGCGCCAGGCACTAGTGCTAGCATCGGCGGTAACTCGAAAGGAATTATGCGTGTCGTCAACGAGTCAACGAGTCGACGGGATCAGGAGTCTATCGATGGGATCAGGTCCAGATCGACGGGAGCTAGCGCCGGCGGTAGCTCTTATCATCGAAATTAGTAGCATATCGACGAAGGGACTTATGTGTATCATCAAAAACATCAAGACGCCACGTCGAATGCTAGCGTCGGCGGTAGCGCAGTGCTCGCGGTAGCTTTCTCGACGATTGTGTCCCGACGAATGTATTCCAATGAACCGTGTTGAACACAAGTGAATTAGTGGACGATTGATAGCGCATGAGGTATGGCTAGCGCTAGCGGTAGTGTCCTAAAGCGGTACCGACTCTGGGCTAGCGCCAGGCGCTAGTAGCTAGTGCCGGCGGTAGTGGAAAAGTATATATGGGCTAGTTTTCGGCTTTCCTTCTCATTTTCTTAGGAATCCTCTGCCTTTCCAAGACAGGTAGGCTGAGAGCTTTGGAAGGAGAACAGTTGGGACGAATCCGCGAAGGAGATCCTACGTGCTTGTGCCATCGTCGACTCCGTGGAGAGGAAGCTATTTCAGCAAGTTCCCTCCGGATCAAGTGCATATATATGGCACTAAAACGAGCGTCAAGGGTAATGATTCTCCTCCCTAATCTTTGGGCATGTGCGTCCTTTGATTTGCATGATTTGGAAGACTTCTACTAATTGGTAGATGGGTTCTTCCGATGGGTTGATGTTATTCCCATAGGATTTGCATTTAGAGTCCGGAATCGAAGTACAGACATATATATGCTGTGTGAAGCCCATCTGGACAGGTTGGTCTGGATTGGTGATGTTACTTATTGTGTGCCAGAGAAGACTCCGTGATATGTGCTGTGTTTTTCAGGTTCTGTTACTAGCGTCAGGCGCTAGCGTTAGCGCCGGCAGTAGCTCAAGTGATCCTTGAGATCACGCGGTTTGATTGCCAGTGGCTCTAGGGGCCGGGGCGATGACCCTGTGAGGTCGTCTATGTGATCGGGCCAAGGTGAAAGCTTACCCGCATCATGTAGAGTTGATCGCGATGATTGAGCACGGGCCTAGCTGGTCCGAACCCGTCCATAGTGGTGGTGAAGAGGTCGCCCCTCGGTGCACCGGACTATAGAAGAATGCTGGAAAACGTTGGTGTGTACGGCTTAGCTCAAATGATCATCCAAGTTAAAAAAGGACTTGTGGTTGGAGTGAGCTTTGAGAGCACAATACATGCGGCCAAGAGTCGGTGTATTTGGTGATTGTTTCTATGCGGTGCTTAGATGCACCTGTGAAATATATATATGTTGTTGTTGCTTGCTTGCAGGGAAGGAGTACCACCGCCCCGGGCATGGGGTGGGGTCGTTATATCTAGGTCAGCTAAAGCTGACTGGTTACCTGTTTTCCCACTCTATTGGTGGATTTGTTTGTACAGGTCCGGGCGAGACTAGCGGGAAATAGCGGGCTGAAACCACTATTGCTGTGCTACGCTGGTCCTCGAAGGCCAAGTTGATATGTTAACTATTTATCCTGTGTGGTCGGCCTGCATGCCAATGTTTGTAAGCCACCTAGGTGATGTAAACATGTTTGTACCTTGTTGTATTTTCATTCACTATAAATAAGTGGAAAAGTCATTAACTAGTTTTATCTTAATAAATGAAATGCTTTCGTTGTACGACTCTGTGTGCTGAGATGGTTATGTTCTTAATTATTTAAACCTAATTCAATAACGTGCTCTTCTATTCGTTTAATATGGCGTGGGGCCCCGACCGGACCTACTGCTATATTCTATATAACAGAGCGGGTGTTACACAACTCACGACCATGACATTTGGGTCATGGGCGTGACCTGTGATGGCTTCATTTAATGTTGTGTGGGCTTGACTGCGACGCGGCAGTGAGCAGGGATCATGCGGTAATATCACGGTTCTGACATATGAGTCACGGGCGTGATATTAGTTGACTTTTCGACGGCATCTCCACGTCTCGACGGCATCTCCGGGAGCATCACTTTAAGTTTACACGCCCTTGGTTACGGGCGTGACCATGGGTCACGGGCGTTACCGAGGGCGTGACTTGTTGTGGACTAGCTCAAACCGTGTGGGAGCAATTCTTGACTGATCTTATGATTACACGCCCTTGGTCACGGGCGTGTAATGCAAATTTTTCCAAATTTGTCCCAAAATTCTGCAAAAATACAAATAAACTAAATTAGAAATATTTTTTTACAATTGAACTATTTATAAGCTAAAATTGACATGAAAAAGAAAATTTCATATTAAATAATTACTAAAATTTATACTAAAAAGGTTATATAAAAAATACTTATCAAAGGCCTCAATGTAGGTCAGCGTAACAGATTTCCCCAGACTAGGGGTGCAGCGCGTTGCTGGTGATCCGGATGACAGCAGGTAGTGAGCCGCCACGGCTCTGTTGGCCCAAAAGACCAAACCCTGGAGTAGAGATGGTCGTATATGGTGGAGCCGACAAACTTGGTGGAGTGATGCGCTTCCCAGGTGTCGCGATGAGGGTCTCTGCAAGAGGTGACAGCGCAGGAAAATCAATGGTCAAGGGAATCCGGCTGGTAGGGAGAAAAGAAAGAAGCTCACTAGGTCGCGGCGAGGAGATATACAGGTTGGCGATGTCCATATCCATGATCGCCAAACCGGTCCTCCCAAGGGATGGAGGGAGAGTGCCCGTCAGGACCTCGGTCGTGACAGCTCCCTCGGGGAGCACGTTCTGCGAGAAAGAGAATGATGTTAAGCCTAGTTTCAGGAGGGTTCGACCTATCAGCTTGAGTACCTGCTGGGCATGCCCATTGTCAGGTGATGGATCCGGAAGTGAGGACCCATCTTCCCATAGATTCGCATGACCGTCTTCACTTTCTTGATCTTTGGGAAAGCCGCAGGGACCCGCCCGGCGAGCCAAAGTGCCCGTTCGACGGTGAATGACAGCCGCTCGCCCACGACGCATCCAAGTGAGCTTGGGCTTCTTCTGAAAGAGGCATTTTTGGTGGCTACAGTAGTAAACGGCGACAGAAGGCGAAGGGGTTGAGGGGTTACACATCGTCCATGATTGGTGGTTTCTATAGCGCTGGGGATGGGGCCCACCAAAAGAATCATGCCAGGTCAGCGACCGGCCGACGAACACCAATGGTTGGATATTTCTTTATGAGCTTAGGATAATCTCGCAAAGAGCGGGGATTGTGTACAACCCCGTGTTCGCCGAAGGGTAAAATTGAGAATCAGGATTAGGCAAAGCGAGCGAGAGCTCGCCGCATCTCGAAGAGCGAGTTGCGAGGGAGGGGTAAGCCAGGCTCACCGCCTTGCGAGGGAGAGGCCAAGGGGTGCTTGCCGCTTCGGGGTGTGATTAGCAATACCGAGGGGGGTCTCGTTGTTGGGCGATGGGCAACTCGGGAGCGAGCTCGCACTCGCTTAGGTAGGACCTCAGGGATAAGGAAAGGACCGGCTTCGCCAGCCCCTCGGATCGTTGGTATGATATTTAATTCATGTTTATTCAAGTTTGTCTGCCGATAGCCCATCAATACAATGGAGTTTGGCTGTTAGCATACCACTTTGGGGTGCGTCTAGCAAAATCAAAAGGTGGAGTTACGCTATTAGCAGACCCAGACGATAAACTATATATAGACCCTGAAGGGAACCTTTGGAGGGGATCCAATTTTCTTTGGCTTCTTCCTCCTGAGGACATTTTGGTTAGCTCCTAAGGCTCTCCAAGGTGCTCAGCTTCAGCTTTTGGCTTAGGAGGGGAAGCGCTCTAAGACCTTTCAGGTGTGTGGTGGGACCTCCACGCTGCAGCCAAGGGTCAGTGCTCAGTTCTAAGTCTTTAGTCAGGTTCCTCTACTGGATCAGTAGGTGCTAGCTGCCCCCTCTTAGGGGTCTGAACTCCTCATTGGGCCAAATCTCGATTCCAACAGAATGCATCTTCAAATACTACATGATGAAGATCATTCAATAAGATAATATTGTTAATACTCTATTGAAATGAAAAAAATTAAACATGATTTACAACATGATTCAGAGATATATAGATGAAAGTCATCATGTGGGGGATTTGACTTTATTTAAGTTAGGGGAATATGCAAAAGCATTTATATGCGTGTCGGTGACCCACCCTTCACCTAAAAGCTCATCGACTCCCAATCATGCCAAGATAATGTTCCCACTTTCTAACATTATAGTATCACTGCAATAAGATTATTAACATATTAGTATGGGTGCACTACCAACAATAATTTAATAAAAAAAGTAACATACCAAACAGGATATCGTCTCAAAACAAGATCTATCAAATCCCTCTTTCGGGGTTGAATATCGCCCCTGTCGGGGTATTGATACGTTTAAACAACACCTTCTACCTTGTCTTCCATCGATGCTGGGGTATGTGCCACCTTCTTCTTTCTATTTTTCCGCCCCTTTACATTCCGAATTAAACTTCTCTTTTGTGGGGTAATTTTACACTTTTGTATGGTGGGGACACAAGTCTTATGAGGGAGGGTGATGGTGATACATGTCATTGATTGAATGGAAGGGTAGTGAAGGATCGCATACGGCTAAGGTGGTTAAATGATCATGTGAAGTGGAGTGCACGATTACTCGCAGTAGGGGATACCTGAGCATCAAATTTGTCATCAAAATAATTTTGCAGTCGTTCCTGTAGCCCACTAATTTTGTCTAATAGAAAAGTTTGTAAGCGGTTCTCCAACCCACTTATTTCGGAAAATATAAATGTTCGTATGAGTCTCTCCTTCTCCAACTCCTTATTTTCCTCCTCCTCATTCCTCACTTTCTTCTCAGCCATCTCCCTCATCTGGCCCTTATTCCCCTCATTCTCCTATCATCCTTACACCTTATCTGCCCCTTATTCCCCACCACTCTCCTATCATCCATCTCCCTCTTCCTCTTTCTTCGTCATATATTCCAGGCAAAAATTTCTCCTCTTCCAATGCGGGAGCCATAAAAGTACTCCTCACCTACACATAAGTTAACAACTTACGACTAAAAATAAATGTATTAATGAACTGAAAAAATATAATAATAAAACTTGTACAACCCCGATATTCTCCAGGAGGTGGACATAGTTTGAGGAGTCAACAAGCGAGAGAAGTAACAAGGCGAGATTGAATCCCAAGTCCGCACGCAGGAAGGCGGGCGAGCCGGGCACTCGCCAACCGCTCGAGAGAAAGCGGACGAGTCGGGCACTCGCCGACTGCTCGTCGGAAGACGGGCAAGTCGGGCACTCGCCGACCGCTCGCAGGAAAGCGGGTGAGCTGGATTCTTTCCAAGTTTCTGTGTTCAACGAACTTCAATCTGCGTTCGATGAAATCCGTTCTGCGTTCTACAAACTCCCGTCACGATTCAGTTCGACGAACTTGCTCCTAAGCTCAACGAACTCAATCCTCCATCCAGTTCAGCAGATCTTTACAAGGCCGAGGGGAGCTCGCAGGAAGGCACGCTAGACCTGGCCTCGGTGGATGTCTGATGCGCAAAACTATATCCGCAAATGACAATGGCAAGTGTACTGTATCGAATTTAGTATAGGTTATAAGAAACCAAGGTCGTATTAGACTCGGGGCGGTTGAGTACTCTTACTTCAAGAAAATCTCTATTATTCTATCAATTAAAACTTTGGAGTTGGTAACAAAATAAGTAAAAAAAGGTTCATGAAGAAGAAGAGAATGAGAAAACAAAAGAACTATTTTATTAATTGCAAAATGAAAAGAAATTACAACTATTGAATTAAAAGTACAATTGCAAGAAATAAAGGAGGAGCATAAGAACTACTAAAACATGAAAATAAAACATGAAAAGAAGAGTCTAAGTCCTAAAATTCCTCCAAAAATTCCTCCCTGAACATCTGCTGGAGCTGGCTTTTTATAGCTGCAAAATTGATGTTACACGCCCTCGGTCATGCCCGTGACTAAGGGCGTATAAGGCGCATGATCTTCTGGGTGCAGAAAGGATGTCGGTTGTCATTAATGCAGGCGATTCAGGCGCGTCACGCCCGAGGTCACGCCCGTGACCTGGGGCGTGTAATCTTAAAATCTGGCTTTTGGCGGGAAACTTCGGCGGGAAAGAGCGTTGTTGAACATTCGTCGGTCTCAGCCATTTCGTCGATCTCAGCGTGTTCGCCGAACGCAGCAGCCATTTCATCGAACACAACAGCCATTTCATCGAACACAGCAGCCATTTCGTCGATCTCAGCGTTTTCGTCGAACGCAGCAGCCATTTCGTCGAACGCAACAGCCATTTCGTCGATCTCAACATTTTCGTCAAACGCAGCATTTTTGTCGAACGCAGCAGCTAGGCGCAGTTTGTCGATCTCAGCGGGTCGTGGCCATGACATTGGGTCACGCCCTTGGTCACGCCCGTGACCTGGGGTGTGTACTTGGCGAATTCTTCACGGAACGCCCCCGTGGTGGCGGAAACAGGTCTGGAACACAACTTGGCTGTCACGCCCCCTGGTCACGCCCGTGACCTTGGGCGTGTACTTGACATTTTTACTCAAAGTGCCCAGAAAACCTGCAAAACATAAACTAAGCTTAAATTAGTTGAAGAAATTAAAAAGGAATAGATTAAATAAGAAAATACATATAAATTATATAAATTCAATTTAAAACTATATTAAAATAATACTAAAAGATGAGTACAAAAAGGACTCATCAAACACCCCCATACTTGAGCTTTTGCTATTCCAGAGCAAAAGAGTGAGGAAAGAATTACAAGACATCGATATTATTTCTAATTAACTAAAATTTTATTAAACCAACAATAAGTCAAAAGCAAATTTTTAGGAATTCAAGAATTAAGTCATAAGTTATGTTGATAATTTAAAAAGAGAAATTTGTTTAGCTAACTACTTCTCAAGATAACTATTTAGCAGTCTAAATTATAGAAATTTTCAAACAAAATTAGATTTGAATTATAGACACTCTAACATGAAAGAAACTTAAGGAAAAGACACCTACCAAAATATTGCTCTCTTAATAATTTAGTTTAGGACTAGAAACAATGAAATTGGCTAGGAATGAGTTTGAACGAAATGGCAAATGAAGAGTTTTTGAATATAGGTGATGAATTTTATCCTCTCACCTCATTTGAATAGGAATTTGTATATGTTTTGGAAAATAATGAATTTTATCCTCTTATTTTCCATGCCATATAATCTTTTAAAAAATTCTCTTCAAATAAAACCCAAAATATATATATTTAGATGTAATGAATTTTATCCTCTTAAATCATGACATATAATCTTTTAAATGAATTTGGGTGCATATGTTTAGGAAATAATGAATTTTATCCTCTTATTCCCATGACATATGATCTTTTTCGGCATTTTTTTGCCAACAAAGGGTGAGGGTGCAGAAAACTTCTAGTTTATAAATTAAACTATTTTGAGAGCAACATTTTAGTGGAATGAAATTTCCTAAGATCTTGAAGTTAAAAGAGAATATAATAGAAATCTAGAGATGTTTAGCCAATTTACCACAAAGTGAAGCTATTTAAAATTAAACGGAGAAGTAGTGCTAAATTAATTCTCTAATCGAATTAAAACATAAAGTGTTTCTTAAAACTAAATTACTTCAAATTTAGATTTAACAAATTCTGATAAAATAAAATATTAGCCCAATTAAAAATGTAAGAAAACTTATAATCAAACCTCAAACTAAATTTCTAGAACAATAAAAAACAACAAGGCTAGGCATATTTAATATTATAATTTTTTATATAAATATTATTTCCTGGACTTCCCGAGGGCTACCCGGTGAAGGGTTCGCAAGGTACTAGGAGCTGTGATGGGAGTTCAAGCCCAAAGCGCCCTTTCCAAGAAATTAGATTTTTATTAAATTAAAAAAAAAAATTCAAATAAAAATACTATGAACACAAAGCTACACCCCCATACTTAAAATTAAACATTGTCCCCAATGTTTAAAACTAAGTATGAAGAACACTTGAAAGAAAATAAATTTTAAAAGAGAAATATATAAAATTAAAGATAAGCAAGGGGTGCCTCCCAAGAGCGCTTTCTTTTTCCCGTCTTTAAGCTAGACGGTTATTGTTAGGAAAATGGAAATTTAAAAGAGAAGTGAACAGGCAACTCCCCTAATTCACGCGTAGGTGAATGTGTCGGCGTCAGTCGTCAGGTTACTCCTCCGCTTTACATGTGATTCTTCGTTTGTCTTTGATCTTGAATTTGCAAATCCAAATCACCTATACATACCTGAGGTGATTTGAATTTATACAGAAGAGCGGCATATGGATCGTCGATTATTTGGGGTAGCAACGGCTCATCTTCAACCTGAAAATTGTTAGTGTATAAAGAATCACAAATAAACGAGTCAGAAAATTTTTCGCAAGGAGGAGGTGCTTGTGAAAATATATGATTTAGCTCCGGTTGTTCCTTTTCTAAAATAAAATTTTCTTTAGAAAAATCTAGTGCATTACCAAGCGGAATAAAATTTTCGGACACAAAATTTTCATGAATTTTTGGTTGGATAGAAGAAATTCGAGAATATTCATGACAAAGAAAATAAAATCCGGGTGGAGTAGGGGAAGAAACTTGTTCTTCTTCTATTTCATCCGGGGTGCCCATAACTTTAAGAAATTCTTGGTATAATAAGTTTTCTTCATCTTTGGTAAAAGAAGTTATAGGATTACATGAAACCACATGTTCCTCCATAACTAAATTATTCAAAGATGGAGAAAAAATACTAGAAGAAATAAAATTCTCCTCTAAATTTGGGGGGGGGGGGGGGGGAGGGGGAGTATCGAAATGATTCGGTGGAGATTCCCCAAAATTAGAGAAAGGAAATTTCGGCGCAAAAGAAGAAGAACAAGAATTCAGATCTAAAGATTTATCTTCATAGCCCCGAAAACTATCCGGGTGACCTTGCCACCAAGAATAATCTACTTCGGGGCTAGAAGAAAAATTATTCTCATGAAAATTAGAAAAAACACTAGACGAAATAATATTTTCCTCTAAATTTTTGGGGGAAGTATCTATTTGGATCTGCGGAATTTCCCCCAAATTAGAGAACGAAAATTGCGGTGTATAAGAAGAAAAACAAAAATTTGTGTCTACAGATTTATCTTCGTCGCTCCGAGAATTATCCTGGTGAGTTTGCCACCAAGAATAATCAATTTCGGAGCTAGAGGAACAATTATTAAATGCCAAAAATTTGTTCTCACTATAATTAGAAAAATTATTTTCATCAAAGTTGAAAAATTATTTTCATTAAAAGATGAAAAATTATGATCGTAATTATTATCAAAATTATTTGCATAATATTGAGGATAATTATTTTCATAATAATTATTTTGAGCATATGAATGTAAATAACATTCCTCACTTTGATGAGACGCATTACAATAATAACAACTATTTTGGTGTTTTTGTGCCGCTTCCAAAAGATATACTTGGCTTTGAAGCTCGACAACTTTTACGGCCAATTCAAGTGACTCTATTTAATCAAAAGGAAACAACCTTTACTCAAATGAATGGAATTTTAAAAATATTTTCATTAAATAAATTTTTTTTCAAAAAACGGGTTAAATTAGTCCCGGACTTCCCAAGGTCAACCCGGTGAAGGGCTCGCAAGGTACTAGAGGCTATGACGGGAATTCAAGCCCAAAGCGTTCTTTCCGAGAATTTATATTACGCTTTTTAAGATTCTTTTAGAATTTTTAAGAGAAGGGGGAGAAGAAAGAGAACGATATATAAATATTTCTTTTTTCCAAATATCAACCGTGTCCCTGGCAACGGCGCCAAAAACTTGATGTGCAAAACTATATCCGCAAACGACAACGGCAAGTGTATCGTATCGAATGTAGTATAGGTTATAAGAAACCAAGGTCGTATTAGACTCGGGGCGGTTGAGTACTCTTACTTCAAGAAAATCTCTATTATTCTATCAATTGAAACTTTGGAGTTGTTAACAAAAGAAGTAAAAAAGGTTCATGAAGAAGAAGAGAATGAGAAAATAAAAGAACTATTTTATTAATTGCAAACTGAAAAGAAATTACAACTATTGAATTAAAAGTACAATTGCAAGAAATAAAGGAGGAGCATAAGAACTACTAAAACATGAAAATAAAACATGAAAAGAAGAGTCTTAGTCCTAAAAATTCCTCCCTGAACAACTGCTGGAGCTGGCTTTTTATAGCTGCAAAATTGATGTTACACGCCCTCGGTCATGCCCGTGACCAAGGGCGTGTAAGGCGTGCGATCTTCTGGGTGCGGAAAGGACGTCGGCTATCATTAATGCAGGCGATTCAGGCGCATCATGCCATAGGTCACGCCCGTCACCTGGGGCGTGTAATCTTAAAATCTGGCTTTTGGCGGGAAACTTCGGCGGGAAAGAGCGTTGTTGAACATTCGTCGGTCTCGGCCATTTCATCGATCTCAGGGTGTTCGTCGAACGCAGCAGCCATTTCGTTGAACGCAGCAGCCATTTCGTCGAACAAAGCAGCCATTTCGTCGATCTCAGAGTTTTCATCGAACGCAGCATTTTCGTCGAACGCAGCCGCCATTTCGTCAAACGCAGCAGCCATTTCGTCGATCTCAGTTTTTTCGTCGAACGCAGCATTTTCATCGAACGTAGTAGCCAGGCGCAGTTCGTCGATCTCAGCGGGCCGCGGCCATGACATTGGGTGACGCCCTTGGTCAAGCCCGTGACCCAGGGCATGTACTTTGCGAATTCTTCACGGAACACCCCCGTGGTGGCAGAAATAGGTCTGGAACACATCTTGGCTGTCACGCCCCCTGGTCACGCCCGTGACCTTTGGCGTGTACTTGACATTTTTACTCAAAGTGCCCAGAAAACGTGCAAAACGTAAACTAAGCTTAAATTAGTTGAAGAAATTAAAAAGGAACAGATTAAATAAGAAAATACATATAAATTATATAAATTCAATTTAAAACTATATTAAAATAATACTACAAGATGAGTACAAAAAGTACTCATCAATGTCGCCAGAAGAGGTGTGAGCGGGGCCTTCACAGAGCATTCACCTAAGAGGGTTTTCGCAAGCCGTACTCACAAGGAGACTCGCGGGCGCTCTCGCGAGTAGCCTTCTCGCAGGCCATTTATCCATAGGCTAAGGAGGAGGCGAAATTACCCCTCTGCCCCTGGTGGTCTGTCGTTAGCCTTTTCAAACAGCGGAGTTTGGCTGTTAGCAGGCCAAATTGGGGTGCGTTCAGTAAAACCAAAAGGCGGAATTCCGCTATTAAGAGACCACGAACAAAAAAGTATAAATAGACCTTAAAGGGCACCTTGGGAGAGGATTCCAATCTCAGTTCTCTGAGCTTCTTCCTCCCTTGGTTACTTTGGTTTAGCTCTCTAGCTCTCCAAGGTGCCCAAGTCTCAGCCTTGGCTTGGGAGGGGAAGCGCTCAACGATCTTCCGGGTTTGTGGTGGGACCTCCTCACTGTGACTAAGGTCTTAGCCTATTTCCGAGTCCCCAGTCTGCTCCTTCCGAGGGACTAGTAAGGGCTAGCTGCCCCTCAACTTGTTGAGGGCCCGAGATTCATAAGAGACTGAGAAATCGGTTTCAACATTTTGGTGCAGTGAGCGTGGAGTGTGGCTAGTCCAGGAAAATTCCAAGGAAGGGACATGGCATGAGATGAAGAGCAGGGCGAGGAGTTCTGTGGGTCACCCCCGGCGGTGATGCCAAAGATGTTCTCGGACTTCAGGAGGGAAGTCCTCGACACCCTCGGTTTTGCGGTCCTAGCTTTGTGTAGCGAGTTCGCGACCCCGACGGTCCAGGTGTTCCATCCTCCAGCAGCGGTTGGTGAGGATGAACCGGGAGGAAGGGCTGCAAATGAGGTGGCCGGGGAGTCAGTGCAGGACCTGGAGGGGCGAGTGTTGTTTGCCAATCCTGCGAATTCGGTGCCAGTGGGCACGGGGCAGGCGAGCGTGGCGCAGGCGAGCACGGCGCAGGCGAGCGCGGCGCAGGCGAGTACACCGCAGGCGGGTGAGGCACCGGCGAGCACGATCCTGACAGGCGCGGCACTAGTAGAAGCGGCTTCGGCGAGTGTGGCTCTCGCGAGCATGGCCCCGGCGAGCTCAAGCCTAGCGAGGGAGCTCGGGGGCGAGTGGAGTAGGAAAGAATAGCAGGTGGAGGAAGCCCCTTCTGCGAGCTGGTGCTTTTCGCACCCGTCCCGAAAGGGTTCAGGGAATGGGACAAGGTCTACTACCATGGAAGGGATGACCCAGTCCAGCACCTGTAGTCATTCGAGGACTCGGTTTCTATCAGGCCGATGTCGGACGCCTTTAAGAGTCGGCTCTTCACCGTCACCCTAAAGGAGAAGGCGAGGGAGTGGTTCCACTAACTCCCTGTCGGGTCAATCTACGCATTTGAGGACTTGCGTAGGAGCTTCTTGTTGCGGTTTTCAACTTCGAAGAAGAGGAAGAAGGATGCTGAGTCCCTCTTCATGGTGAAGCAGGAGCCCAAGGAGACGTTGCCTCACTATGCAGATCGGTTTCAGGAGGAAGTATTGCTCACCCAGGAGATGCCCGGGTTTGCCCTTCAGCTCATCTTCACGTTGGGGCTGAGGGAGAGTTTCTTCGAGATGGGACTGAAGAGAAAGACCCCCCGTCTCCTACGAGGAGTTGATGGAGAGGGTGGGGGAGGAAGTCGAGAGTGAGGAGGCCAATCCGGAGCTCACCGGGAGGCTAGCAAAGCTCAGTGAGCCGAAGGTCAAGCAGCAGAAGGTGCGGAGAAGGAAGAGCCCCGGGCCCCGGAGGGGGGATGGAGGCTGATGAGTCCCATTTATATACGCATTTATGGACTCATCTGGGCCGATTATCTAGTCTAGGCACTACACTTTAGGCATGTTTTCGTTTATATTTGATATTCCATGCTAAGTGCACTTCTAGGCCCATTCTTGGTGTATTTTCTTGTTTATCTTCTTTACTGTCTTTCATGCTGTATTTTGTGCCACTTTCAGTGGTTTTGATTAGTGTTATGCTGGAACAGGGGTCATGCAGGTGTCCCCGGTAAAAATCTGTACAGGAACACTGCGCACGATCACTGGTTCTATTGCGCACGATCACTGATCGTGCACCGCCGACCGTGCGCGTTCATTTGCAGCCCAAAGTTGCATTCTGAATTTGGTCATGCATTTTTACGCATGGTCTTGCGTTCGGTCGTGCGCGTTATTATTTCTGTATGTTTGTCTTGCAGGTTTTTCTGGCACAGTGTGCACGACCACCAACTTCCAGTGCGCACGACCACTGGTCGTGCGCCACTGATCGTGCGCCCTGTTTTCTATAAATATACAGCCCGCGAAATTAGGTCGGAGGACCTTCCAGCTCCGCCGTTTTCGAGCCCTGTTCGCCTCTTCCGCTACCTGCATCATCTTCCACCACCAGGAGGTGCTCCGGGGCTATTTATCACGCCTATCTTAAGCCCGGAGATCACCTCGGCCATCTACGTCATCCACAAGCTTCAAAAGGAAGGATCTTCGCCCAGATTTCATCGTCAAGCTTGGGAGCCATGTATTGAAGCCGAGCGGATAGTGACACAAAGAAGACGGGCCCATTGGGAGGTAGTGACAGCCCTCCTCTACCCCGGACGTAGTTGCGGACCGAGCTAGGACGCGGATTGACAACCTTGTGATTCCAACTGTGAATCCTAACGAGCCTTCGGATTTGGTCGATTTCTTACTCTCTTTCAACTTGTAATGATATTGTAGGGTAGATTCTTGTATTTTTGGATGATATGTACAATGATCTTTATTTGCAATGTTTATTTCATATTTCTATGAAACCATTTGGTTATTTGTGTATATGAGATGCGCCACCACTTCATCCACCACTCCATCCACTAGGTTCGTGTGCCGCACTAGCAATTGCTAGTGGCGTGCTTGTCGACGAGGTGCTTGTGACCCTCACTCCGCATGCCTACTTGCTCATCCGCCTAGTGAAGCGTGGCATAGCGGCCCGTGTAATCCATTCGCCTAACGAAGCAGCGCGCTCAAGGCCTGCACAGTTCGATTCTGTTTGCCTACTTGTTCATCTGCCCTTTCGAAGCAGCGCGCTCAAGGCCTGCCTAGTCTCCATCCCGCCAAGAGAAGCATTGCATAGTGGCATTGCATAGGAGTAGTTTAGTTATTTTCTTATATTTCCACAACCAAAACCCCCCGTTTCCGCAACCCATTCGACTTAAAGGACTTCAATCTCAAGTCCTTCCTCGATAGATAGCTCCACCTTACCGTGTTCCTTTGAGATCGATACTTGGGGATTCATTCCCATTTTATATTACTTGAACGATCGGTACACTGTTGTTTCATGCCGCAGTCTTGCTACCGCCTATAGCGGTGTGCTAAGATCTGCGCATTAAGTTTTTGGCGCCGTTGTCGGGGAACACGGTCGTGTGAGTTTTCTGGAGAGGGAGAATCTGAGATTTAAGTCCTTTTCATTTGTTTATTGCCTTCTTTTGTTTTATTTCTTCTTAATCTGTTTTCTTGTTTTTTTATTAGGTTGCTTAGTAAATTTTTGTAGGGTGTATTATTTTGCACAGTAGTGTTTATTCTGAATCGTTTTATCTTCACATTATGTGGGTTGCGTTTAATATTCGCTGCCACTTTTGTGGAGATACATCTCATGTGAAAATTTCTCGGACCTTGTGAGAGCAAGCAGGAATAACAACTAGAGATACAAGCCAAAGCAACCAGAAATAATCTTAGGCAAACAAACGATCTTTATTGATAGCAAACTTCAATTACAGGACAAGACATGCTTGACGAGACATGATTTCGTCAGCACAAAACTCCAAAGAGAAATACAAAAAACTGAGGAAAACTGGAGACCGCCCAAACCGCGCGACCTCCCCTGCGATCTCCGCCAGTTGCAAGACCGCAACTCTCTGCCGACCACAGAACACCACCAGACCGCTGCACAGACCGCTCCCTTCTTTCGACCTCCTGATTCTCCCGAACTCTAGCACCACAACTCCAAGCCGCAGACCGCCCAAACACTTTCAGAGGAAGAGGTGATCGCTGCTGCCCACACTATCCGCAGAGGCTGCACAATAAGAGTTCAATCAGAGACCGCCGGTCAGAAATAACCAGACCGCAAGAACAAGAGCAAACTCAGCTTACACTTGGTGTGTCGCAATTGCTGCTACAGTGGCCTCCTATTTATAGGCGCGGGACCTGATCCAGTCACCACCCTATGAGATAGGATCACCACCCCCAGACCGCGCGACCTGACCGGTCACACGGCGCAATCAGCAACATTACTTCTGCTTCATTTTTGGTGAACCCGCCAGCTTCAATGTCGCCATGAGAGACCGCCACTCTCACAGCAGACCGCGACTCCACAAAGAGCTCGCCAGACCGCCCGAAGCTATTCACCACCTGTGTTCGTACGAGACCGCGAACACAGTCAGTTCGCCATCAGATCGCGAACTCCTGTCCACATGCCGATCTCCTCCTGAGACCGCGAACAGCAACCAGCTCGCATATCAGTCTCCTCCTGAAACCGCGAACTGAGACTGCGCGACTAAGACCCTTAGTCCGCGAATACCCCCAGAAAGCCCGGTCAGCTACCAGACCGCATTCCGGAGAGAACCTGGATCAAACTATGTGGTCACACCAGACCGCCACAGCCTTGAAGAGGACAGCACGCCACGCGGTCACGCACAGACCGCGCGGCTCCACCTTCAGCAGACTTTGGACAAGACCAGCGGTCAACCCGGAAGACCGCATCTAGGCTTAGATCAGCCAGACCGCAGATGCAGACCGCCCGACCTCCTCCCAGACCGCCCAGGTCCAAAAGCCTCCTTCACTTCCACTTCAACAATTTCAACATCTCATGCTAGTGATAGATGTCCATCGGGAGATGATAGCCCTAGCACTCAACGCTCAGTATATGGAGCACCGACTTTGTCTGGTACTCCATATGGTGCGCGTAAGTCCTATGGCTATTCTGCCGAGCCTTTGCCGTCATACTTCTTTTCGGCTTCAGCACCTGCTGTGCCAAAGAAGCCTGTAAGGCAGTGCTTGTTTTGTCAGAGTATGGATCATGCTTTGAAGGATTGTGCTGCATTCCGTCGCCAATTGGACGAGGATGACGAGCCGGATATCCGGATCGTCCCGACTCCTACTTCTGGCAGCATACCTTCAACATCTGGTTATGTGTTTGTGTCACCTTCAAGTTTTGAAGGGAATGATGTGGACACAGTCACCAGATGTGTTGCTGATCTAGACTCGGCCATTGCAGAGCCCATCTCCCATGTACATATATCACCAAGCATAGATTTGATTCTTTGTGAGGAATCGGTGCCAGATTCTTTTTCAAGCCCTATTCCTCCCCCTATTGTGCATTCTATTACATTTATTTCTGATAACATTGTTGAAGATACATCGCAAGAGGAGGCTGGCGATCTTTGTGTTGTGCCTATACTTATGGAGGAGTACAACCTTCTGGGTGAAGAGGATTTTTCCTCAACACCGGTGGAGGAAGTGCGAATCCTGGAGAAGGCCACCATCGATCCCACCGAACCTTGCGGCATTGTCAACAATGCCGACATTATTTTACTTTCCCAACCTGATGGGAGTGAAACCGGGACCACTCCCCCGATTGATTTTAATTAATGTTCTTCTTCTTCTTTATTTCTTGATCCCCTTTCTTCATCTGAGCCTGTGCAGGTTGAGTCTTCACAAGTACTTCAGGAGGACTTGGAGCATGATGCTCAAGTCAATGATAAGAGCATCCTCTTATGTGAGGAGGTTGATCCCCCCTGCGTATAGGAAGCTCCACTCATTGCCTTCTCCTCCTGCTGCCTCCCTGGAGATGATACCTTGCTGGGCAAGGATAGTTTTGGTGAGTTGAGTGAGGATTCCTCCTCTTCTTACTTTTTATTCCCTCTACCTGTGACGAGCAGGTATTATTTATATTTGGGTAGAGGCGTGACTGTTCTATCGCCGTATCGGTACCCGCTACTGACACGCATATTAGAACAGTTACATGTGCACTTTTCTTTTCATAGACCCATTAGCTAGAACTGTTTAAATTTCAATAAGTCGTGTTGGGAAGACAATAACCCCAGTAGTTATCTTACCTTTCCTTGCATTTTTATTTCATCTAGTTTGTTTAGTTAGTTGTACTTTATTTTAGTCTGTATATTTTCTTTTGTTTTTGCGGAGCTCACCCCTGCAGGTCATTCTTCTGGCGGATGCTGCAGCTTTTTCTTGGTTTACACGTCAATCTTCTGGTATGCTTACTCATGAGCATTGGGTACTCTCTTTCCCTAGACTTCATTTTGAATTTCATGGTTTTATCTTATGTTTGATTGTTTAGATTAAGTCTGGGGGAGAGCTGCTTTTTGTTACCCACTGTGCACGCATACGTTGCATTGCATAATAGAAGTAAATTTATCTCATTTATTTAGTATTGTTCATCATTTCCACACACCACAACACCCACTTGAGCGCGTACTCATCTGTATGCATGCTCTGAGTGAATTTAATTCTTCTGCATATTTGGGGAAGTCTAGGTGATGGCTTAGGACTACGTAACGGAGTAAAATGTTGACTCCAGTAGTGCTCCTAGTCGAGTGCTCGGTTGCATAGAAATTTGTGTAGATTAGACTTCTATTTATACTTATGGTTTTATATTTTTATATTAGTGTAAATGTTGTTTATTCTACTCAAATGGTGAACCCGGTGTGAATCAAATGGTAGCATATGGATGTGTGTAAACGATCGCTAGACTCATATTGCTTGAGTCGGGAGAAAGGAGAATCTTTCTCGGTGGCTAGAACTTGCCCCAAGCGATTCTTGAAGCATTGGCATAGGATAGTTCTTGTGCGTGAGAATGACGTAGGCCATTATTTTGGCCTGGTTGAGCTTTTTATTTCATGCCTATCATCTACCCTTGCTAGCCCCTTTGTGCCTACCCCTTCCTCTTGATTCAGCTCCAGTTTTATCTCACAAAAAGCTTAAAAGCCTAACCTAGTCGCACACCCAAATCTGAGCTTTAGTTATAGTTATATTTACATTTTGGGGGGTGTTGATGTGGTAATTTTTATAGTGGAAATTGTGGGTGTATTCATTGAAAAATTTGCTGAAAAAGAAAAGAAAGAAAAAGAAGAATGAAGAAGAAAAAGAAAAAAAGAAAAGAAAAGAAAAAAAAGATTGTTATGAAAAAGTTAAATTGAAAGTTTTGATATTGGGAGTGGGCGGTGCACACACCTATGTTGCAAAAGTTCAAGTCTGGGGGTGTGGTGCACTTGTTTATTATAGTCGTGCGGGTAGCTCTATCTTATGCTCATGTTGGGTTAGGTGTGCTTAGCCTCCATGTTTATCTTTGTTTACCTCACCGTAACCCAAGCCCCATCTCTAACCTAAAGTCCTACTGACCCACGCCTTGAACCAATCTAGTGTCGTGGAGAGAATGTGACCGGGCGAGCTTATGGTCACCGACACCGATGGATTTCGGTGGAGTTTGTCCGGCACCCCAATCTTGAGCAATGCTCATCTCAGTGCTTAGTTTACTTTCTCCGTATGCGTGACCGGATGATTCACTGTAGTTCACCATTTTGAGTGGTTATAATATGCTTTTACTCTTTTAGAAATCTATAAACTGTTTGTGTATAATGAGAAATCTTCTCTATTATATTTCTTATGCACGTGAGCATGCGACTTCGCATGTGTTGGGGAAGTATGAAAAATTAGGCTAAGTAAATATGTGTCGAATAGTATTCGACGCAACGTCGAAATATAGTCGACGTTTCTCTCAGTATGAATCGAAGTAACTCTTAGAAGAATTCGACGTAATCATAGTCGACGTACCTCTGACTTCTAGTCGACGCACCATGGTCGACGCACCTTCCTTATTCTCCTCTCGACGTCCAACCAGGATCAAATCGACGTTTACGTCGAATAGTAATCGACGCACATCGATATCTATAAGTAAATCAAAAATACGCCATATCTCTTTCCTTCTTTCTGTAGATTTGATTTTTTATGGAATGATATTATTCTTTTATAGCCGTTCTGAATCAGTCTTTCCTTCTATTTGATTCTTGGCTAATTTGATTAAGACTATTATGGATATTATTTGAAATCAGAATGAATTCATTTCCTTCTACAGAAATATTAATTATGGAAACTCTTATCTCTTTCTATTTCTGTGTCTACTAATTGATTATTCCCTCTTAGCAATATATTTTAAACAGAGCTATAAATAAGAAGGAAGTCGACAGAGAATAACAACAAGTGATCCACCATATATACATTTGAAAAAGAGGAAGAGCTCCCAAGTGAAGAGTGAGAAAATTGAGAAAAGAGATAGTGTGCTGCAGCAAAGAAAAAGCCTTCATCTTCACCTTCTGAAGCCATTGTGCTGCAAATTCTGAAAGCTCTCACAAAAGAGAGAAAAGCTTACAATCTCCTTCTCACTATAGAAGAGAGATCATATTCACTATACTTGTGCTTCTAATCTTCTTGCTAGGAAGAAGATTCCTTCTTACATATATTGTCTTTTGTTCTACTACTTGTTCTACTTCTTCTTCTCATTCTATTTTCAATTGTGTAAAAGAGTTTTTAGAATCTCTCTTCAAATAATTCAGTTGTAGTGGTTCTAAGAGTCTCCTTACCAAAAGACTCAGTTTGGTTCTAAGAGTCTCCTTATCAAAAGACTCAGTCTGGTTCTAAGAGTCTCCTTATCAAAAGACTCAGTGCAAGTTAGTGAATTCCTACCAAGGGGGTAGAAGAGTGGACTACCCAAAGTTTGGGAACCACTATATTTCCTTGTGTTGTGCTGTGATTTTCTTGTTGTCATTTTTCTTCTTTACTTGCTTAATTCTTGTTGGTGTGTGGGAAGCCTAAATCTGTGATTATTACACACACATATATATATATATAATAGCACAAAGTATTTTTAAATCTCTATTCACCCCCCCCCCCCCCCTCTAGAGAATTCTAGTGAGGTTAACTGTGCACTTTCAATTGGTATCAAAGCGAGGTTGATCTAAAAAGGATAACTCCTTGATCAAAAAGATCCTACCTCATATATATATATATATATATATTTGAAAACTATTTCTTTTCACATGGCACAAATCAAAGATTATGCTTCCACCAAACCACCAATGTGCAATCTTGAAAAGTTTGCAATTTGGAAAACAAGAATTAGGATTTATATGAATTCTATTGATGAAGAATTATTTAATGTTATTTTGACAGGTCCTCCCAAGCCTTATAGAAGAGACTCAAGTGGTGAAGTGACCCAAACACTTGTCCCAAAGGCTGAGTGGACAGCTGAAGAGAAGAAGGCAGGAACATGTGATGCAAAAGCTTTGAACATTCTTGTATCAACCCTCTCAGATGAAATCTTTCAAAAGGTTGTTGACTGTGAATCAGCTAAAGAAATATGGGAGGCTCTTACAAAGATGGTAGAAGGAAGTGTTGATGAAAGGAAAGATAGAAAGGCTCTATTGATCTCCCAATATGAGAACTTTCAAAAGAAGAATGAAGAAAGCATATCTGAGATGTATGATAGGTTTAGTCTGATCATAAATCAATTAAGGAGCCTAGATATTGAGATCTCTCTCACAGAGATCAATGACAAACTGTTAATGAGTCTCCCAAGCTCATGGGACTCAAGAATATGGGCAATAAGAGATACAAGAGGACAAAGGGAAATCTCAACAGATGCCCTCTTGGGAAAACTTAAATCCTATGAGCAACTGCTGAAAACTAGAGAAGAGAAGGAAAGAAGAGGAAGCACTTCAAACTCCTCAAAAGATAGAAACATTGCTTTGAAATCAATAGAAGAAGAGACCCCTATCACTGAAGAAGAATTATTCAGCCTCCTGGCCAGGAGATTCAAGAAATGGGTCAGGACAGATGGGTCTAGAAGGAGAGAATCAAAACCAAGGTATGATAAAACTCCTACTAAATAAATCATTTGTTATTCCTGCAGGAAAACTGGACACATTGCACCAGAATGTCCATAAAATACTGAGAAAGAAAAAGATCTGAAAAAGAAAGATCTCAAGAAAAAGGGCAAGAAGAAAGAAAGAGGCTTCATTGCAGAAGCTTGGAGTGAAACAGATTCTGAGGATAGCACCTCATCCAAAAGTGACAATGATGAATCTAAGCAAGAAGACCTATGCTTAATGGCTTTTGAAAGCTCAAATGAATAACATGGTGCAAAATCATGGAGTGAGACAGAATCAGAAGGAAGCATCCTATTCTCATAGAGGAATCTGAGGATAAGGATGAGGTAAGCATTTTTGATGACATAGATTTTCTGTGTGATGATTTCAAAAATGATTTTAAAGGATTATGTTTAGATCAACTAAAAGCTAAACAAGAAATTAAGAATCTAAGAGAACAAATTAATGTCATTAAAAACCAGATAAATATAGAGGATACTTGTTCTAAAAAATATGAGTTAAGGGCTAACTTCATAGAAAAAGAAATAGAGAGGGCTAAAATAGAAAACCAGCTTCTTTAAGGTATCCCAAGCAAAAGCTTTTGAAGAATCAATACAAATGAGAAGCCAAACACTTAAAGAAATCACAGAAAAACAAACAAGAAGACATAAAAATCTTGGCCTAGGAGCTGATCCCTCAGCTAGTCTTAATCCATCCAACAAACCTGCTTGGATGAGCCCTGTTAAATTCACTAAACCCACTAACTCAGCAAACCAAGAAGAAGACTTACAAAATAAGGGAGAAGACTTCAAGGAAATAAACCAACTTGATGAAACATCATACTATTCAGCTGATGACTCTCAAACTTCTTTTGAGAAGGTAACTAGGCCAAGAGAAACAACTCATAAAGAAATAAAATCAGAAAAAGGGAAAAATAAAGTTTGTGAAAACACAATTGCGTTGACTCCATATCGACGCATGAATGATAGTGCGTCGAATTCTACTCGACGCAATCTCTCAGATGCTTCGACCTCAATTCGACGCTTGAATAAAAGTACGTCGACTTCAAATCGACGTAACTTCTTCCATGCATCGATTCTAGATCAACGCAATCTGGAGAAAGCACCGAAAATAAATCGACGCAACTATCAACATACGTCGAATAGATATCGACGCATACAAACTCAGAGCAACATAAAGACAGAACACTTACATTCTCCAAAAACCTTCCATCTTAACCCCCATTCAGGACCCATTCATCCTGATCATAATTTCTATCCTAATCAAAACTTCTATCCTAACCAAAATTTCTATCCTAATCAAAATCTCTATCCTAATCAACGTCCCTATTCCTCCCTAAACTCAAATTTTCTTAGTCAAAAGAAAATTAGGTGTTATATTTGCAATAAAATTGGCCACACTGCCAAACAGTGTTGGCATAATCAATCAAATTGCTCATAAAACTAGTCCTAGGATAACTTAGAAAACTTTAGGATTAGGAAGAAAGAATCCCTCAGGAAAACCCAGAATCTGTCAAATAAAGTCACGTCGACTTTGAATCGACGCACCGTCGATAACTCAGTTCAATAAATAAAATCGACGCATGCATCGACTCCAATCAACGCATACGTCGATAGGGAACCCTATCATCCCAAACCAGACTATATTGACACTCACGTCGAATTCCACTCGACGTAACGTCGACTTCATGAAAACGAGCGGCAATACTAAAATATTTTCGGTCACATCCACTGTTGTTCCGAATAAGCCTCGAATTGTGCCTCGTTTCGACGTTTCACCTAACTTAAATAGACTCTTCAGTTAGAAACCTTCACGACATCTGCAGCTTTCATCCTTCTTGTTCCTCAGTCCAACCATTTCTTCCTCTCTCTCTCACTGACCTAAAATGGCTCCTAAGACCAACTCAGGCTTTGACATTGACCTCGAATCTTTCCAAGCCGCCGCAGAAAATTACAAGAGCATCATAACTCTGTTTACTGAAGCTGGATTAGACAAGCTCATCTCCACAAGATGCAAGCTCCTGGAGACAGAACTCACAGAGCTCATGACTCATGTTCAGATATATGAACAAGGAGAAATCCAAGGAACAATCCATGAGACACCTGTATCAATCTCTGCAGAACACATTAGGACCACCTTTGATCTTCCATCAGGTACATTCCAATGTTATCTTTGTTCAACTCAAATAGAGAAAGAAAATCAGTTTCTAAAGAGCAACTAAACAAGTCTCCTTCATCATTCCCTTATCAGGTGATGAACCTGTGGAACTCACTCCTGATGAAATCAAGAATCTGTTAATCACCATGAAGTTTTCAAAAGATAGACCAATCCACCTGAAGAAAATTGACTTTTCTGATGAATATAGATTACTGGCAGATATAGTAGGAAAAATTCTACTATGCAAGATCTCTGCCCATGATGCAGTACCCAAACAACAACGGAACATCATGGGGGCCCGTGTGCTGAAGAAGAAGGTAGACTGGGCCAGCCTCCTGCTCAACATGATAGGCTACAAATACTCTCACAAAGAGAATGCCTATATGAGAATCATGATTCAAGCACTCTTCCACTCCTTCCCTGACCTATGTAGGTCAAAAGGAATCCCTATCCCTCCAGGAAAAAGGATGTCAATAGCCCTCTTCTCTAAATAGACCAGGCAAATTCCCAAGCCTGGTTCCATTCATGAAAGGACTCCATCTCCTCCTATCTCTCATGCTCATCCATCTTCACCTCCCCCTCCTCCTACTCATACAGACATCTCTTATGTACCATCATCATCCACACCTTCACAAATACCAACTCAGTCACCTGCTCAACCCTCCTTTATTCCTCCTCCTCCTCCATCAAATATATCTCATCACAATGATACAGTCCCCTCTCCACCTTCATCACATTCTCCTCCTCCACCACCACATTTTGAACCATCTCCATCCACTGAAAACCTAAGCACTCAGTGCATCCAATCCACAGCCCAAAGATTCCAAGCAATGCTGGATGGGCACTACTCCAAGATTCATTCCTCCATCTTACACATACAGACCCAAATAGATGGGGTCAGTGCCTCTGTGCAAAGCCTGAAGACCTCTATCTCTTCCTCTAAAGTCACCAGATCTTTCTTAACCTCCTTGGCTAAGAAGGTCAAGAAGGGGGAGAAGTTAGATGAAGAGCAGCTCTCCAACCACAAAACTCCCTCTCACAAAACCTCTCATTCTTAAAAATCTGACAGTTTAGCTCTACTCAAGACCATTGGGAATGAAGTAGTACCAGAGCTGCATACTGAAGAGCAGATATCAAATGTACTAATTATAGCAAGAGAAGCTGCACAACAAGTGGATCTATTGCAAGGGGAGGCAAGTAGAGCAGAGAATGAAGCTGAAGAGGAAGCTGAAGCTCAGGGGGAGCCAGATGCTGTTATACCTAAAACTGGAGATAAAAGAGAAACTGAAGAAGAAGAAAAAGGCTCAAAGGAAGTTTCATTCTAGGGGGAGCAAACTACTTTGACTCAGGGGGAGCTGAGGGAATCACCTGCTACTGAGAAGGAACAACCCACAAAAGTATTTACTAGGAAGAGAAAAACTCCTCCTACCCCTGAACAATGATGATATACTCTATTTGAACAATTGTCTATGCTCAAATGCTGATTAGTCAACTGAACATGAAATTTGTTTATATAATTTCTTATTCTATCTTCTTCTGATTGCTTAGCATATTTTTTCTCTATATAAATGCTTTGCTTTATTGAATAAAAGCTGATACAATTTCTCTCTGTATATGGTTAAGACAAATAGGGGGAGATTGTTGGGGAAATGATTTATCTTAACCCCTAGAATTAAGAAGAATATAAATTCTAAGTATGAAAAATTAGGCTAAGTAAATATGCGTCGAATAGTATTCGACGCAACGTCAAAATATAGTCGACGTTTCTCTCAGTATGAGTCGAAGTAAATCTTAAAAGAATTCGACGTAATCATAGTCGACGTACCTCTGACTTCTAGTCGACGCACCATTGTAGACGCACCTTCCTTATTCTCCTCTCGACATCCAGCCAGGATGAAATCGATGTTTACGTCGAATAGTAATAGATGCACGTCGATATCTTTAAGTAAATTAAAAACACGCCAGATCTCTTTCCTTCTTTCTGTAGATCTGATTTTTTATGGAATGATATTATTCTTTTATAGCCGTTCTGAATCAGCCTTTCCTTCTATTTGATTCTTGGCTAATTTGATTAAGACTATTATGGATATTATTTGAAATCAGAATGAATTCATTTCCTTCTACAGAAATATTAATTATGGAAACTCTTATCTCTTTTTATTTATGTGTCTGCTAATTGATTATTCCCTCTTAGCAATATATTTTAAACAGAGCTATAAATAAGAAGGAGGTCGGCAGAGAATAACAACAAGTGATCCACCATATATACATTTGAAAAAGAGGAAGAGCTCCCAAGTGAAGAGTGAGAAAATTGAGAAAAGAGATAGTGTGCTGCAGCAAAGAAAAAACCTTCATCTTCTCCTTCTGAAGCCATTCTGCTGCAAATTCTGAAAGCTCTCACAAAAGAGAGAAAAGCTTACAATCTCCTTCTCACTATAGAAGAGAGATCATATTCACTATACTTGTGCTTCTAATCTTCTTGCTAGGAAGAAGATTCCTTCTTACATATATTGTCTTCTGTTCTACTACTTGTTCTACTTCTTCTTCTCATTCTATTTTCAATTGTGTAAAAGAGTTTTTAGAATCTCTCTTCAAAAAATTCAGATGTAGTGGTTCTAAGAGTCTCCTTACCAAAAGACTCTGTTTGGTTCTAAGAGTCTCCTTATCAAAAGACTCAGTCTGGTTCTAAGAGTCTCCTTATCAAAAGACTCAGTGCAAGTTAGTGAATTCCTACCAAGGGGGTAGAAGAGTGGACTACCCAAAGTTTGGGGAACCACTATATTTCCTTGTGTTGTGCTGTGATTTTCTTGTTGTCATTTTTCTTCTTTACTTGCTTAATTCTTGTTGGTGTGTGGGAAGCCTAAATCTGTGATTATTACACACATATATATATAATAGCACAAAGTATTGTTAAATCTCTATTCACCCCCCCCCCCCCCCCCTCTAGAGAATTCTAGTGAGGTTAAATGTGCACTTTCAGCATGGTACTCTGCATTGTAATTCTAAGCCATCTACTTTTCTTTCCCCGCCTACTTAGGATTTGTTTGCTCGGGACGCGCAAACAGGTAGGTCTGGGGGTGTCATGAGTCCCATTTATATACACATTTATGGACTCATCTGGGCCGATTATCTAGTCTAGGCACTACACTTTAGGCATGTTTTCGTTCATATTTGATATTCCATGCTAAGTGCACTTCTAGGCCCGTTCTTGGTGTATTTTCTTGTTTATCTTCTTTACTGTCTTTCATGCTGTGTTTTGTGCCACTTTCAGTGGTTTTGATTAGTGTTATGATGGAACAGGGGTCATGCAGGTGTCCCCAGTACAAATCTGTACAGGAACACTGCGCACGATCACTGGCTCTATTACGCACGATCACTGATCGTGCGCCGCCGACCGTGCGCGTTCATTTGTAGCCCAAAGTTGCATTCTGAATTTGGTCATGCGTTTTTACGCACGGTCGTGCATTCGGTCGTGCGCGTTATTATTTCTGTATGTCTGTCTTGCAGGTTTTTCTGGCACAGTGCGCACGACCACCAACTTCCAGTGCGCACGACCACTGGTCGTGCGCCACTGATCGTGCGCCCTGTTTTCTATAAATATACAGCCCACGAAATTAGGTCGGAGGACCTTCCAGCTCCGCCGTTTTCGAGCCCTGTTCGCCTCTTCCGCTACCTGCATCATCTTCCACCACCAGGAGGTGCTCCGGGGCTATTCTTCATGCCTATCTTAAGCCCGGAGATCACCTCGACCATCTTCGTCATCCACAAGCTTCAAAAGGAAGGATCTCCGCCCAGATTTCATCGTCAAGCTTGGGAGCCATGTATTGAAGCCGAGCGGATAGTGACACGAAGAAGACGGGCCCATTGGGAGGTAGTGACAGCCCTCCTCTACCCCGGACGTAGTTGCGGATCAAGCTTGGACGCGGATTGACAACCTTGCGATTCCAACCGTGAATCCTAACGAGCCTTCGGATTCGGTCGATTTCTTACTCTCTTTCAACTTGTAATGATATTGTAGGGTAAATTCTTGTATTTTTGGATGATATGTACAATGATCTTTATTTGCAATGTTTATTTCATATTTCTATGAAACCATTTGGTTATTTGTGTATATGAGATGCGCCACCACTTCATCCACCACTCCATCCACGAGGTTCGTGTGCCGCACTAGCAATTGCTAGTGGCGTGCTTGTCTACGAGGTGCTTGCGACCCTCTCTCCGCATGCCTACTCGCCCATCCGCCTAGTGAAGTGTGGCATAGCGGCCCGTGTAATCCATTCGCCTAACAAAGCAGCGCACTCAAGGCCTGCACAGTTCGATTCCGTTTGCCTACTTGTCCATCTGCCCTTTTGAAGCAGCACGCTCAAGGCCTGCCTAGTCTCCATCCCGCCAAGCAAAGCATTGCATAGCGGCATTGCATAGGAGTAGTTTAGTAATTTTCTTTTATTTCCACAACCAAAACCCCCCGTTTCCGCAACCCATTCAACTTAAAGGACTTCAATCTCAAGTCCTTCCTCGATAGATAGCTCCACCTTACCGTGTTCCTTTGAGATCGATACTTGGGGATTCATTCCCATTTTATATTTCTTGAATGATCGGTACACTGCTATTTCGTACCGCAGTCTTGATACCGCCTATAGCGGTGTGCTAAGATTTGCGCAACAGAGGCAGCAGGGCGGGGGATTGCAAGGTCAAGGAAGAGGTTACGCCCCGGGAGAGGGTAACTTTTATGGGGGCCAGGAAGACCCCATCAGTTGGGATGGAGGCAAGGTCCAAGGCCGGTGCCTCCCCCACCTAAGCAGTCCATGGCGATCAGGAGAGGAAGAGGAGGAAGAGGAAGGAGAGAAGGAGAAGAAGCAAGAGCAAGAAGGAGAAGGGGAAATATGGCAGCAGAGGCTGAGAGGGGAGAGGTGACGTTGTCATACTATGACTTCCATGATGAGGAAGGTCACGCAACGGCCACTTGCCCAGAGTTCTTGGAGACAAAGAGGGCTAGAATGTCGGCGCCGCGGCAGCAGCAGCAGGTGAGGATCGAGGAGGTCCTTCCTCGGGAGGACGAGGAGGAGAGGTGTGAGGACCGGGCCGATGTGGGGACCCGAGGAGGGATCAGAGTGATCCACGGTGGAGTAGGGGTAGAGGCAACCCGCAAGGCGAGCCTCCATATCATCTACTGTCAGAGCATGGCTTCGACATCCATGGCCATGAGGACCCTTTCTGCGACGCGTTGGTCATCCAGACCGCCATCGAGAACTTCACGGTGTCTCGGATTCTCGTGGACAATGGAAGCTCCGTCAACGTCATCTTCAAGAAGGAGTTCGATGAGATGAAGGTGGAAGCCAAGAGGGTGTTGGCCTCGGATGGACCGTTGTTCGGGTTCTTCGGAGAGAGGAAGGAGGTAGAGGGGGGAGTGGGGCTCCACGTAGTCCTGGGTGGGCAATCTCGGAATTGCCGCTTCGTCGTAGTGGATGCCCCCAGCAGCTATAGTGTCATCTTTGGACAGCCGCTAATCAGCGCTTTCCGCTGCGTCCCCTCCACCTTCCACCAATGTCTCAAATTCAGCTCGAGAGGAGCCCAAATTCGGGTAAGAGGGGATCCGAAGATATCAAGGCAGTGCTACGTGACGGCGGTAAACACCATCTTCTGGATAGCTGAAGTAGAGAAATGGGATCAGGAGGAGGGAGAGTCGGCGGGTCTCGGAAAGGCAGAGGAGCATATGGGAGAAGGAGAGGAGGAGGAAGAGGTAGAAGGTCGGGCCTGTTAAAATTTTTGATTTGAATCGTTTAGGAGTAAGCAGGAGTTGCATCAACTGAGTTAAAGCCAAACAACCACAATGCCACACAACAACACAAGAAACTTTATTGAAACACAATCTTCATTTACATTGCGAGGCATACATGGCGAGACATGATTCATCAGAATCACGGAGACGAGAAGAACAAAACACACCAAAACAAATCTGGCGGCTACACAAGCTGAGACCGCACAGACCGCTCAACTCCAAAAGTCGCCCGGCTTGACCTGAGATCGCACGAACAGAAACCGGACAGACTGTCAGCACTGCAAGACCGCACCTCAGACCGCACAAACTGGAGCTTATTGGAACGAAGAACTGAAGCTGTCGCCAGAGCGCAACTCAGATCGCCTAACCGCTGAAGGTCGCCTGATCGCTGAGCTCGCTGCGAACAGCACAAGAACGAACATAAACCAGTTCGCAGACAGACCGCTGCCGAACTGTTTATTCTAGTTGCTGGGAATCACGGAGGAAGAAGACCGCAACCTGCTGATCGCAAACCTGCAAACATAACAAACAGTCAGCTCGCTTCCAAGACCGCCCGACCTCAAAGTGAGACCGCATGAATTAACCCAGGCTCAGTTCTTACAGTTCTCGTTAGGAATGACGGGCCCTGCACCTCTATTTATAGGCGGGTAGACGGATGTCGTCACTGCACAGGAGAGATACAATCACCACCCGTCAGATCGCCAGCGGTCACATAAGGCCGACCGCGCGATCAGACCTCTTGGACGATCATCCGACCAAGACGCAGATCAGCAGACAAGATCGCGCACAGGTCGCGCGAACACGAGACCGCGCACAAGCCGCGTGGTCACAAAGGTACTCCTTTCTTAGACCACCAGGAGCAAACCAGGAACCATCTGGCCGACTTCAGACAAGTCGCCAGATTGCCAGGACAGACCGCCCGGATAGACGGTCATATAAGAACAACCCGCCCGGTCTTCCAACAAGGAAGACAGGCCAACCAGCAGAACAACTCGGGAACAGACCGCAGCTACAAGGAATAGACCGGAAGAACTAGCAGTCCGCCAGAGCAACCCGGCAGAGCCAGACTGGCAGAATATACACAAGAACAAGCCGCGGGGTCTTGGCGGTCTCCCAAAATCAGACCGCCCAATCTCCTCCACTTCACTTCAAAATTTCAACACTCCCCCTTGAAGTGGGAAGTGGAGACTAGCCCGAGTAAACCCCGCAACCGTGTAAATGGTCCCTTTGCCAGTGGCTTTGTGAAGATGTCTGCGACATTGTGTTGGAACCATAGCTTTTTGATTTGAGTTAGGATCCATTCTTTTGTTAATAAGTCATCTAATAATTTAGATCAATCTAAGTGAACATAAATTAAATATGATGTGATCGAATCAGAGAAAATTAAATAAACAAAAATATTTATTCCCTGCTTTCGGCGAATGGAGCTCGACATTTGTCGAACGATGTTAGACGAATCTGTCATTTCATTAACCACTCACCAGACAGCCAGTCTCAGCGGTCAACAAATTATTCTCTGAACGCCGCTCGACAAAAAGTGGAAGAGCTCGACAAAGCCTCAGAAAGGCGCTCGACGAATCACGAAATGTGAAGAGCTCGACAAACCTTCAGAAAGGCGCTCGACAAATGCCGTTCAGCGCTCGACAAATTCTATCCAGAAGCTCGACAAATATTATTTTATTCTGCTCTCTTTCTTTATGATATTTAACTTAGCCGTTGCAGATCAATAAATATTATAGCCGTTGCAGATCAACTTTAATGAAGAGTAATGGCAGGTTATCTTCTCGAAGAGTCAAATCAATGATAGAGACTTTAGCTCTTCTCTTCTTCCCGAGAAGAAAATTCAAATTAAGAGCAAGGGTCCTCAGATTATAAAGGGAACTTACAAAAGAGTACAAAGCAATGAGAACACACAGAGAGAACACACGACAGAGAAGAGAAAATTTATCTTGTTGTTCTTCAGTACTAACATCTTCCTGCAGATTCAAAACAACCTGAGACACAAATCACAATTACTTGCTCAGGATCATCACTGCATAAGAGGAAATAAGTGTTTGTACAATCAAGAGAAGAGGACTCCAGAATTGTCATTAACTTACATCAGACAGGGGGAGCTCTTCAACATCCTCATCAAGATTCAATCAACTTCAAACCAGGATCTTCAAGAGTCTTCTTATACAGAGAAGAACAATTTAATTTCTGCTTTTATTTTTACTTCCTTACCCCATCCTGTACAGGGTTATAACTCCCTTCAAAAGTTAATCCCGGTGACAGGGCACCTTAGCAAAAACCTGCAGTTTGGTTAGAGCACCTTATCAACAGCTCACCTGGTGTGAGGGCACCTTATCAACAACCTCATAGTGGATTCCTACCAGTGGGTAGAAGAGTAGATGTACCCAGTTGAGGGGAACTACTATATATTTTTGTGTCATCTGGATTGCTTGCTTCCTATTTGCTTTGCACTGTTTCTTTTGCTGTATTTTATTTATGCACTCTAACTGTTTGTGCTTATTACTCCTACAGCAAACATCCTATATATATATATATATATATATATATTTGTATATATATCATTTATTTTGAAACCAAACCTAAATAAGAGTTTTAACAGATAAATAAGAACTAAACCTCCTTTTAATTGGTATCAAAGCAGGTTGATTTGTCACACAGGTTAACACCTGAAATCACAAAGATCACTTAGTTCTTAAATCTGTTCTAAAAAGTTTTTCTAAAATGATACAAGTAAAATTTCTGTCTTCAGATCCACCTATATTTAATTTGGATAATTTTTCTTTATGGCAAGTTAGAATTATGTTATATATGAATGTCATAGATGAAGAAATTTACAAATCTATCTTGACAGGGTCTGTTTATGTTGGCGTTGATATATCTTCTTCAAAGAAAACTACCAAAATAAAACGTGGCAATAGAGAAACTGATGTCACTGCCCGTGTTTGCAAAATGAAGCCAGATAAATTCAAAGTTGGTACTGATAATGGGCAGACTGATAAACATAAAGGACCTTCCCCATATACAGAACCTTCCCCATCCTCAGATGCAGATGCCAAAGCCATGCAGATCTTGGCTCAGTTAGTGTCAAAAGACATTCTTCAAAAACTTGAAGACTGCACTTCTGCAAGAGGAATATGGAACTCCCTCTCTAGGATGGTAAATAAACCTACCTCTATCTCTTAAACTAACTATATTTTTGATGCAGAACCATCAACAAACCTAAGTGAAGAAGAACAAGAAGAAGAACTTAGAGCTAGAGCCTTCTGCATGATGGCCATATATGGTGGTTCACATCAAATTCCAGATGCAGAAATCGAATCGGAAAAGCTTGAGGTAACTGAGGTAACTCCAACTTATAATTTTACCTCCACTCAAGATAAAACTAATCATAAATTAACATTTACAGAATTAATAAAATATGAAAATAAACCTTTAAAAGAGTTAACAAATATAAATTTTCTAACTCCTGAGAATAATAAACTTTAAGAAAATTTGAAATCATCAGAAGAACAGACTATTTCTCTTAAAAACAAATTTTCTATGGCAAGCACAACTAATGGGAGAAATCTCAAAATGCAGGCCAAAAAGTTTGAACAAATTTCTAAAGAGAAAATAATTAATCATGATCAACAAAAATCTTCAAACTTATATTTTAATGAAATAAAAAGGCTAATATATTTTAAGAAACTTTCTAATTAATTATTAATAAGTTTCTCACCATTAAACTCCATCCCAACTCAAACAGCAAACCTAAAATTTACATGGATTGTTTCCATTATAAAAACAATGTTAAGACAACTTTGTATTCTTACAGTCTTCTCCAAGTCAGTTTGAACATTCTACTGTAGCTGCATTGATCAGTAATGACCATAGCACTGAGTGTGAGTTTCTTCTGATAAAGGGACTCTATGAGAACGAAGATGTCTGACAATGTTCTTATAATCTAAAACATTCCTTAAAATTCATTAACAGCTGTAGCAACTCATATATTAAAATCCTTCTAGAATAATAAAATGAGAGAGAAAATGAGAAGCTCAAATCCCCAAATAAGATTTAATCTCTCTAATTGCAAAGGTTGCTGCAATTGAAAATTTTAATTCAGATCTTAAGAAATTAAAATCTAGGAAAGCAGAGTTGCTCAAATAATTTTAAAAGGATGAAAAATTATTAAAGCCCAAGTGAGAGAGAAAATGAGAAATTCAGAGAAACCAAGTGAGAGAGAAAAGGAGAATATAAAATTAAAACTGTCGACTTCCTAAACCAAATAGGGGGAGACCACCAGGTCACTAGTTTTAATTTGATTTAGGATCCCAACTCAAATAGGGGGAGATTGTTGGAACCATAGCTTTTTGATTTGAGTTAGGATCCATCCTTTTGTTAATAAGTCATCTAATAATTTAGATCAATCTAAGTGAACATAAATTAAATATGATGCGATCGAATCGGAGAAAATTAAATAAACAAAAATATTTATTCTCTGCTTTCGGCGAATGGAGCTCAACATTTGTCGAACGACGTTACACGAATCTGTCATTTCATTAACCACTCACCAGACAGCCAGTCTCAGCGGTCAACAAATTATTCTCTGAACGTCGCTCGACAAAAAGTGGAAGAGCTCGACAAAGCCTCAGAAAGGCGCTCGACGAATCACGAAATGTGAAGAGCTCGACAAACCTTCAGAAAGGCGCTCGACAAATGCCGTTCAGCGCTTAACAAATTCTAGCCAGAAGCTCGACAAATATTATTTTACTCTGCTCTCTTTCTTTATGATATTTAACTTAGCCGTTGCAGATCAATAAATATTATAGCCGTTGCAGATCAGCTTTAATGAAGAGTAACGGCAGGTTATCTTCTCGAAGAGTCAAATCAATGATAGAGACTTTAGCTCTTCTCTTCTTCCCGAGAAGAAAATTCAAATTAAGAGCAAGGGTCCTCAGATTATAAAGGGAACTTACAGAAGAGTGCAAAGCAATGAGAACACACAGAGAGAACACACGACAGAGAAGAGAAAATTTATCTTGTTGATCTTCAGTACTAACATCTTCTTGCAGATTCAAAACAACCTGAGACACAAATCACAATTACTTGCTCAGGATCATCACTGCATAAGAGGAAATAAGTGTTTGTACAATCAAGAGAAGAGGACTCCAGAACTGTCATCAACTTACATCAGACAGGGGGAGCTCTTCAACATCCTCATCAAGATTCATTCAACTTCAAACCAGGATCTTCAAGAGTCTTCTTATACAGAGAAGAACAATTTAATTTCTGCTTTTATTTTTACTTCCTTACCCCATCCTGTACAGGGTTATAACTCCCTTCAAAAGTTAATCCCGGTGACAGGGCACCTTAGCAAAAACCTGCAGTTTGGTTAGAGCACCTTATCAACAGCTCACCTGCTGTGAGGGCACCTAATCAACAACCTCATAGTGGATTCCTACCAGTGGGTAGAAGTGTAGATGTACCCAGTTGAGGGGAACTACTATATATTTTTGTGTCATCTAGATTGCTTGCTTCCTATTTGCTTTGCACTGTTTCTTTTGCTGTATTTTATTTATGCACTCTAACTATTTGTGCTTATTACTCCTACAGCAAACATCCTATATATATATTTGTATATATATCATTTATTTTGAAACCAAACCTAAACAAGAGTTTTAACAGATAAATAAGAACTAAACCTCCTTTTACATTGTCCGCACTCCGAACATGCTCGACCATAAGAGATCCTCCCAACACCTTTTCACGAATGAAATGGTGCTCAATCTCTATATGCTTGGTCCTCGCGTGACAGACTGGATTGTTAACCAGCTTGAGAGCACTCTCATTGTCCCCGCGTAGCATAGTGGGACCTCGAACCTCCTCATGAACATCCTCCACCAACCTCCTGAGCCAAACGGCTTCCTGAGCTGCCAAGGCCGAAGCCTTGTATTCTGCTTCTGTGGTAGATACGGACACCGAGTCCTGCTTTTTGCTGCACCAAGAGATAGTTGTGGAGCCCGTCATAAAGATATAACCAGACGATGATCTCCGATCATACACGTCTCCCCCGTAGTCAGCATCCATGTATCCATGCAACTGCTGTGAGAACCCGCGAGCTACAAGGCGAATCTTGTAACGCTCGATCGTGTCGTCAGCTTTCTTCTTGAGCTTGTAAACCCATTTGCATGTCACAGGGGTAATGCCCTTAGGCCTGGGCACTAGAGACCAAGTCTCATTCTTCTTGAGAGCATCCATCTCTTCTTGTATAGCAATATCCCACTGCTTCACGCCTTTGGCTTTCTCAAAGCTCGGCGGCTCCCTTTCATCCAAGGGACCAGCGAAGAAACATGAGACGAAGCTCACCATGTTTCCTCCTGTATATCGATCTGGTGGCTTGATAGTCCTCTTCGACCTCCTAAGAGGTTGCACCTGACTAACCACCTCCTCAGCTGCTTCTTCTGTGCAAGCTCCTCTTCCAGACGAATTTGGAGCATCGCTCCCCCTGCTTCCAGAACCTGAAGCCTCCATCTCAGAGCTTGACTCAGCTGGAGCTCCTGGTGAAACAGGCAACTCCACTTGAAGAGTTCCTGCAGCTTTCTCTGCTTCATCAACCCTGCTCTCCGGTAGTTCAACTCCTGAACTCCCTTTGTAGGAAGTTACATCATCGAACACCACATCCCGAGATACCACTGATCTCTGTGTCTCAGGATCTATGCACCTCCATCCTTTCTTCCGCTCATCATACCCGACAAAGACTAGCTTCCTTGCTTTCGCATCTAGCTTCATCCGAAGAGCATCAGGAATATGCACATAGCAGGTTGACCCGAACACCTGAAGGTGAGCAACACTTGGTTTCTCCTTGAACATCAATTCGTGAGGGGTCTTCATGTTGAAAGGACTTAGAGGCATTCTGTTGATGACATAAGCCGCACAAGACATTCCCTCCGCCCAAAAGGACTTTGGGATACCCTTGGCATGAAGCCAGCATTTGCAGGTTTCCGTCAGATGACGGATCTTCCTCTCCGCAACGCCATTCTGCTGTGGAGTATGGGCACAAGTGAGCTCTCTCCGAACGCCATGTTTCCTGCAAAAACTTGAGAACTCACCAGAGGTGAACTCCCCACCATTGTCAGTTCTCAATTTCTTCACCCGCAGGCCTAACCGACCTTCCACCAGCTCCTTGAACTCCACAAACTTTGCAAAGGCTTCCGACTTCTCTTTCAAAAAATACACCCAGACATATCTGGTGTAATCATCAATCAACACTAACATATATCTATTGCCTCCAAGGCTTGGGGTGGCTGTCGGTCCCATCAAATCACCGTGGATGCACTCCAACGGCGCTTTGCATCTAGTTTGCGATTAATCAAATGGAAGTCGATGAGACTTACCAAACTGACATCCAGCATAAACATGACCGTCTACAAAAGAGGACAAGCTAGGCAAGCCCTTGACAAGGCCCCTTAACGCCATAGCTTTCAATTTGTCCATGCCAACATGCCCCAACCTTTCATGCCAGATAGTCGCGCTATCGTTGGTCTTCATCTTATCAACATAGGTACTTGTCGATAACACGAACAAGTCCTTCACCCTCTTTCCAACATGGATAACATCTCCCCTTATCTCCGGTTGAGTTTTAAGAAACTTCACTTCTGTTGGGCCAAACAGAACGTGATAACTGGCATCGACCGCATTGGTCACAGAGAAGAGATTATTCCTCATACCAGGCATGTGATAAACACTCCTTAACGTGAGTGGACCCTTATCACTGCTCAAGGAGACAACACCTTCTTGTTCAACAGCATGAACAGAATTATCAGCCATAATGATAGCATCGTTACCTGAGTAAGGCGCCAAAGAAGAGAACTTTGATTCATCCTCGGTAAGAAGATGTCCACACCCTGAATCAACAATCCAATCCTCTTCGAAATTGATGGCAGCCAAGGCCTTAACGGGCATCGCCGTCATATTAGTTGCAAATGCTCCTCCCCATCCAGCTTCATCAGACTTTGGCTTCTCCTTCTCTGCTACATGTCCCGACTGAAGATTAACCCGGCAATCCTTCTTGAAGTGGCCGGTCTTATTGCACCTGAAGCACCTTGGTCCATCTCCCTTCTTCTTCCCATCAGACTTAGGAGCATAACCCCAATCCTGCTGACCTGAAGTAGAGGGTCCATCATAACCCAGCTTCTTCTTCTCCCACTTCTTCTTCTTCCCAGAGAACAACACATCACTATCTCCCCCAGTGATAGAAGTCCCTGCCATCTGTCTTGCTGATGAGTCCTCATCATATACACTTTTATGGACTCATCTGGGCCGTTTAGTTAGTCATTTCACTGCACTTTAGCCCTGTTTTAGTTCATATTTGATATCCCATGCTAGGTGCACCTTTTGGCCCATTTTGGTGCGATTTCATGTTGATTTTCATTAGTAGTTTTCATGCATTGTTCGGTGCCACTTTTAGTGGCCGGATTTGTGGTTGTACGCTAGAACAGGAGTCGTGCAGGTGTTTCCGGTGCAATTCTGCACAGGAACACTGCGCACGATCACTGGTTCTATTGCGCACGACCACTGGTCGTGCGCCACTGATCGTGTGCACTTAACGCTTTTTTCATAAGTTCTGTTTGGTGCAGTGCGCACGATCATCAACTCCAGCGCGCACGACCACCGGTCGTGCGCCACTGGTCGTGCGAACATGTTATTTTGTAATTTCTGTCTTTGCAGGTTCTGTCCAGGCAGAGCGCACGATCACAGGATTCCAGTGCGCACGACCACTGGTCGTGCGCCACTGACCGTGCGCACTGTTTAATTCCAGCGCCTATAAATTCCCTGCTCGCGATTTTAGGTCATCATCTCGCTTCCAGCCGCCGTTTTCCGCCCGATTCCGCCCAGTTTCGCCCCTCCACCGTCGCCCACCATCTAGAGGTGCTCCGGGCTTGCTCTTCACGCCTATCTTGAGCCGGAGTTTCCTCTCGGCCTCCTCCTTCATCCAAGAGCTCCAAAGGAAGACCTAGCCGCTATCTCCATCGAGCAAGAGGAAGTTGGCAACCTCCACCGGATCGTGACACGAAGAAGACGGGTCCATTGGAGAGTCGTGACAGCTCTCTCTACCCCGGACGTAGTTGTGGACCGAGCATTGGACGCGGATTGACAACCCGGCGATTCCAACCGTGAATCTTCAACGAGCCTTCGGATTCGGTCGATTTCTTGCCTTGTTTTCCTTTTATTGATGTATTTGCAACTAGATCTAACATTATGATGAAGTGTATTTTGATTAAACAGCATTTTTACTTGATTATGTCTATGTGATTGAGTATTTTTGTTTATATTATTGAGGTGCGCCTTGTGGTGTGGTTTGTTGGTTGTCCGGTGCCGCACTAGCAATTGCTAGTGGCGTGCTTGTCGAAGAGGTGCTTGCGACCCTCATTCCACTAGCCTACTCGCCCATTCGCCTACCGAAGCGTGGCATCGCGGCCCGTAATCCATTCGCCTATCGAAGCAGCGCGCTCAAGGCCTGCATAGTTCGATTCCATTAGCCTTCTCGTCCATCCGCCCTTGCGACGCAGCGCGCTCAAGGCCTGCCTAGTCTCCATCCCGCCAAGCGAAGCTTTGCATAGCGGCATTGCATAGGAGTAGTTGATAGCTTTTATTTTATTTTCCAAAAGCCCAATCACCCCGTTTCCGCATTCCATCCGACGTTAAGGACTTCAATCTCAAGTCCTTCCTCGACATTTAACTCCACCTTACTGTGTTCCTCAAGAGACCGACACTCGGGGATTTATTCCCAATTTTTATTACTTGAACGATCGGTACACTGCCGTTTCGTGTCGCAGTCGAGCTACCGCCTATAGCGGTGTGTGAGATTTGCGCCACCAAGTTTTTGGCGCCGTTGCCGGGGAACACAGTCGTGTGAGTTTTCTGGAGAGGGAGAATCTGAGAGAGAAGCCCTTTCATTTGTAAATTGCATTTTAATTTTATTTTATTTCTGTTCTTGTTATTCCATTTTCTTGTTTCGTATTAGGTTGCTCTAGTGATTTTTGTTTGGTGTAGTATTTTGCACAATAGCTTTTTTATTTTTGAATCGGATTATCTTTACACTATGTGGGCACATCTGAATATCCGTTGCCGTTGGTGTGGAGCTACCTCCCACTCTAGTGATGAATGCCCTACGGAGAATAGTAGGCATAATTCTTCTCGCCCAGCATATAGAGCATCGACTCCGTCTGATACTCCATATGGTGCGCGTAAGTCTTATGGCTACTCTGCTGAGCCATTACCGTCTTACTTCTTTTCGGCTTCAGCACCCGCTGTGCCAAAGAAGCCTGCTAGGCAGTGCCAGTTTTGTCGGAGCACAGATCATGCCCTGAAGGATTGTGCTGCTTTTCGTCGCCAATTGGATGAGGATGACGAGCCGGATATCCGGATCGTCCCGAATCCTAACTCTGGCGGCACACCTTCAACATCCGGTTTTGTGTCTTTGCCACCTTCACATCTTGAAGGGTATGGCATGGATACGGTCACCGGATGTGTGGATGATCTGGGCACCGACATTGCTGAGCCCATTCTCCCAGTGCATCCACCACCTCTAGTGGATTCGATTCTTCGTGAGGAATCGGTGCTCGACTTTTATCCGAGCACTATTCCTCTCCCTGTTGTGCATACTACACTCGTCTCTGACGACATTGTTGATGATGTGTCGCAAGAGGAGGCGGTTGATCTTAGTATTGTGCCTACTCCTATGGAGGAGGACAACCTTCTAGGTGAAGAGGAGTTTTCCTCAGCACCGGTGGAGGAAGTCCAAATCCTAAGCTTGGCCACCGTTGATCCCGCCGAATCTTGTAGCATTGATGACGATGCAAACATTATTTTACTTCCCCAGCCTAATGGGAGTGAGACCGGGACCACTCCCCCGATTTTTGATTATTCATGTTCTTCATCTTGTTTATTTCTTGATCCCCTCTCTTCATCCGAGCCTGTGCAGGTTGAGTCTTCACAGGTATCCCAGGAGGACTTGGAGCTTTTTGCTCAAGTCAATGATGAGAGTATCCTCTCATGTGAGGAGGTTTATTCCCCCTCCGTTGAGGAAGCTCCACTCATTGCCTTCTCCTCCTGCGGACCTGCCACAGACGATACCTTGCTGGGCAAGGATATTTTTGGTAAGATGAGTGAGGACCAGGCCTCCTCCTCTTCTTACTTTCTTTTCCCTCTACCTGTGATGGGCAGGTTTTATTTATATGTAGGTAGAGGGGTGACTGCTCTATCTCCGTATCGGTACCAGCTACCGACACGCATATTAGAACAGTTACCTGTCCACTTTTCTTTTCATAGGCCCATTAGCTAGAACTGTACAAATGCCAAATAAGTCGTGCTGGGATGACAATAACCCCAGTAGTTATCTTCCTTTTCTGCATTTCTATTTTTATCTAATCATGTTTAGTTAGTAGTATTTTCTTTTCAGTTTTCTATTTTCTTCTGTTTTTGCGGAGCTGACCCCTGCAGGTATCTTTTCTGGATGACGGACGCTGCAGCTTAGTCCAGGTTTTCACGCCAATCTTCTGGTGTGCTCATTTCTGAGCACTGGGTACCCTCTTTCCCTAGCATTATTCTGAATTTCATAGCTGCATTTTGCGCATATTGTTTAGTTTAAGTCTGGGGGGGAGTGTACCGAGTGTTCACTACACGTGTACACGTTTTTGCATATCAGAAGTGTATTTTTATTATTGCATACACCACAACACCCGCTTGAGCGCGTACTCATCTGTTTGTTCGCTCTGCTGTGAATTTAATTCTTCCGCTTATTTGGGAAAATCTAGGTGATGGTTTAGAATTATGTAGCAGAGTAAAATGTTGACTCTAGTAGTGCTCCTAGTCGAGTGCTCGGTTGCATAGAAATTTGTGTAGATTAGACTTCTTTTTATGCTTATGGTTTTATATTTTTCTATTAGTGTAAATGTTGTTTACTCTACTCAAATGGTGAATCCGGTGTGAATCAAACGGTGGCATAGGGATGTGTGTGAACGATCGCTAGAATCGTATTGCTTGAGTCGGGAGAAAGGAGAATCTTTCTCGGTGGCTAGAACTTGCCCCAAGCGATTCTTGAAGCATGGGTATACGGTTAGTCAATTGTGTGAATGTGATTTAGGCCATCATTTTGGCCCGGTTGAGCCTTTGTGCCTATCCCTACCGCTTTATCCTCGCTAGCCCAGTTGTGCCTACCCGTTCTTTGATTCAGCCCCACTTTCATTTCACCAAAGCCTAAAAGCCAATCCTAGTCGCACGCCCAAATCTGAGCTTTAGCTGTTTATTATTTTCATGGGTTGGGGTGTTGATGTTGTGATACTTTTGTGAATATGTGGATGTGCAACATTGATAAATTTGCTGAAAATGTTTTGAAAAGAAAAGAAAAGAAAAAAAATGGGAAAAAGAAAAGAAGTAAAAAGAAACGAAAAAGGAGTTGAGCTTTAATGAAAAATCTGTGTAAAAATATATGTTTGGGAGTAGGCGGTGCACGCACCCATGCTGTTAAGTCCAAGTCTGGGGGTGTTGTGTACCCGCGTGTTTGTGTGGCGAATGAGGATAGTTTCCTGCATTAGCTCATTTGGGTTTAGTGCTTGAGCCGTCGCTTTTATCTTTGCTTATCCTCACCTAAACCCAAGCCCCATTTAAAACCTAAAGTCCTATTGATTCACGCATTTGAGTCAAACCAGTGCCGTGGAGAGAATGTGACCGGGCAAGCTTATGGTCACCGACACTGATGGATTTCAGTGGAGTTTTTCCCGCATCCCGATCTTGAGCAATGCTCGTCTCAGCGTTCAGTTTACTTTCTCCGTATGCACGACCGAATGATTCACCGTTGTTCACCATTTTGAGTAGTTGTAATATGTTTTTACTCTTTTAGAAATATATAGACTGTTTATATAATCAGAAATCTTCTCTACTACTTTTCTTATGCACGTGAGCATGCGACTTCGCATGTTACTCTATATTGTAGTTTTAAGCCATCTACTTTTCTTTCCCCGTTCGCTTAGAATTTGTTTGCTCGGGACGCGCAAACAGTTAAGTCTGGGGGTGTGATGAGTCCTCATCATATACACTTTTATGGACTCATCTGGGCCGTTTAGTTAGTCATTTCACTGCACTTTAGCCCTGTTTTAGTTCATATTTGATATCCCATGCTAGGTGCACCTTTTGGCCCATTTTGGTGCGATTTCATGTTGATTTTCATTAGTAGTTTTCATGCATTGTTCGGTGCCACTTTTAGTGGCCGGATTTGTGGTTGTACGCTAGAACAGGAGTCGTGCAGGTGTTTCCGGTGCAATTCTGCACAGGAACACTGCGCACGATCACTGGTTCTATTGCGCACGACCACTGGTCGTGCGCCACTGATCGTGTGCACTTAACGCTTTTTTCATAAGTTCCGTTTGGTGCAGTGCGCACGATCATCAACTCCAGCGCGCACGACCACCGGTCGTGCGCCACTGGTCGTGCGAACATGTTATTTTGTAATTTCTGTCTTTGCAGGTTCTGTCCAGGCAGAGCGCACGATCACAGGATTCCAGTGCGCACGACCACTGGTCGTGCGCCACTGACCGTGCGCACTGTTTAATTCCAGCGCCTATAAATTCCCTGCTCGCGATTTTAGGTCATCATCTCGCTTCCAGCCGCCGTTTTCCGCCCGATTCCGCCCAGTTTCGCCCCTCCACCGTCGCCCACCATCTAGAGGTGCTCCGGGCTTGCTCTTCACGCCTATCTTGAGCCGGAGTTTCCTCTCGGCCTCCTCCTTCATCCAAGAGCTCCAAAGGAAGACCTAGCCGCTATCTCCATCGAGCAAGAGGAAGTTGGCAACCTCCACCGGATCGTGACACGAAGAAGACGGGTCCATTGGAGAGTCGTGACAGCTCTCTCTACCCCGGACGTAGTTGTGGACCGAGCATTGGACGCGGATTGACAACCCGGCGATTCCAACCGTGAATCTTCAACGAGCCTTCGGATTCGGTCGATTTCTTGCCTTGTTCTCCTTTTATTGATGTATTTGCAACTAGATCTAACATTATGATGAAGTGTATTTTGATTAAACAGCATTTTTACTTGATTATGTCTATGTGATTGAGTATTTTTGTTTATATTATTGAGGTGCGCCTTGTGGTGTGGTTTGTTGGTTGTCCGGTGCCGCACTAGCAATTGCTAGTGGCGTGCTTGTCGAAGAGGTGCTTGCGACCCTCATTCCACTAGCCTACTCGCCCATTCGCCTACCGAAGCGTGGCATCGCGGCCCGTAATCCATTCGCCTATCGAAGCAGCGCGCTCAAGGCCTGCATAGTTCGATTCCATTAGCCTTCTCGTCCATCCGCCCTTGCGACGCAGCGCGCTCAAGGCCTGCCTAGTCTCCATCCCGCCAAGCGAAGCTTTGCATAGCGGCATTGCATAGGAGTAGTTGATAGCTTTTATTTTATTTTCCAAAAGCCCAATCACCCCGTTTCCGCATTCCATCCGACGTTAAGGACTTCAATCTCAAGTCCTTCCTCGACATTTAACTCCACCTTACTGTGTTCCTCAAGAGACCGACACTCGGGGATTTATTCCCAATTTTTATTACTTGAACGATCGGTACACTGCCGTTTCGTGTCGCAGTCGAGCTACCGCCTATAGCGGTGTGTGAGATTTGCGCCACCACTTGCCAAACTTTCTTGCGAAGCAAGTAAGTTCTCCAGCTCAAACAGAGATGGTTGATTTACCCAACCTTGAACTGAAGTCACAAAGGCAAGATACTCCTTCCGCAACCTGCGGATGATATGCCTCTTCAGTTTTGCCTCCGAGATGGGCTCATCAGGGTCCAAAGCAGAAATCTCTGCTGTGAGGTTCTTCATCTTGAGAAAGAAGGTATAAATAGAAAGATCACCTTGAGAGGCCTTCGCCAACTCATTTTCAAGAAACTGTAGCCGAGCTACATTCTTCTTATTGAACAGCCCGTCCAAAGACGTCCAAATCTCAGCAGTAGATTTACATCCGATGATGTGATCAAACAGCTCCGGTGAGATAGCCCTCTTGAGAGTGAACTCTGCCTTAGCATTCGTCCTCCTCCAAAGTCTCACCTCTGCCATATTTTCTCCTGCTAGAAACACCTCTTGTGTGTCTTCTCCTCCAACTATCTCCCAAAGATCCTCGCCAAGTAAATAGCTTTCCATACATGACCTCCATTTCTTATTGTTAGTCGATGTAAGGAGTTCAATACCAAGCCCTCTTGCGAATCCGCCTTCCATGGCAATCTATGTGGTCTCTTCTTCACAAAGACGATGGAAACTCAAGTTGATCACTGCTTATCCATTCCAACAACCTGGCTCTGATACCATGTTAAAATTTTTGATTTGAATCGTTTAGGAGTAAGCAGGAGTTGCATCAACTGAGTTAAAGCCAAACAACCATAATGCCACACAGCAACACAAGAATCTTTATTGAAACACAATCTTCATTTACATTGCGAGGCATACATGGCGAGACATGATTCATCAGAATCACGGAGACGAGAAGAACAAAACACACCAAAACAAATCTGGCGGCTAGACAAGCTGAGACCGCACAGACCGCTCGACTCCAGAAGTCGCCCGGCTTGACCTGAGATCGCACGAACAGAAACTGGACAGACTGCCAGCACTGCAAGACCGCACCTTAGACCGCACGAACAGGATCTTATTGGAACAAAGAACTGAAGCTGTCGCCAGACCGCAACTCAGATCGCCTAACCGCTGAAGGTCGCCTGATCGCTGAGCTCACTGCGAACAGCACAAGAACGAACATAAACCAGTTCGTAGACAGACCACTGCCGAACTGTTTATTCTAGCTGCTGGGAATCACCAAGGAAGAAGACCGCAACCTGCTGATCGCAAACCTGCGAACATAACAAACAGTCAGCTCGCTTCCAAGACCGCCCGACCTCAAAGTGAGACCGCACGAATTAACCCAGGCTCAGTTCTTACAGTTCTCGTTAGGAATGACGGACCCTGCACCTCTATTTATAGGTGGGTAGACGGATGTCGTCACCGTACAGGAGAGATGCAATCACCACCCGTCAGATCGCCAGCGGTCACATAAGGCCGACCGCGCGATCAGACCTCTTGGACGATCATCCGACCAAGACGCAGATCAGCAGACAAGATCGCGCACAGGTCGCGCGAACACGAGACCGCGCACAAGCCGCGTGGTCACAAAGGTACTCCTTCCTTAGACCACCAGGAGCAAACCAGGAACCATCTGGCCGACTTCAGACAAGTCACCAGATCGCTAGGACAGACCGCCCGGATAGACGGTCATATAAGAACAACCCGCCCGGTCTTCCAATAAGGAAGACAGGCCAACCAGCAGAACAACTCAGGAACAGACCGCAGCTACAAGGAATAGACCGACAGAACCAGCAGTCCGCCAGAGCAACCCGACAAAGCCAGACTGGCAGAATAAACACAAGAACAAGCCGCGCGGTCTTGGCGGTCTCCCAAAATCAGACCGCCCAGTCTCCTCCACTTCACTTCAAAATTTCAACAGGGCCCAGGAGCTAGGGGTGGAAGAGGTGATGAAGGTTCTGGGGGGAGAAGGAGAAGAGAAGGTCGAAGTGCCAACTTGCAATGAGTAGAAGGAAGAAGGCTGGGGAGAGTAGTCCCGGCTGGAAGCCGTGGAGGAGGTCGTGGAGCTCGAGGTCACCACCCAGGCCGGGGTGGTGGAGAAGGTCCGCATCAGCGGAGAGCTCAACCTGGAGGAGCGGAAGCAGATCCTGGCCTGCGTCCAGGAAAATGTGGATGGCTTCGCCTTGGAGTGCCGCGAAGATGCCCGGGATCGATGCGGATGTAGCTTGCCATCTCCTCAATCTTGACCCAGGAACCCGCCCCATCCGCCAAAAGAAGAGGGCCACGATAGACAAGCTGGAGGGGCCCATCCGAGAGGAGGTGGGTAGCTCCTACAGGCGGGTTTTGTATCGGAGATCCAGTATCCAGGCTGGGTCTCCTACGTGGTGATGGTAAAAAGGGAGGAGGTAAGTGGAGGATGTGTATCGATTTTTCCTTACTTAATAAATCATGCCCAAAGGATTGCTACCCCTTGCCTAGAATCGACGCACTAGTTGATTTAGCCGTCAGTTTCCCTGTAATGTCTTTTTAGATGCTTTTTCAAGTTATCATCAGTTCCGAATGCACCCCCCCCCCCCCCCCCCCCGACATCAAATATGTCTCCTTCATCACAGTGGATGGGTGTTATTGTTATAAGATGATGCCCTTTGGGATCAAGAATGCAGGGCCCACGTACCAACGAATGATTGACAGGGTCTTCCGAGAGCAGAAGGGAAGAAACCTGGAGGTCTATGTTGATGACCTCATGATAAAGAGTCGGGACCTCAAGTCTCACCTCCAAGACCATGAAGAGACCTTTGGGACCTTGCGGAAGTCAAAGTTGAAACTCAACCCCCTGAAGTGTGTCTTCGGGGCTAGCAGGGGAAAGTTCCTGGGTCACTTTCTCACCCCAGCGGGGGTGGAGCCTAACCCAGATAAGGTTAAAGCAATCTTGGAGTTGGGGTCGCCAAGAAATGCGAAGGAGGTTCAGTGCCTCACAGGATAATTGGCCAGACTCAGCAGGTTCCTCTCCAAGGCGGGTGAGAAGTGAGCACCTTTCTTCAAGGTGCTACAGGGAAACAAGAAGTTTGAATGGACCTCGGAATGTGTGGAAGCTTTTCAAGCTTTGAAAGGGAAACTCGCCCAGACTCCCCTACTCCAGGGACCAAGGCAAGGGGAGGATCTATCCCTATACTTGGGAGTAGGATCTGAGGCAGTAAGTTCGGTGTTGGTCTGGGAAGAAGGGAGGAGGCAGTTCCCCATCTACTACGTCAGCCGAGTGCTGAGGAAGGCGGAGCTCTGATACCCAATTTTGGAGAAGTTGGCTTTCGCTTTGGTGGTATCGGCTCGGAAGCTCAGGCTATACATCCAAGCACACTCAATCAAAGTGGTGACCGACCACCCGCTTCGCAAATTCATGGAAGGGGTGGATCATTCGGGGAGGCTAGCAAAATGGTATGTATAGTTGAGTGAGTTTGACATCGCATTTGTGCCTAGGATGTCAATCAAGGCACAAGCGGTGGCAGACTTCATGGAGGATTACGCAACCGAAGTGGGGGAGCATGAATCACCTCCCCCGGTGGCATGGAAGATGTTGGTGGATGGTGCGTCAGGGAAGCACTCCTATGGAGGAGGGATCATCCTAATAAGCCCCCAAGGGACAAAGATTGAGAAGGCATTGAGCATCCATTTTCCAATTACCAACAACCAGGCCAAGTACGAGGCAGTGATAGCGGGCCTGCGGCTGGCCAGGGAGATGGGATTGCAAGACGTGGAGGTCTCAACGGACTTCATGGTGGTGGCATGCCAGATCGGGGGAGAATTTGAAGCAAAGGAGTCAACCCTCCAACGCTACTTGGAGAAGGTCAATGATGTCATCGGTCAATTCTGCACTTTCACCATCAAGCATGTGCCGAGGGAGGAAAGCACCCCGGTGGACCTCCTAGCCAAGTTTGGCCCTCGAGCTGGAGGAACAGTATCAGAACTCTTCCGACCTTCCATCGAAGAAGGGGAGTTGATGGAGGTGGATCAGCGAGCATCGTGGATGGATCCCTTCGTCACCTTCCTGGTATCGGGAAAGTTCCCTGAAGGGAACATGGATAAACGATGCTTTAGGTACAAGCTGGCTTATTATTCCTTACATGCAGGAGGACTATATCGTAAAACACTCTCGGGGCTCCTGGCCCGTTGTGTATCAGAGGGGGAGGTCCCGAGAGTCCTCGAAGAAATCCACTCGGGGGAGTGTGGCTGTCACTCCGGGAGCCGGACTCTAGAGGGAAGAGTGTTGAGGCAAGGCTATTTTTGGCCTACCCTCAGCAAGCATGCGGCAGAATTCACAAGAAAGTGTTCATAGTGTCAGCTCTATGCTCCACTCCAACTTCTCCCAGCTCAAAGGCTCCGGACTATCACAGCTTCGTGGCCCTTTGCCATATGGGGTTTGGACCTGGTAGGTCCCTTCCCGCAAGCCAGTGGCCAACGAAAGTTCCTATTGGTAATGATAGATTATTTCTCCAAGTGGGTAGAAGTGAAAGCGCTGGCCAAGGTAACGTCCCAAGTGGTAAGGAATTTTGTATGGGGTGAGATAATTTGCAGGCACGGGCTCCCGCTTGCCATAGTAACGGACAACGGACCATAATTTGCTAGCAAAGAGTTTGTTAGTTTCTGCACCCAACTCGTCATAGACTTCAGGTTCGCGTTTGTCCACCACCTGAGGAGTAATGGTCAGGTGGAGGCAACGAACAAGATAATTGTCAACCTACTGAAGAAGAAAGTGGAGAATCTCAGGGGAAATTGGGTGGAGCAGCTGCCCTCGGTCCTGTAGGCCTTGAGGACTACTCCAAACACGGCCACAGGGGAAACCCCCTTCAAACTGTCTCATGGGTCCTAGGTTATCCTCCCGATAGAATTCGAAGTAAAAACCCCCAGGGTGATCACCATGGGAGACGGAGATGAAGAATGGTAGTAAAAAATGATGCAGAGCAAAGGTTGTCCCTGGACCTGGTAGAAGAGCTCCGAGACCTCGCTACTGTTCGACAGGAGGAAGTCAAGAGGCGGATGGCCCAGTACTTTGATCAACATATCAGAATAAAACAATTCGAGAAATGAGACTTGGTCCTGAAGAAGGTAGATGCGACAGGGAGAGGAGCCGATGTAGGTAAGTTAGAGCCCAACTGGGAGGGCCTTACATAGTAAGCGAAGTGCTCAAGTCCGGGGGGTACCACCTCCAGGATGTGGAAGAAGTTCCTCTCAGCCGAGCCAGGAGTTGGGATGATTTGAAGTGATTTTATCCTTAACAATTTTTTGTAACTAACTTTTGTATGTTTCCTTCTCAATACATAGATGTTGAAGTAGTTTTTGAGCAGATAACAAGTCTTTTGGTGTTGGAATGCCCCAGATCGATTCCGCTGTCGGGCTCTCATAGACGGTGGGTCAGGTTGATCTCTGGAGAGGCTGGTAAGTAACAAGTCCTTTGGTGCTGGAATGCACCAGATCGTTTCCGCTGTTGGGCTCTCATAGACGGTGGGTCAGGTTGATCTCTGGAGAGGCTGGCAAGTAACAAGTCCTTTGGTGCTGGAATGCCCCAGATCGATTCCGCTGCTGGGCTCTCATAGACGGTGGGTCAGGTTGATCTCTGGAGAGGCTGGCAAGTAACAAGTCCTTTGGTGCTGGAATGCCCCAGATCGATTCTGTTGTCAGGCTCTCATAGACGGTGGGTCAGGTTGATCTCTGGAGAAGCTGGCAAGTAACAAGTCATTTGGTGCTAGAATGCCCCATATCGATTCCACTGTCGGGCTCTCATAGACGGTGGGTAAGGTTGATCTCTAGAGAGGCTTGCAAGTAACAAGTCCTTTGGTGCTGAAATGCCCCAGATCGATTCTGCTGTTGGGCTCTCAAAGACGGTGGGTCAGGTTGATCTCTGGAGAGGCTAGCAAGTAACAAGTCTTTTGGTGCTGGAATACCCAAGATTGATTCCGCTATCGGGCTCCCATAGATGGTGGGTCAGGTTGATCTCTGGAGAGGCTGGCAAGTAACAAGTCCTTTGTTGCTGGAATGCCCCAGATCGATTCTGATGTCGGGCTCTCATAGACGGTGGGTCAGGTTGATCTCTGGAGAAGCTGGCAAGTAACAAGCCCTTTGGTGCTGGAATGCCCCAGATCGATTCCGTTGCCAGGCTCTCATAGATGGTGGTTCAGGTTGATCTCTGGAGAGGCTGGCAATTAACAAGTCCTTTGGTGCTGGAATGCCCCCAAATCGATTCCGCTGTCGGTCTCTCATAGACGGTGGGTCATGTTGATCTCTGGAGAGGCTGGCAAGGTAGCGAGTGTTGGTGCCGGAGTGCCATGGATGATTCCGCTGTCGGGCTCTTACTAGCCGGTGGGATAAATCGGTCCCAAGGACCAGTTAGCAAGTTATTCATACTAAGGCACTCAGCTCGCAAAAACCCTCAAGGCCTAGGCGAGGCGAGCCCTAGGGCTCGCTCGCATAAAAACAAATGCCTGCGGTGGATGAAAAACACCTAAATCTGAGGATAAAAGCAGGGCAGTGGAGTACGGTGTTCGCAGAGCTTGCCGAGTCAGGCCCTAGCTCGCAAAAATACTCAGAAAATTTTGGTGGCATGCGCAAAATCATCGAGCCGGAGGGGTCGTTGATGGGGCGGTCAACATGTAGCGCTGGAAGATCGCGAAGCGGGCCAAACTTCTCCCAGGTGTGGGGGGTAGAACAGGTTTACCGAGCGAGGCTTCTGGGCTAAAGAAGCTAAGCGAACGTTGTATTGACAATGTGCGAGACCGATCCTGACTAACGCAGAAATGCGGAAACAAAGGCGTGGAGATGCGAGCATATTAGCGCATGTGTGGCAAAATACACCCGCGCGAGCATGAATACAGGTGCGAATGCGAGTAATGAAATAAAAATGAAATGACAATCACAAGATATACAAAATATTTCTATATCATTGATCAAAAGGTTTTATAGTTAACGGCGAACTCTCCGACCAAAGAAAAAATTTTACACTTAGAAAAATTAAGGGGTCAAAGCAGACTGTTGAAGAATCCTTCACTCGCTCTCGCGATCTTCCGCCCCTGTGATCGGCGCGAACAGGTCGGGGATGACGTCTTCCGCTATGAGCTCCATGGCATCAGGAACGATCAGGTCTGCCCCTTTAAGGGTTTCGAAGACGAGTTCGGCGATCCCCATCGAGTTTTTATGGGCGGCCTCCTTTTCATCTCGCGACTGGCCGCGAGCCCTAGCTCACAAAGGGGGTGGGGTGAGCACCGCCATGGTTAGATCGCGAACCTGAGCCTTGAGGAAGGAATTCTCCATCTCCAGGTCAGTGATCCTCGCGGTAAGTTTGCTCGCGGACTCGGCATCCTGCAGAAAGGAAGTTAGAAAGAGGAGAAGGGTAGCGAGACAGGGGAAAAACTCTTTGCAGGCTTTACTTACCAGGCCGCCTTGAAGGCTGGCGAGGAGGCCCTCAGTCAAGGCCTCCTTTACCTTAAGCTCC